>LR738713.1:549109883-549142858 GCA_902687465.1 Secale cereale | reverse complement strand
CCCCCCCAAGCTTGCCGCGAAGGAGCTGAGGGAGAACTACTACCTCTTCTGGTCGGGGGAGACGCGGGCGCACCCGCGCACGAAGGTACTCCCAGCCGCCGCTTGTAAAATGGCTCCGAATGGATACGCGTTCTTAGCCTTGTTCTTCTACTGCGGGCTCTGCCCGCCTTTCTCTGAATTCTTCTGCGACCTTATGAATACCTACGGGTTCCACCTCCTTGACTTCACCCCCAATGCCGTTCTGACCATGGCAGTTTTCGCACATCTCTGCGAAAACTTTGTCGGAGTCCATCCCAATGTAGCCCTTTTCCGCCACTTCTTTACGCCCCGAGTTGAGAGAGGAGAGCCTTTATCCGGCGGAGTCTCCTGGATCTCGAGAGCCCACAAGAAGGAAGCTTATCTGGAGGGAGAGCTCTGCAGCAAATGGGAGGAATGGAGAGCACGGTGGTGCTGGATTGTCGAGGAGAACCCGCAGCCATTCACCGCCCGGCGCCAAGCCCCTATAGTACGCGGCAATGATTGGAGCGACTTGGCCCCGGAGGACGGTAGGCTGAAGATCGCCGTCACCCGGATCCAACGCCTCAGGCTTGCCGGGCTCACTGTAGGCGCAGTTGGCGCAGATTTCCTTCGCCGCCGCATCGCCCCCCTGCAGGAGAGGAAGAGACCTGCCTGGGAGTTCGAGAATGCGGCGGACATCATGAGGCTGCGCACGGGCCTCAACTTCAACTTCACTGTCCTGGAGCTCAACGCGATGCTCCAGGAGCTGTTCAAGTATGACCCCGATCATCCCGAAGTGTTCAGGTTGCCGAGGGGCGTCGTTCCGCTATGCAACAACTCCGCCCTCAGCCGCATTCGCGCGATGATGCCGCTGTGTGACTCGCATGGGATCGACCCAACTTGGCAAGAGCCTGCAGATGACGCCGTGCAGGAGTTCTTCGACAGCTTGGAAGAAGTGCTGATCCGCTCCGACGAGAAGAAGGGCCTCACCCGCGACACCACTGATAAGGAGATGGCGTACATCGCCACTAGGCTGGAAGAGGCGGCGGCAGCCGCAGCCGCGGGCGAGTTCGGGTTCATCGTGGAGGAGGCAGAGGCAGCAAAGGCGGCAAGCCTTGCCGAGCGAGGGGAGCTAGCCGGCGAGGAGGAGCTTGCCGGGAAAGACGCTGAGTCAAGCGAGCCCGCCGAGCAGGGCGTCGAGTCGAGCGGGCCCGCCGAGGATACGAGCGGCTCGCTGGAGATCGACTCCTCTTCCTCCTCATCTTCAGGCAGCTCGCCGCCAGCAGAGCCTCCAGCTCCACCAAGAAGGCGTCTCCGCAAGGCCGGGGACGTAACGGAGCGGCAGACGGGTCAACAGTCACCGCGCCGCGTGACCCGCTCCACCGCGGCAAGCAAGGTTGCAGCGGGAGCACCTCGCGCTTCTGCGGCAACTGGAGCAGGGTCTTCCGGGACCGCCGCTTCTGCTCCTGCCGCTCCTCACGCCACGGCGGCAGCCGGAGCGGGGTCGTCTCAGACCACCGCCACTGCTCCCGCCAAGCGGCCAAGGGAGCCTACTCCTCCGCCTCCTCGCGCCGGGTGTGAGCCAGACTTCGACTTCTCCGCGCTCAGCTCCGACGAGGAAGAAGAAGAGTAAGATTCTTGTTGTTCTTGCATTGCTTCAATTCTTGCTGTTTTGTCTTGTATCTCATTTGCCTTACTCTGAACTTGTTCCTTTTTAGAACTCTGGCCCAGAGGGCGGCAAAGAGAGCCAAGGTCCCGGTGATTGTCATCGAGGATGAGCCCACCGTGACAGCAGGGGGTGCGCCTGATACAAACTTGCCGGACCCGGCGACTGATCTTCAGAGCAGCCCCCAGCGCAGCCCCCAGCGTAAGTGTATGGTTCACTTTCCGCTGTTAGGCGCGCGTGGGTGTTCTATCTTTGTTGATATCTTAATTGTTGGTTTGTGTAGGAGCAGAGCAGCCACACCAGGAGCGCCCGGAGACCGCCCTCGACGTGCCATCGGCTTCTACTACGCCGCCAAGGGAAAGTTCTCCGGCGAGGGTCTCTCCGGCAAGGGAGAGTGCTCCGCCAAGGGAGAGTCTTCCGGCAAGGGAGAGCTCTCCGGCAAAGGAGAGCACCAGCGGCCCCCCGCCGGCGGGGACTACGACCGAGCCGCCAAGGGAGAGCTCTCCGGTAAGGGAGCCTGCCGAGGAGCCGGCCCGCAGGTAATCCTCTCGCTTCAAACTTCCTTTGGGCTTTTCTTCTTTTAATTCTTCTTTTTGGATATTTGCTTGACTGTTTTTCTTTTCCGGCTGTCAGATCCATCTGCTGCTGAGCCGATGGAGACGGAGGTTGCTGTTGACGACGCCGCCGCTACCGAAGAAGCAGCCGGCGGAGATGATCCCGCCGGCGCAGAGGCCGCCAAGGCTGCCGCCGCAGCAGCTGGCGAAGGGTCTGGCGATCGCACTGACGGCCCTGAGGCCGCAGGAGCGCCAGGCGCTACACCGACCGCCGAGCCCTCCGTCGCCGCCACAGTGCCAGGCTCTGAAGAGCCCCAGCCAGGCGCCTACTTGAAGGCCGGCGATGGCGTCTTCATCAAAATCCCCTGGGCGCCAAGCTCCAGGGCGCCGGTCGAGGGAGAAACCTTTGACGGAGAGGTGCTTGCCTCCGCTAGGCTGACGCTGGTCGACGCGCCAAGCAGCAGCAGCGGCGAGCCTGAGGAGGAGCGGCTGCTGCGGAAGCTGTTGTCGCTCTACCGCGCTCGCCAAGCTAAGCTGGAGTCCCGCGAGGCACTTGTCGCGAAGGCGGGAGCAGATATTGAGAAGCGCGCGGAGGAGCTTCGGGGTCTTAACCAGGCAGATCTCCGGTCTCTGGCAGAGGAGCGTGAGTGACTTGCCGAGGAGCAACAGGCCTTCTTCCTCGAGAAGGCTAAGGTCGAAGAACAGCAGCGGCTTGCCGCTGAGAAGCTGTCCACGCGGGAGGGCGAGCTGGCGCAGCGGAAGGTCAACCTCGACAGCCACGAGGAGGAGCTTGCCGCGCGCGAGAGATCACTTGGCGGAGCCCTCAAGGAAGCAGAGGACGCCGCCGCAGCTGCTGAGGTTGCCAAGAAGGAGCTGGAGACGAAAGTGACACAGCTGGAGGCCGATCTCAAGGCGAGAGGTGAGGAGATCGCCGCGCTCAAGCATGAGCGGGAGAAGGACGCCCACAGCCACTCAGAGCTGCAGGTCCGCCTCGCCGAGAAGGGCAAGGAGCTTGCCGCCGCCAAGGACTCCAACGCTGATCTTGGGTTGAAGCTGACCACTTTGACCAAGACGCTGGACGGCGCCAAGGAGCGGGAGGCGGCCTTGAAGGAGGAGGTCAAGGCCGAAAAGGCGCTACTGGCGAGTGCTGCCGTCGTCCAGAACACCTTTAGGGAGACTGTGGAGCACTGGACGGAGGGTCTCGTCAATGCTGCCGCAGATATCGACAGGGAGCTGGCGCAGCTGGGGGCGGAGTATCTCGGGTATTCCTCCGATGAGAACCTCCACCCCAGCGCCAAGCTCACCTTGTTCTTCAACGGCGTGGCGACGGCCCTCCAGCGACTCCGGGAGAGGATCCCAAAGCAGCTGGCGGACGAGTCGCGCAAGCTCTGCGCGGGAGCTCTCCAAAAGGTGTTGATGAAGGTGGCCTTCCGCAATCCGGGCCTCAACCTCACCAACGTCCTCAAGTCCCTGCCGCCGGATGCTGATCTGGAGGCGCTCAAGGCCCTTGTCGCACCCATTCTGGACAAGGTGAGCGGGATCAAGAGGGTTGAGGGCGATCGCGCAGATTAGGCCGCCCATTTTCTTCTTTCCTTGTCGCTGCTTGCCATGTTATGAAAACAATATGTTAGAGCTGCGACAAGCTATCTTGTAATATAACTCTATTTTGGGTAGTGATTGCAATGTTATTTCCTTTACTTGACTCTTTCCTTTGTATGTTTTTGCCCTACGCTTTTAGGGAACTTGCCGGCGTAGGCACCTTAGCCGCGAGCGCTGAGTGCGGAACGTCAGCAGCCTGCTGGCGGTGCCGCTACCGACAAGAAACCTTGTCGCAACTAGTTGCAGCACACTTAAGTTGTTGAGCGTGCTCGAAAACAAAGTAAGGGCGCGACACGAGTCGCAGCACACTTAAGTCGTTGAGCGGACTCGAAACAAAGTAAGGGCGCAACTAGCTACGAGTTGGTTCCTCCGCGCACAGGTTTTCCATACAAAGCACGGTCGTTCAAGGAAGATAACTTAAAAATTTAAAAATCTGATTGCTCAAACTTTGGCAACTTAGCTTTTCTGTTGTTTGCTTCCCGGCAAGGCGAAACTTTCTTGAACGGCGCCTGGTCCATACAATTATCTTCTCCTTCCCCCCCCCCCCCGGCAAACTTGTGGGCGAGGGAACCTTCATTTCCTTGAGAAAGAAGAAAGAAGAGAAAATACAGATATGGAGCCTTACGGCTCGTTATTGCTTACCGGGGTTAGGTGCTGCACAAAGTGTCAGATAACACATGCAATAAATAAAAGGCATGAAATTGACAAGATGTGCGGAGCACATGAGCTTTACTTATGCACGGGGTCTGCGCCCGGATTTGTACAAAGGATTACATGCAACAGCGGCAAGACTTGTACAAAAGGTGGTTGCCGGAACGGGTCCAGGCAACCGCGCCTTACGGGTAAAACTTACGAAGATGCTCGATGTTCCAGGAGTTGCTCACCGGAAATCCATCTTCGGTCTCAAGGCGGACAGCGCCAGGCCCAGTGACTCGTTTCACCCGGTAAGGGCCTTCCCACTTCGGCGTCAACTTGTTGGAATTCTTGGCGGACTGAACGCGCCGAAGAACAAGGTCGCCTTCCTCGAGACTTCTGGCGTTAACTTTGCGGCTATGGTAGCGGCGCAAAGCTTGCTGGTAGCGAGCATCTCGTACAGCAGCCTGAAGACGGTCTTCCTCAAGGAGCAGCGCGTCATCTTGTCGCAGCTGCTCTTGCTCGAGCTCATCATAAGCGAGCACTCGAGGTGACCCGTATACGAGTTCCGTGGGGAGAACTGCCTCTGCTCCATAGACTAGAGCGAAAGGTGTCTGTCCAGTGGCTCGATTTGGCGTCGTCCTGATCGACCAAAGAACCACCGGCAGCTCCTCGATCTAGTTTCTTCCGCACTTGTGCAGCCTGTCAAAAGTTCTGGTCTTGAGTCCACGCAGCACTTCAGCATTTGCCCTCTCCGCTTGACCGTTGCTTCTCGGGTGAGCAACAGAAGCGAAGCAGACCTTGGCGCCAAGATCTTGGACGTACTGCATGAAGGTGCGGCTCGTGAATTGCGTACCGTTGTCGGTGATGATCCTGTTAGGGATCCCGAAGCGGCAAACAATCGACCTGAAGAACTTGACTGCTGACTGTGCGGTCACCTTCCTCACTGGTTCCACTTCCGGCCACTTTGTGAACTTGTCGATTGCAACGTACAAGTACTCAAAGCCCCCGGCTGCGCGGGGAAAGGGGCCGAGGATGTCGAGCCCCCAGACCGAAAATGGCCAGGATAAAGGGATCGTCTGGAGAGCTTGAACTGGCTGGTGTATCTGCTTGGAATGGAACTGGCACGCTTCACACTTGGTTACTTGTGCAGTTGCATCCTGGAGGGCTGTCGGCCAAAAGAAACCTTGCCGAAATGCTTTGCCAGCAAGTGCTCTTGCGCCAATGTGGTGACCACATATGCCTCCATGTATCTCTGCCAACAGCTTTTGTCCGTCTTCCCGGGGAATACACTTCAATTTCACACCATTGAGTCTTCTTCTGTACAGTGTGTTGTCAACAAACTGGTACATACTTGACTGCCGGGCTACTCTTTCCGCTTCTTCTTGCTCTTCGGGAAGTTCTCCTGTCTGAAGGAAACGGACAATCTGTTGTGCCCATGCTGGAGCTTGTGGCTCGACAACAAGGACTAAAGGCACATCTGCTGCTGCGGGAACATCCGCTTCTACGACGAGAACCTGTGGCTCAGCCGGAGCATGATGTTCCCCGGCAAGCTTGCCGGAGCAAAACTTGTCGGGGGCGTTTGCTTCAACGGAACAAACCCTAGGGCTTGCCGGAGTAGACTGCTCCTCAGCATTCTTGGTGTTGATCTTGGGGACCTTCTTGGCGGCGGCTTCGGGGAGCTCTGCCGGAAAATAGTCACCAGAAATCAACTTCCTCTTCTTGCTCTGTCCAGTTGATGGTGTTACAGATGGTTGAGTCAGCTTGAGCACAAAGATCCCTGGTTCCATAGGTAACTTAAGTGCGGCACACTTCGACAGGCCATCAGCGATGTCGTTCTGAGCTCTTGGAACATGCTCAATCTGTAGGCCGTCAAAGTGCTCTTCTAGCTTTCTCACTTCATCGACGTAAGCTTCCATCAACGGACTCTGGTAATTCTTGTTCACTTGGCGGACGACAAGCTGCGAGTCACCCCTGACAATGAGCTTCTTGATCTCAAGGTCTGCCGCGATCCTGAGACCGGCAAGCAAACCTTCATACTCTGCAGTATTTTTTGTTGCTTGCTCCTTGGGAAAGTGCATCTGGACCACGTACTTGAGGTGCTCTCCGGTGGGTGCAACAAGCAGCACGCCAGCACCGGCGCCTTGCAGCGAGAAGGCACCGTCAAAGTACATCAGCCACTCTTTGCTTGCTTCCTTGACGGGGATGCTCGTTTCTGGAATTTCTTCATCTGGTGTTGGCGTCCACTCTGCTATGAATTCTGCCAATGCTCTGCTTTGGATAGTTGAAGTGCTCTCAAACTGGAGGCCAAAGCTTAACAGTTCCAGCGCCCACTCAACAATCCTGCCTGTTGCTTCTGGACTCTGCAGTATCCTCTTCAGCGGAAAGCGAGTGACAACTATTATCTCATGTGCTTGGAAGTAATGGCGCAGCTTTCTCGAGGCCATGAGGAGGCCGAAAAGCAGTTTCTGCACACCAGAGTACCTTGACCTAGCCCCCTGCAGGAGGGAGCTGACAAAGTAAACTGGGCGCTGCACCATTCTCTTATGTATCTCCTCTTGCGTCTGCGCAGATCCATCCTTGTCGGGACCAGAGCCTGTTGGGGAAGCCCCCTGCTTGTCGCTGGATGTTCCTGCCGTGGTTGCTGGCTCATCATCTGCCTCCCTCTCCGCTACTAACGCAGCACTAACCACTTGATTGGTTGCCGCTAGATACAGCAGCAACTTCTCTTGTGGCTTAGGTGCGACAAGTATTGGAGTGGAGGACAGGTATCTCTTCAAGTCTTGCAGCGCAGCCTCCGCTTCCGGAGTCCATTTCATTGGACCTGCCTTTTTCAAAATTTTGAAAAACGGCAGGGTGCGCTCAGCAGACTTAGAGATAAACCTGCTAAGAGCAGCCACGCAACCGGCAAGTCTTCGTACATCCTTGACGGGCTTTGGTGCTTCAATCTGCTCAATGGCCTTGATCTTGTCGGGATTGGCTTCAATTCCCCTCTGAGACACGAAGAACCCGAGAAGCTTGCCGGAAGGGACTCCAAACACACACTTCTCGGGGTTGAGCTTGAGCTGGATCTTGCGCAGATTTGCAAAGGTCTCGTCTAAATCTTGAATCAGGGTTGCCTTGTCCTTGCTCTTGACCACTATGTCATCCATGTAGGCTTCCACATTTCTGTGGATTTGTGGCTCAAAAGCTGTATGGACTACCCTTGCAAATGTTGAACCAGCATTCTTCAAACCGAAAGGCATCCGTATGAAACAGTACGTGCCACATGGAGTGATGAATGCGGTCTTCTCCTCATCCTCTTCTGCCATGAAGATTTGATGGTATCCTGAGTATGCGTCAAGAAATGAAAGCAAGTCACATCCGGCCGTGCAGTCAACAATCTGGTCAATGCGCGGCAAGGGAAATGGGTCTTTGGGACAAGCTTTATTGACATCGGTGAAGTCGATACAAAGCCTCCATTTCCCGTTTGCCTTGCGCACGACTACAGGATTGGCCAACCACATAGGATGGAGCACTCCTCTGACAAGGCCTGCTGCTTCCAACTTCTTGATTTCTTCCGCGATGAATTCTTGGCGCTCCACTGCTTGTTTCCTGACTTTCTGCTTGACGGGCCGCGCATGAGGACAGACGGCAAGGTGGTGCTCAATTACTTTCCTGGGAACACCGGGGATGTCAGACGGTTGCCATGCAAACACGTCAACATTCGCCCGCAGGAAAGCAACGAGCGCGCTTTCCTATTTAGGGTCAAGTGTGGCACTGATGGTGAAGGTACCACCAGTGCCGTCCTCCTTGGCGGACACCTTCTTGGTCTCTGGCGGAGCTGCCATCGTCTTCTTACACTTGCCGGTGGAGCTCGATGGTGCGTCCTCGACGGTAGCGCAGCACTCCGAAGAGGTGCGCTTGCCGGAGTGGGCATCAGAGCTCTTGCCGGACTTGGTCTTCTTCTTCCCTCCGGGAGCTTCAGCGGCAAGTGTCTTGCGATCTGTTGCGGCTGATGCTTCCCGATAGATCTTGTCGGCGCAGATAAGAGCATCCTTCTTGTCGCCAGGGACAGAAATGACACTTATCGGGCATGGCATCTTCAACATGTTGTATGCATAGTGAGAGGCTGCCATGAACTTGGCGAGTGCTGGACGGCCGAGTATCCCATTGTAAGGCAATGGAAAATCAGCAACGTCAAAAGTGACCCTCTCATTCCTGAAGTTCAGCTCGCCGCCAAACGTCACTGGCAACGTGATCTTCCCCTTCGGCTTACTCCTTCCCGGGTTGATTCCTTGGAATGTGCCGGTCTCTTCGAGCTCGCTGTCAGGGATCTGGAGTTTCTGGAGTACAGCGGAGGAGATCAGGTTCAAGCCGGCCCCGCCGTCAACTAGCATCTTAGTGACCTTGAGGTTGCGGATAGTTGGTGAAACCAACATCGGCAAGCACCCGACCGCAGTTGTGCGATCAGGATGGTCCTCAATATCAAAGATGATAGGCGTGCTGGACCATTTCGGAAGCTTGCGCGATTCGACAGGTGGTTCTGCTGCATTAACTTCCCGCACCCACTGCTTGAGTTGGCGGTGTGAAGTATGCAGAGAAGCACCGCCGTCAACGCACAAGACCTCTGTGGCTTCCTGGAACTCCTGCTCACTGGTCTCAACATCATCCATGTCTTCATCGTCGTCATCATCTTCATCCTTGTCGCGGCCGCGGGGATGTCTGTCTCCTTGTTGCTGCTTGGCCTTGCCGCGGCGTCCTCCCCGGCCGGGGCGCTTCTGGCCGGATCCTCCAGTACCTCCTTGGGCCTTCTCCTTGTCGTGCCGCTCGTACTCAGCCTTCTGCTGCTCGACGAGCTGCTCGACCCTCTTGCAGTTCTGGAGATCATGGCCCTTGGTGCGGTGGATCTTGCAGTACTGCTTGTCGGTGCCGTCCTGCTTGTCGGCGGCCGCCACAGCCTGGCAGTTGGTGCATGCGGCAGTCTCCTTGCCGGAGCTACCAACTTTGGCTGTCGCGGCGCCACCTTGGTTGCCGGACTGCTCAACGACTAGCACATCTTTGCTTTTCTTCTTCCTGTTGTTCCGCCGCCGGTTTTTCTTTGCCGGGGCAGCATCCTCACTGTCAGATCCTCCTGCTCCTGTATCCTCTCCGGGGAGTTTCCTCCCTTCCTCAGCACGTGCGCACTTGTCGGCCAGGGCGTACAGCTCACTGACGTCCCTGATCTTGCACATCGCCATCTCCTACCGCATCCTGCGGTTACGCACGTTCTGATGGAACGCGCTGATAACCGCGGCAGGGTGGACATCTGGGATGTTGTGCTATACACGGCTGAATCTCTGAATATACTTGCGCAGGGGCTCTCCTTCCTTCTGGGCGAGCAGATGAAGGTCACTCTCTTGGCCATGAGGTTTGTGGCCGCCTGTAAAGGCGCCGACAAACTGATGGCACAGGTCTGCCCAGGAGGATATGGAGTTGTCCGGCAAGTGCATGAGCCAGGATCTGACGTTGGGTTTGAGCACCAGCGGGAAGTAGTTGGCAAGGATCTTGTCGTCCCGCCCCCCGGCAGCTTGCACCGCGATGGTGTAGATGCTGAGGAACTCCGACGGATGCGTCTTGCCATCGTACTTCTCTGGTACGTCTGGCTTGAAATTCTTCATGCTGGGCCACTGGACTTGCCGCAGCTCACGAGTAAACGCAGGACAACCTACCGCGTACGGCAAGTCGCCTGGTTCCCCTGGCGCATGCATGTCGACAGCGGGCCCAGCACGCTGGTCTGATTGACGCCGCGCTTCTCTTCGGCGCTCGATGCGAGTTTGAGCGTCTTCTTGCTGTCGTTCGTGAAGAACTTGGCGCTGATCGCGACGAGCCCGTGGATCTGATGACGCGGTGGAGTCGCTGTCGAGGTTGATCCGACGAGTCGGCGATCTTGGCCTCCGGGGTGGAGAGTGCACGGTGGTTGCACCCCCACCAGTCTTGTCGCCATCGGCCCGTGCCTGGCTGACTTGCCACGGCTGTGATGTACTCGGCTGCCGCGGAGTGTCGCCGTTGGCGAAGGCGATGAGACTCTGAATGGTGGCCCTCTAGTCGTCGATCTTGTCTGCCGCTGGAGGGAAGTCTAGGAGCAGTTGAGCTCGTGCTAAAGCTTCCGCTGGAGTGGCGGGTAGCGGTGGCGAACGGTGTGAGGAGCGGGATATGCTCGGACTTCTAACTACGTTAGAAGGAGCAGTATCCCGTCCAGGCGACCGTGCCTTGCTCGTGCCGGCATGTTGGCGTGCATGCTGGTCTTGAGCATCCCGAGATCCACCAGCTCGATCTTGGTCCAGCAAACGTATGGTACCGTGAGTACCATGACGCTGCCGGTCCCGCGCCTCCTGAGATGGGCGCGGTGCATGTACGGACGCCGAGGTCTTGGAGTGCGCCCGGTCGTTGTGGGAGTCGACTACGCCGCCGATAGGCAGCGCAGCCTTGTCCTTGGACTTGGCGGCACCGTGAGCTCCCTCGTCGACGCCCGTTCTTCCGCCGGCGTCTACCCCACCAGCCGTTGGCTCCAGCGGTGGTGGGATCGACACGGACGGAGCAGCTGCCTCCGAAGCCTTCTTCTTCGGCGGCATGTTGATGAAGATGATGAAGATCTAGCTCGTGTGGACGCCGGATCAGGTCCGCACAACCTCGACGCACCCCTACCTGGCGCGCCAAAGATGTCGGGGAAACTGATCCATGAACACCTATGGGACCGGCGGACCGGGTCCCTTTCGATTCGGCGGGGGCGGAGATCGTGCGAAGAGCAGATCGAGGCGAAGCACACGAGCAGTTTACCCAGGTTCGGGCCGCACGGATGCATAAAACCCTACTCCTGCTTTGTGGTTTGTATTGAGTTCTTGGCTCGGGAGCGCTGGGAGCTACAGTACACACCAGCAGCTAACGAGACCGAGCGTGAGAGTGTTCGAATCCCCCTCTACGTTGCGCATGGGCCTCCTTTTATATGCTCAAGGGGTCACCGACAGGTGGCAACGCAGTTGAGGGTAAAAATGGAAAAGGTGTTGCGGTAGGTACAGCTACCTGTATAGTGTTCCATACCTAACCCTGACGGCAGGGGACAAGGGCATTAAATGCCCATCATCGTCATCCAAACAGTGCAAAAAGGGGCCGTCAGGGGCGCCACCGTTCGCCACGATGGCAATCTTGTCAGCGCTGCTTGCCACCGCGTACCGCTGGCTGCACAGCCTCCTGCCACGTACGCCTGAAAGGGTCCCAGAGCGACACGTGGGTGGATGCGCTGGAGCGCTGGTACAGGGTGGTAGCTTGCCGCGGCAAGCGCCTTGCCGCGGTCGTTGTCTTGTCGCGTCCGGGAGCTTGTCGCTCACCGGGCCTTGTCGGGACGCGGGGCGCGTCGCGGCAAGTTCCTTGAGATGCCTTGGTTGGCCTTCCCGGCAAGCTCCTCTTGCCGGGGCCTTGTCTCCTTGGCTTGAATACTTTGTTCTTGAATGGCTCCAAAGGAACCATGGAGGACCTTGGCGGCCACCCGGCAAGCCTTGCCGCGGGGCGCTGCGACTGCCCGTGCACAAGTTCGGGATACTAGGGTACCCTTACTTTAGTACACCGACACTCAGATACTACCAGATCCAACGGCCCACACCCCCACCCTCTCCCCCACCCACACCCGCCCAGAAGCAGCTCCCCTCACGAACACCACATGTCGTTGAGGGCACTAACATGTGGGCCTAATTCCTCGCGGGCCCACCTGTCAGTGGCCGAATGCCACCCTCTCCCCCACACACCACTCACCCACCGCACACCACTCCTCCCCCTCTCCTCCTCTCGCCCGCACACCACTCCTCCCACCACGACCCGGAGCCCAAACCCTAACCCCTCCCGTCGAACCCCTCTCCCCTCTCACCCGATTGGACCACCGTCGTCGCCGCCACCGCCACCTACGGCGGCCGATCCCGCTGCGACCTCCCCTCCCACCTCAAGCCACTCCTCCTCGCCTTCGTCGATGACCACCTGCTCCGGCCGCTCCTCATCGCCTCGCTCCTCGCCTTCCCCTCCCTCGTCGTGACTGTGATTCCCACCGCCACCATCCCCACCCACCACCGCCGCCCCCACCCACCGCCGACCTCGTCTCCGCCATCCCCCTCCCCTCGCCTTCATCCCCCATATCCACTAGTCCTGATCCGGCGTGCGTGCGTGCCGGCGCGGGCGTGCCTCGATTCGATCCAGCGCCTTCCTCCCTCCCTCCCACGACCACGCCTTCCTCCCTCAATCCCTCGATGGAGGTCCCAGATCGAGTCAGAGAAGGTCCGGCGGCGGCTGATGAGGTTACAGACCTAGGGTAGGGTCACAGGCCTGACCAAGGTACCCTACCCAAGGTCACTACCCCAGAAGATCAAAAGACAAAACTGATGATGATAAGGATAGTCGACTGAGACGGCCCAAGAGGACATCCCACTCGACTAAACACCACATACCAGACGACTCAACTTCACTCGACCCCTCCAAGGCACTCAACCCCCGAAGGTCAAACGTCCCTTAGGACAGCAACGGTCTGGAATTTACTCGTTGTTGTGAATGCCTTTATTACCCTTTACTGCGGACGTTATCAGTAACGTCCACCTTTATGTACATTGAACCCTTAGTAACGTGGAGCATGGCTGGGGTCCTGGCGCACTATATAAGCCACCCCCCTCCTCTAGTACAAGGGTTCGCACCCCTGTAACACACACATATACATACTTTAGTCGACCGCCTCCGGGCATCGAGACGTAGGGCTATTACTTCCTCCCAGAAGGGCCTAAACTCGTAAAACACCTTGTGTACAACTTCACCATAGCTAGGGCCTTGCCTCCTCATACGTACCCCCTACTCGTACTGTCAGACTTAGAACCACGACAGTTGGCGCCCACCGTCGGGCAAGGCGTCTTAGCGACTTCTGGTGAGGTTGCAAACTTTTCTCGGACCTCCTTCGTCATGGTTTCCGGCGGTGGTCTGGCGTTGGGCCGCGAGATCCGACTTGGCGCGCTCGTCTTCGTCACCGATGACTCTGCTTGGCTCCAGGAGGCTCCTCTCGATGTTGAGGCGCTGCCCGTCCGCGGGGCTGCGCACTTCCGTGCCAGCGCCTGTGGCGTCCTTCTTCGGCAGCCGTCGACTCAGTACCTGCCGATTCCTACATTGTCTTCCATCCCCGCCGGACGCCTTCGCAAGTGATCCGGTCACTCACGGCTCCAGCGGTGGGTAAAACACGCAGTGGCCCGCCAGGCGGCCACCCCTCAGGTCGCGGCCATCGAGCCCGACGGTTACCTCTACGGGCCGGTCGATCCGTCGGTCGAGCTCGTGGATTCAGTTTCCGAGTGCGGGAGCAGCGATCCCGCAGCGGAAGTCCTCATGGTCGACTCGCGCCGTAGCCCACCGGGTTTTCCTCGCGGTGGTGACGGCGGCAGCGGTGGCGGCCATTCATTCGACAACAACGGATACATTCTTCAACCCCTCACCGCCGAGCAGAGGGACGAGCTCTACCGCCGCAATGAGGACGCGCTCTTCACCCCCATCATGGGGGATACTCCAGAGGCTCTGGCCCTGGAGGCCACGCGCTTGGCCACCGTGGCTGAGCGCGCGCGCTTGGAGAATATCCAGCGCGCACTCGACGAACGAGCCTGCCGACTGGTCCCCGAGTCCATTCAACGACCGCGGCAATCGCACCCGCGCGAGACTCAAGTGTTCCGTACACCAGTCCAGAACCTCGAAGCCGTGGCTCGCATCGTGGAGTCTATTCAACCGTCTCAGTCGGAGGCTGGGAGAGGCCTCCAGCAGATCTGGGCGTTGCTCCGAATGGCTGAGGAGCAAAGCGCGGCTGTTTCTCAGTCGCGCAACAAGATTCACAGCAGATCGGTGGCTACAGACACCGTTTGGTCAGCCCACAGTCCAAGATCGCCCCCAAGGCATGAGGATCGTGGCCCACAGCAAGACCGGCACCTCGGTCGGAATGAAGAGCAATATGACCATCGACCCGGTCATCACGACCGCCATCGAGTGCCTACACCTCCTCCGAGAAGCGGATCATTCTCGCCCAGGCGGCACGAGGGCAGGCGCTTACGCGACGACGAGCAGAGGATTCCCCCAGATCCCCGGAGGCCCGGCTTCGATTCAAGGTCTATCCTTGTGCAGGGGCTGGTCGACCGGAACAGGGCATTCAGAGAAGAGCAAGGCAGAGATCGTTCGAGTGGAAGCCGAGCATCCGTCTCTGGGCCCGAGTGTTTTAGCAGTGCCATCAGGGCCGCTGAGATCCCCCCGAACTTCAGGTTGGCGGCGGGGGTAAATAAGTTCACCGGCGAGTCAAACCCATACACCTGGCTCGAGGACTACCGAGTGGCTGTGCAGATTGGAGGTGTCAACGATGACGTAGCCATGAAACACCTTCCTCCGATGTTGGGCGGTTCAGCTCGGGCGTGGCTTAATCAGTTGGCCCCTAGGAGCATTTAAAGTTGGGAAGAGCTGGCCCGAGTGTTTATTCGGACCTTCGAAGGCACCTGCAAACGGCCCGCAGATCTCGCGGAGCTTCAGCATTGCGTGCAGAAGCCGAATGAAACCTTGAGGGATTACATACAGCGATGGACCACCTTGCATCACACGGTGGAAAATGTGTCTGAACACCAAGCAGTTTGTGCCTTCAAGGAGGGCGTGCGATACCGAGAGCTGAATTTGAAGTTTGGTCGAACGGGCGACATGTCCCTATCTCGGATGATGGAGATTGCTAGTCGGTATGCTAACGGCGAAGAGGCCGATCGACTCCGCAGTGGCAAGAAACCAGTCGGACAAGACGATCAGAACTCCAATCGGAAGCCCAAGCGCAAGGCCGAGCCAGCCGCTCAAGGCGAAGCTGCAGTGGTCAACCAAGGGAAAGGCAAAGGAAAGCCCAAGGGGCCCTGGGTCCCCAAGAAAGTAAAGGATCGAGCTTGGAATGATGTACTCGACCAGCCATGTCCTATTCACACAAAGAAAGATGAAGAGGGAAACTTGGTATATCCCAAGCACACCACTCGATAGTGCCGGCTCCTAATCCAGAACTTCCAGAAAGATCAGTCGACTGAGAAGGAAAAGGAATCAGAGGAGACCGAATAAAAGGAAGGGGATGGAGGTTACCCCCAGATCAACTCCACTTTGGTGATCTTCGCAGACGTCGAAAGCAAAAGTCGACTAAAAGTCATCAACATAGAAGTCAACATGGTTGCCCCGGCAACAACCACGTTTCTGAAGTGGTCCAAGACCCCCATCACATTCGACCAGTCTGATCACCCTGCACACATTGCTACCCCTAGGCGGCAAGCGCTGGTGGTCGACCCAGTGGTCGAGGGCACGCGTCTGACCAGGGTCCTGATGGATGGAGGCAGTGGTTTGAATATTCTATATGCAGCAACCCTCCGGGATATGGGCATCCCGATGTCCAAGCTGAGTGAAAGCAACATGAGGTTCCACGGGGTCATCCCCGGGAAGAAGGCCGAATCACTTGGCCAAATCGCACTCGACGTAGTCTTAGGCGACTCGAAGAATTTTCGCAAAGAGAAGCTGACGTTTGAATTGGTGGACTTCAACAGCGCTTATCATGCCATTCTGGGTAGGCCCGCCTACGCCAGGTTCATGGCTCGACCGTGTTATGTATACCTCAAGCTGAAGATGCCGGGACCCAACGGCATTATAACCGCCACGGGGAACCATCAGAAAGCGGAAGAATGCTTCTAGAAAGGCTCGAAGATCGCTGATGAGCAGATGGCAGCAGTAGAGATGGAGGAGTACCAGAAAAACGTGGATCCGAGTGACTTGCTGCGGGCCAAGAAGCCGGCTTCCGAGTCAGCTTTCCAGTCGGCTGGGGAGACGAAACACATACACATCCACCCCACCGACCCCAATGCAGCTCCGACCCACATTTCCACTACACTCGACAGCAAATAGGAAGAAGCGCTCATCCAGTTCCTCCGTGAGAACTGGGACATCTTCGCATGGAAACCATCCCACATGCCAGGTGTACCCAGGGGACTGGCTGAGCACCATTTGCGAGTCGACCCAAAAGTGAAGCCTGTGAAGGAACATCTCTGTCGGTCCGCTGTGGAGAAGAGAAAGGCAATTGGCGAGGAAGTGGCTCGGCTTCTGGCAGCTGAGTTCATCCGCGAGATCTACCACTCCGAGTGGCTTGCCAATGTCGTATGGTCCCCAAGAAGGACAAGTCTCTCCGCATGTGCATCGATTTCAAGCATATCAATCGGGCCTGCCCGAAGGATCATTTTCCTCTCCCCCGCATCGATCAGATAGTCGACTCGACTGCGGGATGCGAGCGTTTGTCCTTTCTGGACGCGTATTCCGGGTACCATCAGATCCGACTGTTCGGACCCGATGAAATCAAGACAGCTTTCATCACCCCGTTCGGGTGTTTCTGTTATGTCACCATGCCTTTCAGTCTCAAGAATGCCGGCGCTACCTTCATGCGCATGATCCAGAAGTGCCTGCTAAAGCAAATCAGTCGGAACGTCGAAGCATACATGGATGACATTGTGGTCAAGTCGCGGAAAGGTTTCGACCTGTTGACTGACCTCGCTGATACATTCGCAAATTTGAGAAGCTATGCTATCAAGCTCAATCCATCGAAGTGTACGTTTGGAGTTCCGGGCAGCAAGTTACTCGGTTTTCTCGTTTCCGAACGAGGAATCGACGCCAACCTAGAAAAGGTCGGCACCATCCTCCGAATGAAACGCCCCGAGCGTGTACACGACGTCTAGGAGCTTACTGGTTGCTTGGCCGCATTGAGTCGATTCATTTCTCATCTCGGTGAGAAGGCATTACCCCTCTACCGACTGATGAAGAAATCAGAAAAGTTCGAGTGGAATTCCGAAGCCGGAGCAGCGTTTGAAGAGCTCAAAGCCCTGCTGTCCAACCAGCCGGTGCTTGCTGCCCCAGTCAGCAAAGAGCCTCTCTTACTATACATTGCGGCCATCGGACAAGTTGTCAGCACTGTACTCACGGTCGAGCGGGAAGAAGAAGGCAAGGCCTACAAAGTTCAATGCCCAATCTATTACATATCCGAAGTTTTGACTCCCTCCAAGCAAAGGTACCCGCATTACCAGAAGCTTGTGTACGGGATTTACTTGACTGCAAAGAAGGTTGACCACTACTTCTCGGATCATACAATCTTAGTCGTCAGCGATGCCCCACTGTCAGAAATCCTGAACAACCGAGACGCAACCGGTCGAGTGGCAAAATGGGCGATTGAACTTCTTCCGTTAGATATCAAGTTTGAAGCGAAGAAAGCCATCAAGTCTCACGCAATAGCAGATTTTGTGGCCGAGTGGATCGAACAAGAGCTGCCGACTCAAGTTCAGTCGGATCACTGGACTATGTTCTTTGATGGATCCAAGATGTTGAACGGATCCGGCGCAGGCGTGGTCCTGATATCTCCAAGGGGCGACAAGCTTAGTTACGTCCTTCAAATACACTTTGACTCATCGAACAACGAAGCTGAGTACGAAGCACTTTTGTATGGATTGCGCATGGCCATCTCACTCGACGTCCGTTACCTGATGGTCTACGGCGACTCGGATTTAGTGGTGAACAAAGTGATGAAGGAATGGGATGTCAGAAGCCCGGCAATGACCAATTATTACAGTGTAGTACGGAAGCTTGAAAAGAAGTTTGAAGGTTTAGAGCTCCATCACGTGCCCAGAGCCAAGAATCAGCTTGCCGATGACCTCGCGAAAATTGGGTCGACTCGGAAGCCTATACCCAAGAATGTATTTCTGGAACATCTGCACACCCCCTCAGTCAAACAAGACCCCTTCACGGAGGAACCCCCACAACCAGTCAGTGCGTCAGATCCAACTGAAGTCGAAGTGCCTGCAGTGGTCGACCTGATCATGGAGGTTTTAGTGATTACGCCCGACCGGACGGTGCCATACATAGCATATCTGCTCAGGCAAGAACTCCCGGAAGATGAAGAAGAAGCGCGCCAGATCGTCCGTCGATCCAAGGCTTTCACCGTCATTCAGGATCAGCTCTACAGAGAGAGTGTCACCAGGGTCGCTCAGCGCTGCATCACCCCAGAGGAGGGTCGACTGATTCTGAATGAGATTCACTCGGGGACTTGTGGCCACCACGCTTCTTCTCGGACTATAGTGGCCAAGGCGTACCGAGCCGGGTTTTATTGGCCCCGGGCCAATGAGATGGCTAAACATATAGTGGATAAGTGCGAAGGCTGCCAGTTCTACTCCAACATGTCCCACAAGCCAGCGTCTGCTCTGAAGACCATTCCACTAGTTTGGCCCTTTGCCGTTTGGGGTTTAGACATGGTCAGCCCCTTCAATACTGGCAGAAGCGGATTCACTCACCTGCTCATGGCAGTCGACAAGTTCACCAAATGGATTGAGGCCAAGCCCATCAAGAACCTCGAGTCAAGCACCGCCATCAGCTTCATTAGGGAATTGATATTCAGTTATGGAGTCCCCCACAGCATTATCATGGACAATGGCTCTAACTTTGACTTGGTTGAATTCAGAGCTTTCTGTTCCTCCCAAGGAACACGAGTCGACTATGCCTCCGTAGCACACCCGCAGTCGAATGGACAAGCAGAAGGAGCAAACGGATTGATTCTCCAAGGCCTGAAGCCACGGCTCATGTGTGACCTTAAGCCTACCGCCGGAGCTTGGGTAACTGAACTACCGTCTGTCTTATGGGGTCTGAGGACAACTCCAAACCGGTCGACTGGCCGTACCCCTTTCTTCATGGTCTATGGAGCTGAAGCCGTGCTGCCAAGTGATTTGTTACATAATGCCCCCCGGGTGGAACATTTCTCCGAAGCCGAAGCAGAGCAAGCTCGTCATGATGTAGTCGACCTCTTGGAGGAGGAACATGAGATGGCCTTGATCCGGTCGACCATCTATCAACAAGACCTGCGTCGATTCCATGCTCGCAACATCTGAAGCCGAGCATTTCAGGAAGGAGACCTGGTTCTACGAGTGCATCAGAAACGACCACACAAGCTCGCCACAACCTGGGAAGGCCCCTTCATCATCACCAAGGTGCTGCACAATGGAGCGTATCACCTCTACAACGTCGCTAAGAAGAAAGATGAACCTCGTTCGTGGAATGCGGACCTGCTCCGCCGCTTCTACACTTGAAACACTCGAACAGTCGAGTTGTAATAAAGATTTTCCAGTTTATGTCAAAGACAAGTTTGCAATGATCCCTTAATGATTGTTGGTTTCTAAGATGCTGGTCTTCAAAATCCCCCAGTGGGTGCTTAGCCGCGAACCCGATTCGCCTAAGTTACAAAAACTACTCCGAGTGAAGAGCAGCCCTCTCACTCGGAGGCTTAGCTGCGAACCTGATTCACCTAAGTTACAAAAACTACTCCGAGTGAAGAGCAACCCTCTCACTCGGGGGTTTAGCTGCGACCCCGTAATCGCCTAAGTTACGAAAACTACTCTGAGTGAAGAGCAACCCTCTCACTCGGGGGCTTAGCTGCGGTCCTCCGAGCTGCGTCATAAGTACAACGTGGCTCTGTCCTCCGAGCTCCGTCACAAGTACAACGTAGCTCGAAATCGCCTAAGTTACGAAAACCACTCCGAGTGAAGAGCAACCCTCTCACTCGGGGGCTTAGCTGTGACAACGTAATCGCCTAAGTTACGAAAACCACTCCGAGTGAAGAGCAACCCTCTCACTCGGGGGCTTAGCTGCGGTCCTCTGAGCTGCGTCATAAGTACAACGTGGTTGTGTCTTCCGAGCCCCGCCAAAAGTACAACATAGCTTGGAATCGCCTAAGTTATGAAAACCACTCCGAGTGAAGAGCAACCCTCTCACTTGGGGGCTTAGCTGCGGTCCTTCGAGCTGCGTCATAAGTACAACGTGGCTCTGTCCTCCAAGCTCCGCCACAAGTACAACGTAGCTTGGAATCGCCTAAGTTACGAAAACTACTCCGAGTAAAGAGCAACCCTCTCACTCGGAGGCTTAGCTGCGACCCCGTAATCGCCTAAGTTGCGAAAACCACTCCGAGTGAAGAGCGACCCTCACACTCGGGGGGCTTAGCTGCGGTCCTCCGAGCTCCGCCGCAAGCACAACGTTGCCATCAAGACGTCGACTCAAAATCCAAACAACCAGAAAGAGTTGGAAGCAAAACAAGCAAATGCAAAAGGAATCAAATCCAGATAAAAGCCCCGCAAGATTCGGGCAAGAGTACCTGGGCCACGAGCCCACAAGAGTTTAACGGTTACAGGATCACTCGGCATTCGGAGGCAAATTGAATCAAAGTATCAAAGTTCGTTCACTCCTCAGGAGGAGGCGGACTTGCAGGTGCAACAAACTGGTCCAGGTCGATCCCATCGGCGATACGGGTGGCAGCTTCCAAGAAAGTCTCCATGAATGACTGGAACTAGAGCTCCTTCGTGTTGGCGACCTTGAGCACTGCAAGCCTCCTCTCCTTCACTTTCTTGCAGTGCACACGGACCAAGGATAGCGCCACGTCAGCTCCATAGCGGGCGGATAACTTTTTCCACTCCTGCACTCGACTAGGGATCTCATTGAGTCGAGTCATCAGAGACTCGAGGCCGTTCTCCTGCACGACTCCCCTCCAGAGTGCGGCGTCGATCCGAGCCATCACTGCTTTCAGCCGACCCAGGTAGCCCATGGCAGTGGTAAGGCGGGACTCCAACCTCAAGATATTCATGGCGGCTTCGTCCTTGACAATGGAATTGACTGGGTCCAGATAGGGCTCGATCCGCCCAGTCTCTTCTTCAAAGTTGCTGCAGAATTCTACACAACAAGGAACGCGTCGAGTAAGCAAGTAAATTACGGGTCGACCTATCCAACTAAGTCTGAGCAAAAGAGATATACCTTCAAGCACGAGATACCACTTCTTGGTGAGGTCGCTCAGATAAGCCTCCAGATCGTTCTTCTTCTGGAAGAGGCCCTCGTATTTCTTGTTTAGGGTGTTCTTAGCACCCATCAGTCGAGTCACTTCTTGGTTGGCCGCCTCGAGAGAACTCTTCAACCTGATGATCTCCGCCTCAAGCGTGCCAACTGAAGCCAGCTTCTGCTCTGCCAGTTCAGTTTTCTCCTGTGCCCTCTACTGCACCTCCGCCAAGTCGAGGTCCTTCTGCTCCAGGTGTAAGGGCATCTCTTGCCTAGGGTTTTGGTGATGATGACAATACATGTGTGGACTAATCGTGCGTCATATATTACTCAGGTACACATTGTGTGGCGCAAGACGGTTAGGCCTTCCCTCTAGAAGGAAAAGATCGAAGACGGAGTTTCTGACGCTTTTTGTTTTCCTTGGTCGTAGGAAATCCGTACTATTAAGAGGGAACCCACATCGGAAGGTATTGGGTGAATCAAGTAACGTACACAGTTACTATGCACCCACCATATTGCCTTCGTTCGAGGAGAGAGAGGTCCCCTTTGTTCTATGTGTGTGTGCGGTCTTCTCTACTGTGGTAGTACCGCTGTTAACAGCGGTAGTACCGGTGGCCGGTGGTTCCGGTCAAACCACCGCCGCATGTTCCGCATAAGGGTGATACCCTTCTGACCTGGGTGCGGTGGTAGACCGGTGGTGGCCCGGAAGTACCGGAGTCCTCTCGACAAACCGGTACTACCGGTATTCAGTGCGGTAGTACCGCTTGAACTGCCACCACTCATGAGCTACTGCCCTAGCGGATGTTCCGACTCTACCACCGCCCCAACTACTGCCGTTGGTTAAAAACCTTCTGGACTCGAAGCGGTAGTTGACCGGTGGTGGAGCGGTAGTTCCGGTTTTCTTCGGAAGACCGGTACTACCGTGTGCTACACTGAAAGTACCGCCCTGGTGCCATGGCTGCGGTTTTCTTCACACACCGGTTGTACCGGTGGCTTGTGCAGAAGTACCGGCCCACTGTATTTCTGCACATAACGGTTGGAATCTTGGGGACCCTATTTAAGGAGGTCCTTCTCCCACCTCCCACCTACCTCTTGCCTCTCTCTCTCTCCTCCATTAATCCCCTTGAAGCTTTCTTGCCCGATCTCTCTCCCTAGCCACTCAAACTTGCTGATTTGCTAGGGATTGGAGGAGGAGACCTAGATCTACACTCTCACCAAAGGAAACTTGATTCCCCCATACTTTCTTGTGTGGATTTTGTTACTCTTGGGTGTTTGAGCACCCTAGACGGAAGAGGTCACTTCGGAGCCACATTCCATTGTGGTGAAGCTCCGGGGTTTTGTTGGGAGCCTCCAATTAAGTTGTGGAGAGAGCCCCAACCTTGTTTGTAAAGGTTCGGTCGCCACCTTCAAGGGCACCATTAGTGGAATCACGGCATCTCGCATTGTGTGAGGGCGTGAGGAAATATGGTGGCCCTAGTGGCTTCTTGGGGAGCATTGTGCCTCCACACCGCTCCAACGGAGACGTACTTCCTCTCAAAGGGAAGGAACTTCAGTAACACATCCTCGTCTTCACCGGCTTCACTTGTGGTTATTTCTTTCCTTTACTTGTCCAAGCTTTCCTTGTTTATCTTAGATAGCTTGCTTGTGAGGTTGTTATCTTTGCTTCCTATAAGTTGTCATCATAGTTGCATATCTAGACAACTTACTTTGTTGCTTAATTTAAATTGGTTAAGAAAAGCTAAAAATTGTTAGTTGCATATTCACCCGCCCTCTAGTCAACAATATCGATCCTTTCACCAGGGCCGCCTTCAGTTGGCCTACAAGAGACGTCACTAGACAGATGAACATGAGGAAACATAGGGCATACTTATCAAAGGTCAGTCGATGAGTCGTTTGCGTTAGTTACCAGCTGCTTCATCCTGAGTCTTCATCAAGTGGTCCCGAGCCAGCTGCAAGTCGAGATTGAGCTGGACCTGCTTCTTCTCAAGATCCGCAAATTTGGCTCCGAACTCACAAGATCTCTGCATCAACACAACAAATCAAAATTCTAAGACTACAGTCGAGTCAAACACTCAACCGCAGTCTCGGGGACTACACCCAGTGAGTGCACTGAGCGTGCCCCCACGGTTCTCGCTCGGCCAAGATCAGTCTGACCCGAGCTAAAAAAAACAACACAAGGAGGAAAAGTTCTATTATCAGACCATGACCGACTACCACCATGGTCTCGGGGGCTACACCCAGTGGGTGCACTGAGCGTGCCCCCACTGGTTCTCACTCGACCAAGATCAGTCTAGCCCGAGCTCAAGAGAAGTACAAAACAAACAAGAAATTCTAAAGACCACGGTCGACTGACCTAAGTCGACCATGGCCTCGGGGACTACACCCACTGGGCGCGCTAAGCGTGCCCCCAGTGGTACCATCGGATGACCTTCAAAAGCTAAAAGCTACAAGACAAGGCACCCAGTGGGTGTGGCATCATCTCACGAACAAGGCAGTAGATTACTGAAGACTACACCAATACAGCAAATCGGTCGGAAGAGACAAACCTGGACATTGGTCCGAAGGGCCGAGCTAGCGTCGTAAGCAGCCATGCTAGCCTCGTACGCCGCCTTCGTCCTCTCCATCATCAGCCCCGCCTGACGAACGGCTTCTTGAGCCGCACCCACGGGATCCTCCGGGATGCGATGGGTGGAGAAGAGAACAGACGACGGAGCAGGCGCTGGGTGGACGGCCGGAGCAGGCGCTGGGTCGACGGCCCCTCCAGTCGATGAAGAAGGGCGCACGGTCGACACGGGGACGGCAAAGGAGACCGTGGTCCGGGCCACGTCTTCATGTTGCTGGGCCTCAGAGCCAGAGGGCGCCTTCCGGCCCTTCCTTCCCGTGCGTCGTCGAGCCACTCCCGAGCGCTCCTCATCGTCATCATCATCATCGTCTGGGAGCTCTATGACATGGCGTGGCACTTCAAAAAAGACAATTATGAAGTTCAGTCAACCGTCAGCTCAAACCAACGAAAAGCGAAGCACGATCTACAACTCGCACCTGCGCGGGATGTAGCAGCATCCGCGGTCTCCACATCATCCCGACCCTTATCGATATCCATCGAGGTCGCGGAAGCCGCAGCATGGAAAATTTCCTTGAAAGTGAGTCGACGAAGACAGAGTCGACCTCCGAAGGGCTGAAAGAAATAAAACAAAACAGCACTTACGTGGAGGCAATTGGGACATCCACCTTGATCTTGGGCAGGACCTTCCGGGGCTTGGCGGTGGTGACCTTGGGCTGCTTGGGCGCCTTTTCGGATGGGTCGGGAGTGGCCGTACGAGCCCTCTTTTGCACCTAGGAACTGGAGCGGCCCGCTCGAGAGCGCACAACCCCCGGGTCGTGCTTTTCCTTGGAGCTCTTCTCGCCACGGGGAGGTGACTCGACCTCCTCCCCACCGCTGGAGTCCTCGCTCTCCTCTCCGGTCTCTCCATCGGACTTCCACTCGGAGACGTCGCCAGCGCCCTCTTCGCCCTCCTGTTGTTCTACGTTGACACGAGAAAAAAAACTTCAAAGCAATAAGAGGCAATGGATATTGTTTCGTCCCCAAAGGTGGGACGTTCCCTACCGAAAACCAGCATGCTTGTTGTGAGAAGCATATACCCAAACCTTCCCCAAATGGGACAAAATTTGTACCACGGCATGTTGATGCCACTCCATGATAGCATGCCAAGTTTCATGAATTTCAGACGAGTTTTGGATTTACTAGAATTTAAAAACCAGGCATCTCAATGTTTTGCCGGCAATCAACGGTGCCATGGTGTTTGAAATTTATTCCCATTTCTTGCATGGGACCTAAGCGTGCACCCAAGGACAAAGATCTGATTTTCAACAAATTTTTATGCACTCGAGCATGCGCATGTAGTTCAAATTTGAATTATGCACATAAATGCATTGAAAACTCACTTAATGCATAAAAATATCCAAACGAACCTCGAAAAATCACAAAAATTCACACAACACTCATATTATTCTATGTTGACACGAGAAAAAAAAACTTGAAAGCAATAAGAGGGAGTGGATATCGTTTCGTCCCTAAAGGTGGGATGTTCCCTACCGAAAACCATCATGCTTGTTGTGAGAAGCTCCGGTTTGTGAGAATCATATACCCAAACCTTCCCCAAATGGGACAAAATTTGTACCACGGCATGTTGATGCCGCTCCATGATAGCATGCTAAGTTTCATGAATTTTAGACGTGTTTTGGATTTACTAGGATTTAAAAACCAGGCATCTCAATGTTTTGCCGGCAATCAACGGTGCCATGGTGTTTGAAATTCATTCCCATTTATTGCATGGGACCTAAGCATGCACCCAAGGACAAATATTTGATTTTTCAATGAATTTATATGCACCGGAGCATGCACATGTAGTTCAAATTTGAATTATGCACATAAATGCATTGAAAACTCACTTAATGCATAAAAATGTCAAAATGAACCCCGAAAATTCACAAAAATTCACACAACACTCCTGTTGTTCTATGTTGACACGAGAAAAAAAACTTGAAAGCAATAAGAGGCAATGGATATCGTTTTGTCACCAAAGGTGGGACGTTCCCTACCGAAAAGCATCATGCTTGTTGTGAGAAGCTCCGGTTTGTGAGAAGCATATACCCAAACCTTCCCCAAATGGGACAAAATTTGTACCACGGCATGTTGATGCTGCTCCATGATAGCATGCCAAGTTTCATGAATTTTAGACGAGTTTTGGATTTACTAGAATTAAAAAACCAGGCATCTCAATGTTTTGCCGGCAATCAACGGTGCCATGGTGTTTGAAATTCATTCTCATTTCTTGCATGGGACCTAAGCATGCACCCAAGTACAAAGATTTGATTTTTCAACGAATTTATATGCACTGGAGCATGCGCATGTAGTTCAAATTTGAATTGTGCACGTAAATGCATTGAAAACTCACTTAATGCATAAAAATGTCCAAACGAACTCCGAAAAATCACAAAAATTCACACAACACTCCTGTTGTTCTATGTTGACACGAGAAAAAAACTTGAAAGCAATAAGAGGAATTGGATATCGTTTTGTCCCCAAAGGTGGGACATTCCCTATTGAAAACCATCATGCTCGTTGTCAGAAGCTCCGGTTTGTGAGAAACATGTACCCAAACCTTCCCCAAATGGGACAAAATTTGTACCATGGCATTTTGATACCGCTCCATGATAGCATGCCAAGTTTCATGAATTTCAGACGAGTTTTGGATTTACTAGAATTTAAAAACCAGGCATCTCAATGTTTTGCCGGTAATCAACGGTGCCATGGTGTTTGAAATTCATTCCCATTTTCTTGCATGGGACCTAAGCATGCACCCAAGGACAAAGATTTTATTTTTCAACAAATTTATATGCACTGGAGCATGCGCATATAGTTCAAATTTGAATTATGCACATAAATGCATTGAAAACTCACTTGATGCATAAACATGTCCGAACGAACCCTGAATAATTCCAATTCTTTTATGATCACTGCAGATAAAAGGTCTAGCAATTGAAACAGCGTCCATGGCCGCTGTGACCCCATTATGTAATTCAAATCAAGACCAAAAATCAAGTAGACCCCACACAGTTTATTATAACCAACCGTGTGAGATGCAGCACAAAATATCTTTGGACCGTGTGTGAATAAGGGACCGTGTCTGATGACACTTTGCGCGCCAGTTTTTGTCTGAAGCGATTCCAAATTTTTGGCTTCCGCGGAAATATCTACCCCCCCCCCTTACCAAAAGCCACATTTCCCCTCTTTCCGCCTTCCTTTCCAAGTTGAAACCTTCACTCCTTGCTTGCAGCGTCGCCGCCTCATCGCCGACGACCCTCCTTCACGCTGCTCGGCCTCGCCTATCCAGGCAGGTAATCCACACCCGACCCCCATCCTCCTCCTCCTTCCACATCCCACATGCCCCGACCGCCGGCGCGAGCGCGACACCTCCGCCCAAATCACCGACCCCTCCACCAAAAAAGCGTCGGCCTAAGCCATGGTGCACGCAGTATAGCCAGGACCTCAAGGAGCATTTGGCAGCGGATAACCAAATCGCGGTTGCACGCGCGGATGATGTCGCGATGGTTGCCATTCGTGCCGACCCCCAGATCTTGGAGGAGCACCTCACCGTCGAGGCCACCGTTGACGCCTCGCGCACCTACGCCGCGACGTGGTTGGCTACTTTAAACGATAGTTTGTGGCGTTTTCTCGAGGCCACCGTCGGTGCCTTCGACGAAGACTACGAGGTGTTTTCTCAGCATGCACGTGCTTACCTCATCTCGAGAGCCAGAAGGTTGGTGCCCGGAGCGGCTCAAGCAACTCACCACTACAACGAGGGCACCCACGATGCGGAGGCCTCGCCCTCTTCCATGTCCAAGGTGCCAATCGTCATCGATATCTCCGACAATGAGGAGTAGCTTGTCTTATTATCTCACTATAAGGACCCATGTTCAGTTTGCTAGCTACTGCCTTTCCGTAACAAATTCTAGTAATTGTGCTATCTACTTTCACCATGCAATCTTCTGCTATAGTGTATATATTCTATATGTCGTGCAATGTGGTGTTCAATTAACTGCTTGGTTCAATTCTGCAAATGTGATGTTCAATTCTTCGGGGTGCAATATTTCAAGTTGTTAAGCATGCTTGGTTCGGTTAACTATCTGATCTTCTATTAGGAGTATGTTATATTGTTCAATTGGTGTTTACTTAACTGCTTGGTTCATTTGTTGTGTCTTGGTTCACTTCTTGTGGTGTTTAGTTAATTGCTTGGTTCAATTCTGCAATGTGATGTTCAATTGTTGTGGTTGCATTCTGTTATTGTATACCATGTGAGGAATAAATCTAATTTGGCTGTACTAAATACATGAGAAACAAATACAATTGCTATAATTCAAAGTTGTTAAGCATGCTTGGTTTGGTTAACTACCTGATCTTCTATTAGGAGTATGTTATATTATGCAATGTGGTGCTCAGTTAACATTTGGTTCATTTGTTGTGGTGTTTAGTTAACTGCTTGGTTCAATTCTGCAATGCGATGTTCAATTGTTGTGGCTGCATTCTCTTATTGTATACCATGTGAGGAATAAATCGAATTTGGTTGTACTAAATACATGAGAAACCAATACAATTGCTATATTTCCAAGTTGTTAAGCATGCTTGGTTTGGTTAACTGTCTGATCTTCTATTAGGAGTACGTTATATTGTGCAATGTGGTGCTCAGTTAACGTTTGGTTCATTTGTTGTGGTGTTTAGTTAACTGCTTGGTTCAATTCTGCAATGCGATGTTCAATTGTTGTGGATGCATTCTGTTATTGTATACCATGTGAGGAATAAGTTGAATTTGGTTGCACTTAATACATGAGAAACAAAGACAAGTGCTATATTTCCTAGCTCTTAATCATGCTTGGTTTGGATAAATGGGTTTTCCATGTGGCTTGAATTAATCTGATGAATCTGTAATGTGCTTATTTATCATCAACATATTTTACTGATAGTATGCGAACCCTTACTTAACCTGATGACTAACTACCTTATATGTGTTGCAGGGAAACAATGGGAAGCACTGAGGTTTACAAGATGGTACTAACTATTATACCTTGCCTTTTTGTATTCATTTGCCCCATCTCCAATATAGAGAAGATATTTATGCACATCCCTATTTTCAGGCTTCACTGATGATTACCTCTCAAACCACCTCTGTGGTCAGGAGGCGAGGAAAGTTTTCATACAACACCCACGGTTCAATATTGAAGTGTTCCTCAAGAGGTCGAAGGATGGACGGTCAATCATCCACATGCTCTGGCCTAAAGTTGCAAAGACCTTCAACATGAATGAAGGCTCAATATTCGCCTTCCGCTTCAGTAGTTTTCCAGATGAGATGCATCTCTCTATGTACCGTCTATGATGCTAATTTCGAAAGGTTCTAGATATTGCGTGTCGAACTTGCTGCTCGTGCAGTTGTGTAATGAGGTAGCTGAGTGCTGAAGCTGTATCATGTTGTACACTGATGTGTTTCAATTATGAAATCATGCTTCCTTAATATGGGAATGGAATATATTATGTGCTTAATATGAATGTCAATTAGATTAGTAAATGGATTATTAATAATAGGGCAATTAGCCCGCTAATTGGCCAATTAGCTTGCTAATTGGCCAATTAGCTTGCTAATTGGGTTTTCCTATTGCAAACGGTTAATGAGAAACCACCGTGGGCGATGATCTCAGGCAACGCACACAGTTTCTAGGAATAAACCGTGTTGGATCAATGAACAATCACACACGACATTCTCTTCAAAACTGTTTGCGTTACGCCACCTTGCGCAAACGTTTTCCTTGTAGTGACTGTGTGGGATGCATATAAGAACGGAAACGTTTAGTGGTGACTGACTGTGTGGGATGTACTTACGACCGCAAATGATTTTGCCTGTATAATTGTATTTTTAGTACTACTGTATGTATTTCTGTATTTGAGTGCTCGCCGGTCGCACACGACCTCATTTTGCCGAGCGTGTGTGCCAGGAGGGCATATACCCAACAGTTTCTTGGTCGTGTGGGAAGGACCCCCTATCGCCCACACTCACTTGGCGATGGTTCTGAATGCCGTCGCGGAAAGGGGTTAAAAAATGTTTGTTTAGGACCGACGCCCACCAGTGTCCCCCTCCGGCAGGGTGCTGGAATGAGCTCCCAAATGAGTTTTCGTGCCTACAGAGGCTTGCAACAACGGAACCTCTCATCTATGGTTCTTTTCAGAGGTTTGGGTATTTATAGGATTTTTCAGCGTTGATTTCACGTTAGGGGGTGCCCGAGGGGGCCACAAGCTCGGGGGCGCGTCCTAGGGGGGTGGGTGCCCCCAGGCTTGTGGCTCCCTCGTCCACTTCTTGGCCCATTTCCGGTGCTTTGGGGTCTCTTTTGGTCCATAAAATATCGTCGTAAATTTCCAGCCCATTCCGAGAACTTTTATTTCTGCACTAAAAACGACACCACGGTAGTTCTGCTCAAAACAAAGTCAGTCCGGGTTAGTTCTAATCAAATCGTACCAAAATCATATAAATTTATTGTAAACATGGCATGAATGCTTCCTAAATTATAGATATGTTGGCGACGTATCAATCCCCGCGCCGAGACCGACTTGCGTCTCCGCCTTGTGCTTTGTCAGGTGCAACTCCTTGGAACTTCTCTCCAATCGATCCTTCGCTTCCTCGATCCAATTTGCCCTTGTTTCCCACCACCAGCAACGCAACCCCGACATGTCCTCTAATGCCACTGATCTGTGATTTTAGAGCAATGGATCCCCTCTGAAAGATATGTGGTTTTCTCTCAACGGCGGCAGTGCTGCGGGCCACAACGAGAGGGGACCCCGTGGGATGCTGGGATCTAAGGGATTATCGATGGCAGAATCCGATGGGCGAGGCGGGGATGCAAGCGTAGGCGGTGGCCGAGCCCTACGAGGCTAAGATACAACCCATCCATTTTTAAATACTAGCAAAAGAGCCCGTGTGTTGAATGGGAAAAAAATCACATTTTCCTAACACAAAAATTATGAATCGAGACCTCAATGGTCCACCTGCATCGTATCTCTGTTGCCACTTATCCTCGTTCCCACCCTTATAGACGGTGGCCTCACTACTCACACAATCAAAATATGTTTGAATATGGTCAATTCTAAGGTGTTTTTCTTTCACCGCATAAAAAAGAAATCAACTTTTCCACCATGAGGTACTGTCGAGGCATAGATGGTTTCTTTCTTCTCCAAACTGATTTTGCCAAGGAGTTGATTTCCAATCCCGATCTACACCGATATGAAAGAAAGACGAATCATGCACTACTGATTAAGGTTATCCTGTAAATAGTATTAAAAATGTTTAACAGGTAACAACATCATATTCGAATTCTACACACTTTTCTAATCAATTTTCATATATAACATGTCAAAATTGGAGTTAGGATTTAGAAGATACACATATATTTTTAAAGCATTTGAATCGCATTTTTTAATTATTCAACAGGTATAACAACTTACTCCCTCCGTCCCATAATGTAAGACGTTTTTCGACACTAGTGTAGTGTCAAAAAACGTCTTACATTATGGGACGGAGGGAGTAATATTTAGATTGTACATATTTTTCTAATCAATTTTCATTATAACATGTCTAGATTAGAGTTACGGTTTAAACGATATGGATACAGTGTTTTTTGTAATATATGTTTAGAATATTTGAAAGTATAAAGAAGATTTAAAAAACAAGACCCAAAAACATTAAAAAAAATTTGTGGCCTCCTGTGTGATGGGTCGGCCCAGTCTCGTGTCAAGCGAGACATAGGCACCCCCGAATAGGGGCACCCTATTCTTGGCAAACCCTATTTGATGCTCGTTGGCGTCAGAATGATGTGCTTTCACTGAGGGAGCCTCCGGTTGGGCCGGCCCATGTACGGGATTAGCGTTTGCTGTTCGATGCGTTCGCTGCTGCTTCCTTCTCTATTCCTTGTGGGTTTTTTTTTATTTTCTTCTACGTTTTTTTCTTCTAGTGATTTCACTGTTTTACTTGGTTTTCAGTTGTTTTCTTCCTGTTTTTTATTTTTCCTTTTTTGCTTCCTTGTTTCTTTTATGTTCCTTTTAATTTTCTCTTTCTGTTCTTCTTCTCTTTATTGCGCATTATATAAAAAGTTCACCACGTATTACAAAAATCTTCATCATATTAAGAAAATGTTCATTGTATATTATGAAATAGTGCACCTTGCATTCTAAAATTGTTCATCGTGTATTAAAAAATGTTCATAGTATATTATGAAAGTGTTCAACGTATATTAAAAAATGTTCATTGTGTATTTAAAATTTGTTCATCACATATAAAAAATTGTTCAACATATACTACAAAATGTTCAGTTGTCCATTTGAACATTTCTCCAGTGTTTGTTTTAAAAAAAGTTCTGTGTATGTTAAAATTTGTTCAACGCATATTATAGAAATATTTATTTTAGAAAATAACATGATTTGCCGCTGTCTTTTGTACTTTAAGAGAGGCGCTGCATTTTTACCGTTGTAGGTAGCTAGCTCGGCTGGTTGGCTCGCTTGGATCCAGAATGAGGTCGGGAGTTCGATCCCAACTTGTGTGCGCTTCATTTTTTAAGCGGCGTATAGGAGCTCTCCCTATTCCTCACGTTACGTGAGACGAGGGGGAAGCCTCGCGTCAGGGGAGCCCCAGATGGGCTGGCACAGCCATGCAGGAGGTCACGACCTGTTTTTTTTCTTGTTTTCTATTCTCGTTTTTGCTTTATTTTTTTACTTTTATTTATACTTTAAAAAATATTCCACACACACACACACACACACAAACACTCTTGAAAGTCATATTTTAAGAATGTTGAACATTATTTAAAAAATGTTAAATAAGTATTAAAAAATGATGAACAAGTATTTGAAACATGTTGAATAAATATTTGAAAATCCTGACTAAGTATTAAATATGTTGAAAAAGTATTTGAAGAATATTGAATAAGTATCCAAAATATTGAAAAATGATTAAAAAAATGTTAAGCAAGTATTTTAAAAATGTTGAATAAATATTATAAAGTATTGAACAAATATTTGAAAAGGTTGAACAAGTATTAAAAAATGTTAAATAAGTGTTAAAAAT
>LR738713.1:549042237-549109713 GCA_902687465.1 Secale cereale | reverse complement strand
CACTTACAAAAAAAATGACATATACGAAAATGTTGAGTGAAAACGAAAACAAACATAAGAAAAGCAAAAGAAAAAATGAAGAAGAAAAAAAAAGAAAAAAAAACGAAGGTAATAAAGAAAACCAAAGAAAAATGAAAGAAAAAACCCAATGGAAACAGTGAAAAAAGAAAGAAAAATAAAACGAAGGTAATAAAGAAAACCAAGAAAATGAAAGAAAAAACCGAATGGAAACAGTGAAAAAAGAAAGAAAAAAAGAAAAAGAAACAGAAAAGAAACAGTGAAAACACGGCTCGTTTCAACTTAAGAAGGCTGACCGTTTAGTAAAAAACGTGAGTCTAGGCTAGTGGCTAGCTGTCCTCATCAACTAGGCGACCCAGGTTCAAGGGGTTGTTTGGTTTACGCGCGCGTCGGCCTTGCTTATCCTGGGCTAGCCAAATAGTTGGCACAGGATTTGGCCACCCACACGCTGCCAAAAAAATTGGCTAAGAATCTAACTTATGGGTGCTATGGTGAAGCGGACGCGCCAATATTTTGGCCTCCATTCAAATGAGCACCCAGGCTAGGTCACCGACTAAATTTTTGGCATGTCTCAGGGCAATAATCCAAACAGCACCCAAATCCTCCCGGGCGCGGCCCTCTCATTTCTTTGTCTTCCTATTATTTTAAGTGTCCGCTATTAGGCTGGCCTGTTACTGTAGCTCCACGAGAGATCCGTTCGGTCTCGCTTAATGCGAGAAATAGACGCCGCACTCGAACAGCTCTGCTTGCTTCATTGTGCACAAGAGTTGGTAGGCTGGCCCGTGACCATCACAAACTGGATGGCCCAAATGCTATCTTCATGTCGGCCGATAGTTTACGCTCAAAGAAAATAACGGCCGACACTGGCCCCGCCACGCGGAGCCACACCCTCTCGCGGAGCAATACACGTATATTTCAGTTGTCTTTAATGCAGACTGCATCACTCCAGTTCTACATAGCCGAACCTACACGTGTGGCGCGCGAAGGATCGTTGCAGCAAAACTCCACGCAACCAAAAGTCCGAAGAGAAATCTTACTCGTCCATAGGCCTCGCGGCAGTCCGCCCTCTTTCAGAGTCTGAAGTTCCATGTCGCCCTCTTCCCCTACGGACGACGCTCCGGGGACCGCAGCGTCGTCGTCGTCGTCGTGCTTCGCTCTAGCATGGTGCGTGTGGAGCATATGCGTGCTTCACGTCGCGCTTGTCCTCTCCTCCGTGGCCGCCGTCGCCCTCATCGTCGTGCTGCTCCCCTTCGCCTGCATGGCCGCTTCCCTCTGCCTCGTCTGCGCGATCGCGGCGCGGCTCCTCTCGTGCTCCGCCTCCTTCGCGCCGCTGGATTGGACAGCACAGCGCGACGGCGGCGTGGACGGTGACGCGTACTCATGGGAGGACGAGGAGGAGCACGGCGGGGCAGCAGAGCTGGAAACACGCGGCCGAGAGTGCACCGCTACTTATATCGATGGAGCCCGTGAGTCCATCGATCCTTGCGATGATGAGCAAGATCGTCGGTTCTTGTTGGCGGAAACTGGGAACTACTACTACTGCAAAAAGGTGAGCGAGCATTTCTTCTCTCTGTTTTCGGCTGTTGTTCGTAGTACTATCGGCTTAGTTACTGTACGTCTGTAACGTGTGCGTGTGCATGCAGTTCTACGATCTCCTGGCTTTCTGGAGACGCAAAGAGAGAGACTGGAGAAGGTGAACAGTGCAGACGATGGCACATACAGGTTCAGACGCTCAGGGTAGCTTAGTGTGATTACGATGTGTTATCTGCAAACACTGCAATGGGCTGCAAGGTTCGATTGTTCCGGGCCACACGAAAAACAGGGTGTTCTGCATCTGCCCGGGTCCAGGCCCATTAGGGAACCGATCAGACCTCTAGTTGTTTTTTTATTAGTGTACGGTCTGATCTCTAGTGATGTATCCTTGATAGCTTGTTGACCTCGAGCAAATTGGCATTTCGCATTCGCATAAATTTGAAAAAGAAATCATCAACGCGGCAACAGTCAAAAAGTGTTTCACCCCTTTCCCCTTTCATCTTTCAATAGCATTTTGCAACCTTACACGTATGCGTTGTGCTAGTCTTATCGTGCACGTATGCATTGTGCTGGTCTTATCGTGCCTCTCGTGGTCAAATCAACCACGGCTAGGATTGCTTAGAAACTCCCTCTCATTTCTCATTGATTGATGAATGAAGGATATCCCAGACAACAACATGATCTAGCTGATAACTACTCCCTCCGTTCCTAAATATAAGTCTTTTTAGAGATTCCACTACAAACTACATACGGATGCATATAGACATATTTTAGAGTGTAGATTCACTCATTTTGCTTCGTATGTAGTCTGTAGTGAAATCTCTCCAAAGACTTATATTTAGGAACGGAGGGAGTACAACATAAAAAGAACATTCGCCTTGTATACTAATGAGATGGTCCAAGTCTTTTGGCTTGCCTTTTTGGCATAATTACCTGTCTGCTTGCCTAGCTGGTGCAAAGCCACGATATTTTCATTATATAGGTATTTTCGTAGTCCAAAATAATTTACCAAAATAAATAGAGATAAAAATTGGGCCCGTGCGTAGCTACCACCATGAGTAGCAAATTATTTTCGTTGTATACTACTCCCTTCGTTCCTAAATATCTGTCTTTCTAGACATTTCAAATGAACTACGACATACGAATGTATGTAGACATATTTTAAAGTGTAGATTCACTTATTTTGCTCCGTATGTAGTCATTTGTTGAAATGTCTAGAAAGACAAATATTTAGGAACGGAGTGAGTAAAAGGCAGTAAAACAATTAAAACTTGATCCATGTCGAAACTACACAAGAAAATTACAAAACATGTTGATGTATGCAGTAATGTATAGTTTTATTCAAGAGAAAAGTATGTTTTTAGTCCCTCAAGTTTACGGATATTTGTTTGTATATATCATGTTATGAAGTTAAGATTTTCGTTGAATTATATCACTTGTAAGGGTCGCACCGATACAAAGTTTCCATAATGTATTGATAGATCAACTAGAAGCTGCATGAAGGATTTTATCGAATAATAGTATTTTGGTTGATTCATGTTGAAATGATTTGATTTAAGACAAGTGCATATTAGAAGACCATTGAGATCATATTAGCTAGCATGCCTATGAACTATATGTTTGTTGGATGTATGTTTTTATTTCTTTGCATTCAATAGGAGGAACATTGAATTTGTTTTTCCATCTAAGCATTTTCTAGCAAAACCCTCAAGGAAATATTGTGAGTTTGGCAAATTACAACCTCAATACACCACAAAAGAGAGGACCAAATTTATTCATTGGATGAATTGTTAAGTTAAGATTCTTGTTAGCAACAATATAAATGTTAGATAATGAACACATGCATATTAGCATGCACGGTCCCAAAATTACATGACACCAAAGAATCAGTAATTCATTAAATCATTTTGTTGCATGGATAAAAAGTCATATTAACGAATTTCCAAATTAAAATAAATATTAATCAATAGGCTATTAACATGGAAATAAACCATTAACTGTTATGGGGCATAATTAACCCAACAATTAGTGGCAACCGCCAACACTGAAATAATAAGATTTTTTTCACCTTATAAATATTGCTAACTTGGGTGCATTAGCAACTGACAACTCACCATTTTTGGATCTTTACAATTAGTTGATGTTGATTAGTTTGCACTAATATAACTGGGTAATAGTGAATGAAATCAAACTGGAGCAAGTGTAAGATATGTACCAAAATTAACCTAGCATGCCTAGGATATTAAGTATAAACACTCTAAAATATTTTAGTTTGAGATTTTTTTGGAATTACCATATTCAAGGTGTGCAACACCCATTAACATAAACATAAACCCAACATCCGTTATTAGTTTTATGTAATTATTATGACATATATCAGAGTGGTGGATAATCAACGCGCACTATTTAGTGACTCACGCGATACAAGTAAATTAAGAAATACTATATTTGCAGTGCAAGATCACCGGTTTCTTTGTTTTTTGTTTATGAAAATACGTGTATTATGGTCATCTCTTTGTCTTTTTGAAGCCATACTTGTTGCTTATTCATTGGAAAAGGCATAAAATTCCAAGAAGGGACATTTTGCAAATGAGTAAAAGAAAATTACCATTCTACACCACAACCATGCTCTTTTAAATGACATGTTATGTTGTACATAATAAGAAATGAAGTCACTATAATACAACGACCCTCAAAGGTTAATTTCGCTCAATAGTGTGAATAAAAGGGTGCAAGGAACACCCCAGTTGTCCGGCAAAACATGTCATTTAGTGTAAAATTGGATACAAAATCTGCATTTAATGGTCCGAAATTGTTTAGATTAAATATCATTTTTTAGATTTATAATGTTTTTAAGACATTATAAATGCACTTGGTTGAAACAAGCAAACAATCGTAAGTGTCACAAACATTTTTGTAATGCTACCAACATTTTTTAAAACGCGTGTCAACAAAAGTCTGCATTGTTTTTGCAATTTTTTTCTAATTTTCTATTTAAAAGACTAATTACATAGAAAATTTTGGAACATATGTATTACAAATGCTTCTAAAATATGAGGAAAATAAAGTAAACGAAAAAAAAAGAAAATCGAAATAACTTGCAGGAACCTAATTGGGCGACCCAACTAGGCGGTCGCCAGCTCATTTTCGGGCAAGGTGGTACATGGGCGGCAAGGCCGGCCGTACTAGCGGGCAATTTTATTTACTTTTTTATTTTTGAGATCGCAAGCGGCCAATTTAAGAAGCACAAAGAACATTATTTTTTAGCATAACCACATTCATTACTTAAATAAAACCAAGGATTTCGTCCGCTAATACATGCAAGATACAATCAGGGGGCAGACCTCGCCATTCCTGACGACACTCCTCACCAACAGCAAGCTTAGCCAGTATATGTGCAGCTTGATTCGCAAATCGCCTTTTCCAGGTAACTCTGCATCCCTGCCACTCATGCATTTTGCGCCTTAATGTCTTCCACGATCGTCCCCGCAACGGAGAGATTTTTGTTAGGCTCATTGATCATACGAACAGCCTCTCTGCAATCCATCCACACTTGGATCTGTTGCACTCCAAGGTCACGAGCAAATTGGAGCGCCCTCCTGCAAGCCAGCAGCTCCACTATCTCAGGTTTCACCATATCATGAAGGAAATGGGCCACGACACCTCTGAAAGCACCTCCATGGTCACGCAAGACCATCGGTGCACCTCCCTTGGCGGGTGAAACGAGTATATATTAGTTAAGTAATGTCATTACACTCGTTTCACAAATCATACGTAAATCATCTGGCCCTGAGTGGAACCAGATAGCAGTGCGTTGAGAGTCTCGTCCCATCTGCGCCATGCAATGTGCAGCAGCATTGCATGACCTTCCAGCATGCAGGAATTTGTGTGGCCGGATGCGAGGTAGAAGGCTTTTCAACTCGTGTATTAGACCAGCAGCGGGTGATCTATTTGTGCAAGTATCATTTAGTTGCTCAACCCCTTCCTTGCAGTCCATCTCAATGATGAGATTCTTGTATGTGTGTGCAGTGGCGTAGTCAGGCCCCAGGCTACCTGGGCCGTGGCCTGGGGCGTGGAGTGGAAAACCTTCGGTGAATGTAGCTACAGCCCTGTACTGCATCTACAGTAAACACTGTAGCAACAAAGATGGCCCTGGACATGCAGATATTCTAGCTACGCCTCTGTGTGTGTGCAATCGCCAGGCTCGTTCCCTCAAGGCAAGCAGTCAGCTCCGCTTCTATCGATGAGGAGCACGAACGCATGTAACGACATGAAGAGAAGATGATTGCTCCTGTGTCATCTCTCAGCACCATTCCGGCCCCTCCTGTGGTCTCGCCATGGATGAAGGAACCATCCACATTTAGCTTTGCCCAGCCAGCCAGGGGCTTCTCCCATTGAGCCACAATTGTTTCTGCTTGCTTCATGGCCTTGGGTCGATGAGTTACTTGTTGAAGCACCATCTTGCCCTTCGCTATATCTCCCTTGGGGTGTTGTTTGATACACAGAAGAGTCTTGATGTAGCCGTTGAGGAATCGCGTTGACGCCTGTACTGGTGGTGCAGGCTTGTGAGTTGTGATGCGTGATCTCATTCCGGCAATGCCATGCGCGCCAGAATATCATCAAGATGACCATCCGCTGGGTTTCGTCGCAGCTGGCGAGAAGGTGCAGGAGCCCAGCTTCTTTATTTGACTGAAAACAATCAGGCGGCTGCACATCAGGGACATCTCTTCGCGCCGACAACTCTTCCCAGAACAGCCCGTGCGTGGGGGCATGCCTAGAAGCGGTGAATCAAGGATTCTTCCGTCCCGCAGACTACACAGAAAATACCCGACTTTATAAATCTCCGATGCAGCTCTGAGCCTACCGCCAGCCCATTCCGCATGATTCGCCAAGCGTGGACCTTGATTTTGTTTGGTACATGGGTACCCCAAAGCGCCAGCCAACTCATGTGACAGTTCACACTCAACGAGGGTTCCGGCCGTCTGGTTCTCGCCCTCTTCATGCTCATAAGCAGATGGTACGCGGACCGAACAGTGAACACTTCATCTTTCTTAAAATTCCAAGTAAGGAAGTCTTCCACTCCCATGCCGCCGACTGAAATTTGCTTGATGTCACGAGAGAACATGATGTCTACTTTAGTATGATCTCACGCCTCTCCTTGTGCATTTAGCAGGTCGCTCGCCCTTGTTATTCCATGCATTAAGTCTGACCCAGTGGTCTTAGGCTTCCTTTCCATGGAATCCAGTTAACATGATGGATTAGTATTTTGGAGCCATCACCAGTGTTGACTGTGTGCATTTTAGCTATGCAGAGGCCGGGGTGTGTGCTTATTGTGTTTGTATCCTCTTGATGCTTCATCTTGAGTCAATAAAATCCACCCTTTATAAAAGGAAAACACAGCAGATCACGTCCAAATAAGATGCTTCCAAAAGTGTAAGATGCTAGAATTGACGGTCCATTGTGCATGGCCTTACATTGTGTTCTCGTTTCCCTCTTCCGTTAAGCGCTGTACGTCCCCAAGTAAAACTCAACACAATTCTAGAAAAAAGAGTAAAAGTTACACTATTCACTCTCTTTATAAATTAACAAAAAAGTAAAACTCGCACTAGTACTGGCGTACTGCCCGTGATATGTACATGGGCATATGCATCGGGGGCACAGATTTACGAATTAAGGGTACCACGATAATGCATCTTATCGTTTATCAGAGGATCACACTGAGTCGGGCAAAACCTAGATGCAGGATGAACACACAAAGTACTCGTGTCATAAAAGTTCTACATTTGCATTTCCATCCAACGCGTTGCGACACGAAAGCTCACACGACTTACCCTCGCCTTCATCACTAACTGCACGTTCACAACGTCTAAAATGCATGCCTGCCACCATTTTAGGCAGCAGGTCCTACTCCAACTCCAAGCGTGGCAGCCCGACATTTTTCCCTTTGAGAAAAAATGGCCGGGGTCCTAAACGACCACTTTAATGCATGGCTTAATTATCGTCGCCGGCAACTGCCAGTCTTCATGATGGCAGGTCCATGGCTCCCATGTGAGCATGTTGCGTACGTGTTCCGGCCCTCGCAACGGCGCACCTAACGCCCATATGCCATGCACGAACCCGACTCCGGCGGGCCGACTAGGTAGATCTTATCCCCAGCCACCAGCCGTCCTGGTATAGTGGTATGGACCATGAGCTGTTTGATGCGATTCATTAGCTTATCTCTTACGTGCACTCGGTCTCTCAGCCTTCTTCCCCTAGGACCAAAGTAAACCGTGTGCTAGCCCAACACTTTGTTAAGCACTATAGGAGCATGTCGAGGCAAAATTTTATGTTTTGATCCTTTTGTAGAAGTTGTTTGAGATCTGACCCTAGTTTGCAAAAATTTCGGGATCTGATCATTTTCCTACCGCCAAGGGACATGATGGTAGGATATAACAGCCTACCACAAAGGTCCTTGGCGGTAGGGTTGCACGTCCTATCGCAAAAAAAATATCTAAATTTCAGACACAGTGCGTGTGCGCACCTATCGTCAGACACCTTGGTGGTAGGGTTACACATGCTACCACCATCCTCTATGGCGGTAGGGATGCTTTGCGCTGACGTGGTCAAGTTTCTTACCACCAGAGGCCTTGACGATAGGCTGCTATACCCTACCGCCATACACCCTGGCGCTAGGAAAATGTCAGATCCCGAAAAAATTTCAATATAGGGTCAGATGTCAAACAACTACTCAAAAAGGTCAAAACATGAAATTTTGCCGCATGCCGATCTCTCTTGAGAGGCTTGAGACAGCTTTGAGCTGTCGGAGAAGGACCGACCAGCGCATCAGGGCACGTCGGCCGCCTTTGAGAACCTAGCCGCATCACGAACACTACCGAATCACACGCAACATTTTTAGAGCGTTTTGTTTCGTCTTAGTGATACACGTAGGTTGTCAAACTTGGGGGTTGATCTTTGTTTAACTATAGATACAACTACAGGTTTATAACCATCCAACAACGGATAGGTCCTCGCCTACTTGCTTCTGTTTGCATCAAGGAATCCTATCTACCATCCATGCATGGACACACGAGCTTCGGCCTGCACTTGCAGTTTGCTACCAAGAAGACTTCAGTACCGATCCAAAGCGCACTTTAAACGAACACGTGGCCCCCTTGTGTGCTGGTAACATGAACGAGGAAGATTAGGCTGATCCCAATGGGCAGGAACATAAGGTAGTAACATACACATTTATCTAGACTATGTTACTACCTCCACAGTGGTAGGAACATGTAGGTAGTGTCATGCAACGATGCATTTATTAGCTTATAGACTCATTGTTTCTTGAAGTGTGTGATGTTCCGGTAACTTAGCTAGTTACCACAAGCACCTCACTCTTCATTAAATATGCGCCACATAAGCAACGTTGTATTGAAATATGTGATGTTACTCCTAAGTTTCACCCCATTGTGACCAGCCTTATACTACTCGACCTCGGCCGCGCGTCCTCCTCGCTCAGCGCATGCAGCCGGCCACGCCCTCGGTCGCTTTCCGTGGCCTCGGAGCAAAGCAAAGCATAGCATAGCTGCGTGCACTTGCGCATATGTAACTCATTCACCAAAAACATTCATCAAGCGGATAACGAACCGCACCAAACGACGACGCAGGAGGCCCCGCATGGGCATCGTTGTTTACTGAGCCTACCTGGGTCAGCCTCATCCGTCCACGCCAGCGGTAGTTAGCCAAAGTAACAGAGCGGCTAGCTAGCTAGCTAGGCTGGATCCATCCACTGTTCCCGGTCAAACAAGGTGCGTACAAGCGTGCGTGCCCGTGATCAACCGCCTCGTCTCACGGTCTCTCACCGGAGTAAAGTTACGTATTTAGGTGGCGGTGCACGTGACATCTCGGGACGTGGTAGCGAGGGCGCGGTCGGGGTTTGATCAGGCCGACCAGGTACCACGGGCACGGGGTGTGGTGGCTCTGACGCCACGGTGCGATCGGCTTCAATTCTTTGCCTCCTTGGGCTTGTCAGGATCCCTTGCCTCCCGGCCAGGCCTCACGATACCCACCTGCAGACGTGCGCGCGACTACTCGTACAGTAGCACTCACTTCCCTGCACCTGCTGTTCCTTGGCACGGCCGTCAGTTTTTCTTCCCTTTTTCGGAAGATTGTATCGGGCAGGCAGGTAGGATACAGCAATATATACTCTTCCAAAGGCTCGAGTCGGGCGTTGTAGATGTGGAGGAAGAGAGAAGGAAACGGAGCTACATAATCATGAGAGCCTCATTTGGCATGCGCGACGCCACAAAAGAAGTGGGATTTGATTTCATTCTGAAAGTGTAGATATTCGTGGCGCTTGTTCTTGTTTGCGTCAGCATGGCACTGACTCTTTTTCCTAAAAAGATGTGCTAGTGAGCTAGTCCCATCGTAGCGTCTCCTAAACAGACATCCATAACCACGTTTCCCGGCCGAAATAACGTTCGTTGTACATCGGGCGGGGCCATGGTGGCCAGCGATGTTTCCTTTACCACCAAGTGATTCGCCTGGCGCTATAAAAAATGATCAATGGATGGATCGATCGAGCAGGTGGATCTGTCTCGTCTTTGCCGGACAGGTCTGCACGTTCTTGGTCCAATCAACGCTCGTAGGGCAAGACCCTCTCTTTAGCTAGGGTTTCTAATAAATCGTATAAATATCTTACTGCCTTTCTTTTTCAGTACAGTGGATGTGCACGGTGCACGTACCTGTGAATTAATTGGTTCCATTAGTGCAGCCGTGGCGACAGTGCTCGGCAGTAGTATGCCGTACCAGCTTTCGTTTTCTGCTTCACGGATCAGTCGAGCAGGTTCCATGGGCTGTGCCTCCATATACGGAGTACATGCATGCGTACACACACACACATCGATGGGAGATAGACAGCTGAGATCAACCGATCGGTCGACCAGGACAGCAATAACCAAGTATAAATGTCATTATACCGGTTCTCATTGCATTAGCTTTGACGTAGTAGTAGTAGAACGGACCAATTAAGAAGGTGCGGACATGTTCAGAGTGAAGTAATTGGTCGATGAGACCGAATTAATAGGCGCACACACAAACAGTTGTCTCGATTAAATTGGGTAGCTCGATCACGTCCACGTCTTGGAATTATTAGAAGTTGTATATTTCTAATGCTAACAGACGATAGAACACACGAGACATCAAGGTTTACAACACACCAGGGGTTCTTAATTTCAATTTTTTGGCAATAAAAGGCATTCCATTAATTACGGATCAAGTTGTTTACAATAATCCAAAAGAAGCTACTCTGTCTGTAAAATACTCTCTCCGTCCTACAGTGTAGGATGCTTTTTGTAAAGGGATAAGTATATTTTTCGTCCTCGAACTCTTCCGAGAGTTTAGAAATCGTCGCTCAACTCTAATCTGAAGAGTTTTCATCCCTCAACTATCAAAATCGGAGAGTTTTCGTCCCTCGTGCCGCTTTGGGTGGTTTTCGTCCGACGTGAACAGTAAATCAGTGAACAGTAAATTCGCAAAAATAGGAAAAAACAAAAAGCAAAACTGAAAATTTGATCCCACGAATTTTCAGATTTTTTCCCTATTTTTTTCAGATTTATTGTTCATCGATTTGCTGTTCACTTCGGACGAAAACCACCTGAATCAGCACGAGGGACGAAAACTATCCGGTTTTGATAGTTGAGGGACGAAAACTATCTGGATTAGAGTTAAGGGACGATTTCTAAACTCTCAGAAGAATTCGAGGACGAAAAATATACTTATCCCTTTTGTAAAATATCTTACATTGTGGGACGGGGGGAGTAACAGGTGGTGCGTGAGCAACTCTGTCGGTCCCTCGAGGAGTATGTTGGTACTTGACATCTTCATAAATATCCTAGACATCTCTGTAGACTGGTCATCCCCTCTTTCCTGCAGATTTCTGATGGTATCGGCACCCGCAAGATGTTGCTTGGTGTTTAACCAATGTTATCCTATTATCTGGTGATGTGTTTTGTGGTAAATGTACCTTTTTTCCAAACCGTGCAGAACAATAGCATTTGAAATTTATTGTGGAAAAAACTTCCAATCTATTCATACAAGAGAACATGGAAAGTAACAAGAAATACACTCATTTCTGTAAAACCACCCAACAATGACTACAAACACTAGAACGAGTCGAAGGCGCGTCGTCATCATTGCCTCCATCTCACCGAGTCGAAAAAATCTTGTTCATAGTAGACAACCAGGAAGTCGTCTTGCTAAGGCTCTAAAGGAACATCGCAGCCAAACAACAATTGTCGCCGATGAAGAGAAATATAGATCGAAAGGATCCAGCCTATAGGCACATGAATGTAGACGAATGAAGACCAGATCTACGCGGATCCACTAAAGACAAACATCGACCAAATCCTATGATATCCGTCGGAGACACACCTCCACATGCCCTCCGATGACACAAGACGCACGGCCGGGACGAGGGTCAGGTGGGGAGAATCTTATTTTATGTTGACGGAGCCGTTTTCACCGCCTCACCTTCTTACAAATTCGTTTATACTAGCTAGTGCTTGCTCTTTGAGTCGGAATAATTGCATGTGAATTTATTAAGGAAGAAATTGATGCTCCACCAGCGAAAAGGACGACCCCCATACAAGAGACACGACACAAACTAAAACGATATAAGGATTACCAACTCAAGAATCGACGATCCACAACCAAACCTTGAATGATAGTACATCAGAAGGCATGAAAAGCAAGAATCGTCCTGAAAGGAGCTGGGTTCCTACCGGGTCTAGCTCGTAGGTTGTAGGGGTGGAAGGGAGGTTGGCGTGGAGGAAGGTGAGGCCGCGGGCGCTGGGGTGTCGTCGCCGCACGCGCGCGCGCGCGCGCGCGCGAGAGAGAGAGAGAGAGAGAGAGAGAGAGAGAGAGAGAGAGAGAGAGAGAGAGAGAGAGAGGGCGCAGGGCCGGTGGCTAGGGTTACGTCTCCCGGCTCCCTTCAAGAAGCCGAGCAAATATAATGGCTTCTACTTAACTTCAAACGAGTCCTTACATGAGTTTATATAATCTCCAAATACGATAACTGGGCTAAGCCCCTAATAACAATAGATAACTCGGCCATGCTCCTAACCGTCTGGGCTATAGTATATGCCGGTCATAACATCTCTCTCCGCCTGCACCAATAGCTCGTCCTCGAGCAGGAAGGCGGGGAAGCGCTTGCGAAACTCCTCGAGGTGATCAACGGGCGCCAAACACCTCCGCGTTAGCTGGGGCGGGCAGGTCGCCGAGCCCGGCAGCGGCGGTGTGCTCCTCAATGTAGTCCGCAGCCACCAGGTAGAAGAGTCGTGGACAGACATGGCTGTGCACGTAGAGCTCATCGCAGTTGAAGCACAACCCTTGACGGCGACGCTCGAGTTGCTCGGCCGGGGTGAGCCGGCGGAACGGATGCTCCGCGGTCGCGGTGAGGGATGCCGCGGAAGCCTGAGCAGGACGACCCTGCGCAGGAATTTTCGGCCAGGGTGGCGGCCCAGCAGCCCGGGGCGGTGACGCCTACTGGATGGCCACCGCGCGGCGCTCGAACACGTGGGCGTAGTTCATGGCCGTCTAGAGGTCATGTGGCCCGTGCATCTCCACGTCCATGCATATGTGGTCCGGTAGGCTGCCGACGAAGAGCTCAGCCCGCTGACGAGCCGAAACGCCGGGGGCATGGCACGCCAGTGCTTGGAAGCGGTCGGCGAAGTCTTGCACTGTGGTGAGGAACAGAAGGCGCCCAAGCTCCGCCAGACGGCTCCCGCGTATAGGCGGACCGAAGCGCAAGAGGCACAGATTGCGGAAACGCTCCCATAGTGGCATGCCACCCTTGTCCTGCTCGAGGGCGTAATACCACATCTGGGCGGCGCCTCATAGATGGTAGGAGGCGATCCAGGTGCGGTGGGACGCGACCGTGCGCTGCCTCCTAAAAAATTGGTCGCATTGGTTGAGCCAATTCAGGGGGTCAACGGTGTCGTTGTAGGTCGCGAACTCCAGCATGGAGAATCTCGACGGTGGCTGGGTGTGGACGACAGGCGGGTATGGGGCATCCGTGCGGAACAGCGAGGGCGACGGCGCCGAGTGTGCGGGCTGCAGAGTATCGCCATGGAAAAGGTGCCCATCCACACCATCGTCGGGACCCTTGGCGCCCGAGGACCAGCCGAACTACATGGTCGGGGGATGCACCGGTTGTGACAGCACATGCGGCTGTCCTGAGGCCATCGTGTAGACCGGCTCGATGGACCCGGCGAGCCAGTCAGGTAGCGGAGATGGCGATAGGAGGAAAACGGACCTGGTGGATGGGCACCCCGGGTGCCGTCGACGTAAGGCCCGACCCCGAGATCGCTTGTTGTGGTGGGCGCACGGCAGATGCCAAGGGATGGCTAAAGATAGGAGGAGCCTCGAGTGCACTGGTGGGCTCCAAAGGCGAGGTTGGTATGAGCGAGCATGGGACGCAAGACATACCCAGGTTCGGGGCTCTCCGGAGAGATAACACCCCTAGTCCTGCCGAGTGTATGATGACCCACAACCGTAAGGGATCTATTGCAGCGTTTTCGATAAGTAAGAGTGTCGAACCCAACAAGGAGCAGAAGGTATTGATAAGCGATTCTGAGCAAGAAATTACTGCAAGCACTGAAAGATAACTTTTTAGGGGTTTTCTTGATATAAGCAACAGGAAAGTAAAAGCAAGCAAAGTAAAAGGTACTGAGAGTAACAAGTGGCCCAATCCTTTCCGAGCAAAGGAGAGGCCTAGCAACTGAACTTATAAAGGCTAAAGCGTTCATGAGGACACACGGGAGAGGTAGTCATGTGCTTTCGCCATATTCCGTATCGATACTATGTTATGTGTTGATAAGTGTTGAGTGGGTGGATCTATGCTAGTACACTCTCTAGACTAAGATGAGTGCACTCTTATGATTAAACACCTTGCAAGCATCCGCAAATACAAGATAGAATTTAAGGCAAAAGCCTAACCATAGCAATACGATCGATGATCCATTGTTCCCTTGTGCAAAAGCGTGCGAACCGGGGTTCAGGTTTCTGTCACTCCGGCAACCCACCGTAAGCATTCTTTGTACACAATGTATTCCCCTAGGTCCTTAATAAGGTGAAGTGTTGAGTGTTCGACTCACACAACACCACTAGTAGAATGACAACACAACTTAAGTATCAAACAACACATATTACTTCAACAGCATATGACTACTAACAACAAGACTTTCCCCATGTCCTCAAGAACTAAGGTAACTACTCACAAGACATAAAAGAGATCATGATCAGTGGACATAAATGGGTGATAAACAATCTGGACATAATAATATTTCTCCAACAAAACTCAATAGCATTCACCACAAAGTAGTAATCAACACCGATGGAGTAGAGAGGATAGGTAGTACGAGTTACAACACAAGTTGCAATTGTGAGATGAGATTTGGATGAAGATGAAGATGGTGCTGATGTTGGGGATGATGTTGATGATCATCTCGATGATGCCCGTGACGATGGTGATGACGATGGCGATGATCTCCCCTTCCGGGAGGTGATCTCCCCGGCGAAATCTGCCCGCCGGAGATGGCTTTTTCTTCTCTGTAGGTTTCCGCCACGGAGCGGCGGCGGAACTCCGCAAAACTCTCGTTTTTAGGGTTTTTGGATAACGGAGAGTATATAGGCAAAAGGGGGCAGCCGGAGGTGGGCCAGGGGCTCCAGGCGCCCCCCCGGCGCGGCCAGGGGGGCGTGCCCCCAGGGCGCCTGGACACCCTGTGGCCCCCCTCTGGTTGCCCTTTCGCGTGCCTTCGTGATCCGTCTGGAAAATATCTCCCGTCGATTTTCAGGTAATTTGGACGTATTCTTCTTCAGCAACTCAGCGTCCACTTTTTACTGCTGAATCCTGCGTCTGCTGCTTCGGCATCGGAAAGTTGCAAACTGTGTAAAATAGGCCAAAACAACATAAGAACATCATCGTAACGTGAAATATATCAATGAATAAGGATAAATTACGATATAAAATAGTGATGCATTTTGGACGTATCAACACCCCCAAGCTTAGACCTCGCTTGTCCCCAAGCAAATATTGAGCTCGGTAAACCTGTCCACAAGTTTAGAGAGTGAAGTGTCGATAAATAGAATACGGACAAGAATCATCACAGCTTCTTTACCAACTCAAATATCCTCAACAGCAATCTTCAACTCATAAGGCCCTTATAAAAGAGTGATAACACTTATATTCGAAAGTAGGGCTAAGGAAACTCGTCAAATCATGACAAACATGTCCTTTGGTCAAAGAAAAACAAATAGATTTAACTTTTGCTCTTCCTCTTATGTTTTGATGAGATTAATTGAAGCTTTTGAAAGAACATGTTATAAGGCAAGAAGTGAAAGTGTTAACACAAAGGAAGATATTTGCCTTAGCTGGGCTTGACAAACAACTTACTTATCAAATGATAATGTCAACAAGGATATGATATGACAAATCTTAATGCAACTTTATATGAATGAATCCTTGTCAACATCAAATGTCTGCTCTCTTTAAGAATAGAAGGAAGTAGGAATAACTGACTCAATCTAAAATTAAAAGATAGGCCCTGCTCTAGGGCAGTAGGGAAAACTCATGTGCTATCCTTAAATCAAACAGAATGAAAACAAGTTTTGAGAGGTGCATGATTTGTCAACGAATGCTAATAGATAACTCAATTACTTCTTGAGCTGGACAAGTTTCGAGGAACGGCTCCCGCACGAGGACGATCACATCCTATTAATCTCCTTTGTTTATCACTGCCAAAGTTTTCTGATTTCTCATGAACAAAGCGTGAAGGAGGGTTTGTTTGTTGTATATTTTTAATGAGCCGGGCGCACTCTATGCCAGTTCCTTCTCGTATTATGGGTTTGCACATCAGACATGCAATCCCGGGGTGAAGCTTGTCCAACTCAAAAAGACCATGAATTAACTATTACTTCCTCATGAGCTAAAGCAGAGGCACAAAATAAAAGATTTTGAACATTTAAGGATAACACATAAATTCTGTACTTTAGGAGGTGGTAGTGGAATACCACGAATAGGAAGGTATGGTGGACTCATATGGAAGGTATTGGCTTTAAGGGTATGGATGCACAAGCAGAATTCCGCTTGGTACAGAGTTAGGCCAGCAAAGGTTTTGAGAGAGCAGACAATTGATGATGACTAAGATGCAAAACAATATAAAGCATAAACATTGAAATAAGCATAACACATCAAGTTGTCTTCCTTGTCAGCATAACACTTCAAGCATAATAACATAAAGGTTTTGGCTATGTCGATACTTTAAGAAAATCATGCTTGTTGTTATGACCAAAGCTATGTTTGCCATGATTAAATAAAGTTTTCACAGCCATACCTGATATAAGGTCAATACTCCCCATAAGAATCATCATGTAAGATCGATTGCGTGAAGAGAATACCGAGTGCAGCAAAGGAACCAATAGACTTCTCATTAATATTCCATCATAGACGACTCCACACTCACGGATACAATCTATCCACCGAAGGAGTGATAGACCTCAATGCACAAAACTATTTCATATAGCAACCTCCCTAAACATGATATGACTCTACTTGACTCTAAAAGACAAAAGATAAAGATAAAGATATTGGGCACTCCCCCAAGCTTGGAACAAGCCAAGGGAATGCCGTTACCCAAGGAGATTTCACTCCTCATTCTTGTTGGCGTTGATCACGTAGTCCTCGGCGAAACGCTTCCATGGAAGGGGTTCTCCAGTCTCATATGAGAAGTTTGTCTCCTGAATCCTGCATGCAGCACCCATACCCATGCGCATAAACCTTAGTTCATACTCACAGTTCTGGTTATGTAGATCATAAATTTGCCCTTGGAGCTCTTCAATTCTTTCTTCAGACGCGGTGATGCTTTTCCACATCTCCTTCATCTCCTTCAGGAAGTAGGTCTTCAGCTCGTTGATGATGTCAAAGTTAGCTTCAACACCACGCTCGATCATCTTCTTGTACTTGAAGACTTCTTGCTCCACTTCTTCCACCCTGGCCTGGATGCTCCCCTCCTTGATAGGTCCCTTCAGATCTTCTTGATGAAGGACACCGTCCTCCATCCGAACAACCTGAGGGTGCTTCTTCACCTCAGCGAGGTAAGGGTTGATGACGTTGACGACGAACTTGTCCTTGGGGGAACTTGGAGAAGCCATGGCACCTAGATTCATCTGAAAGATTCCCTGGCAGAAACAGATCGAAAAGAAAACACACGAGATCACAAGATACGTTGCCGGAACAATCCGGGCAAATATATAGCAAAAATTTGTGCACAGAAAGGAAGGTAACAGGCTAAAGCGGGGTCGGAGACGGACTTCCGGGTGTCTAGGCGACCTCCCGGCGCGGCCAGGAGGTAGGGCGCGCCAGGGGGGGCGCCTGGACCCCCTGGAGCTCGTCTCCGGCTCCACTTAGGCTCAGATTTTTACTAATTTTGCAAAAACTCATAATACGGAACTTTTATGGCGGTTCGCGATGTTTCCTTACCGTAATACATACCTTTTCTTTATTCTGCTTCTGCCGGCATCTGAAACAGGGCTGCCACATGTTCTTCGTGAGTTGTTGTGTATATTATATTCACATCAACATTGACAGGGTCTCCTGCTATGTAATGTTTAAGTCTTTGACCATTCACAACTTGAGGTTTGGTGCCTTCAAAATTGTTAATCTTAATTGCACCAGACCGATAGACTTCTTCAATATGAAATGGCCCTTCCCACCTGGAAAGTAGTTTGCCTGGAGAAAACCTGAAACGGGATCTAAACAACAAAACTTTATCACCAACATTAAATTCACGTTTCAGAATCTTCCTATCATGCCACTTCTTTACCTTTTCCTTGAACATTTTAGCGCTCTCATAAGCTTCACTTCTCCATTCATCTAGAGAAGTCAAGTTCATGAGACGCTTCTCACCAGCCAATTTTGGGTCAGCATTAAGCTCTCTAATAGCCCAGAAAGCTTTGTGCTCTAACTCTAATGGCAAATGGCAAGCCTTGCCATACACCATCTTATAGGGGGACATGCCCATGGGGTTTTTGTAAGCAGTTCTATACGCCCACAAAGCATCTCCTAACTTGCTTGACCAGTCCTTTCTATTCCTGTTTACTGTCTTCTATAAGATCAACTTAATCTCTCTATTGGTGAGCTCAACTTGCCCACTAGTTTGAGGATGATATGGTGAAGCAATTCTATGATTGACATCGTATTTGGCTAAAGCTTTTCTAAAAGCTCCGTACGTGAAGTGTGATCCTCCATCAGTCATGAGATACCTAGGTACACCAAACATAGGAAAAATTACATCCTTGAGCATTTTCAAAGATGTCTTGTGATCAGCACTTTCAGTGGGGATTGCTTCAACCCACTTGGTCACATAATCAACAGCTACTAAAATGTGCGTGTACTTGTGCGAAGAAGGAAAAGGACCCATAAAGTCAAAACCCCAGCAATCAAAAGGTTCAATCACTAGTGAGTAATTCATAGGCATCTCATTCCTTCTACTAATGTTACCAACTCTCTGACATTTATCACAGGCTAAAACATAATTTCTAGCATCCTTAAAGAGAGTAGGCCAATAAAAACCTGATTGAAGAACCTTATGTGCAGTCCTCTCACCGGCATGATGTCCTCCATAGGGACTATCATGACACCGTCCGAGAATGTCCTTCTGCTCATGTTCCGGAATGCATCTTCTCACGATCCCGTCGGGGCCTTCTTTGAAAAGATGTGGGTCATCCCAAAAGTAGTGCCTCAAATCATGAAAGAACTTCTTCCTTTGCTGAAATGTTAAACCTGGAGGCAAATACTTCGCAACAATAAAATTAGCATAATCTGCAAACCAAGGATCGGAAGGAGATTGTACTTTTACAACTGCAAGTTGTTCGTCTGGAAAACTATCGTTGACTGGGATGGGATCATGCGGTATATCTTCCATCCTTGAAAGATTGTCCGCCACCGGATTGTCTTCCCCTTTCCTATCAACAATCTGCAAATCAAATTCTTGAAGAAGGAGTACCCATCTGATAAGCCTTGGCTTGGCATCCTTCTTTGTCATAAGGTACTTAATGGCAGCATGATCAGTATGAATAATAACTTTGGAATCAACAATATACTGCCTAAACTTATCACAAGCAAATACTACAGCTAAGAATTCCTTCTCAGTAGTAGCATAATTCCTTTGAGCACTATCAAGGGTTTTGCTAGCATAATGTATAACATTCAATTTCTTATCAACTCTTTGTCCTAAAACAGCTCCAACAGCAAAATCACTAGCATCACACATAATCTCAAAAGGTAAATTCCAGTCAGGTGGTTGTACTATAGGAGCGGTTATTAAAGCTTTCTTAAGGACTTCAAAAGCTTCCTTACAATCCTCATCAAATACAAAAGGAACGTCCTTCTGGAGAAGATTAGTGAGGGGCCTCGAGGTCTTAGAAAAGTCTTTAATAAATCTTCTATAGAAACCAACATGACCAAGAAAACTGCGAATACCTTTGATGTCCCTTGGATAGGGCATCCTCTCAATAGCTTCGATCTTGGCCTTGTCCACTTGAATTCCCTTTTCGGAAATCTTGTGACCAAGAACAATTCCTTCGTTAACCATAAAATGGCACTTCTCCCAGTTGAGTACCAAATTTGTCTCCTCGCATCTCTGCAAAACTTTGTTAAGGTTGTGGAGACAATGGTCAAAGGAGGTTCCATAGACGGAGAAATCGTCCATGAAGACTTCCATAATATCCCCACAGAAACCATGAAAGATAGCAGACATACACCTTTGAAAAGTAGCAGGGGCATTACATAAACCAAAAGGCATACGCCTGTAAGCATAAGTACCGAAGGGACAAGTAAAGGTGGTCTTCTCTTGATCAGTAGTGTTAACATGAATTTGAGAGAAGCCAGAATAACCATCGAGATAACAAAAGTGGGTATTTTTGGATAACCTTTCAAGCATTTGGTCGATGAATGGCAACGGGTAGTGATCCTTCCTGGTTGCCTTGTTCAACTTCCTGTAATCCATACACATTCTATATCCAATAATAATTCTCTGAGGTATTAGTTCATTCTTATCATTAGGAACCACAGTTGTACCTCCTTTCTTAGGAACACAATGTACCGGACTTACCCACTTACTATCAGCTATAGGGTAGATAATACCTGCGGCTAGAAGCTTGAGAATCTCGGTTCTTACAACATCCATCATCTTCGGGTTCAACCGTCGTTGATGATCAACAACTGGTTTAGCATCAGGCTCAAGGTTGATAGTATGTTGACAGATAGATGGACTAATCCCTTTAAGGTCATCAAGGGTATAGCCAATTGCGCCTCGGTGTTTATGAAGTACTTCCAATAGTCTCTCTTCTTCATATCCTGAAAGGTTAGAGTTGATAATAACAGGATATACTTTATTTTCATCTAAATAAGCATACTTGAGCGTATCGGGAAGAGGTTTAAGATCGAACACCGGGTCTTCTTTTGGTTTTGATAAAATTCCCAAAGGTTCAACCGGAAGGTTGTGCTTCAGGATAGCAGGTTGCCTCAAGAATATTTCATCTAGTTCATTTCTTTCCTGCATATGCAAATCATTCTCGTGGTCCTCCATATATTGCTGCAAAGGATCATTAGGGGGAATAGCAATAGAGGCAATACTTTCAATAATTTTATCATCACTAGGTAAATCAGTACCACGAGGCTGCTTAGAGAACTTAGAAAAATTAAATTCATATGGCTCACCATTGAATTCAACAGAAACTTTACCTTTCTTGCAATCTATTATAGCTCCACAAGTTCTAAGAAAAGGTCTACCAAAAATAATTGGACAAAAATTGTCCCTCTCTGAACCAAGTACTAGAAAGTCGGTAGGGTATTTTACCTTTCCACATAGGACTTCAACGTCCCTCACAATTCCGATAGGAGAGATAGTTGTTTTGTTTGCAAGATGAATGGTAACATCAACTTCTTCAAGTTCACAAGGGGAAATCTCACCGATGATCTCTTCATAAAGTGAATAGGGGATAGCACTTGCACTCGATCCCAAATCGCATAGCCCATAATAATTGTGATCTCCTATTTTAACAGATACCACTGGAGTACCTGAAATTGGGCCTTTATTCTTGGCTGTGACAAGGTTAGTGGAAACAGCACAAAAATTCACATTGGAATCCAAAACATCATTAGTAACAAGGTCTTTAATCAATGCAACTTGAGGATCGACCTTGATCTGGTCCTCAGGCTCATCAACTCTTCTCTCACTTTTATTTATTATGCCTGTCACAAGAGAGTGCTCCCTTATCCTTGCGGGAAAAGGAGGCTGTTCATATATAACTGCAGGCAAAATAGGGTCAGCAACATGAATATCAACAGGTAGCTCTTTAAAAGGTTCATGATGCTGGTCTCTCTTCTTTTTAAAAGAATCGACGTGAGAGGCAAAATGCTTACAGAAATTAATCATTAGATGGGAATCAAGACCAATCTTAGAGCAAAAAGTATTGAAGTAATCAGTTTTCACATAGCTCTCAATATAATCATGTTCATAATTTATAGCGGGTTCAATACCTTTATCGATTTCCCAATCTTCGGTATTCCTCTGGATCCTTTCAATGAGATCCCACCTTTCTTCAACACTCTTCGTCTGAAATACCCCACTAGAGGAGGCATCCAGCATCTCCTTATCCTGACGAGAAAGCCTGGCATAAAAATTTGTAAGTATAATTTCCTTGGGAAGCTTATGAATAGGGCATTTGAGCATTAGGGACTTCAATCTCCCCCAAGCTTGAGCAATGCTTTCTCCATCACGAGACCTAAAGTTATAGATATAGTTCCTGTCTCGATGAATTTCATGAAGAGGATAAAACTTAGTATAAAAGAGAGACATAAGCTCTTGCCAGTCAAGCAAGTGTGAGTTATCGAGAAGCCTATACCAATTTGAAGCTTTATCTATAAGTGATACGGCAAACAATTTCCTCATGACAAACTCCCTCGATACACCTGCAAGCTTAAATAATGAACATAGTTGTGACAGATATAGCAAGTGTTCACCGGGATGTCTGTCTCCTGCATAACGATTAGCCAAAACATAATCGATAATACCAGCTGTTATTTTATAGGGCACAATTTCAGTAGGGGGAGGAGCAACCACCACAGGTGTGGGGCGTCTTCCCGCAAGCAACGATCCAATAACAAGGTTGTCCATAAGTACATAGAGCAGCAATAGCAAAAATAAAAACAGAATTATAAAAACTTCCTTACCGGTTTCACTTTACCAATAGCGCTACGCTCCCCGGCAACGGCGCCAGAAAACGGTACTTGATGACCCACAACCGTAAGGGATCTATTGCAGCGTTTTCGATAAGAGTGTCGAACCCAACGAGGAGCAGAAGGTATTGATAAGCGATTCTGAGCAAGAAATTACTGCAAGCACTGAAAGATAACTTTTTAGGGGTTTTCTTGATATAAGCAACAAGAAAGTAAAAGCAAGCAAAGTAAAAGGTACTGAGAGTAACAAGTGGTCCAATCCTTTCTGAGCAAAGGAGAGGCCTAGCAACTGAACTTATAAAGGCTAAAGCGTTCCTGAGGACACACGGGAGAGGTAGTCATGTGCTTTCGCCATATTCCGTATCGATACTATGTTATGTGTTGACAAGTGTTGAGTGGGTGGATCTATGCTAGTACACTCTCTAGACTAAGATGAGTGTACTCTTATGATTAAACACCTTGCAAGCATCCGCAAATACAAGATAGAATTTAAGGCAAAAGCCTAACCATAGCAATACGATCGATGATCCATTGTTCCCTTGTGCAAAAGCGTGCGAACTGGGGTTCAGGTTTCTGTCTCTCCGGCAACTGATACGTCTAAAACGTATCTATAATTTCTGCTTGCTCCATGCCTCTTTTGGGTGATATTGCTATGATATTTATACACTTCCATACACTTTTGATCATATTTGGACTAACCTATTAACTCAGTGCACCCCAGTGCCAGTTTCTGTTTTCTGCTGTTTTGGTATTTCAGGTTTTCCCGTCACGAAAACTGCCAGAAAAATCCCGGAAAAATTATATAAAAAATCAGCGTTCCGGAAGCTTCCACACGGCCGAAGTAGGGCCGGAGGGGGGCCACCAGGGCTCCAGGCGCCCTGGTGGCGCGGCCCCCTCCTGGCCGCGCCCGGGGGGGGGGGGGCGCCTGGGCCACCCAGGCCTCCGCTGATGCCCCCCTTTGGCATATATTTAACACGCGTCCCGAAACCCTCGAGGATGGAACCCTTTTTCGCGATCTCATCTCTGTTCCGCCGCCGCCGCACTTCCAAGATCGGGAGCACCAGGAGAACTCTTCCCGGCACCCTGCCGGAGGGGAGGATCACCACCGGGAGCCTCTCCACCACCATGGACGCCTCCCGGATGAGTTGTGAGTAGTCTCCCTTGGACCATGGGTCCATGACCAGTAGCTATGTGATGTTCTCCTCCCCTTCTTGTGCTTCACTAATTAGACCTCGTGAGCTACCCTACATGATCGAGGCACATATGTAATCCTTATGCTGTTGCTATGATGAGTTTGCTGGGATCCGATGGATTGTGAGATTATGTTCAGATTGTGTTTGAGTAATATATTTGATTTACCTCTTTTATATTTATGTTCTTAAGTAATTCTTGCATGTTCTCCGTTGCTATTTATTGCTTTGGCCAAGTAGTAGGTAGTGACTCCAAGAGGGAACGTTATGCTTGATTGTGGGTTCATGCCCCTCGATGACTAGCTTGAGTGACAGAAACATGAGTCTAGGGGATGTGCTGTTGCCACAAGGGGGAAAACAACGGTGCTTGTACCCGCGGGTGCAAGGATTGTTTACTTTACGCAAAGTTCTTTTAATGCAGTTGTCTGTTGCTTTGAGTTTACACTATGGGTGGGACTCGCAACTTAATAGCAGCGAGATGTTCTGGATAGATATCTCAAGGTGGATGATTAGTAGTAGATGCAGATGGATTTCGGTCTACTTGCCTTGGCGTACCGCCCATGCTTTGAACCTCTACCTTTCTTGCAACAAAGTTAGCATTGGTTTGCGCACATAATTCTGTCAATTGCCCAGCTATAATTCGTTTACCTCACATAGCTGTTTTATCGTCTTTTGGGAGAGAGACATCACTAGTGAACATCATGGGATCCCGGTCCATATTACCATCATTGATCACATCCGCTATTTACTTTCCGCTTTTACTTACTAGTTGCAGCAATACCTATCACTATTATCTCTTGCGTTTGATCCTTTGTAAACGACAAGGCCGGAGGGATTGACAACCTCTCTGTACTCGTTGGGAGCAAAGTTATTTGTATCTGTGTGCAGGTCCAAGTTGATTGCTAAGTATCTGGCGCCATTAGCAGTTGACACCTTCTTGTTGAACCTTGGAGTCTCAGGGGAAATCGATCCTTGGTATCTTTGCCAAGGGAAAAGTTCCGCTACACTGCATCTCAAACCTTCCACTTGGGGTAACCAACGAGGGGCGAGAAGCCATCAAGCAAAGTTTTCTGGCGCCGTTGCCGGGGACTCCACTCTTCAAGATAGGGGAGTTGCACGCTATCTTTTACCTTTGCTTTTTAGTCTTGTTAGTTTACCTTTCAGTTTTGCTTTAGTATCTTTTATCGAAAATCACAAAAATAGTTATCTTGCTTGCTTGCTATTATGGGTTCCACCGAGAACACCAAGTTGTGTGACTTTACTAGTCATAACAACGATGACTTTATTTGCACGCCTATTACTACGCCTGCCACTTCAGCACCTTCTTATGAAATTAAACCTGCTTTACTGAACTTAGTCATGAAAGATCAATTCTCCGGTGCTGGAGATGATGGTGCTTTACACTTGAACAACTTTGTTGAACTTTGTGATATGCAAAAGTACCAAGAAATAGATGGTAATATTGTTAAGCTTAAGCTTTTTCCTTTCTCCTTGAGAGGAGGAGCTAAAATTTGGTTTCAATCTTTGCCTAGAAATAGCATAGATTCATGGGACAAGTGCAAATATGCTTTTATTGGAAAATACTATCCACCTGCTAAAATTATCCAACTAAGAAGTAACATAATGAATTTTAAACAATTGGATAATGAACACGTTGCCCAAGCTTGGGAACACATGAAATCTCTTGTGAAGAACTGCCCTACTCATGGTTTGACTACTTGGATGGTTATCCAAACTTTTTATGCAGGCTTGAACTTTACCTCGCGGAACTTGTTAGATTCGGCCGCGGGAGGAACCTTTATGTCAACTACACTTGGTGCTGCCACGAAGCTTCTCGATGAGATGATGACCAGTTATTCCCAATGGCACACCGAACGCGCTCCAACAGGTAGGAAGGTAAACTCTGTCGAGGAGATTTCCTCCCTAAATGAAAAAGTTGACTTGATCATGTCTCTACTTTCGAAGCAATCTTCTATTGATCCTCGTGATGTTCCTTTAAATTCTTTGATTGCTCAAGAACAAGTAGATGTGAACTTTATAACTAGAAACAATTTTAATAACAATGCTTATAGGAGTAATTTTGGTAGCAATCCTAGACCGTTCCCCTCTAATTCTTATGGGAACAACAATGCTTATCCTAACACCAAGAACTCCACTACTTAACTAGAGATTATGCTTAAAGATTTCATCACTACCCAAAAAGCTTTTAATAATAGTGTAGAAGAGAAACTAAACAAACTAGATGATCTCTCTTCGAAGGTAGACAATTTAGCCCATGAGGTAGAATTTCTTAAAATTATAACTTCTCCTCTTGAGGAGGGGAAGGTCACTCCTATGAATGCTATTCAAGTGCAAATTAATGAAAACATTAGGATGTTGGCTAAACTTAAAGAGAGATGGGCTAGAGAAAGGGAGGAAGAAGATAGAATCAAGAACCTTCCTACCCACCACACTGTTGCTACTATCCAAGTTGTTGAGGATATCCAAACTCTTAGCACCCGATGCACTCCTGGTCCCATTGGACCTATTAATGGTGATACTATGACTATAGAAACTACCCAACAAGTGAACCTAAAGGACACCACTACCACCTTGCTTGATAGTAGTGACCTTGATTTTGATAATTGCACTCTTACCGAAGTTATTGATTTCCTCCACAAGATGTCTAGAGATCCCCGCACTAGCACGCTTAACCTTGCCTTCACAGAGCATATCACTAATGCTCTCATCAATGCTAGGGAGGAGAAACTTAGAGTAGAAGCCTCCATACCTAGAAAGCTAGAAGATGGTTGGGATCCTATGATTAAAATTAAGTTGAATAACTTCTCTTGCTATGCTTTATGTGATGTTGGAGCTAGTACCTCCGTTATGCCCAAAAGAATATATGATATGCTTAAATTGAAACCTTTTGATTCTTGTCCTTTTGGTGTTCGTCTTGTTCATTCTTCCACAAAGAAACCTTTGGGGAGGATCGACGATGTTCTTATCATTGTCAATGACAACTATGTTCCCGTTGATTTTACTATTATGGACATTGAATGTGAACCTTCTTGTCCAATTATTTTGGGACGTCCTTTTCTTCGCACCGTTGGTGCTATCATTGACATGAAAGAGGGGAATATAAAATTCCAATTTCCTCTCAAGAAAGGGATGGAACACTTCCCTAGAAAGAAGATTAAGTTACCTTTTGAGTCCATTATACGGGCTAGCTATTCTTTTACTCTTGATAAAACTTGATCTCTTTGCATTATGCCTAGCTTAAAGGCATAAAAGAAAGCACTTTTGGGAGGCAGCTGATGTCTACACACGCTTCTACTCTTGTAGACTATGTTGGGCCTCCAAGCGCAGAGGTTTGTAGGACAGCAACAACTTCCCTCAAGTGGATGACCTAAGGTTTATCGAACTCAGGGAAGTAGAGGTTGAAGATGGTCTCTCTCAAGCAACCCTGCAACTAAGATACAAGAAGTCTCTTGTGTCCCCAACACACCTAATACAACTAGGAGTGTTATAGGTGCACTAGTTCGGCGAAGAGATGTTAAATGGCAAGTGATATGGATGGCAAAACAAAGTAATATAAATATGTAATAAAAAGTGCAGCAAGCAAACAAGTGGTAAACGTGAGCACAAATGGTATTGCAATGGTGGAAACAAGGCCTAGGCTTCATACTTTCACTAGTGGCAACTCCCAACAACATTAACATAATCGAATCACATGATATTTCCCATAAAACATGCAAAGGGGACGCACTCGGAGGTCATTCCTTCGTGGTCAAGAGAGGACGAGAATTATGTAGGGCTACAAAAGCACACCTCAAAGTTCGTAGTTCTCAATCTAAGGATTTCCCAATGTCACCGCGGCCATCCAAAGAGAGTCCCACAATCACCACAACATATCTAAAGGATAGTCAAAGACAAGCACCAAGAGACTCTCAATCTTCAATCAACACACAAGAGAGGAAATCACTCATGAAAATATTGTTCAAATCCATGTCCGATAGACCGCTGTCACCTTGGTCTCGGGGATTATACCAGATAAAGACAAGTGAGTACATAAATCCAATACATAGAGGAAGGGGAAATATCATGGGATCACCCTAGATTAACATAGCCTATGATCACAACGAAGATCACATCATGGGAGAGAGAATTGACCACATAGCTACTGGTAAGAACCTCAGCCCCGAGGAGGAACTACTCCCGCATCATGGAGGGAGGAAGCAACGTCGATGGAGATAAATCCGGGGGCACTTCCCCGTCCCGGCAGGGTGCCGGCGCAGGAATTCTGGTCCCCCGAAGCTTGATGGCGATGGCGGCGGAGATCGGAATCGCGTCTGGAGAAAAGGGGTCTGGAATCAGGGTTTTCTCGACGGACCTTAAATATATGCCAAAGGGGGTCACCCGGGGAGTCCTGGGGGGCCCAGGCCCCCCCCCGGCGCGGCCTAGGGGTGGGCCGCCTGGGCAGGCCACCTGGAGCCCGTGTGGGTCCTCCCCGGCTGTACTTTGGCCGCACGGTAGCTCCTGGAACGCTGATTTTTTATATATTTTTTCTGGATTTTTCCTGGCAGTTCTCGTAATGTGAAAACCTGAAATACAAAAACAGCCGAAAACAGAAACTGGCACTGGGGTGCACTGGATTAGTAGGTTAGTCCAAATATGATCAAAAGTGTATGGAAGTGTATGAATATCATAGCAATATCACCCAAAAGTGGCATGGAGCAAGCAGAAATTATAGATACGTTTTGGACGTATCAACATCCCCAAGCTTAATTCCTGCTCGTCCTCGAGTAGGTAAATGATAACAAGATTAATTTCTGTGGTGACATGCTATTAACCATATAGGACTTTTTATAGTCATATGACAAAAGCTTACTGAGACAATGATTCTATAGTAATTAAGTTGCCTCATGAGAAAATCACAAATGACTGAAAGTTTTACAACATGACATTGAAGCATCAAAAAGATTTGCAATGAACATGATGTACAAATATGATAAAGTGATATCTAGCTTGCCCCCTTTAGTGAAGCAAAACATAAATGCAGGGGCACCTTCAAGGTTTTAAGTGATTACTAGATACAATGATTTCAAAATAAACGATATCACAATCATGCAAAAGACAATGCTACTTTGGAACAATGCACATTACACTTAGAATGACAATCATGCTCTCAGTAGTTGGTGCTTGAAGAAAGAAGGTGGAGACTCAACATAAAAGTAAAAGAATGGTTATGTGCTAGAGCTTTTTATTTTGAAAACATAGAAGCAATTTTGTCAACGGTAGTAGTACTTCATATGTGTCATGCATAAGACATCCTATAAGTTGCAAGCCTCATGCATCGAATACCAATAGTGCTCGCACCTTATCCTAATTAGCTCGGATTTCCATGGGTTATCATTGCATTACATATGTTTCAACCAAGTGTCACAAAGGGGTACCTCTATGCCACCTGTACAAAGGTCCAAGGAGATAAATCGCATTTGATTTCTCGTTTTTGGTAGATCTCAACTTGAGGACATCCATACCGGGACAACATAGAAAATAGATAATGGACTCCTCTTCAATGCATAAGCATATTCTCATAAGAGATTGAGGATTAATGTCCAAGCTAAAACTTCCACCATGATGCATGGCTTTGGTTGGCGGCCCAATGTTCTTCTCTAACAATATGCATACTCTAACCATTCAACTCATGCAAATCACCCTTACTTCGGACAAGACGAAAATGCATAGCAACTCACATGATATTCAACAAAAGTGTGACAGTTGATGGCGTCCCCAGAAACATGGTTACCGCTCAGCAAGCAACTTATAAGAAATAAGATACATAGGCAACATATTCTTTACCACAATAGTTCTTAAGCTACTTCCCATGAGCTATGTATTGCAAAGTTAGTCTGCTTAGTACAGGTGGAGGTTAGAAAAAGACTGGGAGCGACCAACTAAGAGAGCAATGACGGTCATAATCATGCAGAGCGACAAAGCAACATTGAATCAGGCATGGTAGTTATATCGCTACTCAGAAATAAAAGATCATCAAGGCTTGACAGACTTTCTTTACAGTCTTAAATATGCGTGAGCATACGCCAAGTCAATCAAAATAAATTCTTGAAGGAAGATATTACTAAACCATACCACATCATAGGCAAACAAATCAAGTTGGTACTCCAATAACACATTGGGAATCCCCCAGCTATTTGATACTAACCACAAGAAAACATGAACTACTAAGCGCCATTATGCACGTAGCATCTTTATCATAGACATATCAACCAATGCAACGGAAGCAAACTCTCTTAATAAGGTGAGCATGGTAATTAAAGAGAGTTCAAGCAACCAACTAAACAAAAGCTCTTTGAAAAGATAAGCATGAATACTAAGAGCTGAACATGATAGTAGCTATTAAAAGACAAAGAACACACACAGCAAAGATAAACATGAAAATTCTATGTTGTGTTCTAGGTTGAAGTGGAGCGTGTTTCTCTCCCACACAAAGAAAGCTGAGTTCCAACTCGTTATGAAAACAAGCAAAGCTAAAGAAAACTAAAAATGAAACTAAAAGCAAGACGCTCCAAGCATAGCACATAACACATGAAGTGATAAAAATATAGTGGAACGAAAGACGAACTGATAATGTTGATGGAGAAGGGGATGCATGGGGGCATCCCCAAGCTTAGACGCTTGAGTCTCCTTGAATATTTCTTGGGGGTGCCCGCGGGCATCCCCAAGCTTGAGCGCTTGACACTCCTGAATCTTTTTATCATCTTCCCTCGCACACTTGAAAACTCCCTTCATACATAACTCATCATAATCTGATTAGCGAGGTTAGTACCCATAATAAAATAATTGTTCCTTGCTGGAAATAAAGATATTCTTGAAGTTCAACTGTTTCTCAAGATTGCCAAAAGGTTTTTGCAAAGAAAAAGCAAGCTCTTGGTTTGCAAAATGAAAGAAAGGCAAAACAGGACAGAATCTATGAAAAAGAGAACATCAGGTAGTAAATGATTTGTTCGGGGCACTTCTGCAACTCTAATAAAAAAACTCAGAACATATGCACGAAAGACAATTGTATAGAGCACGCTGTCGAAAAAATTCAGAGCAAAAAGATGATCTGGTGATTTTATACGAATTTTTCTATCCAATGACAGAATCTGCTTCCTGGACAGCACGTCACAACTTTTGAACTTTCTTGCAATCAGAGGCTACACTTGGCACAAAGTTGAAAAGTAAAGATACAATGATGATGCTACTGTAGTAACAACATCAAGACACAACAAAAAGCAAAATAAAATTTTATTCATTGTGGGCTGCCTCCCAAAAGCGCTTTCTTTTATGCCTTTAAGCTAGGCATAGGACTTTAATGATGCTCTCGTAAGAATAAGAGCTGAAGAACAAAAGAGGGCATCAAGAAGCAAATGCCAAATACATTTAAGCCTAACATGCTTCCTATGCATAGGAATATTGCAATAGAATAATTCATTGAAGCACGAAGCAACTAGCATAGGAAGGCAAAACAAGCATAACTTCAAAATATTCACCATAAAGAGAGGAAACTTCTTATTATTAAGATATTTAGAACCAAGCCTCCCTCTCTCATTATAAATTTCAGTGGCATCATGGATGAACTCAACAATATAAGCATCACATAAAGCATTGTTACCATGATCCACATGCAAAAAGGTACTCTCACTCCCCACATAAGCATAATTTTTCTCATTGGTAATAGTGGAAGTAGGACTATCATAAACAACTTGAACACTATAGATTAGTTGTATATTAGGAGGGTGGTGTTCAACAAGGGAGTAGTTCCCTTTATGATTATGACAAGTTTCATAAGGATAATTTCTCCTTATGTCATAGGTACCTTTATAATCACTATAGATTGGAGTTATAACATCATCATGGTAGAGAAGAGCATTATCATTGCTAGCAACTATATTTGTAAATATGTTGTCTTTATTCTTACTAGCAAGAGAATTATCAATTATCACATCACTAGTGGGGATAGGATTTGCAATCCTATCATCCCCAAGCTTAGAGCTTCCCATATCTTCACTTTCAGAGTTGGTACCAAAAAGATTTTCAAGATCATACGCATCATTATCATCATTTTCCCAATCACAATAAGTAACATGCATATCATAATCAAAATCATCTTCAATAGTACCTACGGACGTACCATCAAGATGATAATTAAGGCAATAAACTTCACCTTCTTCTTTAAACTTACAACCGTTAGGATAAAAGTTGATGGGAGGAATATGCTCAGGCCAGGTTGATACCCATTCTTCTTCCTTCTTGCTCCTCCTCCTCCTCCTCTTCTTTTTATTCTTCTTCACCTTAGGAGGGGGTGGTTGGAGATGAAGCTTCTCCACATATCCTGGTTTATCATTAGAAACAATAGGGGAAACTTGGGAGAAACTCTCCTTTTTATTGGCAGAAATATAAGAGACATTTTTATATTTTGGTAAAGTTCCCTCCTTTCTAATCTTACTTATGTAATCATTTTCATGGCAATTAACAACACAATAGAGATGGCAATTTTGCAAAGTGTTTTTTATTCCTATGGAATTATCATCCAGCCAAGAAGTCTTTTCTGATAACTCTTCACACATCAAAAATAACATAAGCTCATCATAAAGATCAGAGGTGATCATGTTATCACACAACCGGTTAACAGTTATGTTTTGAAAGTTCATGCATTGAAAATTAAAGTGACCCTCTATACGGCAAAGTTCACAAGTAAAAGGATAAAGGTCACACAATTCTCTAGCAATTTCATTTAAATCTCTGACCCAAGTGATTGTTCTTTCATGCTTATGTTGCTTACAATACTTCTCTTCTTCAATCATAGGCCTTTCACAAGGTCTATCCACTCCACAAAAATTAACATGCTTATATAAAACTTCATTTTTAGGAATTGGATCATGCATGTTGCAATCATCATGAACAATTTCATTTTCTTTGCAAGTCTCTTTAAAAGGTTTATGATACTTGATCCAATCCTCCTTAGGCATATTAAGATGTGAAGCAAAAGATTTGAGGAAATCAACAAGGAGTTGAGAATCAAGCCCAAACTTAGCACTAAACTTATTAAAACTTGTAGTTTCAACAAAGGACTTAATGCAATCATACTCATAAATTATACTTGACTCTTTACCTTTGTCGATCTCCCAATCTTCAGTGTTGCGTTGAATTCTTTCAAGGAGTTCCCATTTAGCATCAATCTTTTTGTTTGTGAAAGAACCCATAGAGGAAGCGTCGAGCAAATCTTTATCCTGTCGAGAAAGCCTCGCATAGAAATTAGCAATAATCATATCTTTGGGGAGCCCATGGTTAGGACATTTTACCATTAACGTTTTCAGTCTCCCCCAAGCTTGAGCTATGCTCTCTCCGTCATGAGGATAAAAATTATAAACATAATTCCTATTCTCATGGACTTCATGAAGAGGATAAAACTTGGAGTAAAAGAGAGACTGGATCTCTTCCCACTCCAGCAGGTGAGAGTCATTTAGTAGCCTATACCATTCCAATGCTTTTCCTTTCAGTGACAAGGCAAATAATTTCCTCATGACAAACTCCCTTGATACACCTGCAAGCTTAAATAATGAACATAGTTGTGACAGATATAGCAAGTGTTCACCGGGATGTCTGTCTCCTGCATAACGATCAGCCAAAACATAATCGATAATGCCAGCTGGTATTTTATAGGGCACAATTTCAGTAGGGGGAGGAGCAACCACCACAGGTGTGGGGCGTCTTCCCGCAAGCAACGATCCAATAGCACGGTTTTCCATAAACATAACTAGTGAAATAAAAACAAGAAACAAAAAGATTTAATTGCAAGATCTAAAGATATACCTTCAAGCACTCACCTCCCCGGCAACGGCGCCAGAAATAGCTTGATGTCTACACACGCTTCTACTCTTGTAGACTATGTTGGGCCTCCAAGCGCAGAGGTTTGTAGGACAGCAACAACTTCCCTCAAGTGGATGACCTAAGGTTTATCGAACTCAGGGAAATAGAGGTTGAAGATGGTCTCTCTCAAGCAACCCTGCAACTAAGATACAAGAAGTCTCTTGTGTCCCCAACACACCTAATACAACTAGGAGTTGTATAGATGCACTAGTTCGGCGAAGAGATGTTAAATGGCAAGTGATATGGATGGCAAAACAAAGTAATATAAATCTGTAATAAAAAGTGCAGCAAGCAAACAAGTGGTAAACGTGAGCACAAATGATATTGCAATGGTGGAAACAAGGCCTAGGCTTCATACTTTCACTAGTGGCAACTCCCAACAACATTAACATAATCGAATCACATGATATTTCCCATAAAACATGCAAAGGGGACGCACTCGGAGGTCATTCCTTCGTGGTCAAGAGAGGACGAGAATTATGTAGGGCTAAAAAAGCACACCTCAAAGTTCGTAGTTCTCAATCTAAGGATTTCCCAATGTCACCGCGGCCATCCAAAGAGAGTCCCACAATCACCACAACATATATAAAGGATAGTCAAAGACAAGCACCAAGAGACTCTCAATCTTCAATCAACACACAAGAGAGGAAATCACTCATGAAAATATTGTTCTAATCCATGTCCAATAGACCGCTGTCACCTTGGTCTCGGGGACTATACTAGATAAAGAGAAGTGAGTACATCAATCCAATACATAGAGGAAGGGGAAATATCATGGGATCACCCTAGATTAACATAGCCTATGATCACAACAAAGATCACATCATGGGAGAGAGAATTGACCACATAGCTACTGGTAAGAACCTCAGCCCCGAGGAGGAACTACTCCCGCATCATGGAGGGAGGAAGCAACGTCGATGGAGATGAATCCGGGGGCACTTCCCTGTCCCGGCAGGGTGCCGACGCAGGAATTCTGGTCCCCCGAAGCTTGATGGCGATGGCGGCGGAGATCGGAATCGCGTCTGGAGAAAAGGGGTCTGGAATCAGGGTTTTCTCGACGGACCTTAAATATATGCCAAAGGGGGTCACCGGGGGAGTCCTGGGGGGCCCAGGCGCCCCCCGGCGCGGTCTAGGGGTGGGCCGCCTGGGCAGGCCACTTGGAGCCCCTGTTGGTACCCCCCGGCTGTACTTTGGCCGCACGGTAGCTCCTGGAACGTTGATTTTTTATATATTTTTTCTGGATTTTTCCTCGCAGTTCTCGTAATGTGAAAACCTGAAATACAAAAACAGCCGAAAACAGAAACTGGCACTGGGGTGCACTGGATTAGTAGGTTAGTCCAAATATGATCAAAAGTGTATGGAAGTGTATGAATATCATAGCAATATCACCCAAAAGTGGCATGGAGCAAGCAGAAATTATAGATACGTTTTGGACGTATCAGGCAATGGGTCCATGCCTCTTTTGTGGGATATTGCTATGATATTTATGCACTTTCATACACTTTTGACCATATTTGGACTAACCTATTAACTCAGTGCACCCCAGTGCCAGTTTCTGTTTTCTGCTGTTTTTGTATTTCAGGTTTTCCCATTACGTAAACTGCCAGAAAAATTCCGGGAAAAATATATAAAAAATCAGCGTTCCGGAAGCTTCCATGCGGCCAAAGTAGGGCCGGAGGGGGGCCACCAGGGCTCCAGGCGCCCTGGGGGCGCGGCCCCCCTCCTGGCCGCGCCGGGGGGCCGCCTGGGCCCCCCAGGCCTCCGCTGATGCCCCCCTTTGGCATATATTTACACCGCGTCTCGAAACCCTCGAGGACGGAACCCTTTTTCGTGATCTCATCTCTGTTTCGCCGCCGTCGCGCTTCCAAGATCGGGAGCACCAGGAGAACTCTTCCCGGCACCCTGCCGGAGGGGAGGACCACCACCGGGAGCCTCTCCACCACCATGGACGCCTCCCGGATGAGTTGTGAGTAGTCTCCCTTGGACCATGGGTCCATGACCAGTAGCTATGTGATGTTCTCCTCCCCTCTTTGTTCTTCACCGATTAGACCTCGTGAGCTGCCCTACATGATCGAGGCATATATGTAATCCTTATGCTGTTGCTATGATGAGTTTGCTGGGATCTGATGGATTATGAGATTATGTTCAGATTGTGTGTGAGTAATATATTTGATTTACCTCTTTTATATTTATGTTCTTGAGTAATTCTTGCATGTTCTCCGTTGCTGTTTATTGCTTTGGCCAAGTAGTAGGTAGTAACTCCAAGAGGGAACGTTATGCTTGATTGTGGGTTCATGCCCCTCGATGACTAGCTTGAGTGACAGAAACATGAGTCTAGGGGATGTGCTGTTGCCACAAGGGGGAAAACAACGGTGCTTGTACTCGCGGGTGCAAGGATTGTTTACTTTACGCAAAGTTCTTTTAATGCAGTTGTCTGTTGCTTTGAGTTTACACTATGGGTGGGACTCGCAACTTAATAGCAGCGAGATGTTCTGGATAGATATCTCAAGGTGGATGATTAGTAGTAGATGCAGATGGATTTCGGTCTACTTACCTTGGCGTACCGCCCATGCTTTTGAGCCTCTACCTTTCTTGGCAGCATAGTTAGCATTGGTTTGCGCACATAATCCTGTCAATTGCCCAGTTGTAATTCGTTTACCTCACTTAGCTATTTTATCGTCTTTTGGGAGAGATACATCACTAGTGAACATCATGGGACCCCGGTCCATATTACCATCACTGATCACATCCGCTATTTACTTTCAATTCTTACTTACTAGTTGCAGTTATACCTATCACTATTATCTCTTGCGTTTGATCCTTTGTAAATGACAAGGCCGGAGGGATGGACAACCTCTCTGTACTCGTTGGGAGCAAAGTTATTTGTATCTGTGTGCAGGTCCGGTTGATATCTAGTTGCGCCGCTAGCAGTTGACACCTTCTTGTTGAACCTTGGAGTCTCAGGGGAATTCGATCCTTGGTATCTTTGCCAAGGGAAAACTACTGCTACACTGCATCTCAAACCTTCCACTTGGGGTAACCAACGAGGGGCGAGAAGCCATCAAGCAAAGTTTTCTGGCGCCGTTGCCGGGGACTCCACTCTTCAAGATAGGGGAGTTGCACGCTATCTTTTTCCTTTGCTTTTTAGTCTTGTTAGTTTACCTTTCAGTTTTTGCTTTAGTATCCTTTATCAAAAATCACAAAAATAGTTATCTCATTCTTTAGTTGTCGTTATGTCTGGTCCTTTTGTCTTTGGTGAGGCAGAAGTTCTCACCTTTAAACAAAGAGGTGGGGAAAGTTTAAAAGATGCTTGGTATAGAATTAATGATTCTCAAAAAAGAGCCACCAAGAAACAATCTACTACTATCCTGCTTAGAAATTTTTATGTTGGAATTACTTCTTGGAATAGGTTTATTCTAGATTCTGCTATCAATGGGAATTTCCTAGAGGCTCCAGTTTGGGAATCTCTTAGTATTATCGAAAATCTTGTTGGAAATCCCCCTGTTGTTAGCATTCAAGAGGACATCACCCTAGCTCACATTATGAAAAAACTTGAAAAGATAGAGCTAGAGATGCCAAACATTAATAAGATAAATGAGTTGGATCGTAAGATCCAAGGGAATTTGAATAGGCCTGATAGCTCCATGCATAAAATTCTCAAAACTTTGGGGACCATCAAATCCCATGAATTGGATTCTTCTAGGATAGACAAGATTGAGGAAATCTTTGATACTCTAGGAGCTACTTTCTCCTCGATCAAAACCAAAAAGGTAGAAACTCCGGCAAAGAAAGAGCCTAAGTTCGTTTACGTTCCAAAGGCTCCCCGCTCTTAAAGTAATCCATCTATTGCCAAAGGGGTTGAAACTGTGAAGACTTTGGAAGAAATACCTCTCTTTGATAAATTTATAAATGAATCTTCCTTTGACTTTTTTCCTTTTGGTCTTCTCCCTAGAAGTATCTCTATTAGGCCTTTATTTGAAAGTCCTCTTAAGACTAGTTGTACTATTGAAGAGCTTTTTGATGATCTTGATGATGGTTCAATTGATACAACTTGATCTCTTTGCATTATGCCTAGCTTAAAGGCATAAAAGAAAGCACTTTTGGGAGGCAGCCCACAATGAATAAAATTTTATTTTGCTTTTGTTGTGTCTTGATGTTTGTTACTACTGTAGCATCATCATTGTATCTTTACTTTTCAGCCTTGTGCCAAGTGTAGCCTCTGATTGCAAGAAAGTTCAAAAGTTGTGACGTGCTGTCCAGGAAACAGATTCTGTCCTTGGACAGAAAAATTCGTATAAAATCACCAGATCATCTTTTTGGTCTGAATTTTTTCGACAACGTGCTCTATACAATTGTCTTTCGGGCGTCTGTTCTGAGTTTTTTGATTTGAGTTGCAGAAGTGCCCCGAAAAAATCATTTACTACCTGCTGGTCTGTTTTTCACAGATTCTGTCCTGTTTTGCCTTTTCTTCGTTTTGCAAACCTTGAGCTTGCTTTTTCTTTGCAAAAACCTTTTGGCAATCTTGAGAAACAGTAGACCTTCAAGAATATCTTTATTTCCAGCAAGGAAAAATTATTTTATTAAGGGCACTAACCTCGCTAATCAGATTATGATGAGTTATGTATGAAGGGAGTTTTCAAGTGTGCGAGGGAAGATGATAAAAAGATTCAGGAGTGTCAAACGCTCAAGCTTGGGGATGCCCCCATGCGACCCCAAGAAATATTCAAGAAGACTCAAGCGTCTAAGCTTGGGGATGCCCCCGTGCATCCCCTTCTCCATCAACAATTATCAGTTCGTCTTTCGTTCCACTATATTTTTATCACTTCATGTGTTATGTGCTATGCTTGGAGCGTCTTGCTTTTAGTTTACTTTTTAGTTTTCTTTAGCTTTGCTTGCTGTTCATAATGAGTTGGAACTCAGCTTTCTTTGTGTGGGAGAGAAACACGCTCCACTTCAACCTAGAACATAACATAGAATTTTCATGTCTATCTTTGCTGTGTGTGTTCTTTGTCTTTCAATAGCTACTATCATGTTCAGCTCTTAGTTTTCATGCTTATCTTTTTAAAGAGCTTTTGTTTAGTTGGTCGCTGGAACTCTCTTTAGTATCATGCTTATCTTGTTAAGAGAGTTGGCTTCTGTTGCACTGGTTGATATGTCTATGATAAAAATGCTATGTGCATAATGGTGCTTAGTAGTTCATGTTTTCTTATGGTTAGTCTCAAATAGCTGGGGGGTTCTTAATGTGTTATTGAAGTACCAACATGATTTGTTTGCCTATGATGTGGTATGGTTTAGTGGTATCTTCCTCCAAGAATTTATTTTGATTGACTTGGCGTATGCTCACGCATATTTAAGACTGTAAAGAAAGTCTATCAAGCCTTGATGATCTTTAATTTCTGAGTAGCGATATAACTTCCATGCCTGATTCAATGTTGCTTTGTCGCTCTGCATGATTATGACCGTCATTGCTCTTTTAGTTGGTCGCTCCCAGTGTTTTGCTAACCTTCGCCTGTACTAAGCGGACTGACTACTTGTGCATCCAAAATCCTTTAAACCAGTTATGCCATATGAGTCCACCATACCTTCCTATACATGGTATTTACCTGCCATTCCTAACGAATACTTTCATGTACCATCTCGAAATTATTCAAAAAAGCATTTCTATTTTGTGCCTCTGTTTTAGCTCATGAGGAAGTAGTAGTTAATTCTTGATCTTTTTAAGTTGGACAAGCTTCACCCCGGGATTGCATGTCTAATGTGCAAACCCATAATACGAGAAGGAACTGGCATAGAGTGCGCCCGGCTCATTAAAAATTATACAACAAACAAACCCTCCTTCACGCTTTGTTCATGAGAAATCAGAAAACTTTGGCAGTGATAAACAAAGGAGATTAAGAGGATGTGATCGTCCTCATTCGGGAGCCGTTCCTCGAAACTTGTCCAGCTCAAGAAGTGATTGAGTTACCTGCTAGCATTCGTTGACGAAATATGCATATTCTAAAAAAATAATTATTACCTCTGTTTTTAAAACCAAGAGCTCTGGTACATGTTTAGTTTTTGTTTCTGACCACGGGTTTTCAACCTTGCCAACAAAAGCCACGGTTTGAGAGTCTCCACCTTCTTTAAAGCACCAACTATTGAGAGCATGATTGTCATTCTGAGTGTAATGTGCATTGTCCCAAAGTACCATTGTCTTCTGCATGACTATGATATCGTTTATTCTGAAATCACTGTATCTAGTCGTCACTTAAACTTTGGAGGTGCCCCTGCATTTATGTTTTGCTTCACTAAAGGGGGCAAGCGAGATATCACTTTGTCATGTTTGCACACCATGCTCACTGCAAATCTATTGAGTGTTTCACTATCATATTGTACAACTTTCAGTTCTTTGTGATTTTCTCATGAGGCAACTTAATTACTACAGATTCATTGTCTCAGTAAGCACTTGTCATGTGACTATGAAAAGTTCTTATATGTTTAATAGCATGTCACCACAGAAATTATGCTTGTTATCATTTACCTACTCGAGGACGAGCAGGAATTAAGCTTGGGGATGTTGATACGTCCAAAACGTATCTATAATTTCTGCTTGCTCCATGCCTCTTTTTTCTGATATTGCTATGATATTTATGCACTTCCATACACTTTTGACCATATTTGGACTAACCTATTAACTCAGTGCACCCCAGTGCCAGTTTCTGTTTTCTGCTGTTTTTGTATTTCAGGTTTTCCCATTACGTAAACTGCCAGAAAAATTCCGGGAAAAATATATAAAAAATCAGCGTTCCGGAAGCTTCCATGCGGCCAAAGTAGGGCCGGAGGGGGGCCACCAGGGCTCCAGGCGCCCTGGGGGCGCGGCCCCCCTCCTGGCCACGCCGGGGGGGGGGGCGCCTGGGACCCCCAGGCCTCCGCTGATGCCCCCCTTTGGCATATATTTACACCGCGTCCCAAAACCCTCGAGGACGGAACCCTTTTTCGCGATCTCATCTCTGTTCCGCCGCCGCCGCGCTTCCAAGATCGGGAGCACCAGGAGAACTCTTCCCGGCACCCTGCCGGAGGGGAGGATCACCACCGGGAGCCTCTCACCACCATGGACGCCTCCTGGATGAGTTGTGAGTAGTCTCCCTTGGACCATGGGTCCATGACCAGTAGCTATGTGATGTTCTCCTCCCCTCTTTGTTCTTCACCGATTAGACCTCGTGAGCTGCCCTACATGATCGAGGCATATATGTAATCCTTATGCTGTTGCTATGATGAGTTTGCTGGGATCCGATGGATTATGAGATTATGTTCAGATTGTGTGTGAGTAATATATTTGATTTACCTCTTTTATATTTATGTTCTCGAGTAATTCTTGCATGTTCTCCGTTGCTGTTTATTGCTTTGGCCAAGTAGTAGGTAGTAACTCCAAGAGGGAACGTTATGCTTGATTGTGGGTTCATGCCCCTCGATGACTAGCTTGAGTGACAGAAACATGAGTCTAGGGGATGTGCTGTTGCCACAAGGGGGAAAACAACGGTGCTTGTACTCGCGGGTGCAAGGATTGTTTACTTTACGCAAAGTTCTTTTAATGCAGTTGTCTGTTGCTTTGAGTTTACACTATGGGTGGGACTCGCAACTTAATACCAGCGAGATGTTCTGGATAGATATCTCAAGGTGGATGATTAGTAGTAGATGCAGATGGATTTCGGTCTACTTACCTTGGCGTACCGCCCATGCTTTTGAGCCTCTACCTTTCTTTGCAGCATAGTTATCATTGGTTTGCGCACATAATCCTGTCAATTGCCCAGCTGTAATTCGTTTACCTCACTTAGCTGTTTTATCGTCTTTTGGGAGAGAGACATCACTAGTGAACATCATGGGACCCCGGTCCATATTACCATCACTGATCACATCCGCTATTTACTTTCAGTTCTTACTTACTAGTTGCAGTTATACCTATCACTATTATCTCTTGCGTTTGATCCTTTGTAAACGACAAGGCCGGAGGGATTAACAACCTCTCTGTACTCGTTGGGAGCAAAGTTATTTGTATCTGTGTGCAGGTCCGGTTGATCGCTAGTTGCGCCGCTAGCAGTTGACACCTTCTTGTTGAACCTTGGAGTCTCAGGGGAATTCGATCCTTGGTATCTTTGCCAAGGGAAAACTACCGCTACACTGCATCTCAAACCTTCCACTTGGGGTAACCAACGAGGGGCGAGAAGCCATCACAAGGCCATGGGGTCGGGTTGTCATTGTTCGGGAAGCCGGCGCTGGGACCCGCCGGGTACAGGGCTCGCCGGGTTCTCCGGGCGCGGGACCTGCCGGGTACGGGGGCACTGTGTGCCTCTTGTCGATCGTCAGGGAGTGGCCGGGTTGAGTCGGGTACAGTGGCATTCCTTCAGGTTGCCGTCTACTCGCATCATGGGTGATGATGATTGCTCTGTTGCCACGCCTAGGCTGACCAGAAGCATGTGCGGGGCACTGTTGCCTTGGTGATAACCCTCAACCGTAAGGGATCGAGATAGTCTTCGCGGGTAAGAATAACCCAATTTATTGATTCGACACACGGGGAGCCAAAGAGTATTTATAAGCTTTGACAGTTGAGTTGTCAATTCAACCGCACCTGAAATATACTTACTTGCAACAAAAGATAAGTGGTAACAGTGATATGATAGTGATAATAGTGATAGTAAAAGTAAACAGCAAAAGTAAATAGTGAAGGTAAATGGCAAAAGTAGCAACTAGTGACAAGCAGGGTTTAAAACACTGTAGGCTAGGGAGATGGATGGTTGGGCGCTGCATGGATGAGATAGATTCTAACTTGGGGCACAGCACACGGAAAAGTAATGATCATCTAGGCAAATATCAAACATTAGGCATGTATCCCGTAGGTAGTTGTACGTGCTTGCAATAAGAACTTGCACAACATCTTTTGTCCTATCATCCCGCTACGAACGGGGCCAAAAGGAACTTATGGAGATTAAGGTGCTCCTGTCAAAGAGCACCGGAACAAAGCAATGAACTCAATGGATACATGTAATCCTCAAACTACTGACCAACCCCTTTGGTGTCCCAAGCTGCCACTTTTGGGATCGCCGGTTCCGAACCGTAATAGGTGCAAACAACTCATAGATAGGATCACGAACACAAATTGAAGCATGGTTCAGATCTGAGATCATGGCACTCGGGCCCTAAGTGTCAAGCATTAAGAATAACAAGTTGAAGCAAAGATGATAAACACCATAGTAGATGATAGGCAACATGCCCCCAACGATCTGACAAACTATTACATGATCTAACTCATCCAATCCCTACCATCCCCTTCACCTACAGCAGGGGAATTACTCACACATGGAGGGAGAAATCATGGAGGGATGATGGAGTGGTGATGATGATGACGATGGCGACGATCTCCCCTCTCCGGAGGCCAATTCAGCCTCCAGATTAGCCCTCCCGAGGAAGAACAGAGGGTGGCGGCGGCTCCGCGATGGAAAACTGCGAAAAGAACTTCTGGTCTGGGGTTTCCGTCTCGCGAGTAAAAATACGAGGCAAAGTAGGGCACCAGGGGGTGTGGGCCCCACCCAGGCGACCCCTCGGCGCGGCCCAGGAGGGGGGGGGGGCGCCCACAGGGCGCCTGGGCACCCCCTGGCCCCCCTCTGGCCCCACTTCTGGCTCCTGGTCCCTTCGGGTGCGTGGATTTTCTGTGATTTTTCGTGGATTTTTCTGAGATACTTAAAAATCCGTTTTCTTGCACACAATAAAACCATACAGACAGCTCTGCTGAAAACAACGTCAGTCCGGGTTATTTTAGTTCAAATCATGCAAGAATGAGGTCAAAACAATATCAAAAGTGTTTGGAAAAGTAGATACGTTTGAGACGTATCAACTCCCCCAAGCTTAGCATATTGCTTGTCCTCAAGCAATTCAGTTCAACGAACTGGATGCGACAAAGAAAACTTTGACAAACTCTTTTGCTTCATTAGATGTATATAAGCATGTACTACGAAAAGAGTTTAGCAAGTATTGAAACAGTACTTATGAGGACAATGCAAGGAGCAATCCTTCTTTCAAGTGATTAGTCACAAATACTTAAAAGTAAATGATATACTATTGAAAATTAAGACAAGATTACATTGCACATAGCTTGAGCATATTAGGGTGGTATCTCGCTAGTCTCCATGAGTGAAGCAAAACATAAATGCAGAAACTCCTCCAGAGTTTTAAAGGAGACTAGAACTAAGAATTTCAGAATAAATCATATCACAAGTATGCAGAAGACAATGTAATACTTTGGGACAATGCACATTACACTCAGAATGACAATTATGCTCTCCTAGTTAGTGCTTTGAAGAAAGAAGGTGAAGACTCTCGAACCGTGGCTTTTATTGGCAAGGTTGAAAACCCGTGATCGAAAACAAAAACTAAACATGTACCAGAGTTCTTGGTTTTAAAAACAGAGATAAAAAACACATTTTGAGAGGTGCATATTTCGTCAACGAATGCTAGCAGATAACTCAATCACTTCTTGAGCTGGACAAGTTTCGAGGAACGGCTCCCGCATGAGGACGATCACATCCTCTTAATCTCCTTTGTTTATCACTGCCAAAGTTTTCTGATTTCTCATGAACAAAGCGTGAAGGAGGGTTTGTTTGTTATATTATCTTTTTGAGCCGGGCGCACTCAATGCCAGTTCGTTTTCGTATCAGGGGTTTGCACATTATACATGCAATCCAGGGGTGAAACTTGTCCAACTTAAAAAGATTATGAATTAACTACTACTTCCTCATGAGCTAAAACATAGGCACAAAAGAGAAATGCTTTTGATTAATTTCGAGATGGTACACGAAAGTCTTCGTTAGGAATGGCAGGTAAATACCATGTATAGGAAGGTATAGTGGACTCATATGGCATAACTGGTTTTAAGGATTTTGGATGCACAAGCAGTCAGTCTGCTTAGTACAGGTGGAAGTTTAGCAAAAGACTGGGAAGCGACCAACTAGAGAGCAATAACGGTCATAATCATGCAGAGCGACAAAGCAACATTGAATCGGGCATGAAAGTGATATAACTATTCTGAAACTCTAAGATCATCAAGGCAGAGTAGACTTTTTAGTCTTAACATGTGTAAGCATGTGCCAAGTCAATCCAAAAATTCTCTAAAGGGAAATACCACCTTAGTATACCGGACTATGAACAGTGCAATGCATGTAGATCATTTCAATAACACATTATATACTCTAGTTATTCGAGACTAGCCACAAGGAAAGCATGAACCACTGAAAGAGCATTGTAAACATAGCACTATGTCGCTACAAGCTGGTCTCTAGATCATAAGTACAGGCATATGTACAAAAGTAGAAACAAAAAGAGTTCATACCGGTCTTCCTTGTTGCTTCCCTTCAGTCGATCTTCGTCATTACTGCTTGTCACTTGCACGATCGAACGTAGGAAATATAATTAAATGCCATCATGGACTCGAGCTGAACTCTGAAATTAAAGCAAACTAAAGAGAGAAAGGAAATCTTTTTGGATTTTTCAAAGGTTGGATAAAAGCAAAAGAAAGAGAAAATCTTTTTCTTGTTTTTGCAAAGAGAGAAGTAAAGAAGAACGGGCAAAAACTTCGAAAAGATCAAAGTGAATAAAACGGGTAATACAATGGAAAAGTAAGAGGGGCACGTACTCCCCCAAGCTTAGGCTTTTGGCCTAAGTTGGTAGCAGCTACTGCCCCCAGGAGCCTCCTGCTCCGGGGGTATGGCGGTGAGTCCAAGGGTCGTAGAAGGATGGTGGCGCGTACACCGAACTCCTCGGAGTCTCCCGCGAGGAAGGTTCCGAGCGCCAAACAGAGGAAGAACCTTCACCAAACTCGGTGGCGGTCTCTTCCTGAAAATGTGGTAACTCACCGTGCTTCTCCTCGTCGGGCACAACCCCCTCCATGGGGTTATGAAACTGATGCTGGACCATGAACTCATTGAATTGGACAACATCAAAGGACCATCCGTTCCTGCGAGAAAAATCAAACAAAAGAGGTGCAGGTAGACGGATCTCGCGTTCCGCGGTAATTCCGAAACGCAAGATATAAACAAGATTATCAAGCTCAGAACCCATGGTGACAAACTTATGCCTTTTCATAGCAGCAAGATCAAAGCTCAAATAAGTAAAAGGATTATCATCAGGGTGTGGGGTGCCTCCAAGATGTTCTAAGATAAGTGTGGCATAAACGCCACCATATAAGTCCCCCTTGTTACCGTTCATAGCAAGGCGTCGAGCAATTAAGGCACCCAGATTATAATCAGACCTCCCTGAGAGGGCTGCTGCCAGGATAGCAATATCCGGAGCAGAAATGCTGCTCGTGTTGTCACGAGCTAACACCCCTCTGGCAATATAATATGCAAAATACCTGAGGTGAGGAAATAAGATGCTGGAGATCTTCGACCGATGAATATCCCTCGTACCCATGCTGCAGAGAGAGTTGATGACGGTTTTCAGCTCGGAGGGCTGAGTGGCCATCCTAGCCGTCCTCCCAACGTTCGGCACACCTATTATTTCACAAAAATTTCCCAAAGTCATGGTGATAAGATCATTGTAAATTTTAAACTCAATAGCACCTGAATCAGGATTATATCTAAAACTGTTAATGAAACTGGAGGTGAGTTTTTGATACTGGGTAACACGGCTCGTGACGAGTCGTGTCAAACCTGCATTAGCACAAAGATTATAAAACTGATCCTTGATTCCTGCAGCTTCGAGGAATTCATCACATGGAAATGTCATCGCACGTGCTGGACTTGTGTCTTCCAACAACTCCAGGGGCACATGATCTTCATTATAGCTCACCCTAGCAGCCGATGGTGAAGCTGCGTCTCTAGTAACTCGATCGGAGTGTGCGGGCCTCCTCTTCTCAAGCCACCCTTTTGCCCTTCCTAACAAACTCATTTCTGAAAAAAATTGCAATTTACAAAAATGAGGATTAAAACAAGATGAGTTAAGGCGGACTACTCAACTCACTTGCCCAAGGCATAAACTTGCATCAAAACTTGGAAAATAACTTTCTACACATGCATGCAAGCTCATCTCTACAGCACCAAGAACTACTAAATACTCACAAATGAAGCCACCAATCAAAAATCTAATTGGAGGGGTGGAGGAGTCACATACGAGGGAGTATTTGCTCAAAATTTCAGCTCAAATGATGGGCTGTAGAGAGAGATCGAAGAATCGCCTCCAAGAACAGCAAGAACACAAGAACAAGAGCAGAACTCGAGTTTTTGGAGAAAGAGAGAGAGGGAGGAAGAAGACATACCTGGAGGGGGGCCCTGTGGGCCCCAGGCGCCCTGTGGGCGCGGCTAGGGGCTGGGCCGCGCCAGCTGGCCGCCTGGGCCACTGGTTCGTCCCCCTGGCTGGCCCCAGGACTTTCTGGGTCTCTCCCGACGTGGAAATTTTTATTTAAATTTTTCTGGATTTTTGCTGAAAACTTCATTGTTGAATTTTTTTTGAAGTTCAAAAAGCTGCGGAACTCTCTGAAAACTTGAAGTAGTGAGTAGTATTGTGAAGCTTCAAAACATAAATATTTGGTACAGCAAGTAGGACAAAAACTAAAAACAAATGAAAACATAACAAGCTCAACTTTTTATCTATATAAAACATGTTTGCTAATAAGGTTGATCAAGTCTTACCAACAAACAGGCGATATATAGAGCAAAAAGTCTCACCTCTCACGAAGTAATCACTGAACCTTTACCTCGATGGACATTGTCCCTACCATGATAGTTTTGTATTTGTGAGGCACATGTAGTGGACAATCCCATTCTCCAATTTTCACGGTCTCGATATTCTCTATAGAGTTGAGGGCATGCCTCCTGTCGATCTTCTTCGGAAAATATACCGTGTGTTCTTTATCATTCACATGGAAGGTAACCTTCCCTTTATTGCAATCAATAATAGCACCTGTGGTGTTAAGGAAAGGTCTACCAAGAATAATGGACATGCTCCCATCCTCGGGCATGTCAAGCACAACAAAATCAATAAGAATTAAACAATTAGCAACCTCTACGGGAACATCCTCACAAATACCTATCGGAACAGCGGTTGACTTGTCAGCCATCTGAAGGGAGATATCTGTAGGAATTAGTTTCTCTAAACAAAGCCTCTCGTAAAGAGAGAGAGGCATAACACTCACTCCAGCTCCAAGATCACATAAAGCAGTTTTGACATAATTATTCATTATGGAGCAAGGAATGGTGGGTATACCTGGATCACCGACCTTCTCAGGAATCTTGCCACTGAAAGAGTAGTTAGCAAGCATAGTAGATATTGCATCATTAGGAACTTTTCTTTTATTAGTGACAATATCCTTCATATATTTTGAATAAGGAAGTAACTTAATAGCATCAGTCAAAGGGATTTGAAGAAAAAGAGGTTTAATCCACTCACAAAACTTATTATAATGCTCGTCTTCTTTAGATTTGATGGACTTACCTGGAAAGGGCATGGGTTTCTGTACACATGGTTCTCTTTCCTTCCCATGTTTTCTTGCGATGAAGTCTTCTTTAGTGTACCTCTTACGTTTGTCAGGTGCTTCTTCTTCTCGAACTTCAGGCGGATCATTCTTCTCATTATTATTGCCTTCAGGTTCAGCACCGTCTTCAGTTTCAGCATCGGAGATAGATATGCTGTTAGGATCATTAGTTGGCTCTTCATCTGCAATAGGATCATTAGAATTGTCAGTCTCCTTATGTTTCTTCTTTTTCTTTGGAGAGCCAACAATTTCTTCTTCCTGCATTTGAGAATCCTGCTCGATTCTCTTCGGATGCCCCTCTGGATAGAGAGGATCTTGAGTACTAGTTCCTCCTCGGGTCTTAATCCCGAAAGCCTGCAAATTATCTTGTTTGGCATTGTTAGCAAGCAAATCTCTTTGCACTTTAGAAATTTGGTCAAGCTGAGTTTGAACCATTTGAAAATGCTTCACAAGACATTGAACATCATTAAATGTTCTATCTAAAACATCAAACAGTCTTTTGATAGCAAGGGAATTATCATGCAATTGACTTTCTATCCTCTCATTAAAATGATTTTGTTTCATAATAAAATTATCAAACTCATCTAAACATTGATCAGGAGGCTTACCATGAGGGATGTCACTTGCGTTGAAATCTAAAAGAGAGTGTACCTCTACCATAGGAGGGTGAGTAGTAGGCTCACACAGCTTCTCAATAGGGGGTAGATTCTTCACGTCTTCAGCTTTAATACCTTTCTATTTAATAGACTTCTTTGCTTCTCGCATATCTTCGGGGCTTAGAACAAATATGCCCCTCTTCTTTGGTGGTGGAGGTGGTTTAGGGACGGACCAATCTTCATGGTTTTTGGCAATCCTGCCCATCAAATCCTCCGCATCATCCGGTGTTCTTTTCCTGAAAACACAACCAGCACAACTGTCCAAATAGGACCTGGATTCATCAGTTAGACCAGCATAGAATATATCGATTAATTCATTCTTAGGAATTTCATGTCCTGGTCTAGCCCGAATCAGACCGCAGTACCTCCCCCAAGCTTTAGGGAGGGACTCATCCTGCAACTGTTTAAAGTTATAAATTCTTTGTAAAGCAGCATGTTGCATGTGAGCAGGAAAGTACTTATCAACAAAAGAGTGAGCTAAGTCTTGAGGACTCTTAATGGAACCGCATGGAAGCGAATCATACCATGCTTTAGCACCTTCCTTCAAGGAGAAAGGAAGAAGCTTGGTGATATAAAAGTATCGTATCTTCTCATCTGTGGTAAACAGGCCACCTAACTCACCGAGTTTAGTCAGGTGTGCAATAGCATCATCATTTTCTCTGCCATAAAAGGGGTCAGCTTCAACCATAGGTATAAGTGAAAGATCAACAGAGAAATCATAATCAGGATCATCAATGCATATAGGAGATGTAGCAAATTCAGGATCAGGAACGGTTTTGTTCTTCAAAGAGTGTTTTTCAAATAGTTTCTTAATAACTTCAGGGTCAGAGCCAGAAAACTCTGTCAGTTCCCTGCATAAATCTTCATCAATCATATAGTAATCATCATCAAGGAGCCTCTCTTTGAGTTTACTCAAATCAGGATAATCATAAGTTTCACCAATAGGGTAGCGAGTAACAGGAAGTTCAATTCCAGACTTTTTAGCAGCAGCAGCAATTTGTTTCTCAAGAGCATAACCAAGCGAACTAATATCATCAAAAGTAGTAGAGGCATCATCAAGATTATCGGACATAGTAACAGATTCAGTAGGAGCATCATGTGGTGGTGGTGAGGCAAACTTACTCATAACGGAAGGTGAATCAAGTGTAGCACTAGTGCTCAGAGCAGTACCTCTTCTTGTAGTGGATAGTAAGATCGGAACCTTGGGGTCTCCTTTCTTACCCATAGTGGATAAAGTGCAGCAGGTAGGATACCTCAAGTAGACTTGTAAATATTGCTATGCTCCCCGGCAACGGCGCCAGAAAACGGTACTTGATAACTCTCAACCGTAAGGGATCGAGATAGTCTTCGCGGGTAAGAATAACCCAATTTATTGATTTGACACACGGGGAGCCAAAGAGTATTTATTAGCTTTGACAGTTGAGTTTTCAATTCAACCGCACCTGAAATATACGTACTTGCAACAAAAGATAAGTGGTAACAGTGACATGATAGTGATAATAGTGATAGTAAAAGTAAACAGCAAAAGTAAATAGTGAAGGTAAATGGCAAAAGTAGCAACTAGTGACAAGCAGGGTTTAAAACACTGTAGGCTAGGGAGATGGATGGTTGGGCGCTGCATGGATGAGATAGATTCTAACTTGGGGCACGGCACACGGAAAAGTAATGATCATCTAGGCAAATATCAAACATTAGGCATGTATCCCGTAGGTAGTTGTACGTGCTTGCAATAAGAACTCGCACAACATCTTTTGTCCTACCATCCCGCTACGAACGGGGCCAAAAGGAACTTATGGAGATTAAGGTGCTCCTGTCAAAGAGCACCGGAACAAAGCAATGAACTCAATGGATACATGTAATCCTCAAACTACGGACCATCCCCTTTGGTGTCCCAAGCTGTCACTTTTGGGATCGCCGGTTCCGAACCGTAATAGGTGCAAACAACTCATAGATAGGATCACAAACACAAATATATTCATGCAAACACATATGGTTCAGATCCGAGATCATGGCACTCGGGCCCTAAGTGTCAAGCATTAAGAATAACAAGTTGAAGCAAAGATGATAAACACCATAGTAGATGATAGGCAACATGCCCCCAACGATCTGAAAACTATTACATGATCTAACTCATCCAATCCCTACCATCCCCTTCGCCTACAGCAGGGGAATTACTCACACATGGAGGGAGAATTCATGGAGGGATGATGGAGTGGTGATGATGATGACGATGGTGACGATCTCCCCTCTCCGGAGGCCAATTCAGCCTCTAGATTAGCCCTCCCGAGGAAGAACAGAGGGTGGCGGCGGCTCCGCGACGGAAAACTGCGAAAATAACTTCTGATCTGGGGTTTCCGTCTCGCGAGTAAAAATACGAGGCAAAGTAGGGCACCAAGGGGTGTGAGCCCCACCCAGGCGACCCCCCGGCGCGGCCTAGGGGGGGCGCGCCCACAGGGCGCCTGGGCACCCCCTGGCCCCCCTCTGGCCCTACTTCTGGCTCCTGGTCCCTTCGGGTGCGTGGATTTTCTGTGATTTTTCGTGGATTTTTCCGAGATACTTAAAAATCCGTTTTCCTGCACACAATAAAACCATACAGGCAGCTCTGCTGAAAATAGCGTCAGTCCAGGTTAGTTTAGTTCAAATCATGCAAGAATGAGGTCAAAACAATATCAAAAGTGTTTGGAAAAGTAGATACGTTTGAGACGTATCACTTGGTCATCGGTAGGTGGAGACTCCTCCCATCGTACGGCTGGGATGGGACGGGAGCTGACCCATGGCCGGATTGGGGAACACACCACGGGCCGGGCTGGCTTGTTGGGGGAAGTCTTGACACGCTGAGTCTGGCTCCCTTGAGCGGGCTGTTGGGGCCGAGTTGTGGGATCCGGTCGGGTTGGAGAGTTTGGCCGGGTCGTCGGGCTTGGCCGGATCGAGCGACCTGGCCAAGCGTGAGCCGGATTGAGGGGCGATGCGGGCCCAGTTGTTTTTGAAAAGGATCCGGCCTCCCTTGACTGCCTGGGGTTTACCCCCCCCCCCCCCGACATCGCCGGTGGCGGCAACGACGACTGCTGTTGCTGCAGCGGCAACGGCATGATGGATGCGACGGGGGTCGCCGGTGGTGGCGGCTGCCACGGGAGCAGCTGCGTGATGACCCACAAATGTAGGGGATCTATCGTATTCCTTTCGATAAGTAAGAGTGTCGAACCCAACGAGGAGCAGAAGGAAATGATAGGCAGTTTTCAGTAAGGTATTCTCTGCAAGCATTGAAATCGTCGGTAACAGATAGTTTTGTGATAAGATAATTTGTAACGAGTAACAAGTAATAAAAGTAAGTAAGGTGCAGCAATATGGCCCAATCCTTTTTGTAGCAAAGGATAAGCCTGGACAAACTCTTATATAAAGGAAAGCGCTCCCGAGGACACATGGGAATTACCGTCAAGCTAGTTTTGAACACGCTCATATGATTCGTGTTCGTTACTTTGATAATTTGGTATGTGGGTGGATCGGTGCTTCGGTACTGCCCTTACTTGGACAAGCATCCCACTTATGATCAACCTATATTGCAAGCATCCGCAACTACAAAAGAAGTATTAAGGTAAACCTAACCATAGCATGAAACATATGGATCCAACTCAGCCCCTTACGAAGCAACACATAAACTAGGGTTTAAGCTTCTGTCCCTCTAGCAACCCATCATCTACTTATTACTTCCCAATGCCTTCCTCTAGGCCCAAATAATGGTGAAATGTCATGTAGTCGACGTTCACATAACACCACTAGAGGAAAGACAACATACATCTCATCAAAATATCAAACGAACACCAAATTCACATGACTACTTATAGCAAGACTTCTCCCATGTCCTCAGAAACAAATGTAACTACTCACAAATCATATTCATGTTCATAAACAGAGGGGTATTAATATGCATAATGATCTGAACTTACGATCTTCCACCGGATAAACCAATTAGCGTCAACTACAAGGAGTAATCAACACTACTAGCAACCCACATGTACCAATCTGAGGTTTTGATACAAAGATTGGATACAAGAGATGAACTAGGGTTTGAGAGGATATGGTGTTGGTGAAGATGTTTATGAAGATTGAACCCCTCCCGGTGAGAGGATCGATGGTGATTACAATGGTGACGATTTGCCCCTCCCGGAGGGATGTTTCCCCGGCAGAACAGCTCCGCCGGAGCCCTAGATTGGTTCCGCCAAGGTTCCGCCTCGAGACGGCGGCGCTTCGTCCCGAAAGCTTCCTTCTGATTTTTTCCAAGGCAAAAGACACCTTATACCAGAAGATGGGCATCGGGGGGCTGCCAGGTGGCCCACGAGGCAGGGTGCGCGCCCAGGGAGGGTAGGGCGCGCCCCCCACCCTCGTGGACGGTGGGTGGCCCCCCTCTCGTGCTTTCTTGGCCCGATATTTTTTATATATTCCAAAACTGACTTTCGTGGAGTTTCGGGACTTTTGAGCTGTGCTGAATAGGTCTCCAATATTTGCTCCTTTTCCAACCCAGAATTCCAGCTGCCGGCATTCTCCCTCTTCATGTAAACCTTGTAAAATAAGAGAGAAAAGGCATAAGTATTGTGACATAATGTGTAATAACAGCCCATAATGCAATAAACATCAATATAAAAGCATGATGCAAAATGGACGTATCAACTTCCCCAAGCTTAGACCTCGCTTGTCCTCAAGCGGAAGCCGATATCGACAAATATGTCCACATGTTTAGAGATAGAGGTGTCAATAAAATAAAATACGGATATGAGGGCATCATGATCATTCTTATAATAGTAGCATATATATATATATATATATATATATATATATATATATATATATATATATATATATATATTGTCATATGATCTCTTATGCTAAAGTAACAATCTATTCACAATGTCAAGTATGAATCAGAAACTTCATTGAAAACTAACAAACTATGATCTCGGTCATTGAAGCAATTGCAATTTATCATAACATCGAAAAGAGTCAATATAAGAGCTTTTTAGCAAGTCCACATACTCAACTATCGTTTAGTCTTTTACAATTGCTTACACTCACGCAATATTTCGGGGTATGGAGTTTTAATCGGACACAGAGAAAGACAGGGGCTTATAGTGTTGCCTCCCAACCTTTTACCTCAAGGGTAATGTCAACAATAATAGTTTATGACAACTTACATCCAATTGGGTGTATATGTTAGGATCTTTCCAACACAATGTGCTTGCCAGAGGATAAAATGTAAAAAGTAAAGGTGAAGATCAGCATGACTCTTGTATAAGGTATAAGGCAAGAACAATAGATAGGCCCTTCGCAGAGGGAAGCAGAGGTTGTCATGTGCGTTTATGGTTGGATGTACAAAATCTTAGCGCAAAAGAACGTCACTCTATATTGCCACTTGTGATATGGACCTTTATTATGCAGTCCGTCGCTTTTATTGCTTCCATATCACAAGATCATATAAAGTTTATTTTCTCCACACTAATAGATCATACATATTTAGAGAGTTGCAACAATGACAACTTACTTGAAGGATCTTACTCAATCCATAGGTAGATATGGTGGACTCTCATGGCAAAACTTGGTTTAAGGATGTTTGGAAGCACAAGTAGTATCTCTACTTGGTGCAAGGAGTTTGGCTAGCATGAGGGGGAAAGGCAAGCTCAACATGTTGGATGATCTATGACTATATACTTTATTTCGGATATAAGAAAACATAACCCATTCTGTTGTCTTCCTTGTCCAACATCAACTTTTAGCATGTCATATTTTAATGAGTGCTCACAATCATAAAAGATGTCCAAGATAGTATATTTATATGTGAAAACCTCTCTTTCTTTATTACTTCCTATTAATTGGAACGATGACCAAAACTATGTTTGTCAACTCTCAACAACTTTTATTCATCATACTCTTTATATGTGAAGTCATTACTCTCTATAAGATCAATATGCTTTCTTTGATTCTTTTTGTTCTTTCTTTTATTATCTCATGATCATAGTGAGATAATCAAGCCCTTGACTCAAAACTAATCTTTATTATATATAGCTCACGGACTCGATTACAAAGATAAGGATCATACAGCAAAGCTCACAACTAAATCATACTAAACTTTAGTCTACTAGATCAAGATATTATCAAAAGGATCGAACTAACAAAAACGGTAAAGATAGAAGTGTGAAGGTGATACGATACCAGGGCACCTCCCCCAAGCTTGGCAGTTGCCAAGGGGAGTGCCCATACCCGATACTCAGTTCTCCTTTGGCGGTGATGGAGTTGTTGAGGACGTAGGCTTCTTCCTTAATTTGCGCTTGAGGATAGAATTTTGCTCCCTTAGGTCACTGATCTCCTGCTCAAGGCTTAATATCTTTTCGCATAGTTCATGTTTGTTCTCCTGCAAGAGACGGAAAGGGATAAACTCGATCTTAGGTTTCTTTGCTCTATCAGGGAGGCTTGACTTTTTGAACTCCATATGCATGTCCCCAGGTTGAGGTAATGGGACTTCATCTTCATCTGAGCTCGTCTCCTCCTTTCCCTTAGGATCATAGTCTTCCTCTTCCTCCGTGGTCCAACCACAGTGCTCCAAGTCCCCGTAGACCTTAGGGTCTGCAAGGCAATCAGCCACATAGCTTTCTCCCTCCGAATCCTGGGACGACATATTGCTCTAATGTGCGGCAGAAACAACTCAAAACAAAAACAGAGGATTTTGTCGTGGTACCGTGGTCAAAACCTTCGGGAGGTTATATAATGAATTTTTACCGACCAAAAGAAGTATCATCCAAGAAAACGGAGTCCGGAGGGCACACGAGGTGTCCACGAGGCAGGGGGCGCGCCCTCCACCCTCATGGATGCCTCTTGTCCCTTTCAGACTACTTCTTATTTTCCTATTTTCTTAAATATTCCAAAACGGAGAAAAATTGCCATTAGAACTGTTTTGGAGTCGGTTTACTTACCATACCACCTACCTCTTCCTTTTCGGAGTCTAAATCATTCTGGAAAGTGTCCCTTATGTGTTCCTCCGGGGTTACGGTTTCAATAACATTGGTTTCAACATTTATGGGATTACCTGAGATATAAAGTTTGATTCTTTGGCCATTCACCACCTTTGGATTTGTGCCTTCGAAGTTGTTGATTTTTATGGCACCGGAACGATAGACCTCCTCGATAACGTAAGGACCTTCCCATTTAGAGAGAAGTTTTCCTGCAAAAAATCTTAAACGAGAGTTGTATAGCAAAACATAATCACCTACATTAAACTCACGCTTTTGTATCCTTTTGTCATGCCATCTTTTAACTTTTTCTTTAAACAATTTGGCATTTTCATAGGCCCGTGTTCTCCATTCATCAAGTGAGCTAATGTCAAACAACCTCTTCTCACCGGCAAGTTTGAAATCATAATTGAGCTCTTTAATGGCCCAATATGCCTTATGTTCTAGTTCGAGAGGTAAGTGACATGCTTTTCCATAAACCGTTTTATACAGAGACATGCCCATAGGATTTTTATATGCAGTTCTAGGAGCCCATAATGCATCATCAAGTTTCTTGGACCAATTCTTTCTAGATCTATTAATAGTCTTTTGCAAAATTAATTTAAGCTCTCTATTACTTAGTTCTACTTGAACACTAGACTGTGGGTGGTAAGGGGATGCAATTCTATGATTAACATCATACTTAGCAAGAATTTTGCGGAAAGCACCATGAATAAAATGTGAACCACCATCAGTCATTGAGTATCTAGGGACTCCAAACCTCGGAAAAATAACTTCTTTAAGCATCTTAATAGAGGTGTTATGATCAGCACTACTAGTTGGAATAGCTTTTACCCACTTAGTAACGAAGTCAACAACAACTAAAATATGTGTATAGACATTGGAGGAAGGAAACGGTCCCATATAATCAAAGCCCCAAACATCAAATGGTTCAATAACAAATGAATAATTCATATGCATTTCTTGACGTCTACTAATATTACCAATTCTTTGAAGAGACTCTTGATGACCCACACGTGTAGGGGATCTATCGTAGTCCTTTCGATAAGTAAGAGTGTCAAACCCAACGAGGAGCAAAAGGAAATGATATGCAGTTTTCAGTAAGGTATTCTCTGCAACCACTGAAATTGTCGGTAACAGATAGTTTTGTGATAACATAATTTGTAACGAGTAACAAGTAATAAAAGTAAATAAGGTGCAGCAATATGGCCCAATCCTTTTTGTAGCAAAGTACAAGCCTGGACAAGCTCTTATATAAAGGAAAACGCTCCCGAGGACACATGGGAATTATCGTCTAGCTAGTTTTCATCACGCTCATATGATTCGCGTTCGTTACTTTGATAATTTGGTATGTGTGTGGACCGGTGCTTGGGTACTGCCCTTACTTGGACAAGAATCCCACTTATGATTAACCTCTATTGCAAGCATCTGCAACTACAAAAAAGTATTAAGGTAAACATAACCATAGCATGAAACATATGGATCCAAATCAACCCCTTACGAAGCAACACATAAACTAGGGTTTAAGCTTCTGTCACTCTAGCAACCCAGCATCTACTTATTACTTCCCAATGCCTTCCTCTAGGCCCAAACAATGGTGAAGTGTCATGTGGTCAACATTCACATAACACCACTAGAGGAAAGACAACATACATCTCATCAAAATAACGAACGAATACCAAAGTGACATGACCACTTATAGCAAGACTTCTCCCATGTCCTCAGGAACAAACGTAACTACTCACAAATCATATTCATGTTCATAACCAGAGGGGTATTAATATGCATAAAGGATCTGAACATATGATCTTCCATTGGATAAACCAACTAGCATCAACTACAAGGAGTAATCAACACTACTAGCAACTTTGATACAAAGATTGGATACAAGAGATGAACTAGGCTTTGACAGGAGATGGTGCTTGTTGGGGAACGTAGTATTTTAAAATTTTCCTACGATCACGCAAGATCTATCTACCAGATGCATAGCAACGAGAGGGGAGAGTGAGTCTACGTACCCTCGTAGACCGAAAGCGGAAGCGTTAGAACAACGCGGTTGATGGAGTCGTACGTCTTCATGGCCCGACCGATGAAGCACCGAAACTACGGCACCTCCGAGTTCTAGCACACGTTCAGCTCGATGACGTCCCTCGAACTCCGATCCAGCCGAGTGTCAAGGGAGAGTTCCGTCAGCACGACGGCGTGGTGACGATCTTGATGTTCTACCATCGCAGGGCTTCGCCTAAGCACCGCTACAATATTTATCGAGGAGAACTATGGTGGAGGGGGGCACCGCACACGGCTAAGAGATCAAGAGATCAATTGTTGCGTCTAGAGGTGCCCCCTGCCCCCGTATATAAAGGAGGGAGGGAGAGGCCGACCCTAGAGGGGGCGCACCAAGTGTGGGGAGTCCTGCTAGGACTCCCAAGTTCTAGTAGGATTCCCCTTTCCTTTCCGGAGTAGGAGAGAAGGAAAGAGGGGGAGAGGGAGAAGGAAAAGGGGGCTGCACCCCTTGTCCAATTCGGACCAGAAGGGGGGGTGCACGCCTCCTTCCTTTTGGCCTCTCTCCTCTATTCCCGTAACTCCCCGGTACTCCGAAAATACCCGAATCACTCGGAACATTTCCGATGTCCGAATATAGTCGTCCAATATATCGATTTTTACGCCTCGACCATTTCGAGACTCCTCGTCATGTCCCCAATCTCATCCGGGACTCCGAACTCCTTCGGTACATCAAAACTCATAAAGTCATAATAAAACTATCATCGAAACCTTAAGCGTGCGGACCCTACGGGTTCGAGAACTATGTAGACATGTCCGAGACACGTCTCCGGTCAATAACCAATAGCGGAACCTGGATGCTCATATTGGCTCCCACATATTCTACGAAGATCTTTATCGGTCAAACCGCATAACAACATACATTGTTCCCTTTGTCATCGGTATGTTACTTGCCCGAGATTCGATCGTCGGTATCTCAATACCTAGTTCAATCTCGTTACCAACAAGTCTCTTTACTCGTTCCGTAATACATCATCCCGCAACTAACTCATTAGCTGCAATGCTTGCAAGGCTTATAGTGATGTGCATTACCGAGTGGGCCCAGAGATACCTCTCCGACAATCGGAGTGACAAATCCTAATCTCGAAATACGCCAACCCAACAAGTACCTTCGGAGACACCTGTAGAGTACCTTTATAATCACCCAGTTACGTTGTGACGTTTGGTAGCACACAAAGTGTTCCTCCGGTATTCGGGAGTTGCATAATCTCATAGTCATAGGAACATGTATAAGTCATGAAGAAAGCAATAACAGTAAACTTAAACGATCATAGTGCTAAGCTAACGGATGCGTCTTGTCCATCAGATCATTCTCCTAATGATGTGATCCCGTTGATCAAATGACAACTCATGTCTATGGCTAGGAAACATAACCATCTTTGATCAATGAGCTAGTCTAGTAGAGGCATACTAGGGACACTCTGTTTTGTCTATGTATTCACACATGTATTAAGTTTCCGGTTAATACAATTCTAGCATGAATAATAAAAATTTATCATGATATAAGGAAATAAATAATAACTTTATTATTGCCTCTAGGGCATATTTCCTTCAGTCTCCCACTTGCACTAGAGTCAATAATCTAGTTCACATCGCCATGTGATTTAACACCGATAGTTCACATCGTCATGTGATTAACACCCAAAGGGTTTACTAGAGTCAATAATCTAGTTCACATCGCTATGTGATTAACACCCAAAGAGTACTAAGGTGTGATCATGTTTTGCTTCGTGAGAGAAGTTTAGTCAACGGGTCTGTCACATTCAGATCCGTGTGTATTTCGCAAATGTCTATGTGTCTACAATGCTCTGCATGGAGCTACTCTAGCTAATTGCTCCCACTTTCAATGCGCATCCAGATTGATACTTAGAGTCAGCTGGATTTAGTGTCAAAGCTTGCATCGGCGTAACCCTTTACGACGAACTCTTTATCACCTCCATAATCGAGAAACATTTCCTTAGTCATCCAGTTACTAAGGATAATTTTGACCGCTGTACAGTGATCTACTCCTGGATCACTATTGTACCCTCTTGACAAACTCATGGCAAGGTACACAACATGTTTGGTGCACAGCATGACATACTTTATAGAACCTATGGCTGAGGCATAGGGAATGCCTTTCATTCTCTCTATATTTTTCTGCCGTGGTTTGGCTTTGAGTCTTACTCAACTTCACACCTTACAAGTCAGGTAAGAACTCCTTCTTTGACTGATCCATTTTGAACTACTTCAAAATCATATCAAGGTATGTACTCATCGAAAGTCTTATCAAGCGTCTTGATCTACCTCTATAGATCTTGATGCCCAATATGTAAGCAGCTTCACCAAGGTCTTTCTTTGAAAAACTCCTTTCAAACACTCCTTTATGCTTTCCAGAAAATTCTACATCATTTCCGATCGACAATATGTCATTCACATATACTTATCAGAAAGGTTGTAGTGCTCCCACTCACTTCTTATAAATACAGGCTTCACCGCAAGTCTGTATAAATCTATATGCTTTGATCAACTTATCAAAGCGTATATTCCAACTCCGAGATGCTTGCACCAGTCCATAGATGGATCGCTGGAGCTTGCACATTTTGTTAGCACCTTTAGGATTGACAAAACCTTCTGGTTGCATCATATACAAGTCTTCTTTAATAAATCCATTAAAGAATGCAGTTTTGTTATCCATTTGCCAGATTTCATAAAATGCGGCAATTGCTAACATGATTCGGACAGACTTAAGCATCGCTACGGGTGAGAAAGTCTCATCGTAGTCAACTCCTTGAACTTGTTGAAAAACTTTCGCAACAAGTCGAGCTTTGTAAACAGTAACATTACTGTCAGCGTCAGTCTTCCTCTTGAAGATCCATTTATTTTTGATAGCTTGCCGACCATCGGGCAAGTCAACCAAAGTCCACACTTTGTTCTCATACATGGATCCCATCTCAGATTTCATGGTCTCAAGACATTTTGCGGAATCTGGGCTCATCATCGCTTCCTCATAGTTCGTAGGTTCATCATGGTCCAGTAACATGACTTCCAGAACCGGGTTGCCGTACCACTCTGGTGCGGAACATACTCTGGTTGATCTACGAAGTTCAGCAGTAACTTGATCCGAAGTTTCATGATCATCATCATTAGCTTCCTCACTAATTGGTGTAGGAATCACTGGAACCAGTTTCTGTGATGTACTACTATCCAATTCGGGAGAAGGTACAATTACCTCATCAAGTTCCACTTTCCTCCCACTCACTTCTTTCGAGAGAAACTCCTTCTCTAGAAAGGATCCACTCTTAGCAACAAAGACCTTGCCTTCAGATCTGTGATAGAAGGTGTACCCAACAGTTTCTTTTGGGTATCCTATGAAGATTTACTTCTCCGATTTGGGTTCGAGCTTATCATGTTGAAACTTTTTCACATAAGCATCGCAGTCCCAAACTTAAAGAAATGACAGCTTAGGTTTCTCGTCAAACCACAGTTCATACGGTGTCATCTCCACGGATTTAGATGGTGCCCTATTTAACGTGAATGTAGCTGTCTCTAATGCATAACCCCAAAAGCGATAGTGGTAGATCGGTAAGAGACATCATCGATCACACCATATCTAATAAAGTACGGTTATGAAGTTCGGAGACACCATTACACTATGGTGTTCCAGGTGGCGTGAGTAGTGAAACTATTTCACATTGTTTTTACTAAAGGCCAAACTCGCTAACTCAAATATTTTACCTCTACGATCATATCGTAGAAACTCTTATTTTCCTGTTACGATGATTCTCCACTTCACTCTGAAATTCTTTGAACTTTTCAAATGTTTTAGACTTGTGCTTCATTAAGTAGATATACCCATATCTGCTCAAATCATCAATGAAGGTCAGAAAATAACGATACCCGCCGCGAGCTTCAACACTCATTGGTCCACATACATCTGTATGTATGATCTCCAACAAATCTGTTGCTCGCTCCATTGTTCCGGAGAACGGAGTTTTAGTCATCTTGCCCATGAGGCATGGTTCGCAAGCACCAAGTGATTCATAATCAAGTGATTCCAAAAGTCCATCACTATGGAGTTTCTTCATGCGCTTTACACCATTATGACCTAAACAGCAGTGCCACAAATAAGTTGCACTATCATTATTAACCTTGCATCTTTTGGCTTCAATATTATGAATATGTGTATCACCACGATCGAGATCCAACAAACTATTTTCATTGGGTGTATGACCATCGAAGGTTTTATTCATGTAAACAGAATAACAATTATTCCATGACTTTAAATGAATAACCGTATTGCAATAAATATGATCAAATCATATTCATGCTCAACGCAAATGCCAAATAACATTTATTTAGGTTTTACACTAATCCCGAAAGTATAGGGAGTGTGCGATGATGATCATATTAATCTTGGAACCACTTCCAACACACATCGTCACTTCACCTTTAACTAGTCTCTGTTCATTCTGCAATTCTCGTTTCGAGTTACTAATTTTAGCAACTGAACCAGTATCAAATACCCAGGGGTTGCTATGAACACTAGTAAAGTACACATCAATAATCTGTATATCAAAATATACCTTTGTTCACTTTGCCACCCTTCTTATCCGCCAAGTATCTAGGGCAGTTCCACTTGCAGTGACCATTTCCTTTGCAGTAGAAGCACTTAGTTTCAGGCTTGAGTTTTAGCTTTGGGTTTCCTCACGGGAGTGACAACTTGCTTGTAATTATTCTTGAAGTTCCCCTTCTATCCCTTTGCCCTTTACTTGAAACAAGTGGTCTTGTTAACCATCAACACTTGATGCTTTTTCATGATTTCTACCTTCGCCGACTTCAGCATCGCGAAGAGCTCGGGAATTCCTTTCGTCATCCCTTGCATATTATAGTTCATCACGAAGTTCTACTAACTTGGTGATAGTTACTAGAGAACTTTGTCAATTACTATCTTATCTGGAAGATTAACTCCCACTTGATTCAAGTAATTGTATTACCCAGACAATATGAGCACATGCTCACTGGTTGAGCTATTCTCCTCCATCTTGTAGGCAAAGTACTGTCATAAGTCTTATACCTCTCGACACGGGCATGAGTATGAAATACTAATTTCAACTCTTGGAACATCTTATATGCTCCGTGGCATTCAAAACGTTTTTGAAGTCCCGGTTCTAAGCCGTAAAGCATGGTGCACTTAAACTATCAAGTAGTCATCATACCGAGCTTTTGTCAAAACGTTCATAACGTCAACATCTGCTCCTGCAATAGGTATGTCACCTAGCGGTGCATCAAGGACATAATTCTCTATGCAGCAATGAGGATAATCCTCAGATCACAGAACAATTCCGCATCATTGCTACTAACATCTTTCAACTTAGTTTTCTCTAGGAATATATAAAAAATAAACGGGGAGCAACATCGCGAGCTATTGATCTACAACATAGATATGCTAATACTACGAGGACTAAGTTCATGATAAATTAAAGTTCAATTTAATCATATTACTTAAGAACTCCCACTTAGATAGACATCCCTTTAGTCATCTAAATGATCACGTGATCCAAATCAACTAAACCATGTCCGATCATCACGTGAGATGGAGTAGTTTCAATGGTGAACATCTTATGTTGATCATATCTACTATATGATTCACGCTCGACCTTTCGGTCTCCAGTGTTCCAAGGCCATATCTGCATATGCTAGGCTCGTCAAGTTTAACCCGAGTATTCTGCGTGTGCAAAACTGGCTTACACCCGTTGTATTTGAACGTAGAGCTTATCACACCCGATCATCACGTGGTGTCTCGGCACGACGAACTTTCGCAACGGTGCATACTCAGGGAGAACACTTATACCTTGAAATTTAGTAAGGGATCATCTTATAATGCTACCATCGAACTAAGCAAAATAAGAAGCGTAATAAGATAAACATCACATGCAATCAAAATATGTGACATGATATGGCCATCATCATCTTGTGCTTTTGATCTCCATCTCCAAAGCACCGTCATGATCACCTTCGTCACCGGCGCGACACCTTTATCTCCATCGTAGTATCGTTGTCGTCTCGCCAACTATTGCTTCTACGACTTTCGCTACCGCTTAGTGATAAAGTAAAGCAGTTATATGGCGATTGCATTTCATACAATAAAGCGACAACCATATGGCTCCTGCCAGTTGCCGATAACTTTACAAAACATGATCATTTCATACAAAATCGTATAACTCATCATGTCTTGACCATATCACATCACAACATGCCCTGCAAAAACAAGTTAGACGTCCTCTACTTTGTTGTTGCAAGTTTTACGTGGCTGCTACGGGCTTAGCAAGAACCGTTCTTACCTACGCATACAAAACCACAACGATATTTCGTCAAGTATGTGCTGCTTTAACCTTCACAAGGACCGGGCGTAGCCACACTTGATTCAACTAAAGTTGGAGAATCTGACACCCGCCAGCCACCTGTGTGCGAAGCACATCGGTAGAACCAGTCTCGCGTAAGCGTACGCGTAATGTCGGTCCGGACCGCTTCATCCAACAATACCGCCGAATCAAAGTATGACATGCTGGTAAGCAGTATGACTAGTATCGTCCACAACTCACTTGTGTTCTACTCGTGCATATCATCTACGCATAGACCTGGCTCTGATACCACTGTTGGGGAACGTAGTATTTTAAAATTTTCCTACGATCACGCAAGATCTATCTACCAGATGCATAGCAACGAGAGGGGAGAGTGAGTCTACGTACTCTCGTAGACCGAAAGCGGAAGCGTTAGAACAACGCGGTTGATGTAGTCGTACGTCTTCACGGCCCGACCGATCAAGCACCGAAACTACGGCACCTCCGAGTGCTAGCACACGTTCAGCTCGATGACGTCCCTCGAACTCCGATCCAGCCGAGTGTCAAGGGAGAGTTCCGTCAGCACGACGGCGTGGTGACGATCTTGATGTTCTACCATCGCAGGGCTTCGCCTAAGCACCGCTACAATATTTATCGAGGAGAACTATGGTGGAGGGGGGCACCGCACACGGCTAAGAGATCAAGAGATCAATTGTTACGTCTAGAGGTGCCCCCTGCCCCCGTATATAAAGGAGGGAGGGAGAGGCCGGCCCTAGAGGGGGCGCACCAAGTGTGGGGAGTCCTGCTAGGACTCCCAAGTCCTAGTAGGATTCCCCTTTCCTTTCCGGAGTAGGAGAGGAGGAAAGAGGGGGAGAGGGAAAAGGAAAAGGGGGCTGACCCCTTGTCCAATTCGGACCAGAAGGGGGGTGCACGCCTCCTTCCTTTTGGCCTCTCTCCTCTATTCCCGTAACTCCCCGGTACTCCGAAAATACCCGAATCACTCGGAACATTTCCGATGTCCGAATATAGTCGTCCAATATATCGATTTTTACGTCTCGACCATTTCGAGACTCCTAGTCATGTCCCCAATCTCATCCGGTACTCCGAACTCCTTCGGTACATCAAAACTCATAAACTCATAATAAAACTATCATCGAAACCTTAAGCGTGCGGACCCTACGGGTTCGAGAACTATGTAGACATGACCGAGACACGTCTCCGGTCAATAACCAATAGCGGAACCTGGATGCTCATATTGGCTCCCACATATTCTACGAAGATCTTTATCGGTCAAACCGCATAACAACATACATTGTTCCCTTTGTCATCGGTATGTTACTTGCCCGAGATTCGATCGTCGGTATCTCAATACCTAGTTCAATCTCGTTACCAACAAGTCTCTTTACTCGTTCCGTAATACATCATCCCGCAACTAACTCATTAGCTGCAATGCTTGCAAGGCTTATAGTGATGTGCATTACCGGGTGGGCCCAGATATACCTCTCCGACAATCGGAGTGACAAATCCTAATCTCGAAATACGCCAACCCAACAAGTACCTTCGGAGACACCTGTAGAGTACCTTTATAATCACCCAGTTACGTTGTGACGTTTGGTAGCACACAAAGTGTTCCTCCGGTATTCGGGAGTTGCATAATCTCATAGTCATAGGAACATGTATAAGTCATGAAGAAAGCAATAGCAGTAAAACTTAAATGATCATAGTGCTAAGCTAATGGATGGGTCTTGTCCATCAGATCATTCTCCTAATGATGTGATCCCGTTGATCAAATGACAACTCATGTCTATAGCTAGGAAACATAACCATCTTTGATCAATGAGCTAGTCTAGTAGAGGCATACTAGGGACACTCTGTTTTGTCTATGTATTCACACATGTATTAAGTTTCCGGTTAATACAATTCTAGCATGAATAATAAACATTTATCATGATATAAGGAAATAAATAATAACTTTATTATTGCCTCTAGGGCATATTTCCTTCAGTGCTGGTGAAGATGTTGATGAAGATTGACCCCCTCCCGATGAGAGGATCGATGGTGATGACGATGGTGACGATTTCCCCCTCCCAGAGGGATGTTTCCCCGGCAGAACAGCTCCGGCGGAGCCCTAGATTGGTTCCGCCAAGGTTCCGCCTCGAGACGGCGACGCTTCGTCCCGAAAGCTTCCTTCTGATTTTTTCCAGGGCATAAGACACCTTATACCAGAACATGGGCATCGGGGGGCTGCCAGGTGGCCCATGAGGCAGGGGGCGCGCCCAGGGGGTAGGGCGCGCCCCCACCCTCTTGGACGATGGGTGGCCCCCCTCTGGTGCTTTCTTCACCCGATATTTTTTATATATTCCAAAACTAACTTTCGTGGAGTTTCAGGACTTTTTGAGCTGTGCAGAATAGGTCTCCAATATTTGCTCCTTTTCTAGCCCAGAATTCCAGCCGCCGGCATTATCCCTCTTCATGTAAACCTTGTAAAATAAGAGAGAAAGGCATAAGTATTGTGACATAATGTGTGATAACAGCCCATAATGTAATAAACATCAATATAAAAGCATGATGCAAAATGGACGTATAACTGCGGCCCCGTGATGGTGGTGATGGGGGCGGGCGGCTGCAGCCCATAGTGCCCTGCGAGGAAGGTGTGGATGCCTTGGACTACCTGAGTGAGGTTCCGCGGCGCCGCCGTCATCTCCTCCGGGGTGAGCATGGTGGGGATGGGCGCGGGTGGCGTCCAGGCGGCGGAGGTGACCGGCCCGGTCAGGGACGTCGTGCTGGCCGCGGTCGTCATCAGCAACGAAGAGGCGATCGACAGCGGGAGGGAGGGGGTGGGCAGTGGCACAGACATGATCGAGCCTGAGACCTTCGATGATAGGAGTTGGGTTCCTGCCGGGTCTAGCTCGTAGGTTGTAGGGGTGGAAGGGAGGTTGGCGTGGAGGAAGGTGAGGCTGTCGGCGCTGGGGCGCCGTCGTCGCGCGCAGGAGAAAGAGCGAGAGAGAGAG
>LR738713.1:548887912-549041272 GCA_902687465.1 Secale cereale | reverse complement strand
AGACAACGAGATTGGCTAGGGAAGTGTAAGGTCATTTGGCAACTTTATGTTTTGGGTGATGATGACAACCATTTGTGGGTCTAATATTGTGTTAAGTGCCTCAGGTTCTCGGTGATTAGGCTAGCATCGACTAGTCATACTCTCTGGAAGCAAAATATCGAAGACGGTGTTTGACTACGTGTTTATCTCTTTGGTCGTAGGAAACCCGTACTATTAAGAGGGAATACACATCGGAAGGAGTTGGGTGAATCATTGCACGTACACCTTTTCCTCACCCGCCGTTGCCTTTCGTTTCTTGTTAGAGAAAGAGCCTCCCTGCTTGATCAACTATTGATGTGTGCTCACAACGGTTGTACCGCTCGATCGAGCGGTTGTACCGCTGGATCTTGGCACCGACCCAACCACCACCCCAGGGGTGATACCCTGGGGTTGAACAGTCCAGTTCATGACCAACCGGTTGTACCGCTGCCCCTAGGCAGTGGTACCGCCATCTGCTTAAAAATGACAGTGGTGTGTCATTGGCGGTTGTTCTGGCTAGGTACCGCTCAACAACCGGCCCGGTTTCTGTTTTGATGTGGTACTCGGGCGGTGGTGGCCCAGTTGTTCCGGTTGTGCTCCGCACATCGGTACCATTGGTGCCCTAAGCGGTTCGACCGCTTAGGACTTAGCCACCCAGGTTTCCAGGGCCAAGCGGTTGCACCGGCGCAGTACCGCTCGATCACCGCTCATAGGGGTGAATCCCTATTGTTTCAAAGCGGTGGTTGAGCAGTGGCTGAGCGGTGATACGTCTCAAACGTATCTACTTTTCCAAACACTTTTGATATTGTTTTGGCCTCATTCTTGCATGATTTGGACTAAACTAACCCGGACTGACGCTGTTTTCAGCAGAGCTGCCTGTATGGTTTATTTGTGTGCAGGAAAACGGATTTTTAGGTACCTTAGAAAAATCCACAAAAAATCACAGAAAATCCACGCACCCGAAGGAACCAGGAGCCAGAAGTGGGGCCAGAGGGGGGCCAGGGGGTGCCCAGGCGCCCTGTGGGCGCGCCCCCCCTGGGCCGCGCCGGGAGGCCGCCTGGGTGGGTCACACACCCCCTGGTGCCCTACTTTACCCCGTATTTTTACTCCCGACGCAGAAACCCCAGATCAGAAGTTCTTTCGCAGTTTTCCGTCACGGAGCCGCCGCCACCCTCTGTTCTTCCTCGGGAGGGCTAATCTGGAGGCTGAATTGGCCTCCGGAGAGGGGAGATCGTCGCCATCGTCATCATCATCACCACTCCATCATCCCTCCATGACTTCTCCCTCCATGTGTGAGTAATTCCCCCGTTGTAGGCAAAGGGGATGGTAGGGATTGGATGAGTTAGATCATGTAATAGTTTATCAGATCGTTGGGGGCATGTTGCCTATCATCTATTATGGTGTTTATCATCTTTGCTTCAACTTATTACTCTTAATGCTTGACACTTAGGGCCCGAGTGCCATGATTTCAGATCTGAACCATATGTGTTTGCATGAATATATTTGTGTTCGTGATCCTATCTATGAGTTGTTTGCACCTGTTACGGTTCGGAACCGGCGATCCCAAAAGTGACAGCTTGGGACACCAAAGGGGATGGTCCGTAGTTTGAGGATTACAGGTATCCATTGAGTTCATTGCTTTGTTCCGGTGCTCTTTGACAGGAGCACCTTAATATCCATAAGTTCCTTTTGGCCCCGTTCGTAGCGGGATGGTAGGACAAAAGATGTTGTGCAAGTTCTTATTGCAAGCACGTACAACTACCTACGGGATACATGCCTAATGTTTGATATTTGCCTAGATGATCATTACTTTTCCGTGTGCCGTGCCCCAAGTTAGAATCTATCTCATCCATGCAGCGCCCAACCATCCATCTCCCTAGCCTACAGTGTTTTAAATCCTGCTTGTCACTAGTTGCTACTTTTGCCGTTTACTACTGCTATTTACTTTTGCTGTTTGCTTTTACTATTACTATCGTCACTATCATATCACTGTTACCACTTATCTTCTGTTGCAAGTAAGTATATTTCAGGTGCAGTTGAATTGACAACTCAACTGTCAAAGCTTATAAATACTCTTTGGCTCCCCATGTGTCGAATCAATAAATTGGGTTATTCTTACCCGCGAAGACTATCTCGATCCCTTACGATTGAGGGTTATCAAGTACCGTTTTCTGGCGCCGTTGCCGGGGACCATAGCAATATTTACAAGTCTACTTGAGGTATCCTACCTGCTGCACTTTATCTACTATGGGTAAGAAAGGAGACCCCAAGGTTCCGATCTTACTATCCACTACAAGAAGAGGTACTGCTCTAAGCACTAGTGCTACACTTGATTCACCTTCCGTTATGAGTAAGTTTGCCTCACCACCACCACATGATGCTCCTACTGAATCTATTACTATGTCTGATACTCTTGATGATGCTTCTACTACTTTTGATGATGATATTAGTTCGCTTGGTTATGCTCTTGAGAAACAAATTGTTGCTGCTGCTAAGAAGTCTGGAATTGAACTTCCTGTTACTCGCTACCCTATTGGTGAAACTTATGATTATCCTGATTTGAGTAAACTCAAAGAGAGGCTCCTTGATGATGATTACTATATACTAGATGAAGATTTATGCAGGGAACTGACAGAGTTTTCTGGCTCTGACCCTGAAGCTATTAAGAAACTATTTGAAAAACACTCTCTGAAGAACAAAACCGTTCCTAATCCTGAATTTGCTACATCCCCTATATGCATTGATGATCCTGATTATGATTTCTCTGTTGATCTTTCACTTATACCTATGGTTGAAGCTGACCCCTTTTATGGAAGAGAAAATGATGATGCTATTACACACCTGACTAAACTCGGTGAGTTGGGTAGCCTGTTTACCACAGATGAGAAGATACGATACTTTTATGTGACCAAGCTTCTTCCTTTCTCCTTGAAGGAGGGTGCTAAAGCATGGTATGATTCACTCCCATGCGGTTCCATTAAGAGTCCTCAGGACTTAGCTCACTCTTTTGTTGATAAGTACTTTCCTGCTCACATGCAACATGCTGCTTTACAAAGAATTTATAACTTTAAACAGTTGCAGGATGAGTCCCTCCCTAAAGCTTGGGGGAGGTACTGCGGTCTGATTCGGGCTAGACTAGGACATGAAATCCCTAAGAATGAATTAATCGATATATTCTATGCTGGTCTAAGTGATGAATCCAGGTCCTATTTGGATAGTTGTGCTGGTTGTGTTTTCAGGAAAAGAACACCGGACGATGCGGAAGATTTAATGGGCAGGATTGCCAAAAACCATGAAGATTGGTCCGTGCCTGAACCACCTCCACCAACAAAGAAGAGGGGCATGTTTGTTCTGAGCCCCGAGGATATGCGAGAAGCAAAGAAGTCTATTAAAGAGAAAGGTATTAAAGCTGAAGACGTGAAGAATCTACCCCCTATTGAGAAGCTGTGTGAGCCTACTACTCACCCTCCTATGGTAGAGGTACACTCTCTTTTAGATTTCAACGCAAGTGACATCCCTCATGGTAAGCCTCCTGATCAATGTTTAGATGAGTTTGATAATTTTATTATGAAACAGAATCATTTTAATGAGAGGATAGAAAGTCAGTTGCATGATAATTCCCTTGCTATCAAAAGACTGCTTGATGTTTTAGATAGAACAGTTAATGATGTTCAATGTCTTGTGAAGCATTTTCATATGGCTCAAACTCAGCTTGATCAAATTTCTAATGTGCAAAGAGATTTGCTTGCTAACAATGCCAAACAAGATAATTTGCAGGCTTTCGGGATTAAGACCCGAGGAGGAACTAGCACTCAAGATCCTCTTTATCTAGAGGGGCATCCGAAGAGAATCGAGCAGGATTCTCAAATGCAGGAAGAAGAAATTGTTGGCTCTCCAAAGAAAAAGAAGAAACATAAGGAGACTGACAATTCTAATGATCCTATTGCAGATGAAGAACCAGCTATTGATCCCAATAGTGTATCTATCTCTGATGCTGAGACTGAAGAGGGTGCTGAACCTGAAGGTAATAATAATGAGAAGAATGATCCGCCTGAAGTTCGAGAAGAAGAAGCACCTGACAAACGTAAGAGGTACACTAAAGAAGACTTCATCACAAGAAAACATGGGAAGGAAAGAGAACCATGGATACAGAAACCCATGCCCTTTCCAGGTAAGTCCATCAAATTTATAGAAGAAGAGCATTATAATAAGTTTTGTGAGTGGATTAAACCTCTTTTTCTTCAAATCCCTTTGACTGATGCTATTAAGTTACTTCCTTATTCAAAATATATGAAAGATATTGTCACTAATAAAAGAAAAGTTCCTAATGATGCAATATCTACTATGCTTGCTAACTACTCTTTCAATGGGAAGATTCCTGAGAAGCTCGGTGATCCAGGTATACCCACCATTCCTTGCTCCATAAAGAATAATTATGTCAAAACTGCTTTATGTGATCTTGGAGCAGGAGTGAGTGTTATGCCTCTCTCTCTCTCTCTTTATGAGAGGCTTTGTTTAGAGAAACTAATTCCTACAGATATCTCCCTTCAGATGGCTGACAAGTCAACCGCTGTTCCGATAGGTATTTGTGAGGATGTTCCCGTAGAAGTTGCTAATTGTTTAATTCTTACTGATTTTGTTGTGCTTGACATGCCCGAGGATGGGAGCATGTCCATTATTCTTGGTAGACCTTTCCTCAACACCGCAGGTGCTATTATTGATTGCAATAAAGGGAAGGTTACCTTCCATGTGAATGATAAAGAACACACGGTATATTTTCCGAAGAAGACCGACAGGAGGCATGCCCTCAACTCTATAGAGAATATCGAGACCGTGAAAATTGGAGAATGGGATTGTCCACTACATGTGCCTCACAAATACAAAACTATCATGGTAGGGACAATGTCCATCAAGGTAAAGGTTCAGTGATTACTTCGTGAGAGGTGAGACTTTTTGCTCTATATATCGCCTGTTTGTTGGTAAGACTTGATCAACCTTATTAACAAATATGTTTTATATGGATAAAAAGCTGAGCTTGTTATATTTTCACTTGTTTTTAGTTTTGTCCTACTTGTTGTACCAAGTATTTATGTTTTTGAAGCTTCACAATACTACTAACTGCTTCAAGTTTTCAGAGAGTTTCGCAGCTTTTTGAACTTCGAAAAATTTTCAACAGTGAAGTTTTCAGAAAAAATTCCAGAAAAATTATAATAAAATTTTCCACGACGGGAGAGACCCAGAAAGTCCTGGGGCCAGCCAGGGGGGCCACCAGTGGCCCAGGCGGCCAGCTGGCACGGCCCAGCCCCTGGCCGCGCCCATAGGGCGCCTGGGGCCCACGGGACCCCCCTCCAGGTATGTCTTCTTCCTCCCTCTCTCTCTTTCTCCAAAAACATGAGTTCTGCTTTTGTTCTTGTGTTCTTGCTGTTCTTGGAGGCGATTCTTCGATCTCTCTCTACAACCCATCATTTGAGCTAAAATTTTGAGCAAATACTCCCTGGTATGTGACTCCTCCACCCCTCCAATTAGATTTTTGATTGGTGGCCTCATTTGTGAGTATTTAGTAGTTCTTGGTGCTGTAGAGATGAGCTTGCATGCATGTGTAGAAAGTTATTTTCCAAGTTTTGATGCAAGTTTATGCCTTGGGCAAGTGAGTTGAGTAGTTTGCCTTAGCTCACCTTGTTTTAATCCTCATTTTTGTAAATTGTAAAAAAATTCAGAAATGAGTTTGTTAGGAAGGGCAAAAGGGTGGCTTGAGAAGAGGAGGCCCACACACTCCGATCGAGTTACTAGAGCCGCAGCTTCACCATCGACTGCTAGGGTGAGCTATAATGAAGATCATGTGCCCCTGGAGTTGTTGGAAGACACAAGTCCAGCACGTGCGATGACGTTTCCATGTGATGAATTCATGGAAGCTGCGGGAATCAAGGATGAGTTTTATAATCTTTGTGCTAATGCAGGTTTGACACGACTCGTCACGAGCCGTGTTACTCAGTATCAAAAACTCACCTCTAGTTTCATTTACAGTTTTAGATATAATCCTGATTCAGGTGCTATTGAGTTTAAAATTTATAATGATCTTATCACCATGACTTTGGGAAATTTTTGTGAAATAATAGGTGTGCCGAACGTTGGGAGGACGGCTAGGATGGCCACTCAGCCCTCCGAGCTGAAAACCGTCATCAACTCCCTCTGCAGCATGGGTACGAGGGATATTCATTGGTCGAAGATCTCCAGCATCTTATTTCCTCACCTCAGGTATTTTGCATATTATATTGCCAGAGGGGTGTTAGCTCGTGACAACACGAGCAACATTTCTGCTCCGGATATTGCTATCCTGGCAGCAGCCCTCTTAGGGAGGTCTGATTATAATCTGGGTACCTTAATTGCTCGACGCCTTGTTATGAACGGTAACAAGGGGGACTTATATGGTGGCGTTTACGCCACACTTATCTTAGAGCATCTTGGAGGCACCCCACACCCTGATGATACTCCTTTTACTTATTTAAGCTTTGATCTTGCTGCTATGAAAAGGCATAAGTTTGTTACCATGGGTTCTGAGCTCGATATTCTTATTTATATCTTGCGTTTCGGAACTGCTGCGGAACGCGAGATCCGTCTACCTGCACCTCTTTTGTTTGATTTTTCTCGCAGGAACGGATGGTCTTTTGATGTTGTTCAGTTCGATGAGTTCATGGTCCAACATCAGTTTCATAACCCCATGGAGGGGGTTGTGCCCGACGAGGAGAGGCACGGTGAGATACCACATTTTCAGGAAGAGACCGCCACCGAGTTTGGTGAAGGGTCTTCCTCTGTTTGGCGTTCGGAACCTTCCTCGTGGGAGACTCCGAGGAGTTCGGTGTACGCGCCAACATCCTTCTATGACCCGTGGACTCACCACCATACCCCTGGAGCAGGAGGCTCCTGGGGGCAGTAGCTGCTACCAACTTAGGCCAAAAGCCTAAGCTTGGGGGAGTACGTGCCCTTCTCACCTTTCCATTGTATTATCCGTTTTATTCACTTTGATCTTTTCGAAGCTTTAGCCCATTCTTCTTTATTTCTCTCTTTGCAAAAACAACAAAAAGATTTTTTCTTTCTTTTTGCTTTTATTCAACCTTTGAAAAAACCCAAAAAGATTTCCTTTCTCCCTTTAGTTTGCTTTGTTTTCAGAGATCAGCTCGAGTCCGTGATGTCATTTGATTATATTTCCTACGTTCGATCATGCAAGTGACAATCAGTAATGATGAAGATCGACTGAAGGGAAGCAACAGGGAAGACCGGTATGAACTCTTATTGTTTCTACTTTTGTACATATGCCTGTACTTATGATCTAGAGACCAGCTTGTAGCGACATAGTGCTATGTTTAGAATGCTCTTCCAGTGGTTCATGCTTTCCTTGTGGCTAGTCCCGAATAACTAGAGTACATAATGTGTTATTGAAATGATCTACATGCATTGCACTGTTCATAGTCTGGTATACTAAGGTGTTATTTCCCTTTAGAGAATTTTTGGATTGACTTGGCACATGCTTACACATGTTTAAGACTAAAAGGTCTACTTTGCCTTGATGATCTTTGAGTTTTAGAATAGTTATATCACTTTCATGCCCGATTCAATGTTGCTATGTCGCTCTGCATGATTATGACCGTTATTGCTCTCTAGTTGGTCGCTTCCCAGTCTTTTGCTAAACCTCCACCTGTACTAAGCGGACTGACTGCTTGTGCATCCAAAATCCTTAAAACTAGTTATGCCATATGAGTCCACTATACCTTCCTATACATGGTATTTACCTGCCATTCCTAACAAAGACTTTCATGTACCATCTCGAAACTAATCAAAAGCATTTCTCTTTTTTGTGCCTATGTTTTAGCTCATGAGGAAGTAGTAGTTAATTCATGATCTTTTTAAGTTGGACAAGTTTCACCCCTGGATTGTATGTCTAATGTGCAAACCCCTAATACGAAAGGAACTGGCATTGAGTGCGCTCGGCTCAAAAAGATAATATAACAAACAAACCCTCCTTCACGCTTTGTTCATGAGAAATCAGAAAACTTTGGCAGTGATAAACAAAGGAGATTAAGAGGATGTGATCGTCCTCATGCGGGAGCCGTTCCTCGAAACTTGTCCACTTAAAAAGTGATTGAGTTATCTGCTAGCATTCGTTGATGAAATATGCACTTCTCAAAACATGTTTACTTCTGTTTTTAAAACCAAGAGCTCTGGTACATGTTTAGTTTTTGTTTCCAACCACGGGTTTTCAACCTTGCCAATAAAAGCCACGGTTCGAGAGTCTCACCTTCTTTCTTCAAAGCATCGACTAGGAGAGCATAATTGTCATTCTGAGTGTAATGTGCATTGTCCCAAAGTATTACATTGTCTTCTGCATACTTGTGATATGATTTATTCTGAAATTCTTAGTTCTAGTCTCCTTTAAAACTCTGGAGGAGTCTCTGCATTTATGTTTTGCTTCACTCATGGAGGCTAGCGAGATACCACCCTAATATGCTCAAGCTATGTGCAATGTAATCTTGTCTTGATTTTCAGTAATAGATTATTTACTTTTAAGTATTTGTGACTGGTCACTTGAAAGAAGGATTGCTCTTTGCATTGTCCTCATAAGTACTGTTTCAATACTTGCTAAACTCTTTTCGTAGTACATGCTTATATACATCTAATGAAGCAAAAGAGTTTGTCAAACTTTTCTTTGTCGCGTCCAGTTTGTTGAACTGAATTGCTTGAGGACAAGCAATATGCTAAGCTTGGGGGAGTTGATACGTCTCAAACGTATCTACTTTTCCAAACACTTTTGATATTATTTTGGCCTCATTCTTGCATGATTTGGACTAAACTAACCCGGACTGACGCTGTTTTCAGCAGAGCTACCTGTATGGTTTATTTGTGTGCAGGAAAACGGATTTTTAGGTACCTCAGAAAAATCCACGAAAAGTCACAGAAAATCCACGCACCCGAAGGAACGAGGAGCCAGAAGTGGGGCCAGAGGGGGGCCAGGGGTGCCCAGGCGCCCTGTGGGCGCGCCCCCCCTAGGCCGCGCCGGGAGGCCGCCTGGGTGGGTCCCACACCCCCTGGTGCCCTACTTTACCCCATATTTTTACTCCCGACGCAGAAACCCCAGATCAGAAGTTCTTTCGCAGTTTTCCGTCGCGGAGCCGCCGCCACCCTCTGTTCTTCCTCGGGAGGGCTAATCTGGAGGCTGAATTGGCCTCCGGAGAGGGGAGATCGTCGCCATCGTCATCATCATCACCACTCCATCATCCCTCCATGACTTCTCCCTCCATGTGTGAGTAATTCCCCCGCTGTAGGCGAAGGGGATGGTAGGGATTGGATGAGTTAGATCATGTAATAGTTTATCAGATTGTTGGTGGCATGTTGCCTATCATCTACTATGGTGTTTATCATCTTTGCTTCAACTTATTACTCTTAATGCTTGACACTTAGGGCCCGAGTGCCATGATTTCAGATCTGAACCATATGTGTTTTCATGAATATATTTGTGTTCGTGATCCTATCTATGAGTTGTTTGCACCTGTTACGGTTCGGAACCGGCGATCCCAAAAGTGACAGCTTCGGACACCAAAGGGGATGGTCCGTAGTTTGAGGATTACATCTTTCCATTGAGTTAATTGCTTTGTTCCGGTGCTCTTTGACAGGAGCACCTTAATATCCATAAGTTCCTTTTGGCCCCGTTCGTAGCGGGATGGTAGGACAAAAGATGTTGTGCAAGTTCTTATTGCAAGCACGTACAACTACCTACGGGATACATGACTAATGTTTGATATTTGCCTAGATGATCATTACCTTTCCGTGTGCCGTGCCCCAAGTTAGAATCTATCTCATCCATGCAGCGCCCAACCATCCATCTCCCTAGCCTACAGTGTTTTAAATCCTGCTTGTCACTAGTTGCTACTTTTGCCGTTTACTACTGCTATTTACTTTTGCTGTTTGCTTTTACTATTACTATCGTCACTATCATATCACTGTTACCACTCATCTTCTGTTGCAAGTAAGTATATTTCAGGTGCGGTTGAATTGACAACTCAACTGTCAAAGCTTATAAATACTCTTTGGCTCCCCGTGTGTCGAATCAATAAATTGGGTTATTCTTACCCGCGAAGACTATCTCGATCCCTTACGGTTGAGGGTTATCAAGCGGTTGTTCTGGTTGTTCTCCACAACCGGTACTACCGCTTGTCTCTCTGGTTGTACCGCCTGGTAGGGTTTGTTCAGTATACCTGTGAGTCCCGGTTGTACCGGGACGAGGAGCGGTTGTACCGCTCCAATGCTGTTTTCGCAGTAACGGTTGGATTTTAGGGTTTGCCATATAAGGGAGATTCTTCCACCTACCACTCTCACCTCTTACCTCTCTCTCTCTCTCCACCATTAATGTCCCCCAAGCTTTCTTGCCCAATCTCTCTCTAGCCATTCAAACTTGTTGATTTGCTAGGGATCGAAGGAGGAGACCTAGATCTACACTTCCACCAAAGGATATTTGATTCCCCCATACTTTCTTGTGTGGATTTTGTTACTCTTGGGTGTTTGAGCACCCTAGACAGTTGAGGTCACCTCGAAGCCACATTCCATTGTGGTGAAGCTCTGTGGTTTTGTTGGGAGCCTCCAATTCGGGTGTGGAGAGAGCCCCAACCTTGTTTGTAAAGGTTCGATCGCCACCTTCAAGGGCACCAATAGTGGAATCACGGCATCTCACATTGTGTGAGGCCGTGAGGAGAATACGGTGGCCCTAGTGGATTCTCGGGGAGCATTGTGCCTCCACACCACTCCAACAGAGACATACTTCCTCTCAAAGAGAAGGAACTTCGGTAACACATCCTCGTCTCCATCGGTTCCACTTTTGGTTATCTCTCACCTTTACTTGTGCAAGCTTATTTTGTGTTGTATCCCTTGCTTGCTTGTGTACTCATTGTTGTTGCATCATATAGGTTGCCCACCTAGTTGCATATCTAGACAACCTATCTTGATGCTAAGTTTAATTTGGTAAAGAAAAGCTAAAATTGTTAGTTGCCTATTCACCCCCTCCTAGTCAACCACATCGATCCTTTCGATTGGTATCAGAGGCTCGTCTCTTTATTAAGGACTTTACCATCCAAAGAGTATGGGAGACACCGTAGTCGAGATGGAGGAGCACTCCAGTGGGAACCCGTCTCTATCTATGACCGATGGGGGACCCTCAGTTTCTCGTGAAGAGTTCAATGTGGCTTTGGACACATTGAGAACCTCTATGACGACCAAGGTCAAAGGCTTGTTCAAAGAATTTCTTGATGGGCTTAAATTATCCACCGCATCGTTGGAAGTGGCTCGTCCCACTGACAAGGTGTCGGATGCTCTTCCCAATAAGGGAGAAGCTAGTAGTGATCAAGCCCCCGTGACTAAGAATGGGAGTGGCATCTTGATACGTCTAAAACGTATCTATAATTTCTGCTTGCTCCATGCCTATTTTGTGTGATATTGCTATGATATTTATGCACTTCCATACACTTTTGATCATATTTGGACTAACCTATTAACTCAGTGCACCCCAGTGCCAGTTTCTGTTTTCTGCTGTTTTTGTATTTCAGGTTTTCCCATTACTTAAATTGCCAGAAAAATTCCGGGGAAAATATATAAAAAATCAGCGCTCCAGAAGCTTCCATGCGGCAGAAGTAGGGCCAGAGGGGGGCCAGAGGGGCTCCAGGCGCCCTGAGGGGGCGGCCCCCCTCCTGGCCGTGCCGGGGGGGCGCCTGGGCCCCCCTTACCTTCTCTGGTGACCCCCTTTGGCATATATTTACACCGCGTCCCGAAACCCTCGAGGACGAAACCCTTTTTCGTGATCTCATCTCTGTTCTGCCGCCGCCGTGCTTCCAAGATCGGGAGCACCAGGAGAACTCTTCCCGGCACCCTGCCGGAGGGGAGAACCACCACCGGGAGCTTCTCCACCACCATGGACGCCTCCCGGATGAGTTGTGAGTAGTCCCCCTTGGACCATGGGTCCATGACCAGTAGCTATGTGATGTTCTCCTCCCCTCTTTGCTCTTCACCGATTAGACCTCGTGAGCTGCCCTACATGATCGAGGCACATATGTAATCCTTATGCTGTTGCTATGCTGAGTTTGTTGGGATCCGATGGATTATGAGATTATGTTCAGATTGTGTGTGAGTAATATATTTGATTCACCTCTTTTATATTTATGTTCTTGAGTAATTCTTGCATGTTCTCCGTTGCTGTTTATTGCTTGGCCAAGTAGTAGGTAGTAACTCCAAGAGGGAACGTTATGCTTGATTGTGCGTTCATGCCCCTCGATGACTAGCTTGAGTGACAGAAACATGAGTCTAGGGGATGTGCTGTTGCCACAAGGGGGAAAACAACGGTGCTTGTACTTGCGGGTGCAAGGATTGTTTACTTTACGCAAAGTTCTTTTAATGCAGTTGTCTGTTGCTTTGAGTTTACACTATGGGTGGGACTCGCAACTTAATACCAGCGAGATGTTCTGGATAGATATCTCAAGGTGGATGATTAGTAGTAGATGCAGATGGATTTCGGTCTACTTGCCTTGGCGTACCGCCCATGCTTTTGAGCCTCTACCTTTCTTTGCAGCATAGTTAGCATTGGTTTGCGCACATAATCCTGTCAATTGCCCAGCTGTAATTCGTTTACCTCGCTTAGCTGTTTTATCGTCTTTTGGGAGAGAGACATCACTAGTGAACATCATGGGACCCCGGTCCATATTACAATCACTGATCACACCCGCTATTTACTTCCTGTTCTTATTTACTAGTTGCAGTCATACCTATCACTATTATCTCTTGCGTTTGATCCTTTGTAAACGACAAGGCCGGAGGGATTGACAACCTCTCTGTACTCGTTGGGAGCAAAGTTATTTGTATCTGTGTGCAGGTCCTGTCAATCGCTAAGTATCTGGCGCCGTTAGCAGTTGACACCTACTTGTCGACCCTCGGAGTCTCACGGGATTCGATCCTTGGTATCTTTGCCAAGGGAAAACTACCGCTACGCTACATCTCACACCTTCCACTTGGGGTAACCAACGAGGGGCGAGAAGCCATCAAGCAAAGTTTTCTGGCGCCGTTGCCGGGGACTCCACTCTTCAAGATAGGGGAGTTGCACGCAATCTTTTTCTTTACTTTTTAGTCTTGTTAGTTTACCTTTCAGTTTTTGCTTTAGTTCCCTTTACCAAAAATCACAAAAATAGTTATCTTGCTTGCTGCTGCTATGGGTTCCACCGAGAACACCAAGTTGTGTGACTTCACTAGTCATAACAACGATGACTTTATCTGCATGCCTATTACTACACCTGCCACTTCAGCACCTTCTTATGAGATTAAACCTGCTTTACTGAACCTAGTTATGAAAGATCAATTCTCCGGTGCTGGAGATGTTGCTGCTTTGCACTTAAATAATTTTGTTGAACTCTGTGATATGCAAAAGTACCAAGAAATAGATGGTAATATTGTTAAGCTTAAGCTTTTTCCTTTCTCCTTGAGAGGAGGAGCTAAAATTTGGTTTCAATCTTTGCCTAGAAATAGCATAGATTCTTGGGACAAGTGCAAGGATGCCTTTATTGGGAAGTACTATCCCCCTGCTAAAATTATCCAACTAAGGAGTAACATAATGAATTTAAACAATTGGATAATGAACACGTTGCCCAATCTTGGGAACGCGTGAAATCTCTTGTCAAGAACTGCCCTACTCATGGTTTGACTACTTGGATGGTTATCCAAACTTTTTATGCAGGCTTGAACTTTACCTCGCGGAACTTGTTAGATTCGGCTGCGGGAGGAACCTTTATGTCAACTACACTTGGTGCTGCCACGAAGCTTCTCGATGAGATGATGACTAATTATTCCCAATGGCACACGGAACACGCTCCAACAGGTAGGAAGGTAAACTCTGTCGAGGAGATTTCCTCCCTAAATGAAAAAGTTGACTTGATCATGTCTCTACTTTCCAAGCAATCTTCTATTGATCCTCGTGACGTTCCTTTAAATACTTTGATTGCTCAAGATCAAGTAGATGTGAACTTTATCTCTAGAAGCTATTTCAATAATAATGCTTATAGGAGTAATTTTGGTAGCAACCCTAGACCGTTCCCCTCTAATTCCTATGGGAACAACAATGCTTATCCTAACACCAAGAACTCCACTTCTGAACTAGAGATTATGCTTAAAGATTTCATCACTACCCAAAAAGCCTTCAATAAGAATGTAGAAGAAAAACTAAACAAACTAGATGATCTCTCTTGGAAGGTAGACAATTTAGCCCATGAGGTAGAGTTGCTTAAAATTAGAACTTCCCCTCTCGAGGAGAGGAAGACCACTCCTATGAATGCTATTCAAGTGCAAATTAATGAAAACATTAGGATGTTGGCTAAACTTAAAGAGAGATGGGCTAGAGAAAAGGAGGAAGAAGATAGAATTAAGAGCCTTCCTACCCACCACACTGTTCCTACTATCCAAGTTGTTGAGGATGTCCAAACTCTTAGCACCCAATGCACTCCTGGTCCCATTGGACCTATTAATGGTGATGCTATGACCTCAACCGTAGAAACTCCTATGACCATAGAAGCTACCAAACAAGTGAGCCTAAAGGACACCACTACCACTTTACTTGATAATAGTGACCTTGATTTTGATAATTGCACCCTTTCTGAAGTTATTGATTTTCTTCACAAGATGTCTAGAGATCACCACACTAGCACGCTTAACCTTGCCTTCACAGAGCATATCACTAATGCTCTCACCATAGCTAGGGAGGAGAAACTTAGGGTAGAAGCCTCCATACCTAGAAAGCTAGAAGATGGTTGGGATCCTATGATTAAAATTAAGTTGAATAACTTCTCTTGCTATGCTTTATGTGATGTTGGAGCTAGTACCTCCGTTATGCCCAAAAGAATATATGATATGCTTAAATTGAAACATTTTGATTCTTGTTCTTTTGGTGTTCGTCTTGTTGATTCTTCCATAAAGAAACCTTTGGGGAGGATCGACGATGTTCTTATCATTGTCAATGACAATTATGTTCCCGTTTATTTTACTATTATGGATATTGAATGTGAACCTTCTTGTCCAATTATTTTGGGACGTCCTTTTCTTCGCGCCGTTAGTGCTATCATTGACATGAAAGAGGGGAATATAAAATTCCAATTTCCTCTCAAGAAAGTGATGGAACACTTCCCTAGAAAGAAGATTAAGTTACCTTTTGAGTCCGTTATACGGGCTAGCTATTCTTTTACTCTTGATAAAACTTGATCTCTTTGCATCATGCCTAGCTTAAAGGCATAAAAGAAAGCGCTTTTGGGACGCAGCCCACAATGAATAAAATTTTATTTTGCTTTTGTTGTGTCTTGATGTTTGTTACTATAGTAGCAACATCATTGTATCTTTACTTTTCAGCTTTGTGCCAAGTTTAGCCTCTGATTGCAAGAAAGTTCAAAAGTTGTGACGTGCTGTCCAGGAAACAGATTCTGTCCTTGGACAGAAAAATTCGTATAAAATCCCCAGATCATCATTTTGGTCTGAATTTTTTTGACAGCGTGCTCTATACAATTGGCTTTCGGGCGTCTGTTCTGAGTTTTTTGATTGGAGTTGCAGAAGTGCCCCGAAAAAATTATTTACTACCTGCTGGTCTGTTTTTCACAGATTCTGTCCTGTTTTGCCTTTCCTTCGTTTTGCAAACCTTGAGCTTGCTTTTTCTTTGAAAAAACCTTTTGGCAATCTTGATAAACAGTAGCCCTTCAAGATTATCCTTATTTCCAGCAAGGAAAAATTATTTTATTATGGGTACTAACCTCGCTAATCAGATTATGATGAGTTATGTATGAAGGGAGTTTTCAAGTGAGCGAGGGAAGATGATAAAAAGATTCAGGAGGGTCAAACGCTCAAGCTTGGGGATGCCCCCGTGCACCCCCAAGAAATATTCAAGAAGACTCAAGCGTCTAAGCTTGGGGATGCCCCCGTGCATCCCCTTCTCCATCAACAATTATCAGTTCGTCTTTCGTTCCACTATATTTTAATCACTTCATGCGTTATGTGCTATGCTTGGAGCGTCTTGCTTTTAGTTTTTTTTAGCTTTGCTTGCTGTTCATAACGAGTTAGAACCCAGCTTTCTTTGTGTGGGAGAGAAACACGCTCCACTTCAACCTAGAACACAACATAGGATTTTCATGTTTATCTTTGCTGTGTATGTTCTTTGTCTTTCAATAGCTACTGTCATGTTTAGCTCTTAGTTTTCATGCTTTACTTTTTAAAGAGCTTTTGTTTAGTTGGTTGCTTCTGGAACTCTCTTGAGTTATCATGCTTATCTTGTTAAGAGAGTTGGCTTACGTGGCACTGGTTGATATGTCTATGATAAAAATGCTATGTGCATAATGGTGCTTAGTAGTTCATGTTTTCTTATGGTTAGTCTCAAATAGCTCGGGGGTTCTTAATGTGTTATTGAAGTACCAGCATGATTTGTTTGCCTATGATGTGGTATGGTTTAGTGATATCTTCCTCCAAGAATTTATTTTGATTGACTTGGCATATGCTCACGCATATTTAAGACTGTAAAGAAAGTCTATCAAGCCTTGATGATCTTTAATTTCTGAGTAGCGATATAACTTCCATGCCCGATTCAATGTTGCTTTGTCGCTCTGCATGATTATGTCCGTGATTGCTCTCTTAGTTGGTCGCTCCCAGTCTTTTGCTAGCCTTCACCTGTACTAAGCGGACTGACTGCTTGTGCATCCAAAATCCTTGAAACCAGTTATGCCATATGAGTCCACCATACCTTCCTATATATGGTATTTACTTGCCATTCCTAACGAAGACTTTCTTGTACCATCCCGAAATTATTCAAAAGCATTTCTCTTTTGTGCCTCTGTTTTAGCTCATGAGGAAGTAGTAGTTAATTCATGATCTTTTTAAGTTGGACAAGTTTCACCCCGTGATTGCATGTCTAATCTGCAAACCCCTAATACGAGAAGGAACTGGCATGAGTGCGCCCGACTCATAAAAAAAATACAACAAACAAACCCTCCTTCACGCTTTGTTCATGAGAAATCAGAAAACTTTTGGCAGTGATAAACAAAGGAGATTAAGGGGATGTGATCGTCCCCGTGCGGGAGCCGTTCCTAGAAACTTGTCCAGCTCGAGAAGTAATTGAGTTATCTAGTAGCATTCGTTGACGAAATATGCATCTCCCAAAAATCATTTTTACCTCTGTTTTTAAAAACCAAGAGCTCTGGTACATGTTTAGTCTTTGCTTCCAACCACGGGTTTTCAACCTTGCCATCAAAAGCCACGGTTCGAGAGTCTCCACCTTCTTTCTTCAAAGCACCAACTATTGAGAGCATGATTGTCATTCTGAGTGTAATGTGCATTGTCCCAAAGTACCATTGTCTTCTGCATGATTATGATATCGCCTATTCTGAAATCATTGTATCTAGTCGTCACATAAACCTTGGAGGTGCTCCTGCATTTATGTTTTGCTTCACTAAAGGGGGCAAGCGAGGTATCACTTTGTCATGTTTGCACACCATGCTCACTACAAATCTATTGGGTGTTTCAGTATCATATTGTAAAACTTTCAGTTCTTTGTGATATTCTCATGAGGCAACTTAATTACTAAAGATTCATTATCTCAGTAAGCATTTGTCATGTGACTGCGAAAGATTCTTTGGTAGCATGTCACCACAGAAATTATGCTTGTGATCATTTACCTACTCGAGGACGAGCAGGAATTAAGCTTGGGGATGTTGATACGTCCAAAAAGTATCTATAATTTCTGCTTGCTCCATGCGTCTTTTGTGTGATATTGCTATGATATTTATGCACTTCCATACACTTTTGATCATATTTGGACCAACCTATTAACTCAGTGCACCCCAGTGCCAGTTTCTGTTTTCTGCTGTTTTTGTATTTCAGGTTTTCCCATTACTTAAATAGCCAGAAAAATTCCGGGAAAAATATATAAAAAATCAGCGCTCCAGAAGCTTCCATGCGGCAGAAGTAGGGCCAGAGGGGCTCCAGGCGCCCTGAGGGGGCGGCCCCCCTCCTGGGCGCGCCGGGGAGGCGCCTGGGCCCCCCTTACCTCCTCTGGTGACCCCCTTTGGCTTATATTTACACCGCGTCCCGAAACCCTCGAGGACGAAACCCTTTTTCGTGATCTCATCTCTGTTCCGCCACCGCCGCGCTTCCAAGATCGGGAGCACCAGGAAAACTCTTCCCGGCACCCTGCCGGAGGGGAGAACCACCACCGGGAGCTTCTCCACCACCATGAATGCCTCCCGGATGAGTTGTGAGTAGTCCCCCTTGGACCATGCGTCCATGACCAGTAGCTATGTGATGTTCTCCTCCCCTCTTTGCACTTCACCGATTAGACCTCGTGAGCTGCCCTACATGATCGAGGCACATATGTAATCCTTATGCTGTTGCTATGTTGAGTTTGCTGGGATCCGATGGATTATGAGATTATGTTCAGATTGTGTGTGAGTAATATATTTGATTCACCTCTTTTATATTTATGTTCTTGAGTAATTCTTGCATGTTCTCCGTTGCTGTTTATTGCTTTGGCCAAGTAGTAGGTAGTAACTCCAAGAGGGAACGTTATGCTTGATTGTGGGTTCATGCCCCTCGATGACTAGCTTGAGTGACAGAAACATGAGTCTAGGGGATGTGTTGTTTCCACAAGGGGGAAAACAACGGTGCTTGTACTTGCGGGTGCAAGGATTGTTTACTTTACGCGAAGTTCTTTTAATGCAGTTGTCTGTTGCTTTGAGTTTACACTATGGGTGGGACTCACAACTTAATACCAGCGAGATGTTCTGGATAGATATCTCAAGGTGGATGATTAGTAGTAGATGCAGATGGATTTCGGTCTACTTGCCTTGGCGTACCGCCCATGCTTTTGAGCCTCTACCTTTCTTTGCAGCATAGTTAGCATTGGTTTGCGCACATAATCCTGTCAATTGCCCAGCTGTAATTCGTTTACCTCGCTTAGCTGTTTTATCGTCTTTTGGGAGAGAGACATCACTAGTGAACATCATGGGACCCCGGTCCATATTACCATCACTAATCACACCCGCTATTTACTTCCTGTTCTTATTTACTAGTTGCAGTCATACCTATCACTATTATCTCTTGCGTTTGATCCTTTGTAAACGACAAGGCTGGAGGGATTGACAACCTCTCTGTACTCGTTGGGAGCAAAGTTATTTGTATCTGTGTGCAGGTCCTGTCAATCGCTATGTATCTGGCGCCGTTAGCAGTTGACACCTACTTGTCGACCCTCGGAGTCTCACGGGATTCGATCCTTGGTATCTTTGCCAAGGGAAAACTACCGCTACGCTACATCTCACACCCTCCACTTGGGGTAACCAACGAGGGGCGAGAAGCCATTACATCTTTGCTCAGGTAGCACCTCCCATTACTTATGGAGGATCCGTTCCCTCCCCACATCAAAATTTTGTTGGTCCTCCCCCTAAGTATGTGAAAAATTCTGATTTTTCTACTTGGACCTTTCGCTTTAAACGTCATTTAAATCATTGTTCTACTAATATTTTGAGAATCATTGAGCAAGGTTTCTACCCGCATGATCCATACAACTTAACTCCAAGAGAAGCCGTGGATCATCAATTCAACGTGTCCGTTCTTTGCATTCTTCAAGAAGCCATCCCTCCCGAAGATATTGCACATCTCCGACCCTTCTCTCTGGCCAAGTAAGCATGGGAGCATGTTGTTTCCTTGTACAAGGGAAGCGCAAGCATTCAACACTCAAACTATAAAGTTGTGCAAGATGAAGCTGAAAGTGCAACTAATCCCCGGGTGGTTTTGGTAATTTATAACAACATATGGCTCATTGAACTAATGATTCCTCAAGCTAAATATTTCAGGAAAGTTCAATGAATGGCATGGCTATTGTGGAGATGTGGACCTCTCAAAAGCTAAGGAAGAAAGTTTGGCAAAAGCTCAAGACTCTACCTTTTCACTTTTAGTGATCCAAGATCACATTAAGTCCTTAGGAAAGCCAATACTATTAAAAGGGGATGAGGTGTTGCTTAACGAATTGGTTGCTCACAATGCTTGATGATATGCTCCAAAACCCTCACACAACCTCTCCACTCCAAACAAGTCAAAACCAAAATGCCAAACTCGGACTCACCGATTTTCATATCCAGTCCCACCGTGTTTCTTTTGACTTAGCCAGAGCCATAAACCCTAACATTTCGGTCTCAGCGATATAGGATTTCGTTCTCACCGAGATGGTTCCGTAAACTCTCTGTTACAGGTTAATTTTTTTCGGTAATACCAAGTTCATTAATCGGTCACGCCGAGTTTACCTTGCCAACTCTCTGATGACCTAACCCTAGCTTTCGGTCCCACCAAGATTCCTAACGTTCACATATTTGAACCTTTCAGTCAGACCGAGTTCACTGAATCAGTCCCACCGAGTTGGCCAAAATATGTGTAACGGTTGGATTTTGTGTGGATGCTATATATACCCCTCCACCCGCTCTTCATTCGTGGAGAAAGCCATTAGAACAAGCCTACACTTCCATTACTCATTTTCTGAGAGAGAACCACCTACCCAAGTGTTGAGATCAAGATATTTCACTCCTACCACATAAATCTTGTTCTCTAGCCTTCCCCAAGTTGCTTTCCACTCAATCTCTTCTTCCACCGTATCCAAATCCGTGAGGAGCTGTTTGAGTGTTTGGGAGACTATCATTTGAAGCATTTGATCAAGGAGTTCGTTATCAACACACCGTTTGTTATCTTTTGGAGAGTGGTGTCTCCTAGATTGGTTAGGTGTCACTTGGGAGCCTCCGACAAGATTGTGGAGTTGAACCAAGGAGTTTGTAAGGGCAAGTGATGGCTTCTCGCCCCTCGTTGGTTACCCCAAGTGGAAGGTTTGAGATGCAGTGTAGCGAAAGTTTTCCCTTGGCAAAGATACCAAGGATCGATTTCCCCTGAGACTCCAAGGTTCAACAAGAAGGTGTCAACTGCTAATGGCTCCAGATACTTAGCAATCAACTTGGACCTGCACACAGATACAAATAACTTTGCTCCCAACGAGTACAGAGAGGTTGTCAATCCCTCTGGCCTTGTCGTTTACAAAGGATCAAACACAAGAGATAATAGTGATAGGTATTGCTGGAACTAGTAAGTAAAGACGGAAAGTAAATAGCGGATGTGATCAATGATGGTAATATGGACCGGGATCCCATGATGTTCACTAGTGATGTCTCTCTCCCAAAAGACGATAAAACAGCTATGTGAGGTAAACGAATTACAGCTGGGCAATTGACAGAATTATGTGCGCAAACCAATGCTAACTATGTTGCAAGAAAGGTAGAGGTTCAAAGCATGGGCGGTACGCCAAGGCAAGTAGACCGAAATCCATCTGCATCTACTACTAATCATCCACCTTGAGATATCTATTCCAGAACATCTCGCTGGTATTAAGTTGCTAGTCCCACCCATAGTGTAAACTCAAAGCAAGAGACAACTGCATTAAAAGAACTTTGCGTAAAGTAAACAATCCTTGCACCCGCGAGTACAAGCACCGTTGTTTTCCCCCTTGTGGCAACAGCACACCTCCTAGACTCATGTTTCTGTCACTCAAGCTAGTCATCGAGGGGCATGAACCCACAATCGAGCATAACGTTCCCTCTTGGAGTCACTACCTACTACTTGGCCAAAGCAATAAATAGCAACGGAGTACATGCAAGAATTACTTAAGAACATAAATATAAAAGAGGTAAATCAAATATATTACTCAAACACAATCTGAACATAATCTCACAATCCATCGGATCCCAGCAAACTCATCATAGCAACAGCATAAGGATTACATATGTGCCTCGATCATGTAGGGCAGCTCACGAGGTCTAATTAGTGAAGCACAAGAAGGGGAGGAGGACATCACATAGCTACTGGTCATGGACCCATGGTCCAAGGGAGACTACTCACAACTCATCCGGGAGGCGTTCATGGTGGTGGAGAGGCTCCCGGTGGTGATCCTCCCCTCCGGCAGGGTGCCGGGAAGAGTTCTCCTGGTGCTCCCGATCTTGGAAGCGCGGCGGCGGCGGAACAGAGATGAGATCGCGAAAAAGGGTTCCGTCCTCGAGGGTTTCGGGACACGTGTTAAATATATGCCAAAGGGGGCATCAGCGGAGGCCTGGGGGGCCCAGGCGCCCCCCCGGCGCTTCCAGGAGGGGGGCCGCGCCACCAGGGCGTCTGGAGCCCTGGTGGCCCCCCTCCGGCCCTACTTCGGCCGTGTGGAAGCTTCCGGAACGCTGATTTTTTATATAATTTTTCCGGGATTTTTCTGGCAGTTTTCGTGACGGGAAAACCTGAAATACAAAAACAACAGAAAACAGAAACTGACACTGGGGTGCACTGAGTTAATAGGTTAGTCCAAATATGATCAAAAGTGTATGGAAGTGTATAAATATCATAGCAATATCACCCAAAAGAGGCATGGAGCAAGCTGAAATTATAGATACATTTTGGACGTATCAGCAAGGAGATCGCCTACTTCGTGAAGATCTACCCTAGTGAGGCAAGTCCTTCGTGGGTGATGGCCATGGTGGGATAGACAAGGTTACTTCTTCGTGGACCCTTCATGGGTGGAGCCCTCCGTGGACTCGCGCAACCGTTACCCTCTGTGGGTTTAAGTCTCCATCAATGTGGATGTACGATAGCACCACCTATCGGAACCACGACAAAAACATCCGTGTCTACACTTGTGTTTGCACTCTCCAAACCCCTCCCTTTACCTTCATATGCAATGATTTACTTTCCACTGCTAGACTCTTAGAATTGCATGTGTAGGTTGATTACTTGACTTGTGCTAAGTTGCTAAAATCTGTCAAGAATTAAAATTCGGAAAAGGCTAGATTTTTATTTGGTCAAGTAGTCTAATCACCCCCTCTACACATACTTTCGATCCTACAAAAGCCGATGAGTTTGCCATGATCGAAGATGAAGAACCCTGTGAAATTTATCGGAGATTAACTACTCTTGCGGTTTCACTCCGAGATCATGGGAGAAAGGATACGGATGACAATTGGATCAAGCGCAAGTTTCTCAAGGCCATGATGCCTTACCACAAGGCCATGTCCTCCGTCATCCGTCAAAGGCCGGACTTCCACACCTTGTCCTCAAGTGAAGTGTTGGATGAGTTTGTTGATATGAGGATCTTGGAAAAGACCACCAACAATGCGGTGTTGAGGGCTCAACGGTCAAAGAATCCCAACTTTGCATTGAAGGTCAAGGATTGTGTGGAAAAAGAGGATGAAGAGGAGTGTTTCCCCGAAGACACCAAATATGCATATCATGAGCACATGGCTCTTGCTTCACGGAAATCTTGGGTCAACAAGAAGAGTTCAAGACCCAACTTCAACAAGAACAACTCAAGTGGTTTCAAGGGCAAGCAACGAGTGAGGACGTGCTACAAGTGTAGCAATGTGAGTCATTTTGTTGTGGATTGCCCATATGAAAAAAGGGAAGACAATGGAGGCAAGCTTATCCAAAAAGACAAGGTCAATCCCTTCCCAAACAAGAACAACTTCACGTAGAAGACTCCTCCCAAAGGATTGGTGGCCCAAGAAGAGTATGATGAGGATGACGATGATGATGAAGATGAAGAGATGGTTACCATGGTCACCGTTGCCATTGCGACGACTCCACGGTCATCCCTCTTCGATTCACCCAACAAGAACATCACCGTCAAGTGCCTCATGGCTAAAGACACCAACAAGGTAACCTCCAACATCAATACCATCATCTCTATGAATCCTTCATTGACGGATTGCATTGATGAAAGTGAGGAGGTGGAGGAGGAGGAAAATAAATTTAAGTTGTTTATGAGTAAGCTCACAGGTAAATCCAAGAAGCACTTCATTGCTCTCTTAGAACAACTTGGTGAAGCCAATGACATGATCGAGGCTCACGAAGAGACCGTCTCTAAGATGGAAGGACATAATCGTGACTATGCCGATGAGATATCGGATCTCTCTAATGCTCTTTGTCACACCCTGCATTTTGTAACATGTTATTTGTACTTTTGAAGCATGAAAATTTGGACCAGCAAATTTTTTTAGCATCATTTGGCTTTTATTTGAAATTGAGTTTTCTTCAAGTGCTTTTTCTTGTGCTCATTAAAGTCAACTATGACCTCTTGTAGAATTCATCTCCATACCCAAAACTTCTGCCCAATGATCATGCCAAGTGTTATATAACAGCATAGTATTTTCCTACAAAATTAATTTGGCCAAAAAGTATTTTATAAATTTAGTTTTCCAAAAACCCCTAAATTGAGATTTGCACTGCAAGTACTTGATTTAGGGTGAGAAAATTATTTCAAAAGGTTTATTTGAGACCTAGTAGTCATAGGACTCCCAGAAACCACAAATGTATAATTTTAAAAGTTATTTTCCTATTTTATTTAAAAGCTTTTTCTTAAGGCCAGAAATGGTCTTTAATAGGGGAAAATTATTTAAGTATTTCAAAAATATTTGCCAAAATTCAGAGAGACTCAGAGGACATATATTGTCCATATATAGGAGTTTCAACACTTGGTCATGTTCAAAATAATGGGCTAAACCCTCTAAAACCCTTTGTGGATATTTCAAGCTTTTGAAATATTTACAAAGGAAATTTTCTCCAAAAATTCCAGGGAAATTCTATCATGTCATATATGGCATATTTGACGATCTTGCCAAGTCCCATGCCTTGGGAAGCAAGAAAACATCCTCAAACCCCTTCATAACCATGCTGTCCATATTTGAAGTTTGAGCAACTTTACATTGCCAAACTTGTCCAAATGCTCTCAAACTTGGTGCACATGCTAGAATGACCTAATAAGGCATCTAGACCAAATGGCACAAGAATGGGAATAGAGCAACTTGATCTGATCACCTCAAAACCCTTTCTGTTCAAATGCAAATTTGAACAACTTTACATTACCAACTTTTTATCTGGAGCTTCAAACTTTGTGGGCATGATCAATACCCCAAATGATGATGCCACACCAAGTGGTGCATCAAGGGGAGATGATTAGCTTGACTCAAACAAGATGAAACTGTTTCTGTTGATTTCTAGGGTTCACCAAAGTTACATTGGCTAGTTTCTTCAAATGAGCCCAAAATTTGGTGAAGCACCCTATTTTCTCATGTCTTTCAACCCTGTCAAGTTCCATGTCAAGTGGAGTTCATTTACTTGACCAAACACAGATCAAACACCTTCTGGCTTTTTACTAAAACCTCCAACTTGATCACTTTTACTCTTCTCCATGGCCTGTACTTTTTACAACATGATCATTGAGTTACTAGCTACCCCCAGTAACTTTCCCAGCACCCCAGCTCCATGATTGAGGGGTGAGAACCCTGTTTTACCTTGCTGGACAGCAAGTTTTCACCAAGTCCCCAATCTCCTCACTCTCTCTCAGCATCTACAGGGCATCCAAGGCCTCAGGCCAATTCTTTACTCTCCCCCTGACCTTCTAGACGCTCCTGGACACGCTAGTTTTGACCAGGACGGCGAGAGCGCGGCGATGCCAGCCAAACGCGCGCTCTGGAGCACGTAACAGTGCAGACAAGCACTGTAGCTTCAGCCAATCGGCCTCCCCCGACAGCCTCGGGCCTCCCCCTCGCGCCAGTCGAGGCCTCTCGACGTCCGCAACCTCCCCGGCGCTGTCCCCCCTCCTCCTGCGCCCTCCAGTGGTCGTCATCGCACGCGCGCTGGCCGCCCGCGACGGCCACTCTACTGCTTCACACGCGCACATGCTCCAGACGCTCCTCCGCTCCTCCTCTTACTTCTACCGGACGTGGAGATCGTCCAGGAACTCCACGGACTCATTCCCTTGGCCTCCCGTGCGCTGTAGCCTCGAGCCGGAGCTCGCCGGCGCACTAGACCACGGGCCTCCGTCGACCACCTATATATAGCCCCTCCCGAGCCTGTCCAGCAGCACCACCAGCCTCACTCCTCTCCACTGAGCCCCCCAGCACCTTCAGTTCGACCCCAAGAGGTCCCAGTGCTCGGGATCGACCGGAGCTCCGCCGCGTCGGGCCGCCGGCGATCTCGTGGTACGGGCCTCCCCTGCCCCTCCTTTCACCTGATTCGGAACCGCCGTGCTCCACTGACCCTTTCCCCCTTGTTTCCCCCTCCGTTTGCAGTCGGAAACGACCAGAGCCACCACCTCCCGACGAGCTTCCGCCGTCCCACCTCGCCGCCGGCGAACCGGACCTCCCCGGCGTGCCGCACCACCACCCCTGCATCCGCGACACGATGCTGAGTCCATCCCTGCCCTCCGTTGCTGTCGCCGTGGCCGGAAAACTCGCCGGTGAGCTCGCCGTCGCCGTGGCCGCAAGGTTGGAGATGACAGGCGGGTCCCGCCTGTCATCCCCACACCTCTCTCCCCCTCATCTCTGTCACTGACCCACGGGCCCTGCCCGTCAGGTTTAAAAACCTGACGTGCGCGCGCAGGCTCCCGTGCGGCTGGGCTGGACCGCCCTGGGCCGTGCACTGTGGCCTTCTCTGGCACAGTGCACAGGTCACATTTTTCTTTTTCTTTTCTGTAAATGTTTTAAACATTTCTACAGAAAAGAATAATGGTCCAAATAAAATAATTCCAACTCCTAAAATCTTGTAATATTCCAACCTATTTAATGGTACCACTTTCACTCAAATCCATGAAACTTTTCTGTACTGTTCAAATGTAAATTCAAATTTGGGCAGTAATACTCCTGTTCAAAAATCAATAGATTCTATTCTGTTACTCCAAAACTCCAACTAAGATTTTTCCCCATCTTAGAAATTCCTCTAGTATTTTACAAAAATAAGTTGACATTTTTCTGAGCACTTTGATTTTTCTGTTTTGTATTTATTCTTATTTTTCCCGTGGTTATTATGCGACGTATAGATCCCGTATTTGACGAAGTTGCTGTGGAAGAAGAAGGAGAAGGATTTGAAGACTTTGAAGACCAAGCCAATCCAGGCAAGCAGCCCTTTGACCATGATACACTTGTTCTTCGGAACCCGTATGTTTCCGATGCATGATGATTAGGGTTACGATAGTGACCTAGTTGTTTCCACCATATGATGCATGCCATGATCTTGATCTTGCTATGTGCTAGATGACTTGCATATGGTTAGTGGTTATGATTAGTGACGCATGTGTGACATGAACCTTCATGGTTGAAGTCTTTGCATAAAACCCCGTCGGGTTCCATTCATGCCCGAGGGAGATGATGATGATGAGTTGGGTGACCACTTGATGACGAAGTGGTGTACCAAGGCAAGTGTGTGTGTTTTTCAAACGGATTGGTTTAAGTTGCGACCGTTATTCCAACCATACATGTGCAACCACACTACCCCTTATGGGACGGGGCTTTATTGATTACTTAGGTCGATACTAGCATGGTGCCCACATTACTAGTGACGGGAAGACTTGAGGTCTTTCCCGGGACGGGGTCGTGCTTGGATAGACGACCATGACTGTTTTCACAGGGCACCGGACACACCGTTGGTCCCTTCGGGTATGCGTGACATTGAAATTAGGGCAAGTCCCGTGATCTATTGTTTATACCCGAGGGCCGTGTACCAACGAGTGGACTCTATGTTAGTGTCGTCTAAGGAAAGATAATGACCGGGTGCTTACCCCGGGTACTTGAGGTACCGCGGGTCGTGGATGACAAGGAAGTTCCCCGGATCGTGTGGGTAAAGTGTACAACCTCTGCAGAGTGTCAAACTATTCGAATAGCCGTGTCCACGGTCATGGACAGCTGGGTAACCGCTCTTGGGCTACGTCCAATGTTTGTGAAACCATGCGTGTGTATGTGAGTCAAGGTGGTGACTTGACTCGATGAGATGAATCTTATTCATGTTAATATCGGTAACCTGCCTTCGAGGTTACGCGAGATTATTGATGCATTAACTTGATGGTAGAATATTTGTTCTAGCCTTGCTAGATTGATCATTATTATTCAAATGCACTGTTACTTTGAACCACATCATGGGTTGCTTGCGAGTACATTCAAAGTACTCATTGGCTTGCCACTGGTTATTTAATTGGCCAGGCATGGAAGAACAGGATTATGAGGAAGAGTTCTTTGGAGACGAACATGCGAACTAGGACGCTATCCCAGTCAGAATGCTTGTAGGGTTAAGGCAAATGGCATGGGTTCTACCCGTTATCGAAGACTTCCGCTATTTGAGTTATTTGCTATTCAGCCCATGAGGCTCTATCTATGTAAGACTTGGCCATAATGGCCATAATTCGTGTAAGACTATTTGTATGGATGTAAGACTCTTGTTATTTGAGCTTCTGTCTGTTCAGTGAGCATTGATCTCTGGGATCACTGTACACGTGCATTCGGTGATCTCGACTTCTAAGTCGGGGTCCCCACAGAGCTGGTATCAGAGCCATCCTGACTGTAGGAAGCCTTAGTTAGCATGGGCGTTAGTTAGATGAGACCCCTTTTTCAAAAAACCTTCTGAACCTCTCTTCTTTTCTAAACCTGAGATTTCATCAGCTTATTAACCCCTCCTATTCCACCTTTGTAGATGGCCGCTGTACCCGAAGAGCACCTGACCACTGGGTTTCCCTTACTTCTCGAGGATAGCCTCCAGGAGTGTCAGTTCCACCGAGCACCCATCCTCACCTACCTTGAGCATTGGGTGAGCGACACTGAGGTGGAATACCATGTTGAAGTGATCGTAAAGGCAAACGATCCTCCCACAAGTTGGTTCTTCGAGGGACCCCAGATGGCAACACTACCACTCGCTGTCGAGGTTGCTGCACTCAAGGCTTTAACCCGTCTCCGCGAGCTTCTTCCGGAGATGGCAGCCAAGATGACAACTCGCTTCTTACCTTACCGGAAGGAAGGTGAAGAGGAAAGCATCGCACTAGCCCCTCCACTGAAGGAAGGACTCTCGCTTCGATTCCACACCTACTTCAGTCTGTGTGCCGACAGCTTGGCACAAGACTTGGCCTCGGAATCAATGAAGCTTCGAGAAGAACTTCACAAGACCAAGGCACTTCTTCGTCGAGCTCAAGAGAAGGCAAATAGGATCAAGAAGGAAGGAGCACCTTCTGGACAATCCGCTATCGCATATCGAGGCGGAAGGCCCTCCGACGATGTATCTTCCAAGGGTGAAGAACCACCTCGGCGACGCCGGATGACGGCGAGGGAATATCGCAAGCTTTTCCCTGCACCACCGACGAAGCACCGTCGTATCCAACTCCTCCACTCCCCCACACCCTCAAGTGACAAGGAGGCCCAGACAGACGAAGACAAGGAGGAAGACCCAGAAGAGCCGGAATACGCGACCGAGCATTCCGCCGCTTAGGCATTATTCGCTACTCGGATATGCCAGTTGTGACCTCTACAGTAGGATAGGTCGTGTAACCCCAATGCGCAGTCGAGTCCTTGTATGGTTCATATGAAACCATCTAGTGTTTGCTTTTGTTGTGTCTGGATGGATGTCGTATTCTTCCTTCGGGAAGGTGTAAACGATTACATCACCCATTTGGATTTTAATGAATGTGTTTTGGCCTTATGGCCCTTGCATGCTTTGATTTAGTGTCACACCCACCCCCTTACTAGGCACCCATCTATCTTGCTTTCCCTCTTCCGAGTCATGAGACCTTTTACCGCTCCAACAGGATGCCTGTTGTAACTCGTACTGGTACCTCTACCCAGCAACCCGAAGCCGGAGCATCCTCTCAGCCAGAGGAGGGCCACGACCAAACCAATGACCAAGCTCCACCACCACCTCCTCCAAGCATGGACATGGCTCAGCTTCTCCAAGCTTTCCGAGAGGAACGCCAAGCCAACACTGCAGCTCTTCAGCTGATTGCTCAAGCTGTCACCAACAACCGCCAGCCGGCGGGGAATGGCAATGGACGTTCCACGTTGGCAGAGTTCAAGAAGCATGCATCGCCAACCTTCATCGAGACTGCTGAACCCCTGGATGCAGATGACTGGGTCCGTTCCATTGAGGAAATTCTGGAACTAGTCGGATGCACCGAAGATCGCGAGAAGGTGGCTTATGCAGCCCACTGCCTCGGGGGGACTGCTAGAGCTTGGTGGGATGGATTCAAGGTCATGCATGCTGAACAAGACATCACTTGGGTTAACTTCAAGGCAGAATTCCGCAAGGCCCACATTCCTTCCGGAATCATGGCTATCAAAAAGCGTGAGTTCCGAGCCCTGAAGCAAGGGAGTGGCACTGTCAAGGAGTACATGCAGAAGTTCAGTATTCTGTCAAGGTATGCCCCTGAAGATGTCAGCACTGATGCTGCCAAAAGGGAGCGCTTCACGGAAGGCCTCAATCAGACTCTGCAATACTCGCTTGTCGTGTGCGACTGCCCGTCTTTCCCTGACCTGGTGAACAAGGCACTTATGCTTGAAGACAAGCGGCGTGCTTTGGAAGACACTCGCAAGCGCAAGGTGGTCAGTAAGGGAAGTTCCAGCAACCAGAAGCCTCGTCCGTGGCAGTCAGCCCCGGCCAAGCCAACCTATCAGCAACCAAGACCTCCTGCACCTCGTGCCAATCCTCAGCCTCAGCAGTATGCCAACCCCAGGCCAGCTTTCAACCCCAATACCAGTGGTGGCAACAAGATCACTCCAAACCAAGTCACTTGCTTTGGATGTGGTCAGTCTGGACACATCTCAAGGGTGTGCCCCAACAAGAAGCCTGATGCCTCGCGCCCCAATGCGCAGAACCAGGGACAAGGCCGTGGAATGCCACCAAGGAACCCAGCTCCTCGCAATCCACCGAACTATGGGAAGGGGCGTGTGAATCACGTCACTGCTGAAGAAGCCCAGGAAGACCCGGACGTCGTGCTGGGTACGTTCCTTGTCAACTCAGCACCTGCAACTGTCTTGTTTGATTCTGGAGCAACGCATTCATTTGTCACTCAAAGATTTGCATTAAAAAGTGGCATGACCCCTACACCCCTGAATAACCCTATGGTGGTACAAACCCCCGGAGCCGAGATGAGAGCCAAGATAGGCTGTAAAGGAATCGGTATTACCATTAACGGTGTAGATTTCCTAGCAGACCTTATCATCCTGAGATCGCAAGGCTTGTATGTGATCTTAGGGATGGATTGGCTCAGTAAGCACCAAGGCTTGTTAGACTGTGCCAATCGGATAGTCACTGTGACCAATGACCAGGGAGTCGAAGTCAAGTTTGCTTCCAACTCCTCTTCCGCTCAAGCCGCTAAAGTCAACTGTCTGTCTGAAGTTGGGCTAGATCAAGTACCGGTGGTATGTGAGTATCCTGATGTCTTTCCGGATGAACTATCGGGAATGCCCCCTGACCTTTACATTGAGTTCATCATCGAGCTCGTGCCCGGAGCAGGACCCATCTATAAGAAGCCTTATAGAATGGGGACGGAAGAATTAGCCGAGTTGAAGAAGCAGCTAGAAGAGCAGCTAAGGAAGGGATTTATTCGCCCAAGTGCCTCCCCTTGGGGATCTCCTGTTCTGTTTGTGGCAAAGAGGGACGGTACCATCCGCTTATGCATTGACTATCGTTCCCTCAATGAAGTTACAATCAAGAACAAGTATCCACTTCCCAAGATCGAAGATCTATTTGATCAGCTCAGCGGAGCCAAGGTATTCTCCAAGATCGACCTTAGATCTGGGTACTACCAGCTGAAGATCAGACCCCAAGATATTCCGAAGACGGCATTCGTAACCAGATATGGCCTGTACGAGTGCACGGTCATGTCCTTTGGGTTAACCAATGCCCTAGCTTACTTCATGTACCTCATGAATAAAGTCTTCATGGAATATTTGGACAAGTTTGTTGTTGTCTTCATTGATGACATTCTTGTGTTCTCGAAGTCGGAGGAAGAGCACGAGCAGCATCTGAGGATGGTCCTAGACAAGCTTCGTGAGCACCAACTGTATGCCAAATTCAGCAAGTGTGAGTTCTGGCTGCATAAAGTTGGATTCTTAGGTCATGTCTTGACCGAGGAAGGATTATCTGTTGATCCTACAAAGATCGAAGCTGTGACCCAATGGCAATCTCCAACGACCGTCAAGGAAGTCAGAAGCTTCCTCGGACTAGCGGGCTATTACCGCAAGTTCGTGGAAGGATTCTCTAGCATTGCACGACCAATGACTCAGCTCCTCAGGAAGGACAAGAAGTTCGAGTGGACGCCAAAATGCGAAGAGAGCTTCCAAGAGCTCAAGAAGAGATTGACCACCGCCCCAGTTCTGGCAACACTTGATATTCACAAGGAGTTCGTGATATATTGTGATGCCTCTCGAACCGGATTGGGAAGCGTTCTGATGCAAGAAGGCCGCGTCATAGCATACCTCTCCAGGCAGCTATGACCCCATGAGGAGAACTACGCTACTCATGATCTTGAGCTAGCGGCAGTAGTTCATGCCTTGAAGACATGGCGGCATTACCTCCTAGGGAAACGGTGTGAGATTTACACAGACCACAAAAGTCTGAAGTACATTTTCACCCAAAAGGAATTGAACATGAGGGAGCGGAGATGGTTGGAACTCATCAAAGACTATGACCTCAGTGTTCAGTATCACCCTGGGAAGGCTAACGTGGTGGCCGATGCCTTAAGCAGGAAGGCTTGCTCTTTGAATACCGTTATTCAAGAAAGGCAGCCAGCCTTGTTTAAGGAGATCGAACAATTCAGTTTGGAATTGGTCACCCCTGGATTTCTGGATCATTTGGAAGTCAGACCGACCCTAATGGACGACGTCAAGAAGGCACAAGATGGACACGCAAGCATTGAAGGTATCAAGAGGAAGATGAAGCTAGGCAAGGCCCCAGGATTCTCCGAAGACGAGCACGAGATTGTTTGGTACAAAGGCCGCATCTGCGTACCAAACAACACCGAGCTGAAGACGCTGATGAAGGAAATATGCCCTAGAGGCAATAATAAAGTTGTTATTTATATTTCCTTATATCATGATAAATGTTTATTATTCATGCTAGAATTGTATTAACCGGAAACTTAGTACATGTGTGAATACATAGACAAAAACAGAGTGTCCCTAGTATGCCTCTACTAGACTAGCTCATTGATCAAAGATGGTTATGTTTCCTAACCATAGACATGAGTTGTCATTTGATCAATGGGATCACATCATTAGGAGAATGATGTGATGGACAAGACCCATCCGTTAGCATAGCACTATGATCGTTTAGTTTTACTGCTATTGCTTTCTTCATGACTTATACATGTTCCTATGACTATGAGATTATGCAACACCCGAATACCGTAGGAACACCTTGTGTGCTATCAAACGTCACAACGTAACTGGGTGATCATAAAGATGCTCTACAGGTGTCTCCGAAAGTATTTGTGGTGTTGGCATAGATCAAGATTAGGATTTGTCACTCCGAGTGTCGGAGAGGTATCTCTGGGCCCTCTCGGTAACACACATCACAATAAGCCTTGCAAGCAAAAGACTAATGAGTTAGTCACGAGATGATGTGTTACGGAACGAGTAAAGAGACTTGCCGGTAACGAGATTGAACTAGGTATAGAGATACCGACGATCGAATCTCGGGCAAGTAACATACCGTTTGACAAAAGGAACAACGTATGTTGTTATGCGGTTCTGACCGATAAAAGATCTTCGTAGAATATGTAGGAGCCAATATGAACATCCAGGTTCCGCTATTGGTTATTGACCGGAGATGAGTCTCGGTCATGTCTACATAGTTCTCGAACCCGTAAGGTCCGCACGCTTAACGTTTGATGACGATCGGTATTATGAGTTTATGAGTATTGATGTACCGAAGGTAGTTCGGAGTCCCGGATGAGATCACGGACATGACGAGGAGTCTCGGAATGTCCGAGACATAAAGATTGATATATTGGACGGCTATATTCGGACACCGGAAGTATACCGGAAAAGTTTCGGATTTATCGGGATTGCCGGAGGGGGTTACCGGAACCCCCTACGAGAGGGGATGGTCCATAGTGGGCCTAAAGGGAAAGAGAGAGGCAGCCCATAGGGCTGGCCGGTGCCCCCACCTAGGGTTCCTAGTTGGACTAGGATTGGGGGGGGGGGGGCGCCACCTCTCCTATTCCTTTCCTCCTTCTTCCTTTTGGTGAATCCTACTAGGAATAGGATTGCAATCCTATTCCTGGTAGGACTCCTTCCCTAGCCGCACCAGGAAGGGCCGGCCGGCCTCCCTCCCTTGCTCCTTTATATACGGGGGCAGGGGGGCACACAAAGACACACAAGTTGAATTGTTTTAGCCGTGTGCGGTGCCCCCTTCCACAGAATCACACCTCGGTCATACCGTCGCGGAGCTTAGGCGAAGCCCTGCGCCGGTGAACACATCATATCCGTCACCACGCCGTCGTGCTGACGAAACTCTCCCGTGAAGCTCAACTGGATCAAGAGCTCGTGGGACGTCATCAAGCTGAACGTGTGCTGAACGCGGAGGTGCCGTACGTTCGGTGCTTGATCGGTTGGATCGCGAAGAAGTTCGACAACATCAACCGCGTCACTTGACGCTTCCGCTCCCGGTCTACGACGGTACGTAGACACACTCTTCCCTCTCGTTGCTATGCATCTGGTAGATAGATCTTGCGTGATCGTAGGAAAATTTTAAAATACTACGTTCCCCAAAAGTGGCATCATGAGCCAGGTCTATGCGTAGATGATATGCACGAGTAGAACACAATGAGTTGTGGGCGATACTAGTCATACTGCTTACCAGCATGTCATACTTTGCTTCGGCGGTATTGTGAGATGAAGCGGCCCGGACCGACATTACGCGTACGCTTACGCGAGACTGGTTTCACCGTTACGAGCACTCGTTGCTTAAAGGTGACTGGCGGGTGTCTGTCTCTCTCACTTTAGCTGAATCAAGTGTGGCTACGCCCGGTCCTTGTGAAGGTTAAAACAGCACATACTTGACGAAACATCGTTGTGGTTTTGTATGCGTAGGTAAGAACGGTTCTTGCTAAAGCCCGTAGCAGCCACGTAAAACTTGCAACAAACAAAGTAGAGGACGTCTAACTTGTTTTTGCAGGGCATGATTGTGATGTGATATGGTCAAGACATGATGAGTTATACGGTTTTGTATGAGATGATCATGTTTTGTAAAGTTATCGGCAACTGGCAGGAGCCATATGGTTGTCGCTTTATTGTATGAAATGCAATCGCCATGTAATTGCTTTACTTTATCACTAAGCGGTAGCGATAGTCGTAGAAGCAATAGTTGGCGAGACGACAACGATGCTACGATGAAGATCAAGGTGTCAAGCCGGTGACGAAGGTGATCATAACGGTGCTTTGAAGATGGAGATCAAAAGCACAAGATGATGATGGCCATATCATGTCACATATTTTGATTGCATGTGATGTTTATCTTATTATGCTTCTTATTTTGCTTAGAACGACGGTAGCATTATAAGATGATCCCTTACTAAATTTCAAGGTATAAGTGTTCTCCCTGAGTATGCACCGTTGCGAAAGTTCGTCGTGCCGAGACACCACGTGATGATCGGGTGTGATAAGCTCTACGTTCAAATACAACGGGTGTAAGCCAGTTTTGCACACGCAGAATACTCGGGTTAAACTTGACGAGCCTAGCATATACAGATATGGCCTCGGAACACTGGAGACCGAAAGGTCGAGCGTGAATCATATAGTAGATATGATCAACATAAGATGTTCACCATTGAAACTACTCCATCTCACGTGATGATCGGACATGGTTTAGTTGATTTGGATCACGTGATCATTTAGATGACCAGAGGGATGTCTATCTAAGTGGGAGTTCTTTAAATTAATATGATTAAATTGAACTTTAAATTATCATGAACTTAGTCCTGGTAGTATTAGCATATCTATGTTGTAGATCAATAGCTCGCGATGTTGCTCCCCGTTTATTTTTCATATGTTCCTAGAGAAAACCAAGTTGAAAGATGTTAGTAGCAATGATGCGGAATTGTTCCGTGATCTGAGGATTATCCTCATTGCTGCACAGAAGAATTATGTCCTTGATGCACCGCTAGGTGACAGACCTATTGCAGGAGCAGATGTAGACGTTATGAACGTTTTGACAAAAGCTCGATATGATGACTACTTGATAGTTTAAGTGCACCATGCTTTACGGCTTAGAACCGGGACTTCAAAAACGTTTTGAACGCCACGGAGCATATAAGATGTTCCAAGAGTTGAAATTAGTATTTCATACTCATGCCCGTGTCAAGAGGTATGAGACCTCTGACAGTACTTTGCCTACAAGATGGAGGAGAATAGCTCAACCAGTGAGCATGTGCTCAGATTGTCTGGGTACTGCAATTGCTTGAATCAAGTGGGAGTTAATCTTCCAGATAAGATAGTGAAAGCACATTTGCTCCCTGGGTGGTTTTGGTAATTAATGACAACATACTTTGTGGTTGGACTAATGCTTTTATCAAGTATGTTTCAGGAAATCCAATCACATTGGTATGGCAAGATGACTGAAGAAGTGGACCCCTCAAATGCTAAGGCAAGCATTGGCAAAAGCTCAAGACTCTATTTTTGGTTTAGTGATCAAAGATCACATTGAGTCCATAGGAAAAGCCAATACTATTAAAAGGGGATGAGGTTGTGTTGATGATCTGGTTGCTCAAGTGCTTAGTGATATGTCTCCTTCAACTATCAGCACCTTTCACTTCTATACACACTCATAAGTAATCTCGGACAAACCGATTCTTCCAACTCAGTCCCACCGAGATGAACCACTTCAGCCATATTCCAAACCCTAGAAAAATCGGTCATACCGAGTTTGAGATCGGTCTCACCGAAACTGAACTGCCAACCTTCTGTAACCATTTCACATCATTTCGGAATAACCGAGTTTGCATTTTCGGTCTTACCGAAATTGACCAGGTTCTGTCTTGGCTCAAATCGGTCTCACCGATATTGCATTTTCGGTCTCACCGATTCTGGCATGTTCCTGTCTTTTCTCAAATCGGTCCAACCGAGTTTTCTTTCTCGGTCCCACCGAAAACTCCAACGTTCATATCTTTTACACTTTCGGTCTCACCGAGATGGTATTTTCGGTCCCACCGAAAACCCCAACGTTCACTATATTTGAACTTTCGGTCTGACCGAGTTTTCACTTCGGTCTCACCGAGATTAGTCAAATGTGTGTGTAACGGTTGGATTTTGTGTGGAGGCTATATATACCCCTCCACCCCCTCTTCATTCGTGAGGAGAGCCATCAGAAAGTCTACCACTCCTACCATTCACTTTCTGAGAAGTGAACCACCTACCCTTGTGTTGAGATCAAGCCATTCCATTCCTACCATATGAAACTTGATTTCTAGCCTTCCCAAGTTGCTTTCCACTCAAACCTTTCTTCCACCACAGCCATATCAGTGAGGAGAGTTGAGTGTTGGGGAGATTATCATTTGAAGCACAAGAGCAAGGAGTTCATCATCATCAACACCATCTATTACCTTTTGGAGGGTGGTGCCTCCTAGATTGGTTAGGTGTCGCTTGGGAGCCTCCATCTTTGAGATGTGGAGTTGAACCAAGAAGTTTGTAAGGGCAAGGAGATCGCCTACTTCGTGAAGATCTACCCCGAGTAAGGCTAGTCCTCCGTGGGCGTAGGCCATGATGGAATAGACAAGGTTGCTTCTTCGTGGACCCTTCGTGGGTGGAGCCCTCCGTGGACTCGCGCAGCCGTTACCCTCCGTGGGTTGAAGTCTCCATCAACGTGGATGTACGATAGCACCACCTATCGGAACCACGACAAAAATCTTCGTGTCTCCAAACTGCGTTTGATCTTCTCCACCTCTCTTTACTACATGTGCAATTTACTTTCCGCTGCTTATACTCTAGAATTGCATGTGTAGGGTGTTACTTGAATTGATCTTAATTGTGAAACTGCCAAAAACATTGCATGATCAAAAGGCAGATTTTTTATATTGTCAAGTAGTCTAATCACTCCCCCTCTAGACATACTTTCAATCCTACAATATGGTTGTCGCTTTATTGTATGAAATGCAATCGCCATGTAATTGCTTTACTTTATCACTAAGCGGTAGCGATAGTCGTAGAAGCAATAGTTGGCAAGACGACAATGATGCTACGATAAAGATCAAGGTGTCAAGCCGGTGACGAAGGTGATCATGGCGGTGCTTTGAAGATGGAGATCAAAAGCACAAGATGATGATGGCCATATCATGTCACATATTTTGATTGCATGTGATGTTTATCTTATTATGCTTCTTATTTTGCTTAGAACGACGGTAGCATTATAAGATGATCCCTTACTAAATTTCAAGGTATAAGTGTTCTCCCTGAGTATGCACCGTTGCGAAAGTTCGTCGTGCCGAGACACCACGTGATGATCGGGTGTGATAAGCTCTACGTTCAAATACAACGGGTGTAAGCCAGTTTTGCACACGCAGAATACTCGGGTTAAACTTGACGAGCCTAGCATATACAGATATGGCCTCGGAACACTGGAGACCGAAAGGTCGAGCGTGAATCATATAGTAGATATGATCAACATAAGATGTTCACCATTGAAACTACTCCATCTCACGTGATGATCGGACATGGTTTAGTTGATTTGGATCACGTGATCATTTAGATGACCGGAGGGATGTCTATCTAAGTGGGAGTTCTTAAGTAATATGATTAATTGAACTTTAATTTATCATGAACTTAGTCCTGGTAGTATTAGCATATCTATGTTGTAGATCAATAGCTCGCGATGTTGCTCCCCGTTTATTTTTCATATGTTCCTAGAGAAAACCAAGTTGAAAGATGTTAGTAGCAATGATGCGGAATCGTTCCGTGATCTGAGGATTATCCTCATTGCTGCACAGAGAAATATGTCCTTGGTGCACCGCTAGGTGACAGACCTATTGCAGGAGCAGATGTAGACGTTATGAACGTTTTGACAAAAGCTCGGTATGATGACTACTTGATAGTTTAGTGCACCATGCTTTACGGCTTATAACCGGGACTTCAAAAACGTTTTGAACGCCACGGAGCATATGAGATGTTCCAAGAGTTGAAATTAGTATTTCATACTCATGCCCGTGTCGAGTGGTATAAGACCTCTGACAGTACTTTGCCTACAAGATGGAGGAGAATAGCTCAACCAGTGAGCATGTGCTCAGATTGTCTGGGTACTACAATTACTTTACTCAAGTGGGAGTTAATCTTCCAGATAAGATAGTAATTGACAAAGTTCTCTAGTCACTATCACCAAGTTAGTAGTACTTCGTGATGAACTATAATATGCAAGGGATGACGAAAGGAATTCCCAGCTCTTCGCGATACTGAAGTCGGCGAAGGTAGAAATCATGAAAAAGCATCAAGTGTTGATGGTTAACAAGACCACTTGTTTCAAGTAAAGGGCAAAGAGATAGAAGAGGAACTTCAAGAAGAATGACAAGCAAGTTGTCACTCCCGTGAAGAAACCCAAAGCTAAACTCAAGCCTGAAACAAGTGCTTCTACTGCAAAGGAAATGATCACTAGAAGTGGAACTGCCCTAGATATTTGGCGGATAAGAAGGATGGCAAAGTGAACAAAGGTATATTTGATATACAGATTATTGATGTGTATTTTACTAGTGTTCATAGCAACCCCTCGGTATTTGATATTGGTTCAGTTGCTAAAGAGTAGTAACTCGAAATGGGAGTTGCATAATGAACAGAAACTAGTTAAAGGATGAAGTGACGATGTGTATTGGAAGTAGTTCCAAGATTGATATGATCATCATCGCACACTCCCTATACTTTCGGGATTAGTGTTGAACCTAAATAAGTGTTATTTGGCGTTGAGCATAAATATGATTTGATCATATTTGTTGCAATACGGTTATTCATTTAAAGTCAAAGAATAATTGTTATTCTGTTTACATGAATAAAACCTTCGATGGTCATACACCCAATAAATATAGTTTGTTGGATCTCGATCGTGGTGATACACATATTAATAATATTGAAGCCAAAAGATGCAAGGTTAATAATGATAGTGCAACTTATTTGTGGCACTGCCGTTTAGGTCATAATGGTGTAAAGCGCATGAAGAAACTCCATAATGATGGACTTTTGGAATCACTTGATTATGAATCACTTGGTGCTTGCGAACCATGCCTCATGGGCAAGATGACTAAAACTCCGTTCTCCGGAACTATGGAGCGAGCAACAGATTTGTTGGAAATCATACATACTGATGTATGTGGACCAATGAGTATTGATGCTCGCGGCGGGTATCGTTATTTTCTGACCTTCACTGATGATTTGAGCAGATATGGGTATATCTACTTAATGAAACACAAGTCTGAAACATTTGAAAAGTTCAAAGAATTTCAGAGTGAAGTAGAGAATCATCGTAACAAGAAAATAAAGTTTCTACGATCTGATCGTGGAGGAGAATATTTGAGTTACGAGTTTGGTCTTCATTTGAAACAATGTGGAATAGTTTCACAACTCACGCCACCCGGAACACCACATCGTAATGGTGTGTCCGAACGTCGTAACCGTACTTTATTAGATATAGTACGATCTATGATGTCTCTTACTGATTTACCACTATCGTTTTGGGGATATGCTTTAGAGACAGCTACATTCACGTTAAATAGGGCACCATCTAAATCCGTTGATACGACACCTTATGAACTTTGGTTTAGCAAGAAACCAAAGTTGTCGTTTCTTAAAGTTTGGGGCTGCGATGCTTATGTGAAAACACTTCAACCTGATAAGCTCGATCCCAAGTCGGAAAAATGTGTCTTCATAGGATACCCAAAAGAGACTGTTGGGTACACCTTCTATCACAGATCCGAAGGCAAAATATACGTTGCTAAGAACGGATCCTTTCTAGAAAAAGAGTTTCTCTCGAAAGAAGTGAGTGGGAGGAAAGTAGAACTTGATGAGGTAATTGTACCATCTCCCGGATTGGAAAATAGTACATCACAGGAAATTGTTCCAGTGATTCCTACACCAATTAGTGAGGAAGTTAATGATAATGATCATGAAACTTCGGATCAAGTTTCTACAGAACGTCGTAGATCAACCAGAGTACGTTCCGCACCAGAGTGGTACGGCAACCCAGTTCTGGAAATCATGTTACTAGACCATGATGAACCTACGAACTATGAGGAAGCGATGATGAGCCCAGATTCCGCAAAATGGCTTGAAGCCATGAAATCTGAGATGGGATCCATGTATGAGAACAAAGTGTGGACTTTGGTTGACTTGCCCGATGATCGGCAAGCCATCGAAAACAAATGGATCTTCAAGAGGAAGACCGACGCAGACGGTAATATTACTGTTTACAAAGCTCGACTTGTTGCGAAAGGTTTTCGACAAGTTCAAGGAGTTGACTACGATGAGACTTTCTCACCTGTAGCGATGCTTAAGTCTGTCCGAATAATGTTAGCAATTGCCGCATTTTATGATTATGAAATCTGGCAAATGGATGTCAAAACTGCATTCCTGAATGGATATCTCAAAGAAGAGTTGTATATGATGCAACCAGAAGGTTTTGTCGATCCAAAAGGTGCTGACAAAGTATACAAGCTCCAGCGATCCATCTATGGACTGGTGCAAGCATCTCGGAGTTGGAATATACGCTTTGATGAGGTGATCAAAGCATATGGTTTTATACAGACTTTTGGAGAAGCCTGTATTTACAATAAAGTGAGTGGGAGCTCTGTAGCATTTCTTATATTATATGTGGATGACATATTGTTGATTGGAAATGATATACAATTTCTGGATAGCATAAAAGGATACTTGAATAAAAGTTTTTCAATGAAAGACCTCGGTGAAGCTGCTTATATATTAGGCATCAAGATCTATAAAGATAGATCAAGACGCTTAATTGGACTTTCACAAAGCACATACCTTGATAAGATTTTGAAATAGTTCAAAATAGATCAGTCAAAGAAGGAGTTCTTGCCTGACTTGTAAGGTGTGAAGTTGAGTAAGACTCAAAGCCAGACCACGGCAGAAAAATATAGAGAGAATGAAAGTCATTCCCTATGCCTCAGCCATAGGTTCTATAAAGTATGCCATGCTGTGTACCAAACATGTTGTGTACCTTGCCATGAGTTTGTCAAGGGGGTACAATAGTGATCCAGGAGTAGATCACTATACAGCGGTCAAAATTATCCTTAGTAACTGGATGACTAAGGAAATGTTTCTCGATTATGGAGGTGATAAAGAGTTCGTCGTAAAGGGTTACGTCGATGCAAGCTTTGACACTAAATCCAGATGACTCTAAGTATCAATCTGGATGCGTATTGAAAGTGGGAGCAATTAGCTAGAGTAGCTCTATGCAGAGCATTGTAGACATAGAAATTTGCGAAATACATACGGATCTGAATGTGACAGACCCGTTGACTAAACTTCTCTCACAAGCAAAACATGATCACACCTTTTTACTCTTGGGTATTAATCACATATCGATGTGAACTAGATTATTGACTCTAGTAAACCCTCTGGGTGTTGGTCACATGGTGATGTGAACTATGGGTGTTATTCACATAACGATGTGAACTATCGGTATTAAATCACATGGCGATGTGAGCTAGATTATTGACTCTAGTGCAAGTGGGAGACTGAAGGAAATATGCCCTAGAGGCAATAATAAAGTTGTTATTAATATTTCCTTATATCATGATAAATGTTTATTATTCATGCTAGAATTGTATTGACCGGAAACTTAGTACATGTGTGAATACATAGACAAAAACAGAGTGTCCCTAGTATGCCTCTACTAGACTAGCTCATTGATCAAAGATGGTTATGTTTCCTAACCATAGACATGAGTTGTCATTTGATCAATGGGATCACATCATTAGGAGAATGATGTGATGGACAAGACCCATCCGTTAGCATAGCACTATGATCGTTTAGTTTTACTGCTATTGCTTTCTTCATGACTTGTACATGTTCCTATGACTATGAGATTATGCAACTCCCGAATACCGTAGGAACACCTTGTGTGCTATCAAACGTCACAACGTAACTGGGTGATCATAAAGATGCTCTACAGGTGTCTCCGAAAGTATTTGTGGTGTTGGCATAGATCAAGATGAGGATTTGTCACTCCGAGTGTCGGAGAGGTATCTCTGGGCCCTCTCGGTAACACACATCACAATAAGCCTTACAAGCAAAAGACTAATGAGTTAGTCACGAGATGATGTGTTACGGAACGAGTAAAGAGACTTGCCGGTAACGAGATTGAACTAGGTATAGAGATACCGACGATCGAATCTCGGGCAAGTAACATACCGTTTGACAAAAGGAACAACGTATGTTGTTATGCGGTTCTGACCGATAAAAGATCTTCGTAGAATATGTAGGAGCCAATATGAACATCCATGTTCCGCTATTGGTTATTGACCGGAGATGAGTCTCAGTCATGTCTACATAGTTCTCGAACCCGTAAGGTCCGCACGCTTAACGTTTGATGACGATCGGTATTATGAGTTTATGAGTATTGATGTACCGAAGGTAGTTCGTAGTCCCGGATGAGATCACGGACATGACGAGGAGTCTCGGAATGTCCGAGACATAAAGATTGATATATTGGACGGCTATATTCGGACACCGGAAGTATACCGGAAAAGTTTCGGATTTATCGGGATTGCCGGAGGGGGTTACCGGAACCCCCTACGAGAGGGGATGGTCCATAGTGGGCCTAAAGGGAAAGAGAGAGGCAGCCCATAGGGCTGGCCGGCGCCCCCACCTAGGGTTCCTAGTTGGACTAGGATTGGGGGGGGGGGCGCCACCTCTCCTATTCCTTTCCCCCTTCTTCCTTTTGGTGAATCCTACTAGGAATAGGATTGCAATCCTATTCCTAGTAGGACTCCTTCCCTAGCCGCACCAGGAAGGGCCGGCCGGCCTCCCTCCCTTGCTCCTTTATATACGGGGGCAGGGGGGCACCCAAAGACACACAAGTTGAATTGTTTTAGCCGTGTGCGGTGCCCCCTTCCACAGAATCACACCTCGGTCATACCGTCGCGGAGCTTAGGCGAAGCCCTGCGCCGGTGAACACATCATATCCGTCACCACGCCGTCGTGCTGACGAAACTCTCCCGTGAAGCTCAACTGGATCAAGAGCTCGTGGGACGTCATCAAGCTGAACGTGTGCTGAACGCGGAGGTGCCGTACGTTTGGTGCTTGATCGGTTGGATCGCGAAGAAGTTCGACAACATCAACCGCGTCACTTGATGCTTCCGCTCCCGGTCTACGAGGGTACGTAGACACACTCTTCCCTCTCGTTGCTATGCATCTGGTAGATAGATCTTGCGTGATCGTAGGAATATTTTAAAATACTACGTTCCCCAACAGCTGATTCTGCAAGAAGCCCACGACACTCCATATTCCATCCACCCCGGAGGAACCAAGATGTATCAAGACTTGAAGGCACGATTCTGGTGGCACGGGATGAAGAGAGAGATTGCAACCTATGTTGCAAAGTGTGATGTGTGCCAAAGGGTCAAGGGTGAATATCAGCGACCTGCTGGATTGCTTCAACCACTCAAGGTTCCTGAGTGGATGTGGGATAAAGTCGGGATGGACTTCATCACTGGGTTACCAAGGTCGAATAAAGGACATGACTCTATCTGGGTCATAGTCGATCATTTGACCAAGGTGGCCCATTTCATTCCTGTGAAGACTACCTACTCAGGCAACCAGCTGGCAACTCTCTATATTAACCGAATCGTAAGTCTTCACGGTGTTCCCAAGGAGATTGTGTCAGATCGAGGCACCCAGTTCACTTCAAAGTTCTAGAAGAGATTCCAAGAAGCCTTGGGAACCAAGTTGTTTTTCAGCACAGCTTTCCACCCACAGACCGGAGGTCAAACAGAGCGAGTCAATCAGATTCTCGAAGACATGCTCCGAGCCTGTGTCTTGGCATATGGAGCCAAGTGGGAAGATTGTCTCCCGTTTGCCGAGTTCTCCTATAACAACAGTTACTAGTCAAGCCTTCAGATGGCACCATTTGAGGTGTTGTACGGACGCAGATGCCGCACACCCCTCAATTGGTCGGAGACTGGAGAAGGACTAGTCTTTGGACCGGATATTCTCCGCGCAGCACAAGAGCAAGTCCAACTAGTCAGAGAGCGATTAAAGGCAGCCAAGTCAAGGCAAAAGAGTTATGCTGACACTCGACGCCGAGACATGAGTTTTCGTGTCGGAGATCATGTGTACCTGCGGGTAACTCCTCTGAAGGGAACCAAGCGTTTCCACATCAAGGGGAAGCTCGTGCCAAGGTTCATTGGCCCTTTCAAGATCACTGACCGATGAGGAGAAGTGGCTTACCAGTTGGAACTACCACCTGAGCTATCCGATGTGCACAATGTGTTCCATGTGTCACAACTCCGGAAGTGTCTCCAAGTTCCAGACAAGCCCAATCTCTACAAGGATGTGGATCACCAAGCCACTGATCTGCAGCCTGATTTGACCTACCGCGAGAAGCCCATTCGCATTCTGGACAAAGCAGAACGACGAACGCGAAGCCGTACCATCAAGTATTTCAAGATCCAGTGGAGCAACCACACCGAAGCAGAAGCAACCTGGGAACGAGAAGACTCTCTTAGATCCGAGTTTCCCGACCTCTTTTAAGCCCTAGTTTAGGAATCTCGGGGACGAGATTCTTGTAAGGGGGGTAGGTCTGTCACACCCTGCATTTTGTAACATGTTATTTGTACTTTTGAAGCATGAAAATTTGGACCAGCAAAATTTTTTAGCATCATTTGGCTTTTATTTGAAATTGAGTTTTCTTCAAGTGCTTTTTCTTGTGCTCATTAAAGTCAACTATGACCTCTTGTAGAATTCATCTCCATACCCAAAACTTCTGCCCAATGATCATGCCAAGTGTTATATAACAGCATAGTATTTTCCTACAAAATTAATTTGGCCAAAAAGTATTTTATAAATTTAGTTTTCCAAAAACCCCTGAATTGAGATTTGCACTGCAAGTACTTGATTTAGGGTGAGAAAATTATTTCAAAAGGTTTATTTGAGACCTAGTAGTCATAGGACTCCGAGAAACCACAAAGGTATAATTTTAAAAGTTATTTTCCTATTTTATTTAAAAGCTTTTTCTTAAGGCCAGAAATGGTCTTTAATAGGGGAAAATTATTTAAGTATTTCAAAAATATTTGCAAAAATTCAGAGAGACTCAGAGGACATATATTGTCCATATATAGGAGTTTCAACACTTGGTCATGTTCAAAATAATGGGCTAAACCCTCTAAAACCCTTTCTGGATATTTCAAGCTTTTGAAATATTTACAAAGGAAATTTTCTCCAAAAATTCCAGGGAAATTCTATCATGTCATATATGGAATATTTGATGATCTTGCCAAGTCCCATGCCTTGGGAAGCAAGAAAACATCCTCAAACCCCTTCATAACCATTCTGTCCATATTTGAAGTTTGAGCAACTTTACATTGCCAAACTTGTCCAAATGCTCTCAAACTTGGTGCACATGCTAGAATGACCTAATAAGGCATCTAGACCAAATGGCACAAGAATTGGAATAGAGCAACTTGATCTGATCACCTCAAAACCCTTTCTGTTCAAATGCAAATTTGAACAACTTTACATTACCAACTTTTTATCTGGAGCTTCAAACTTTGTGGGCATGATCAGTACCCCAAATGATGATGCTACACCAAGTGGTGCATCAAGGGGAGATGATTAGCTTGACTCAAACAAGATGAAACTGTTTCTGTTGATTTCTAGGGTTCACCAAAGTTACATTGGCTAGTTTCTTCAAATGAGCCCAAAATTTGGTGAAGCGCCCTATTTTCTCATGTCTTTCAACCCTGTCAAGTTCCATGTCAAGTGGAGTTCATTTACTTGACCAAACACAGATCAAACACCTTCTGGCTTTTTACTAAAACCTCCAACTTGATCACTTTTACTCTTCTCCATGGCCTGTACTTTTTACCACATGATCATTGAGTTACTAGCTACCCCCAGTAACTTCCCCAACACCCCAGCTCCATGATTGAGGGGTGAGAACCCTGTTTTACCTTGCTGGACAGCAAGTTTTCACCAAGTCCCCAACCTCCTCACTCTCTCTCAGCATCTCCAGGGCATCCAAGGCCTCAGGCCAATTCTTTACTCTCCCCCTGACCTTCTAGACGCTCCTGGACACGCTAGTTTTGACCAGGACGGCGAGAGCGCGGCGATGCCAGCCAAACGCGCGCTCTGGAGCATGTAACAGTGCAGACAAGCACTGTAGCTTCAGCCAATCGGCCTCCCCCGACAGCCTCGGGCCTCCCCCTCGCGCCAGTCGAGGCCTCTCGACGTCCGCAACCTCCCCGACGCTGTCCCCCCTCCTCCTGCGCCCTCCGGTGGTCGTCGTCGCACGCGCGCTGGCCGCCCGCGACGGCCACTCTGCTGCTTCACACGCGCACACGCTCCAGACGCTCCTCCGCTCCTCCTCTTACTTCTACTGTAGCCTCGAGCCGGAGCTCGCCGGGGCACTGGACCACGGGCCTCCGTCGACCACCTATATATAGCCCCTCCCGAGCCTGTCCAGCAGCACCACCAGCCTCACTCCTCTCCACTGAGCCCCCCAGCACCTTCAGTTCGACCCCAAGAGGTCCCAGTGCTCGGGATCGACCGGAGCTCCGCCGCGTCGGGCCGCCGGCGATCTCGTGGTACGGGCCTCCCCTGCCCCTCCTTTCACCTGATTCGGAACCGCCGTGCTCCACTGACCCTTTCCCCCTTGTTTCCCCCTCCGTTTGCAGTCGGAAACGACCAGAGCCACCACCTCCCGACGAGCTTCCCCGTCCCACCTCGCCGCCGGTGAACCGGACCTCCCCGGCGTGCCGCACCACCACCCCTGCATCCGCGACACGACGCTGAGTCCATCCCTGCCCTCCGTTGCCGTCGCCGTGGCCGGAAAACTCGCCGGTGAGCTCGCCGTCGCCGTGGCCGCAAGGTTGGAGATGACAGGCGGGCCCCGCCTGTCATCCCCACACCTCTCCCCCCTCCTCTCTGTCACTGACCCACGGGCCCCGCCCGTCAGGTTTAAAAACCTGACGTGCGCGCGCAGGCTCCCGTGCGGCTGGGCTGGACCGCCCTGGGCCATGCACTGTGGCCTTCTCTGGCCCAGTGCACAGGTCACATTTTTCTTTTTCTTTTCTGTAAATGTTTTAAACATTTCTACAGAAAAGAATAATGGTCCAAATAAAATAATTCCAACTCCTAAAATCTTGTAATATTCCAACCTATTTAATGGTACCACTTTCACTCAAATCCATGAAACTTTTCTGTACTGTTCAAATTTAAATTCAAATTTGGGCAGTAATACTCCTGTTCAAAAATCAATAGATTCTATTCTATTACTCCAAAACTCCAACTAAGATTTTTCCCCATCTTAGAAATTCCTCTAGTATTTTACAAAAATAAGTTGACATTTTTCTGAGCACTTTGATTTTTCTGTTTTGTTTGTATTCTTATTTTTCCCGTGGTTATTATGCGACGTATAGATCCCGTATTTGACGAAGTTGCTGTGGAAGAAGAAGGAGAAGGATTTGAAGACTTTGAAGACCAAGCCAATCCAGGCAAGCAGCCCTTTGACCATGATACACTTGTTCTTCGGAACCCGTATGTTTCCGATGCATGATGATTAGGGTTACGATAGTGACCTAGTTGATTCCACCATATGATGCATGCCATGATCTTGATCTTGCTATGTGCTAGATGACTTGCATATGGTTAGTGGTTATGATTAGTGATGCATGTGTGACATGAACCTTCATGGTTGAAGTCTTTGCATAAAACCCCGTCGGGTGCCATTCATGCCCGAGGGAGATGATGATGATGAGTTGGGTGACCACTTGATGACGAAGTGGTGTACCAAGGCAAGTGTGTGTGTTTTTCAAACGGATTGGTTTAAGTTGTGACCGTTATTCCAACCATACATGTGCAACCACACTACCCCTTATGGGACGGGGCTTTATTGATTACTTAGGTCGATACTAGCATGGTGCCCGCATTACTAGTGACGGGAAGACTTGAGGTCTTTCCCGGGACGGGGTCGTGCTTGGATAGACGACCATGACTGTTTTCACAGGGCACCGGACACACCGTTAGTCCCTTCGGGTATGCGTGACATTGAAATTAGGGCAAGTCCCGTGATCTATTGTTTGTACCCGAGGGCCGTGTACCAACGAGTGGACTCTATGTTAGTGTCGTCTAAGGAAAGATAATGACCGGGTGCTTACCCCGGGTACTTGAGGTACCGCGGGTCGTGGATGACACGGAAGTTCGCCGGATCTTGTGGGTAAAGTGTACAACCTCTGCAGAGTGTCAAACTATTCGAATAGCCGTGTCCACGGTCATGGACAGTTGGGTAACCGCTCTTGGGCTACGTCCAATGTTTGTGAAACCATGCGTGTGTATGTGAGTCAAGGTGGTGACTTGACTCGATGAGATGAATCTTATTCATGTTGATATCGGTAACCTGCCTTCGAGGTTACGCGAGATTATTGATGCATTAACTTGATGGTAGAATATTTGTTCTAGCCTTGCTAGATTGATCATTATTATTCAAATGCACTGTTACTTTGAACCACATCATGGGTTGCTTGCGAGTACATTCAAAGTACTCATTGGCTTGCCACTGGTTATTTAATTGGCCAGGCATGGAAGAACAGGATTATGAGGAAGAGTTCTTTGGAGACGAACATGCGAACTAGGACGCTATCCCAGTCAGAATGCATGTAGGGTTAAGGCAGATGGCATGGGTTCTACCCGTTATCGAAGACTTCCGCTATTTGAGTTATTTGCTATTCAGCCCGTGAGGCTCTATCTATGTAAGACTTGCCATAATGGCCATAATTCGTGTAAGACTATTTGTATGGATGTAAGACTCTTGTTATTTCAGCTTCTGTGTGTTCAGTGAGCATTGATCTCTGGGATCACTGTACACGTGCATTCGGTGATCTCGACTTCTAAGTCGGGGTCCCCACACTCTTGAGGAAGAGCATGGTCATCGTTTGGCTCTTGAGGAGTCATACAATGATGATCATGCTAAATTAAAGAAAGTTCTCGATCATTCCCTTGTTGTTTCTCGTGTGCTCAATTCCGAGAAGGCCAAACATGGGGCTGACCATGCTAGACTCAAGGAGGAGTTTGATACACTTGACAAGGCCCACAAGGTCTTGAAGAGTGTTCATGCTAGCCTCAAGAAGTCTCATGATCAACTCCAAGTATCGCTAACCAAGGAGAAAGCCACTTTTCCTCATATGGTCTTAATTGATAATGGAAATGCTACTAACCCTTGTTGTGAGCATGTGAATCTTGTGGAGGAGAATGCTAAGTTGAAGAAGCAACTTGAGAAAGGCCTTGTGTCTTGCATACAAGGTGAGAATAACCTCAACGACCTTTTGAGCAATCAAAAGGAAGTTGTTGCCAAGGAGGGGATTGGGTTTGCACCCAAACCCAAGAATAAGAAGGATGACAAGACCAAGCAACCTCTTCCTCTCAAGCAAACCTTTGTGAAGGAGGGAGAGGGTACTCCTAAGGTGAAGAAGAACAATGTGAAGGGTGGTGGAGTCAAGAAGGGCATTGGTACTCCTTCCAACAAAGTCGGCGACTTTAACCCATCTTATGTGTTATGCCGCGCTAGTGATGGACATGTTTATGCTAAATTTGTTGGTTCTTCTTATGAGTACATTGAATGGTCTATTGGGGTTCCTAATACCCTTGTCACGAACATCAAAGGACCCATTACAAAATGGGTACCTAAAACCAAGCATTGATTTCTTGTAGGAGTTTGGTTCCGATGGGGGATCATGGTTGCTCGATAGTGGAGCCACAAATTATATGACTGGAAGCAAAGACTTGGTGGTGGACGTGCACAAAGGTTCATCTATGCCCACCAATGTTGAATGGGGTGATGCTTCATCTTCTAAGCTATTGGGTCTTGGCAAGGTGGTCATTTCTCATGATCTCAGGATCGAGAAAGTCATGCTTGTTGAGTCCCTTGCATACAATTTACTTTCCATTCGTCAACTTACACTCATGGGTTTTGCTACTTTCTTTGATATTGATTCTGTGGCCCTCTTGTGGAGCAAGACTCTTAAAGTAGCCTTTGTTGGGCATGTCAAGAACGGTCTCTATGTGGTCAACTTCTCGGAGCGACCCACTAAGACCGTGACATGCCTAATGGCTAAAGTTGACGTGGGATGGCTTTGGCATTGCCGTTTAGCCCATGTCAATATGAGATCTTTGCAAAGTCTTCTCAAGGGGAACCTTGTCCGTGGACTAACAAATGTTAGTTTTGCCAAAGATCGTGCTTGCAATGCTTGTATCGAAGGAAAGCTACATGAGAAGGCTCACCCTCCCACGACTATCATCTACTCGACGAGGCCTTTAGAGCTCCTTCACATGGATCTCTTTGGGCCTCCATCCTTTGATAGTCTTGGTGGTAGAAAGTATTGCTTGGTGATTGTGGATGATTATTCAAGATACACTTGGGTATATTTCTTCAAGAGGAAGAGTGAGACCCAACAAACCGTCATTAACTTTGCAAATGAAGCCTAACGTCAACATGATGCAAAGATCTTGATGATTCGAAGTGACAACGACACTGAGTTCAAGAACTACACCTTGGATGAGTTCCTTAGTGATGAGGGGATCAAGCATCAATATGTCGCACCTTATACCCTCAACAAAATGGTCTGGCGGAGAGGAAGAACCGGACATTGATGGATGCGACAAGGACCATGATGGTGGAGTTCAAGTCTCCGTACAACTTTTGGGCCGAAGCCATCAACACCACTTGTCATGCATCCAATTGGCTCTATCTCCGCAAAGGTTTGAACAAGACTCCATATGAGATACTTGCCGGTAACAAGCCCAACCTCAAGTACTTCCGGGCGTTCGGGTGTAAGTGTTTCATACTCAAGAAAGGTGTTCGTTTGTCTAAATTTGAGGCTAGAGCTCATGAGGGCATATTTGTTGGTTATGCTACAAACTCTCATGCTTACCGTGTCCTCAACAAGTCTACCAGACTCATTGAGGAGACGTGTAACATGGAGTTTGATGAGAATAACGGCTCCCAAGTGGAGCAAAGTGGTACTTGTGATGTAGGTGATGAATTTCCTCCCCAATCCATAAGAATAATGGGTATTGGTCATATCCTACCCATTGAGGAATCCCTTGTGGCCGAAGGAGAAGGACAATGTTCCACTCAAGTGGAACCATCACCAACCCAAGACCCACACGCTTCCGAAGAACAAAATGAAGGCCCTCAACCAAATGAACAAGGTCAAGTGAAAGATCAACCGCAAGATGGTGTTGATCCACCAAGTGATGCAAAAGGCCAAGTTCCCTCTCTCGAGCAAGTTCAAGATCAAGAGCAAGCTCAAGATCAAGAACAAGCTCATGACGATGCTCTGATACGTCTCCAACGTATCTATAATTTTTGACTGTTCCATGCTATTATATATATTCTGTTTTGAATGTTTAATGGGCTTTATTATACACTTTTAAATTATTTTTGGGACTAACCTACTAACCCAAGGCCCAGTGCAAATTGCTGTTTTTTTTTGCCTATTTCAGGATTTCGCAGAAAAGGAATATCAAACGGAGTCCAAACGGAATGAAACCTTCGGGAGAGTTATTTTTGGAACCGTATCTACCGAGAAGACTTGGAGTACACGTGAGGGAACGAAGGAGGTAGCCACGAGGGTCCAGGGCACGCCCCCTCCCCCTGGGCACACCCCCACCCTCGTGGGCCCCCTCTGGCTCCGCCGATGCCCTCCTTCCTCCTATATATATCCATGTACCTTGAAAACATCGAGGCAACAGAGAAAACCCTAATTTCACCGCCACAACCTTCTGTTCCCGTGAGATCCCGTCTTGGGGCCTGTTCCGGAGCTCCGCCGGAGGGGGGATCTACCACGGAGTGCTTCTACATCAACACCATAGCCTCACTGATGAGTTGTGAGTAGTTTACCACGGACCTTCGGGTCCATAGTTATTAGCTAGATGGCTTCTTCTCTCTTTTTGGATCTCAATACAAAGTTCTCCTCGATCTTCGAGGAGATCTATTCGATGTAATCTTTTTGTGGTGTGTTTGTCGAGATCCGATGAATTGTGGGTTTATGATCAAGATTATCTATGAGAAATATTTGATTCTTTTCTGAAATCTTTTATGTATGATTATAATATCCTTGCAAGGCTCTTCAAATTATTGGTTTGGTTTGGCCTAGTAGATCTATAGTTCTTGCAATGGGAGAAGTGCTTGGCTTTGGGTTCAATCTTGCGGTGTCCTTTCCCAGTGACAGTAGGGGCAACAAGGCACGTATTGTATTGTTGCCATCGAGGATAAAAAGATGGGGTTTATGTCATATTGCTTGAGTTTATCCCTCTACATCATGTCATCTTGCTTAAAGCATTACTCTGTTCTTATGAACTTAATACTCTAGATGCATGCTGGATAGCGGTCGATGTGTGGAGTAATAGTAGTAGATGCAGAATCGTTTCGGCCTACTTGTCACGAACATGATGCCTATATATAATGATCATGCCTAGATATTCTCATAACTATGCGCTTTTCTATCAATTGCTCGATAGTAATTTGTTCACCCACCGTAGAATTCTGCTATCATGAGAGAAGCCACTAGTGAAACCTATGGCCCCCGGGTCTATTCTCAACATATTAATCTTCGAATCTACTTTACTTTGCTTTATTTACTTTTTGTTCTTATATCCAAAAATATTATACTATCCTATCTATCAGATCTCACTTTCATAAGTGACCGTAAATGGATTGACAACCCCTTATCGCGTTGGCTGCGAAGTTCTTATTTGTTTGTGCAGGTGCGAGGGAGTCGCGCGTGGTCTCATACTGGATTGATACCTTGGTTCTCAAAAACTGAGGGAAATACTTACGCTACTGTGCTGCATCACCCTTTCCTCTCGAGGGAATACAACGCAAGCTCGAGAAGTAGCAAGAAGAATTTTTGGCGCCGTTGCCGGGGAGGCTTACACAAAAGTCATATACCAAGTACCTATCACAAACCCTTATCCTTCGCATTACATTTTTTGCCTCTCGTTTTCCTCTCCCCCACTTCACCCTTGCCGTTTTATTTGCCCTTCTTTTTCCATGTGTTTACCGTTCGCCTTGCTTCGCCGTCATGGCTAGCCCCTTATCCGCTCCTTTGTCTCCCTAGTTTGAAGTTCTTCACTTCAAGCAAAAACAAGGGGAAAACTTGAAAGATGCTTGGTTTAGGATGATGGAATATTATTGTAATTGCACCCTAGAGGTGAATTTTAGAATCTTGCTTCCCAAATTTTATGTTGGACTAAATATGTCCCATAGACAACTCTTGGATTGCGTTGCCAAAGGGAATTTTATCGAAATTGATCCTAGTATTGCACATGAAATTATAGAGGGAATAGTGGGAACACTACCTCAACAATAAGGGTTACATCAAGCCCAGGAAGAGACACAAGTTTTTGAGAAAATTTGCGAAGTAACAAAAATATTACAAAGTTCTCTTGAACCTCTTAAAAGTGTTAGTGGAAATCTCCACCGCATGAATATGTTGATTACCCTTTGCAATAAGCGATTGGATTCGTTAGATCTAATGATTTACGAATATGAAGGGAAAGGTAAAGAACCTCCCGGATTCGAGTTTGACACTGCCAAAAGAGTAGAGACTAAAGATGGCAATACCTAGATCTATTCTTGTATCGTCGCTAGCTAGGGGCGTTAAACGATAGCGCTTGTTGGGAGGCAACCCAATTTTATTTTCTTTGTTTTTGCTTCTATTTAGGAATAAATATAGCATCTAGCTTCTGTTTAGATGTGGTTTTGTGTTTTAATTAGTGTTTTGTGCCAAATAGAACATTTGGGAAGACTTGTGTGAAGTTTATATGATCATGCTTTAAAAAACAGAAACTCTAGTGCTCACAAGATTAGCCACCAGATTTTACTGGAGAGTGCTATTTAGTTGATTCTTTTTGCAGATGGTTAATATACAAATTCCCCATGTTTAACAATTTATTTCAATTTTTTGGAGTTACAGAAGTATTCGAAAGTTACAGATTACTACAGATTGTTCTGTTTTTCACAGATTCTGTTTTTCGTGTGTTGTTTGCTTATTTTGATGAATCTATGAGTAGTATTGGGGAATATGAATCATAGAGAAGTTGGAATGCAGTAGGTTTAACACCAATATAAACAAAGAATGAGTTCATTACAGTACCTTTGAGTAGTGGTTTGTTTTCTTATACTAACGGACCTCACGAGATTTTTGGCTAAGTTTTGTGTTGTGAAGTTTTCAAGTTTTGAGTATGGCTTTGATGGACTATGGAACAAAGAGTGGCAAGAGCCTAAGCTTGGGAATTCCCAAGGCACCCCAAGGTAAAATTCAAGGACAACCAAAAGCCTAAGCTTGGGGATGCCCCGAGAAGGCATCCCCTCTTTCGTCTTCATCTATCGGTAACTATACTCGGGACTATATTTTTATTCACCACATGATATGTGTTTTGTTTGTATCGTCATGTATGATTTGAGTCTTTGCTTTTTAGTTTGCCACAATCATCCTTGCTGGACACACCTTTTTAGAGAGATAAATATGATCTAGAATTTATTAGAATACTCTATGTGCTTCACTTATATCTTTTGATCTAGATAGTTTTGCTCTAGTGCTTCACTTATATCTTTTAGAGCACGGCGGTGGTTTTATTTTGTAGAAATTGTTGATCTCTCATGCTTCACTTATATCCTTTTGAGAGTCTTTTAGAACAGCATGGTAATGTGCTTTGGTTATAAAACTAGTCCTAATATGATAGGCATCCACAATGAATATAGTAAAAACTTTCATATAAAGTGCATTGAATATGATGAGAAGTTTGATACTTAGGGCGTGTTCTGATCTTCTCCCGCTCCACGCTTCAAAAATACCTGGAGCAGTTATGAGCCGAACGAAATAGCACCGAGAAGCTGGCTTCAAGAAGTTACGATCGATCGTAGTACAAAAACACGAAGCACGATCGGCCCAGCTCCACAGATATGAAAAGCTGAAGTTAGCCAATATTACAATCGAATTGCCACCGCCTAGTGAATCCATCGAATCGGTACGCTCTCTCAAACATATCGCTAGTTCGTTCCCTCAACCAAAACGCTAAAGGGGCTCGTTCTAGCCCAAACCGGGCTGCCTTCAACGGCCCAAACTGACGCCCAACCAGGCCAGCAACCTCCCAGCTAGGCTTTAGCGATAGAAGAAGTTGCACGACGACGAACGCTTGGGGAATCGCCAGCTAAAGCGAGAAGTTGGCTAGGGAAGCGGGATTTGGGAAGTTTTGTGAAGCTGAAGGAGATCAGAACACGCCCTTAATGCTTGTTTTGAGATATGAGGATGATGATATTATAGTCATGCTAGTGGAATAATTATGAATTTGAGAAATACTTGTGTTCAAGTTTGTGATTCCCGTAGCATGCACGTATGGTGAACCGCTATGTGACGAAGTTAGAGCATGAGGTATTTATTGAGTGTCATCCTTTGTGTGGAGGTCGGGATCGCGCGATGGTTAACTCCTACCAACCCTTCCCCAGGGAGCATGCGTTGAATACTTTGTTTTGATGACTCGTAGATTTTTGCAATAAGTATATGAGTTCTTTATGACTAATGTTGAGTCCATGGATTATACGCACTCTCACCCTTCCACCATTGCCAGCCTCTCTTGTACCGCGCAACTTTCGCCGGTACCATAAACCCACCATATACCTTCCTCAAAACAGCCACCATATTAATAACCCACAAGTGTAGGGGATCAGTTGTAGCCTCTTTCGATAAGTAAGAGTGTCGAACCCAACGAGGAGCTAAAGGCAGAACAAATATTCCCTCAAGTTCTATGAACCACCGATACAACTCTACGCACGCTTGACGTTTACTTTACCTAGAACAAGTATGAAACTAGAAGTACTTTTTAGTTTTTGTGGGATAGGTTTGCAAGAATATAAAAAACACGTAAATAAAACTAGGGGCTGTTAAGATAAAGAAGCAATAAAGTTAATATAGCGAGTGTGGAAAAGTGGTGGTAGGAGTTGCGAAATTGCCCCTAAGCAATTGACTATGTTACTAGACCGATAGCAAGTTTTATGTGGGAGAGGCCACTGCTAACATGTCATCCCTTACTTGGAATTCTATGCACTTATTATTCGAACTATTAGCAAGCATCCGCAACTACTAACATTCATTAAGGTAAAACCCAACCATAGCATTAAGATATATTGGTCCCCCTTCAATCTCGTATGCATTAATTTCTACGCTAGGTTGAAGCTTCTGTCACTCTTACCCTCCAATACGTAGTCCTATCAACATAAAACTAACCCTATGGTGTGATCCATGCACGCGCTCATATGATGGGCACCAAAGGATAGTAACATAACCACAAGCAATTTAAATCAATCATAGCAATTCACCAATCACCGATAGGACAACGATAATCAACTCAGACATCATAGGATGGCAACACATCATTGGATAATAATATGAAGCATAAAGCACCATGTTCAAGTAGAGGGTACAGCGGTTTGCGAGGGAGTGGACAGTTGTAGATAGATGGGGGAAGGTGATGGAGATGTTGGTGAAGATGACAGAGGTGTTGGTGTAGATCGCCGTCACACGATGATGGCCCTGGCGGCACTCTGGTGCCACCGGAAGCGAGGGGGAGAGAGCCCCCTCCTTCTTCTTCTTCATTGACCTTCTCCCTAGGTGGGAGAAGGGTTTCCCCTCTAGTCCATGGCCTCCATGGCGGCGGAGGGGCGAGAGCCCCTCCGGGATTGGATATGTCTCTCTGTCTCTCTCTGTTTCTGCGTTCCGAGATTCTGACCCTTCACCGTTTCTTAAATTCCCGGAGATCCGTAACTTTGATTGGGCTGGTTTTTGGACATGATTTTTATCCAGATATTAGCTTTCTTGCGGCGAAAGAAGGGCATCAACCGCCTTACGGTGTGCCCACGAGGGCCCAGGGCGCGCCCCCTGCCTCTTGGCCCACTCGGGCATCGTCTGATGTTGGTTCCGCTTCCCAAAATTCACATATATTCCAAAAAAAATCTCCGTCCGTTTTTATTCAGTTTGATATGGATATTCTACAAAACAAAAAACATGCAACAAACAGGAACTGTCACTAGGCACTGGATCAATATGTTAGTCCCAAAAAATAGTATAAAAAGTTGCCAAAAGTATATGAAAGTTGTAGAATATTGGCATGGAATAATCAAAAATTATAGATACGACGGAGACGTATAACCATCCCCAAGCTTAATTCCTGTTCGTGCTCGAGTAGGTAAATAAAAAAGATATTTTTTGATGTGGAATGCTACCTAGCATAATCTTGATCATGTAATCTAATCATGGCATGAATATTAAGACACGAGTGATTCAAAGCAATAGTCTATCATTTGACATTAAGACAATAATACTTCAAGCATACTAATAAAGCAATCATGTCTTTTCAAAATAACATGGCCAAAGAAAGTTATCCCTACAAAATCATATGGTCCGGCTATGCTCCATCTTCACCACACAAAGTATTTAAATCATGCACAACCCCGGTTTTAGCCAAGCAATTGTTTCATACTTTAGTATTATCAAACTTCTTCAACTTTCACACAATACATGAGCGTGAGCCATGGACATAGCACTATGGGTGGAATAGAAGGTAGTGATAGACAAATGGGGGGATAAAGTCTCACATCGACTAGGAAAATCAATGGACTATGGAGATGTCCATCGATCGATATCAATGTGAGTGAGTAGGGATTGCCATGTAACGGATGCACTAGAGCTATAAGTGTATGAAATCTCAAAAAGAAAACTAGTGGGTGTGCATCAACTTGCTTGCTCATGAAGACCTAGGGCATTTGAGGAAGACCATCGTTGGAATATACAAGCCAAGTTCTATAATGAAAATTCCCACTAGTATACGGAAGTGACAAGACAAGAGACTCTCTATTATGAAGATCACGGTGCTACTTTGAAGCACAAGTGTGGAAAAGGATAGTAGCATTGTCCCTTCTCTCTTTTCTCTCATTTTTTTTGGAGGGGGTTTCTCTCTTTTTTTTAGCCCCTCTCTATTTTTTTAGGCCATCTTTTTTTTATTTGGCCTTTCCTCACATGGTACAATGCTCTAATAATGAAGATCATCACACTTTTATTTACTTACAACTCGAAGATTACAACTCGAAGCTAGAAAAAAATATGACTCTATGTGAATGCCTCCGGCGGTGTACCGGGATGTGCAATGATCTAGCGTAGCAATGACATCAAAAAACGGACAAGCCATGGAAACATCATGCTAGCTATCTTACGATCATGCAAGGCAATATGACAATGATGGTGCGTGTCACAATAAACGGAACGGTGGAGTTACATGGCAATATATCTCGGAATGGCTATGGAAATGCCATAATAGGTAGGTATGGTGGCTGTTTTGAGGAAGGTATATGGTGGGTATATGGTACCGGCGAAAGTTGCGTGGTACAAGAGAGGCTAGCAATGGTGGAAGGGTGAGAGTGCGTATAATCCATGGACTCAACATTAGTCATAAAGAACTCACATACTTTTTGCAAAAATTTATTAGCCATAGAAACCAAGTACTACACGCATGCTCCAAGGGGGGAGGTTGGTAGGAGTTAACCATCGCGCGCCCCCGACCTCCACACAAAGGATGACACTCAATAAATAAATCATGCTCCAACTTCGTCACATAACGGTAAACCATACGTGCATGCTACGGGAATCACAAACCTCAACACAAGTATTTCTAAAATCCACAACTACCCACTAGCATGACTCTAATATCACCATCTTTATATCTCAAAACTATTGCAAGGAATCAAACATATCATATTCAGTGATCTACAAGTTTATGTAGGATTTTATGACTAACCATGTGAATGACCAATTCATGTCAACTCTCTAAATAGATATAAGTGAAGCAAGAGAGTTTTAATTCTTTCTACAAAAGTTATGCCCATGCTCTAACAATTATAAGTGAAGCAAAAGAGTATTCTACAAATGGCGGTTTCCTATGTGAGGAGAAACATGCAATCCAAACTTCAAATGATATAAGTGAAGCACATGAAGCATTCTATAAAGCCATACTCAAAAGATATAAGTGAAGTGCAAAGAGCATTCTATAAATAAACCAAGGACTATCTCATACCAGCATGGTGCATAAAAGAAAAGGTGAAAACTAAATGCAAAAGATGCTCCTAGATCTGCACATATCACATGAATGAAACGAATCCGAAAACATACCGATACTTGTTGAAGAAAGAGGGGATGCCTTCCAGGGCATCCCCAAGCTTAGACGCTTGAGTCTCCTTGAATATTTACTTGGGGTTCCTTGGGCATCCCCAAGCTTGAGCTCTTGCGTCTCCTTCTTCTTCTCACATCGAGATCTCCTCGATTTTCGAACACTTCATCCACGGAAAACTTCAACAGAAAACTCGGTAAGATCCGTTAGTATAATAAAGCAAATCATTACTCCAAGTACTGTGGCAAAGCAATTCATATTTTGTTTTTGAATTGTATCTACTGTAATATAACTTTTCCATGGCTTAATCCGCTGATAGAAATCGTTAGTTTCATCAAAACAAGCAAACTATGCATCAAAAACAGAATCTGTCTAAAACAGAACAGCCTGTAATAATCTGAACATTCACCATACTCCTGATACTTGAAAAATTCTGCCAAAATTAGGAAAAATATACAGTTTGTATAGAAAGACATTGCAGAAAGTTTCAGAACCATTTGATGTTCCAGCAAAAAATGTAAAATCGCGCACTACAGCCAAGTTTCTGTCCTGCACCACACAAACCAACAAGCATTGTAAACATCCTAAAGGCAAACATTGGCACATTATTTTTATAATACAATGGAATTGTACAAGGGGATAATTATTTTTGTTGAAAAGTTTCTGTAATTAAGATTCACAAAGTTTCCATGGGCATGAACAAAGTTCAAGGACGTCCCCCACTTTCACAATGCTCGCCTATATCACTTTCACTTTTCTTTTTGAAAAGTTTTAGGTTCCCCTCTTTATTTTATTTTATTTTAAAACTTTATAAAAGCACACAACAGAAATAAATGACTCTCTAAAACTTCCGGGTTGTCTCCCTAGCAGCGCTTTCTTTAAAGCCATTAAGCTAGGTGCTACTTCTCGAGCTTGCGTTGTATTCCCTCGAAGAGGAAAGGGAGATGCAGCACAGTAGCGTAAGTATTTCCCTCAGTTTTTGAGAACCAAGGTATCAATCCAGTAGGAGACCACGCACGAGTCCCTCGCACCTGCACAAACAAATAAGAACTTCGCAGCCAACGCGATAAGGGGTTGTCAATCCTTCATGGTCACTTACGAGGGTGAGATCTGATAGAGATGATAGTTTATATTTTTGGTATTTTTGTTCTATAAGAACAGCAAATAAAAGCAATAAAAGTAAAGTAGCTGTAGATTGATATGTTGAGAATAGACCTGGGGGCCATAGTGTTCTCTAGTGGCTTCTCTCATGATAGCGATATCCTATGGCGGGTAAACAAATTACTGTCGAGCAATTGATAGAAAAGCGAATAATTATGAGACTATCTAGGCATGATCATTGTATATAGGCATCACGCCCGAGACAAGTAGACCGACTCCTGCCTGCATCTACTACTATTCCTCCACACATCGACCGCTATCCAGCATGCATCTAGTGCATTGAGTTCATAAGAACAGAGTAACGCCTTAAGCAAGATGACATGATGTAGATGGATAAACTCAAGCAATATGATATAAACCCCATCTTTTTATCCTCGATGGCAACGATACAATACGTGCCTTGCTGCCCCTACTGTCACTTGGAAAGGACACCGCAAGATTGAACCCAAAGCCAAGCACTTCTCCCATTGCAAGAACTATAGATCTAGCAGGCCAAACCAAACCAATAATTCGAAGAGACTTGCAAGGATATTATGAGCACACATAAAAAGTTCAGAGAAGAACCAAATATCTTTCATAGATAACCTTGATCATAAACTCACGATTCATCGGATCTCGACAAACACACTGCAAAAAGAGATTACATCAAATAGATCTCCTCGAAGACCGAGGAGAACTTTGTATTGAGATCCAGAGAGAGAGAAGAAGCCATCTAGATACTAGCTATGGACCCGAAGGTCTGTGGTAAACTACTCACAACTCATGGTGAGGGCGATGATGATGATGATGAAGAACTCCGTGATGGATCCCCCTCCGGTGCAGCTCCGGAACAGGCTCCAAGATGGGATCTTCACGGGAACAAAAGGTACGGCGGTGGAATTAGGGTTTTGTCTCTGTTGACGGAGGTTCTGGGGTACGTAGACTTATATAGGAAGAAGGAGGGCACCGAGGGACGCTCGAGGGTGCCACGAGGCACGGGGCGCGCCCTAGGAAGGGGGGCGCGCCCCCCACCCTCGTGGGCCTCGTCTTGATCCCCTGACATGGTTCTCAAGCTCCGCGTGCGTGATTTTCTCCAAAAATATCTCTCGCGAAGGTTTCATTCCGTTTGGACTCCGTTTGATATTCTTTTTCTGCAAAACCCTGAAACAGGCAAAAAACAGCAATCTGGACTGGGCCTTTGGGTTAGTAGGTTAGTCCCAAAAATGATATAAAAGTGAATGATAAAGCCCGTTAAACATCCAAGACTTCATAAATAATAGCATAGAACGATCAAAAATTATAGATACGTTGGAGACGTATCACTAGGCATATAGTGCTCAAGTGATGGATCCACCCGGATCCCAAGGTATATCAAAGCCAATTTTATTTAACAATGATTTGTCATTTAGTAGTGAGCACAAAGTGATATATATCATGCAACAACGAAGTATAACTCTCTTCCTATGCATCGGCATGTCATACAAGAACAATTCATGCACATCAAGTAAAGGCCAATGCATAGTATAAGCAGTTTCTTGCAATTTTATCATGTTGGAAACATAGAGAGGCGGAGATGTAGTTCCTCTCTCATAATAATTGCAAGTAGGAGCAGCAAGCACATGCATATTATATTCATCAAAATCATCGTGTGTGACAGAAAAAGGCAACCCATCAATATAATCCTTAATAAGTGCAAACTTCTCCAATATAGTGTAGTTTGGAGAATTCAAAAAGATAGTAGGACTATCATGTGTGGGTGCAATAGCAACAATCTCATGTTTAACATAAGGTACTATAGCAAGTTCATCTCCATAAGCATAATTCATATTGGCATATTGGCCACAAGCATAGTAAGCATCATCAAAAAGGGATATTTCAAAAGAATCAATGGGATCATAGCAATCATCATAGCATTCATCCTTCGGTAAGCACGAAGGGAAATTAAACAATGTATGTGTTGAAGAGTTACTCTCATTAGAAGGTGGGCACAGGTAGCTAATCCGCTCTTCCTACTTTTGTTCTTCGCTCTCCTCCTCATATTTTTCTTCCAATGAGCTCACAATGTCATTAATTTCTTCTTCCATAGACTCCTGCAAAATATTAGTCTCTTCTTGGACAGTGGAGTAGGCCTCAATATATGTTTTAATATAGGCATTAGAAGCATAATTATCATAACAATATTTAAATATGGAAAAAATTTCAGATTTGTAAAGAGTAGCATCATACTTTTCAATCAAAGAAGCAATTTCATAAGCACCCTTAAAAGCAACACATTCTTTGATTTGTTGAACATGATAGTAACTATAAACACCCTTAGCAGACGAATATACAATTCCATTATCACTAAACTCACATTGGTCGGGAAGGTGTTTCTTAGGGTCTTCAGAACAACAAGTAAAATCATATATTTCACATAAATTCCAAGCATAGCATTGCAAACGATGAATTTGATCCACTAAAAGTTTCCCTTTTTCAGATATGCGGTGTCGCACATAACAAGCATGCTCATCTAAAGATTTTCCCTCAACTAAGCTAGTTGGGGTTTCAGCCCGAGCACATAGGGATCGAAGATGATCCAAGTAATAAGCTTCAGGAGTGTGATAGATTTTGAGTGGTTCTTCAACCATTGGTTCAGCAGATACCACTAATTTTTTTGGTATTTTGCGTTTCCTACCCATAGCTAAAGATAGAAAACAACTTAGAACAGCAAATAAAATCTACTTAGTGATAAAGCAAACAAGCACACACGAGAATATTCACCCCACGCTATTGCTCCCCGTCAACGGCGCCAGAAAAAGGTCTTGATAACCCACAAGTGTAGGGGATCAGTTGTAGCCTCTTTCGATAAGTAAGAGTGTCGAACCCAACAAGGAGCTAAAGGCAAAACAAATATTCCCTCAAGTTATATCGACCACCGATACAACTCTACGCACGCTTGACGTTTACTTTACATAGAACAAGTATGAAACTAGAAGTACTTTGTAGTTTTTGTGGGATAGGTTTGCAAGAATAAAGAACACGTAAAAAAAACTAGGGGCTATTAAGATAAAGAAGCAATAAAGTTAATATAGCGAGTGTGTAAAAGTGGTTGTAGGAGTTGCGAAATTGCCCCTAAGCAATTCACTATGTTACTAGACCGATAGCAAGTTTTATGTGGGAGAGGCCACTGCTAGCATGTCATCCCTTACTTGGAATTCTATGCACTTATGATTGGAACTATTAGCAAGCATCCACAACTACTAACGTTCATTAAGGTAAAACCCAACCATAGCATTAAGATATATTGGTCCCCCTTTAATCCTGTATGCATCAATTTCTACGCTAGGTTGAAGCTTCTGTCACTCTTGCCCTCCAATACGTAGTCCTATCAACATACAACTAACCCTATGGTGTGATCCACGCGCTGATACGTCCAAAACGTATCTATAATTTCTGCTTGCTCCATGCCTCTTTTGTGTGATATTGCTATGATATTTATGCACGTCCATACACTTTTGATCATATTTGGACTAACCGATTAACTCAGTGCACCCCAGTGCCAGTTTCTGTTTTCTGCTGTTTTTGTATTTCAGGTTTTCCCATTACGTAAACTGCCAGAAAAATTCCGGGAAAAATATATAAAAAATCAGCGTTCCGGAAGCTTCCAATGCGGCCAAAGTAGGGCCGGAGGGGGGCCCCCCAGGCCTCCGCTGATGCCCCCCTTTGGCATATATTTACACCGCGTCTCGAAACCCTCGAGGAAGGAACCCTTTTTCGCGATCTCATCTCTGTTCCGCCGCCGCCGCGCTTCCAAGATCGGGAGCACCAGGAGAACTCTTCCCGCACCCTGCCGGAGGAGAGGATCACCACCGGGAGCCTCTCCACCACCATGGACGCCTCCCGGATGAGTTGTGAGTAGTCTCCCTTGGACCATGGGCCCATGACCAGTAGCTATGTGATGTTCTCCTCCCCTCTTTGTTCTTTACTAATTACACCTCGTGAGCTGCCCTACATGATCGAGGCACATATGTAATCCTTATGCTGTTGCTATGATGAGTTTGCTGGGATCCGATGGATTATGAGATTATGTTCAGATTGTGTGTGAGTAATATATTTGATTTACCTCTTTTATATTTATGTTCTTGAGTAATTCTTGCATGTTCTCCGTTGCTGTTTATTGCTTTGGCCAAGTAGTAGGTAGTAACTCCAAGAGGGAACGTTATGCTTGATTGTGGGTTCATGCCCCTCGATGACTAGCTTGAGTGACAGAAACATGAGTCTAGGGGATGTGCTGTTGCCACAAGGGGGAAAACAACGGTGCTTGTACTCGCGGGTGCAAGGATTGTTTACTTTACGCAAAGTTCTTTTAATGCAGTTGTCTGTTGCTTTGAGTTTACACTATGGGTGGGACTCGCAACTTAATACCAGCGAGATGTTCTGGATAGATATCTCAAGGTGGATGATTAGTAGTAGATGCAGATGGATTTCGGTCTACTTACCTTGGCGTACCGCCCATGCTTTTGAGCCTCTACCTTTCTTGCAGCATAGTTAGCATTGGTTTGCGCACATAATCCTGTCAATTGCCCCGCTGTAATTCGTTTACCTCACTTAGCTGTTTTATCGTCTTTTGGGAGAGAGACATCACTAGTGAACATCATGGGACCCCGGTCCATATTACCATCACTGATCACATCCGCTATTTACTTTCAGTTCTTACTTACTAGTTGCAATTATACCTATCACTATTATCTCTTGCGTTTGATCCTTTGTAAACAACAAGGCCGGAGGGATTGACAACCTCTCTGTACTCGTTGGGAGCAAAGTTATTTGTATCTGTGTGCAGGTCCGGTTGATCGCTAGTTGCGCCGCTAGCAGTTGACACCTTCTTGTTGAACCTTGGAGTCTCAGGGGAATTCGATCCTTGGTATCTTTGCCAAGGGAAAACTACCGCTACACTGCATCTCAAACCTTCCACTTGGGGTAACCAACGAGGGGCGAGAAGCCATCAAGCAAAGTTTTCTGGCGCCGTTGCCGGGGACTCCACTCTTCAAGATAGGGGAGTTGCACGCTATATTTTACCTTTGTTTTTTAGTCTTGTTAGTTTACCTTTCAGTTTTTGCTTTAGTATCTTTTATCAAAAATCACAAAAATAGTTATCTTGCTTGCTTGCTGCTATGGGTTCCACCGAGAACACCAAGTTGTGTGACTTCACTAGTCATAACAACGATGACTTTATCTGCACACCTATCACTACACCTGCCACTTCAGCACCTTCTTATGAAATTAAACCTGTTTTACTGAACTTAGTTATGAAAGATCAATTCTCCGGTGCTGGAGATGATGCTGCTTTACACTTAAACAATTTTGTTGAACTCTGTGATATGCAAAAGTACCAAGAAATAGATGGTAATATTGTTAAGCTTAAGCTTTTTCCTTTCTCCTTGAGAGGAGGAGCTAAAATTTGGTTTCAATCCTTGCCTAGAAATAGCATAGATTCTTGGGACAAGTGCAAAGATGCCTTTATTGGAAAGTACTATCCACCTGCTAAAATTATGCAACTAAGGAGTAACATAATGAATTTCAAACAATTGGATAATGAACACGTTGCCCAAGCTTGGGAACGCATGAAATCTCTTGTCAAGAACTGCCCTACTCATGGTTTGACTACTTGGATGGTTATCCAAACTTTTTATGCAGGCTTGAACTTTACCTCGCGGAACTTGTTAGATTCGGCCACGGGAGGAACCTTTATGTCAACTACACTTGGTGCTGCCACGAAGCTTCTCGATGAGATGATGACCAATTATTCCCAATGGCACACCGAACGCGCTCCAACAGGTAGGAAGGTAAATTCTGTCGAGGAGATTTCCTCCCTAAATGAAAAAGTTGACTTGATCATGTCTCTACTTTCCAAGCAATCTTCTATTGATCCTCGTGATGTTCCTTTAAATTCTTTGATTGCTCAAGAACAAGTAGATGTGAACTTTATCTCTAGAAACAATTTTAATAACAATGCTTATAGGAGTAATTTTGGTAGCAATCCTAGACCGTTCCCCTCTAATTCTTATGGGAACAACAATGCTTATCCTAGCACCAAGAACTCCACCCAAAGAGATAGAGACATGGCTGGTTATGAGAATCTTCTAGAAATAGAGAAGGCCACTAAGAACTACATGCACACCCAATATGAACAAAACAAAACCTTCTCGAGGCAATTAAATGAGCATACTGCTATCTTGCAAGACATTGGTAGACAACTAAAGAGCCTAAATGTTGAGATTTCTAACCTCCAGACTAGGCTCACCATCACTGAGACCCAAGTTTCCAAGATGTCCCACACACAAGCCACTTTGATAAACCAGATGGCAGCCAAACCCGAAGTGGTTGCACCCCTAAAGGAGGAAAAAGATAGAATTAAGAACCTTCCTACCCACCACACTGTTGCTACTATCCAAGTTGTTGAGGATATCCAAACTCTTAGCACCCAATGCACTCCTGGTCCCGTTGGACCTATTAATGGTGATGCTATGACCATAGAAACTACCAAACAAGTGAGCCTAAAGGACACCACTACCACTTTACTTGATAGTAGTGACCTTGATTTTGATAATTGCACCCTTACCGAAGTTATTGATTTCCTTCACAAGATGTCTGAAGATCCCCGCACTAGCACACTTAACCTTGCCTTCACAGAGCATATCACTAATGCTCTCATCAAAGCTAGGGAGGAGAAACTTAGGGTAGAAGCCTCCATACCTAGAAAGCTAGAAGATGGTTGGGATCCTATGATTAAAATTAAGTTGAATAACTTCTCTTGCTATGCATTACGTGATGTTGGAGCTAGTACCTTTGTTATGCCCAAAAGAATATATGATATGCTTAAATTGAAACCTTTTGATTCTTGTTCTTTTGGTGTTCGTCTTGTTGATTCTTCCATAAAGAAACCTTTGGGGAGGATCGACGGTGTTCTTATCATTGTCAATGACAATTATGTTCCCGTTGATTTTACTATTATGGATACTGAATGTGAACCTTCTTGTCCAATTATTTTGGGACGTCCCTTCCTACACACCGTTGGTGCTATCATTGACATGAAAGAGGGGAATATAAAATTCTAGTTTCCTCTCAAGAAAGGGATGGAACACTTCCCTAGAAAGAAGATTAAGTTACCTTTTGAGTCCGTTATACGGCCTAGCTATTCTTTTACTCTTGATAAAACTTGATCTCTTTGCATTATGCCTAGCTTAAAGGCATAAAAGAAAGCGCTTTTGGGAGGCAGCCCACAATGAATAAATTTTTTTTTTGCTTTTGTTGTGTCTTGATGTTTGTTACTACTGTAGCATCATCATTGTATCTCTACTTTTCAGCTTTGTGCCAAGTGTAGCCTCTGATTGCAAGAAAGTTCAAAAGTTGTGACGTGCTGTCCAGGAAACAGGTTCTGTCCTTTGACAGAAAAATTCGTATAAAATCACCAGATCATCTTTTTGGTCTGTATTTTTTCGATAGCGTGCTCTATACAATTGTCTTTCGGGCGTCTGTTCTGATTTTTTGATTTGAGTTGCAGAAGTGCCCCGAAAAAATCATTTACTACCTGCTGGTCTGTTTTTCACAGATTTTGCCCTGTTTTGCCTTTTCTTCGTTTTGCAAACCTTGAGCTTGCTTTTTATTTGCGAAAACCTTTTGGCAATCTTGAGAAACAGTAGACCTTCAAGAATATCCTTATTTCCAGCAAGGAACAATTACTTTATTAAGGGTACTAACCTCGCTAATCAGATTATGATGAGTTATGTATGAAGGGAGTTTTCAAGTGTGCGAGGCAAGATGATAAAAAGATTCAGGAGTGTCAAACGCTCAAGCTTGGGGATGCCCCCGTGCACCCCCAAGAAATATTCAAGAAGACTCAAGCGTCTAAGCTTGGGGATGCCCCCGTGCATCCCCTTCTCCATCAACAATTATCAGTTCGTCTTTCGTTCCACTATATTTTTATCACTTCATGTGTTATGTGCTATGCTTGGAGCGTCTTGCTTTTAGTTTCCTTTTTAGTTTTCTTTAGCTTTGCTTGATGTTCATAACGAGTTGGAACTCAGCTTTCCTTGTGTGGGAGAGAAACACGCTCCACTTCAACCTAGAACATAACATAGAATTTTCATGTCTATCCTTGTTGTGTGTGTTCTTTGTCTTTCAATAGCTACTATCATGTTCAGCTCTTAGTTTTCATGCTTATCTTTTTAAAGAGCTTTTGTTTAGTTGGTCGCTGGAACTCTCTTTAGTATCATGCTTATCTTGTTAAGAGAGTTGGCTTCTGTTGCACTGGTTGATATGTCTATGATAAAAATGCTATGTGCATAATGGTGCTTAGTAGTTCATGTTTTCTTATGGTTAGTCTCAAATAGCTGGGGGGTTCTCAATGTGTTATTGAAGTACCAACATGATTTGTTTGCCTATGATGTGGTATGGTTTAGTGGTATCTTCCTCCAAGAATTTATTTTGATTGACTTGGCGTATGCTCACGCATATTTAAGACTGTAAAGAAAGTCTATCAAGCCTTGATGATCTTTAATTTCTGAGTAGCGATATAACTTACATGCCTGATTCAATGTTGCTTTGTCGCTCTGCATGATTATGAACGTCATTGCTCTTTTAGTTGATCGCTCCCAGTCTTTTGCTAACCTTCGCCTGTACTAAGCGGACTGACTTCTTGTGCATCCAAAATCCTTTAAACCAGTTATGCCATATGAGTCCACCATACCTTCCTATACATGGTATTTACCTGCCATTCCTAACGAAGACTTTCATGTACCATCTCGAAATTATTCAAAAAAGGCATTTCTATTTTGTGCATCTGTTTTAGCTCATGAGGAAGTAGTAGTTAATTCATGATCTTTTTAAGTTGGACAAGCTTCACCCCGGGATTGCATGTCTAATGTGCAAACCCATAATACGAGAAGGAACTGGCATAGAGTGCGCCCGGCTCATTAAAAAATTATACAACAAACAAACCCTCCTTCACGCTTTGTTCATGAGAAATCAGAAAACTTTGGCAGTGATAAACAAAGGAGATTAAGAGGATGTGATCGTCCTCACTCGGGAGCCGTTCCTCGAAACTTGTCCAGCTCAAGAAGTGATTGAGTTATCTGCTAGCATTCGTTGACGAAATATGCATATTCTAAAAAATAATTATTACCTCTGTTTTTAAAACCAAGAGCTCTGGTACATGTTTAGTTTTTGTTTCCGACCACGGGTTTTCAACCTTGCCAACAAAAGCCACGGTTCGAGAGTCTCCACCTTCTGTAAAGCACCAACTATTGAGAGCATGATTGTCATTCTGAGTGTAATGTGCATTGTCCCAAAGTACCATTGTCTTTTGCATGATTATGATATCGTTTATTCTGAAATCATTGTATCTAGTCGTCACTTAAACTTTGGAGGTGCCCCTGCATTTATGTTTTGCTTCACTAAAGGGGGCAAGCGAGATATCACTTTGTCATATTTGCACACCATGCTCATTACGAATCTATTGAGTATCTCAGTTTCATATTGTAAAACTTTCAGTTCTTTGTGATTTTCTCATGAGGCAACTTAATTACTACAAATTCATTGTCTCAGTAAGCATTTGTCATGTGACTATGAAAAGTTCTTATATGGTTAATAGCATGTCACCACAGAAATTATGCTTGTTATCATTTACCTACTCGAGGACGAGCAGGAATTAAGCTTGGGGATGTTGATACGTCCAAAACGTATCTATAATTTCTGCTTGCTCCATGCCTCTTTTGTGTGATATTGCTATGATATTTATGCACTTCCATACACTTTTGATCATAGTTGGACTAACCTATTAACTCAGTGCACCCCAGTGCCAGTTTCTGTTTTCGGCTGTTTTTGTATTTCAGGTTTTCCCATTACGTAAACAGCCAGAAAAATTCCGGGAAAAATATATAAAAAATCAGCGTTCCGGAAGCTTCCATGCGGCCAAAGTAGGGCCGGAGGGGGGCCACTAGGGCTCCAGGCGCCCTGGGGGCGCGGCCCCCCTCCTGGCCGCGCCGGGGGGGCACCTGGGCCCCCCAGGCCTCCGCTGATGCCCCCCTTTGGCATATATTTACACCGCGTCCCGAAACCCTCGAGGACGGAACCCTTTTTCACGATCTCATCTCTGTTCCGCCGCCGCAGCGCTTCCATGATCGGGAGCACCAGGAGAACTCTTTCCGGCACCCTGCCGGAGGGGAGGATCACCACCGGGAGCCTCTCCACCACCATGGACGCCTCCCGGATGAGTTGTGAGTAGTCTCCCTTGGACCATGGGTCCATGACCTGTAGCTATGTGATGTTCTCCTCCCCTCTTTGTTCTTCACTAATTAGACCTTGTGAGCTGCCCTACATGATCGAGGCACATATGTAATCCTTATGTTGTTGCTATGATGAGTTAGCTGGGATCCGATGGATTATGAGATTATGTTCAGATTGTGTGTGAGTAATATATTTGATTTACCTCTTTTATATTTATGTTCTTGAGTAATTCTTGCATGTTCTCCGTTGCTGTTTATTGCTTTGGCCAAGTAGTTGTCACATCCCTAGTTAGCACTTGCATTAGGACCTAACTAGAGTGTGCATCATGTCTACTTTCAAAGAAACTTGAAATGGGATTAACAGAAACCCCAGCACCCCTCTCCTAACAACTAGGGTTTGCTAAAATATTTTCCAATGTACCAAAAATGCCCTTCAAAAATGCTCATCATTTCTGCCTTGGTCTTAAACCTCTGCCAAAAATGGTGCACAATTTTCTAGGACACTCAAGGGCTTTGGATTAAATCATATGGTATTTGAATTTGGGCATTTAAATGTTATAAAATATTTTTAAATGCTCAAATAATCATAAACTATAATGTTTCCTACTGTTCACATTATATACAGTAGGTATGACAAGTGTTATGAGTTACAAAAATGCTCTGGCATTTTATTTAAATGAACAAAGCTGCAAAAGAAATGAAACAGAAAAGAAAATAGAAAAAAAGGGAGAGAGAAAAGCTTACCTGGCGCCCCACCCGGCCCACCTGCCGGCCCAGCCCAGCTGCCGCTCCAGCGAGCTGCTTGGCTCGGCCAGGCAGGCAGGCAGGTGCTCGACGGCGACCGCACGGCGCGCCACGCAGCTGCCCGCCGCCCTGCTTCCTCCCCTCGCCGTTCTGGAGGGATGGTTCGGTCGTTCACGTCGTCCCCGACCTCGCAGACACCTCCACCTCCCCCCAGTTCCTCTCCCTCGCTCTCCCCGCGCCTTGGCCGACGCCGCCGTGCTCGCACCGTCGTAGAAGCCGCGCCCACCGTCGTCCGTGAGCCCCGCCTTGGTGTCCATCGTCTCCGCCGTCCTCGACTGCTTCGAACAGGCCGAGCCCCGAGCGCTCGCCCGCCCTGGAGACGCCCCCGACCTCTTCTTCCCCAACTCCGGCCACGGAGATCCCCCTCGCCGTCCCGCTCAGCTCCGACCACCCCCGATCTCGCTCCGGCGCTTGCTCCAACCCCTGTGAGCCTAGCTTCATCCTCCCCCTCTCCGTTGGCTCTCTTTTGCCCTAGAACGCACTGCACGAAGCTCACCCGCACGCACCGCCGCCGTGGTCGCCGCCGGTGCTGCTCCGGTGACCATTTGGTCACTCGCACCCGTCCTTCACACTCACCGCAGCACGTAGATGCGAAAGGTGCTACGCACGCATTGCCTAGGCCCCTGCAGCCGCATCTCCACACACGCCCGACGCCGATCGCCGCTGTCGAGCTTGTTGTCGTCGTCTCCGGCCACCCCAGGTCCGGCGACCACCACCATCCGACGCGCAACAGCAAGGGCTTTCCAACGCACCCAACCGCAGCTCGAGCCGTGCACCGTAGGCGATTTCCGAAGCACGCCGCCGTGTTTGGCCTCGCCGGCAGCTAACGCCGGCGGGATGGACCTGTTTGACCACGGGTTTGACCCCCCTGGGTCACTGACATGTGGGCCCTGCCCGCAAGTCAAACCTAGCTTAGGTGTTAATTTAATTCTAATTAGTTAATTAGTTAACTGTGACACTGACCAGTGGGTCCCACTGGTCAGGTTTGACTTGGACTGGCCCTGTTGACTGCCTGACGTCAGCATGATGTCATGCTGACGCAGTAAAGGTTTTTCTGGGATTTTTAGATTAAAAATAATTCAGGAAATTCCAGAAAATACCCAAAACTTGTAAAAATCATATAAAATCAACCATAGCTCAGATGGAAAAGATTTATATATGAAAAATGATCATAAAAATCCAATCTTTCCAATGGCACTGGTTTCATGCATGTTTGAACAAGTTAACTTGCTGTATACATCAAAAACATGATAATGCACTTATTTAAATAATAGTTTGAACTTCAATTTGAATCTTTGATTTAAATAGGTTCAAACCCTTCTGGTTTTAGTTGCATTAGCCAACACACATGCATCTTGCCATGTCATGAACATGCATCATATTGTTGCATTTGTTTGTTAATGATTGTATCGCCGGTATTCTCTGTGTTAGGTCCTGCTCTCGAGGATACTGCTGCGTATCCAGTTGAAGAGCAGTACCCGACAACTACCTTGTCAGGCAAGCAATCATTGATCATTCCGATACAAACCCAATCTTCTCGCTCCTGCTCTCTTTTACTGCATTAAGGCAACAGCGTGTGAACTGCTACTTGCTGCGGTAGATGAACCCTATTCCCTTGCATGACCTGTCATTGCCGCAGTAAATAGTTGAAACCCACTAGCATGTGTAGGAGTTGATTGAGCCATGTGATGTGTGATCCACCATGCTATTTGTTTATGTTGCCTGCTATGCTTAGAGTTGTGTCTGGTCTGATTCATCTGGGTGATGGATCAGAGTGAAATGATCATACCGATAAAGAGAAGGAAGTGTGGAATACGCTTGGTAAAGGTATCGATGAAAGGCCATGTAGGAGTACATGGTGGGTTGTTTCATTGGAATCGTCCATAGGACCTGAGATCTGTATGTGTGGTTCAAGTTACAGTTACTACCATGCATTGGGCCCGAAACCAATGGACCCTCTCGGCTTATTAATTACCCTCGATCCCTGTCCAGGAGTTGCAACTAGTTTCTGGTGTTTATAGCTTACTGGAGGTCGTGCACAACGCTGACCCTCGGGGTGGGTTGTGATGCGACAGGTACGTGGCACGGTGTACCGGTTGCCCGTTTGGTAACTAGGGAACCCTGTACACATCGTTTGGGGCCGTGAGCGACACCCCGGCCGGATCTCCCCACGGATGGAACCCAAATAGGCGATAAACCTGGACGAGAGACTTGAGTAGTTAGTCAGGTCGTGGCCGACACCCTCGCTGGGCTTCCGCTTGAAGGTTGCCGAGTACACGCCGAGTAAACGGCGATAAGTGGTGAAAGCGTGTGTGAAGAAGTACACCCCTGCAGGGTTACCAAACTATTCGAATAGCCATTGTTCGCGGTACGAACTACTTGGTTACTCTTACAGTTCATAGACAAGTTGATGGATACTACTAAAAGCCTCAAGATAAGTGTGAGTGCCGTGGATGGCCCTTCCGTAGGATGACGGAAGAGGATCCTCGGTAGTGTATTGATGTGGTGAGTAGAGGACTCGTGTTCGTAATAACATCTTGCAATCTGTTGAGAGTTGTAGTATAGGTTAGCCAAGCTCAAAGCTGGCATTCTGCTATGAACTCCACTACCCCCTTTGATAATGTTGCATGTATGATAGGTTCTGTGGTAAGACTTGCTGAGTACCTTTGTACTCATGTTTGCTTAATAACTGTTGCAGAGGAGAACCCTGCCCCTGCTGATGGGTTCTACATAGACGTTGACGTCGACGAGTAGCTTGACACCCAGACGGAGATCTGGAGCTTGTGAAGGGCCTTGTAGATAGTCAGGCTACACCAAGCCTGTTTTATTTTCTAAGTTGTCTGTACTCAGACATGTAGCTTCCGCTTGTGCTTGTATGACTGTATGACTTGAGTGTTGGGTCATGTGACCCCTACCTGTATGGATATGTTATGTATGGCTCTTGGAGCCTTTTAAATAAAGTACTTTGAGTCATAGAGTTCTGTTGTGATGCAATGTTGTATTTGCACATATTGAGCATATTGCGTGTATGTTTGAAATGCTTGGTATGTGTGGGATCCGACACCTAGTTGTTTTCCTTTGGTAGCCTACCTTACAGGGAAATGCCTCCTAGTGATTCCAATGAGCCTTGGTAGCTTGCTACTGCTCAGAACACGTAGGCTGGCCGGCATGTGTCCTTCTTCGTTCCTGTGTCTGTCCCTTAGGGGAAATGTCACGCGTTGTTCCTTTAAGTCCATGTAGCTTGCTACGACTTGGGTTCATACGTTGATGACCGACACATTCGTTGCTGGGTCATGGATGCCTGTCTCTGTAATCTAGTGCCACTTTTGGTTTATAACTAGCCATGTCGGCCCGGGTTCTTTGTCATATGGATGCTAGCGACACTGTCATATACGTGTGCCAAAATGCGCAAACGGTCCCGGGCCAGGTAAGGTGCCACCCGTGGGGTTACCGTGCGTGAGGCCGCAAAGTGATATGACGTGTTACAGCTAGATCGGTGTGACTTAGGATTGAGGTCCTGACAGCGTTGGCATCAGAGCTGGACTGCCTGTAGGTTTCTCAAGCCAAACTGGTCGATGTTGAGTCTAGAAAAATTCTTAGTTATATGTAGGGGAATTGATTGTGGAAGGGAACGTAAGGCTCTTTTTACTCCCTTACCCTATGCCCTTCTGATCTGAGTCTGTCTATTCTTTCTACGGGGATTTAGGACTAGGCCTCTTATCCTTACTAGGTTCACGTGTTACTAATCCGTAGACTCTTAGGATTGTTGGTTTCAAGCCTCAGTTCAGTTTCTATCCTTTTGAGTATGATGATTGTTGGACCGGAACCTTGATATGGATTGTTGAGTGGCTATGCTATCATTTGTATGATGTCTCAAATCTTTGTTTGAGCATTTACAGTTGTTATGCTGCCGATTTCTTCCAGAAACACTAATGCCTTTGCATTATTCCGTGTTTCAGATGTCTGGCTGCATCCCTCACCAAGTGGTTCGTTTGACTCGGTGCATTAATGTGCCCGGTCACACGGCCATGCTAGTCCGTGTGATGACTGAGACCGGTTATCGCTGGTATCCTGAATACACCGTGGAGGAACAGTATCGGGATTTCAGAGTCAGTATTTCTGCACAGTCCGGATATACCCCTCATATCCCGGAGCTAATGATCCCATCCATTGGTCTTATGGACTCGGGATTACCATCGAGATGGCAGTGCAGGATGCCGCTTATTCGATGATGACCATTCTCCGTGCTAGGCATGCCCTGTTGCTGAACACTGAGTTCTGTTACATACCAGCCTCACTTCCCGGAGAGGAAGGCTACTACACTGGTTTGTATACTGATGCTGCTCATGAAGAGCCACTGCTTCAGACCACTGTTCAGATGCTGGAGGATAGGGACCGTGAGGTCCGTGCCCTCCGAATGGAGCTGTGTAACACTCGAGCCGCCCACTGGACTACACTGACACGGTTTGCACCTGCTGTGCACGCCGGATATCTGGACATGCGGGATTTGTACCCCATGCGGACTCGTTTGCCTGATCGCATGGATTGGCGTGACGTTGGGGGTATTACACCTCCACGTGGGCGTCGGTTACCACCAGCATCGGGACCGAGACCACATCCATGTCCTTATGGTCCTCAGCCTTCGAGTGCTCGCGAGTTTCAAGATCCATCTATTCCACTTCCAGGCTACGGTGGTAATCTTTACGAGGATTACTACGCGAATGTCTGAGCTAGGCCGTGGTTGTAGTAGTATTGTAGTAGTTGTATTTCCACAGTCCTGCGCGTCTTGTGGAATATGACTTAGTGTGTACTGAGTTCCGGAGGTGTAGTTAAGTAATGTATAGGAGCTTGGAATGCCTCTGATGGGATGTATCGTCTTTCACCGCAGTTGTACTTTAGCCTTGGCTTGTACTGAACTTTGTATGGTGTGTATGACCACTGGTGTATATATAGCAGTTCCTATATTACCATGTCGTACGGATGAACATCTTTGCATTCCATGTCATCCATTACATTCTGCACTTCTATGTCAAATTTTTGCCATCCTTGTCTAAACTGTTGTTTTGTTTTCCTAGGATGGTCAACACTCGCAACACTCCTGCTGCTCAGGAGCAGGGTGAGGCTAGTGGGACCAGGGATGGAAATCTGCCCCAGCCACCCTCTTTGGAGGAAGTTATGCTTGAAGCAGAACGGAACAAGAGAGAGACCAACCGTCTGCTAGAACGCATAGAGCAGAACACTGGGTTCCGTCAGAGGAATGACGTGGTGTCAATCCACAATTTTATCAAGATGTGTCCACCAAAGTTCCATCACTCCACTGAACCTCTGGATGCTGATGACAGGCTACGTAGTATCACCCACAAGCTACACTCTGCCCGTGTGGCCGAAGCTGACAAGGTTATCTACGCCACCTACCATCTTGAGGGCCCTGCCAGTCTTTGGTGGGAAAACTTTGAAGCTATGCGTCCTGCTGGTCAAGTCACTACCTGGGTTGAGTTCGGTGAGGCATTCCGTGAACACCACATTCCGGAAGGTCTCATGGATCGCAAGCGGGAGGAATTCTGCAATTTCACCCAGGGCCGGTTAACTGTGGATGGCTACAGTCGTGAGTTTGGTAACTTGGCACGCTATGCACCTGAAGAAGTATCCACCGATGCCAAGAAGCAGGCGAGGTTCCGCAAGGGACTCAGCCCTGAACTCCGCCGAGATCTACGTCTGCACGAGTGCACTTCCTTATAGAAGTTGGTTAACAAGGCTATCAGTGCTGAAACAGGCCAGACCAACTTCGAGGCCACCCGCAAGCATACTCGAGACTTTGGTTCCTCATCTGGCTCTGGCTCTCACAAGCGTCGTGTGTGGGTTCCTAACACTGCTCTGCCACCCAAGTATACACCGAGGCCATCCTATGAGGCGCCTCGCCCAAGTCAACAGTTTGCACCTGCCAAGACCTATGGAGGACCACCTTCCAACTTTGCTCCACGCACCACCACCGTGACATGTTTCAAGTGTGGAGAACCGGGACACTACATGCGTGATTGTCCCCAGAACCAGCCAGGAAAACCCGTTGGTCGTGGCAAGCCAAACGGCAAGGTGAACTATGTCAAGCCAATCCCCACTACACGTGGTCATGTCAACTATGTCTCTGCTGAGGAAGCTTATGAGGATCCTAACGTCGTCCTTGGTACGCTTCTCGTAAACTGCCATCCGGCATCTGTTCTTTTCGATACTGGAGCATCCCATTCGTTCATATCTGAGAGCTATGCTCGATTGCACAACATGACTTTTTGTGACATGCCTACTTCCATGGTTATTCAAACTCCTGGTTCAAAGTGGCAAACCTCTAGGGTAAGCCATGGAAATGAAATCCTTGTCGATAGACTTGTTTTCCTTGCATCTCTAATCGCTCTCAAGTCCTCGGACATAAACATCATTTTGGGTATGGATTGGATGACAACCCACTACGCCAAAATTGATTGCTTTACTAGGACCGTTCAACTTACACATCCATCCGGCAAGATAGTCAATGTCTTGGCCCGAATGGCTGAACGTCAGCTCTATTCTCTTAATGCCAGCCCTCTACCAGAACTCGAAGATATCCCGGTAGTCCGTGACTTTCCGGATGTTTTTTCCGAAGAACTGCCAGGAATTCCACCTGACAGAGATGTCGAGTTCGTGATAGATCTTATTCCTGGAACTGTTCCAATCTCTAGGAGACCTTATAAGATGGCACCACTAGAATTAGCTGAGCTAAAGAAACAACTCGATGAGTCCTTGCAAAAAGGTTTCATCCGTCCTAGTTCTTTCCCTTGGGCTTGCCCCGTCCTCTTCGTCAAGAAGAAGGATGGAACGGAGTGGATGGTTGTAGATTACCGACCTGTCAATCTGGTCACCATAAAGAACAAGTATCCGCTTCCCAGGATCAACGACCTGTATGACCAGCTCGCTGGATCCTCAGTCTTCTCTAAGATGGATTTGAGGTTGGGCTACCATCAAATCAAAATCAAGAACGGGGACATCCCTAAAACGGCTTTTGTTACTCGTTATGGCCAATATGAGTACACCGTTATGTCCTTCGGGTTAACCAATGCCCCAGCTACCTTTTCTCGGTTAATGAATTCTATATTCATGGAGTATTTGGATAAATTCATCGTGGTATACCTCGATGATATACTCATCTATTCCAAGAACAAGGAAGATCATGCCGAGCATTTAAGGCTGGTATTGACGAAACTTCGAGAGCACCGCCTTTATGCCAAATTCTCTAAATGTGAATTCTGGTTGCCAGAAGTAACCTATCTAGGTCATGTGATCTCTGGCAAGGGTATTGCTGTCAATCCCGAGCGAGTTCAAGCCGTACTTGATTGGACTCCCCCTGAATCGGTCAAGCAAGTTAGGAGTTTTCTTGGCTTAGCGAGCTATTGCCGACGTTTCGTCGAGAATTTCTCCAAGGTTGCCAAACCTCTAACCGAACTCCTCAAGAAAGATAAAAAGTTTGAGTGGACCCCCATAGTGCGAGTCCAGTTTTCAGGAACTGAAAAGACGCCTGACCTCTGCACCTGTACTGGTACCACCAGACTTTTCCAAGGATTTTATAATCTACTGCGACGCCTCGCGACAAGGAATAGGTTGCATTCTCATGCAAGATCGTCAAGTGATTGCATACGTATCCTGACAGTTGCGTCCACACGAGGATAACTATCCTACTCATGATCTAGAGCTTGCAGCTGTAGTCCATGCACTCAAAACATGGCGACATTACCTCCTTGGTAATCGCTGTGAAATCTTCACTGATCACCAAAGTTTGAAGTATATCTTCACTCAACCGGATCTAAATCTCAGGAAAAGACGTTGGGTTGAGTTGCTCACAGATTACGACTTAGGAATCACTTACACTCCTGGAAAGGCCAATGTCATGGCCGATGCACTAAGTCGTAAGTCATATTGTAACAATTTAATGTTACAACAAAGTCAACCACTTCTCCACGAGGAATTTCGTAAGCTTAACCTTCACATTGTTCCTCGAGGATTCCTTTCCACCTTGGTGGCGAAACCTACCCTTATGGATCAGGTCATCAAAGCACAGAAGGTTGATCCCGGAATTTCCCGTATTAAGAGGAACATCAAGAAATGAGTTGCAGGATGTTTCTCAATTGATGATCAAGGAGTCGTATTCTTTAGCAACCGTTTAGTGGTTCCTAAAGTACGAAACCTAAGACATTTGATCCTTAAGGAGGCTCATGAATCTCCTCTCACGATTCATCCCGGTAGTACCAAAATGTATCAAGACCTACGTCAAAGATTCTGGTGGACTAGGATGAAGAGAGAAATCGCTCAATTCATTGCTAACTGCGATGTTTGTCGTCGAGTCAAAGCAGAGCATCAACGGCCTGCTGGTACCCTTCAACCTTTAGCTATTCCTGAATGGAAATGGGATAAAGTCGGTATGGACTTCATCATCGGGTTTCCCAGGTCCAGGAAAGGGAATAATGCTATCTTCGTCGTTATCGACCGCCTCTCTAAAGTAGCTCATTTCCTGCCTGTTCGAGAGATTATTACCGCTAGCCAGCTAGCAGATTTGTATGTCTCTCGAATAGTATCACTTCATGGTGTACCGTTGGAGATTAACTCAGACCGTGGAAGTCTTTTCACTTCACGATTTTGGGAAAGTTTCCAGAATGCTATGGGAACTCATCTCTCCTTCAGTACTGCCTTCCATCCGCAGTCAAGTGGTCAAGTGGAACGAGTCAATCAAATTCTGGAAGACATGCTTCGAGCCTTTGTCAACTCTTTCGGTATGGAATGGGAAAAGTGTCTTCCATTTGCCGAATTCGCTTATAACAATAGTTATCAAGCCAGCTTGGGCAAAGCTCCCTTCGAAGTTCTATATGGACGAAGGTGTCGAACACCTCTTAACTGGTCAGAAACCGGGGAAAGACAATTCTTTGGCCCGGATATGATCCAGGAAGCAGAAGAGCAAGTTCGCATCGTTCGTGAGAGATTGAAAACAGCCCAGTCTCGCCAAAAGAGCCAATATGATAGTCATCATAAGGCTGTGACTTTTGAAGTCGGCGATAAGGCTTACCTTCGGGTTACTCCTCTTAAGGGAACCCATCGCTTCGGTATCAAAGGCAAATTGGCCCCTCGTTTCATCGGTCCTTTTCGCATTCTTGCCAAACGAGGAGAAGTTGCCTACCAATTGGAACTACCTCCGCACCTCTCCAGAGTTCATGATGTTTTCCACGTTTCTCAACTCAGGCGTTGCTTCTCGGATCCTATCCGCGGAGTGGACCACGAAACACTTGATCTCCAGGATAATCTCACATATCGAGAATACCCCATTTGTATTCTTGATCAAACTGAGCGCACCACTCGACGCCACAATATCAAGTTTCTCAAGGTTCAATGGTCACATCATTCCGAGAGTGAAGCTACTTGGGAAAGGGAGGATCGTCTTCGACTTGAATACCCCACCCTCTTTCCGGAGGAACCCGAATCTCGGGACGCGATTCTTTTAAGTGGGGGTGAGTTGTCACATCCCTAGTTAGCACTTGCATTAGGACCTAACTAGAGTGTGCATCATGTCTACTTTCAAAGAAACTTGAAATGGGATTAACAGAAACCCCAGCACCCCTCTCCTAACAACTAGGGTTTGCTAAAATATTTTCCAATGTACCCAAAATGCCCTTCAAAAATGTTCATCATTTCTGCCTTGGTCTTAAACCTCTGCCAAAAATGGTGCACAATTTTCTAGGACACTCAAGGGCTTTGGATTAAATCATATGGTATTTGAATTTGGGCATTTAAATGTTATAAAATATTTTTAAATGCTCAAATAATCATAAACTATAATGTTTCCTACTGCTCATATTATATACAGTAGGTATGACAAGTGTTATGAGTTACAAAAATGCTCTGGCATTTTATTTAAATGAACAAAGCTGCAAAAGAAATGAAACAGAAAAGAAAATAGAAAAAAAGGGAGAGAGAAAAGCTTACCTGGCGCCCCACCCGGCCCACCTGCCGGCCCAGCCCAGCTGCCGCTCCAGCGAGCTGCTTGGCTCGGCCAGGCAGGCAGGCAGGTGCTCGCGGCGACCGCACGGCGCGCCACGCAATTGCCCGCCGCCCTGCTTCCTCCCCTCGCCGTTCTGGAGGGATGGTTCGGTCGTTCACGTCGTCCCCGACCTCGCAGACACCTCCACCTCCCCCCAGTTCCTCTCCCTCGCTCTCCCCGCGCCATGGCCGACGCCGCCGTGCTCGCACCGTCGTAGAAGCCGCACCCACCGTCGTCCCTGAGCCCCGCCTTGGTGTCCATCGTCTCCGCCGTCCTCGACTGCTTCGAACAGGCCGAGCCCCGAGCGCTCGCCCGCCCTGGAGACGCCCCCGACCTCTTCTTCCCCAACTCCGGCCGCGGAGATCCCCCTCGCCGTCCCACTCAGCTCCGACCACCCCCGAGCTCGCTCCGGCGCTTGCTGCAACCCCTGTGAGCCTAGCTTCATCCTCCCCCTCTCCGTTGGCTCTCTTTTGCCCTGGAACGCACTGCACGAAGCTCACCCGCACGCACCGCCGCCGTGGTCGCCGCCGGTGATGCTCCGGTGATCATTTGGTCACTGGCACCCGTCCTTCACACTCACCGCAGCACGTAGATGCGAAAGGTGCTACGCACGCATCGCCTAGGCCCCTGCAGCCGCATCTCCACACACGCCCGACGCCGGTCGCAGCCGTCGAGCTTGTTGCCGTCGTCTCCGGCCACCCCAGGTCCGGCGACCACCACCATCCGACGCGCAACAGCAAGGGCTTTCCAACGCACCCAACCGCAGCTCGAGCCGTGCACCGTAGGCGATTTCCGAAGCACGCCGCCGTGTTTGGCCTCGCCGGCGGCTAAACGCCGGCGGGATGGACCTATTTGACCACGGGTTTAACCCCCCCTAGGTCACTGACATGTGGGCCCTGCTCGCAAGTCAAACCTGGCTTAGGTGTTAATTTAATTCTAATTAGTTAATTAGTTAACTATGACACTGACCAGTGGGTCCCACTGGTCAGGTTTGACTTGGACTGGCCCTGTTGACTGCCTGACGTCAGCATGATGTCATGCTGACGCAGTCAAGGTTTTTCTAGGATTTTTAGATTAAAAATAATTCAGGAAATTCCAGAAAATACCCAAAACTTGTAAAAATCATATAAAATCAACCATAGCTCAGATGGAAAAGATTTATATATGAAAAATGATCAGAAAAATCCAATCTTTCCAATGGCACTGGTTTCATGCATGTTTGAACAAGTTAACTTGCTGTATACATCAAAAACATGATAATGCACTTATTTAAATAATAGTTTGAACTTCAATTTGAATCTTTGATTTAAATAGGTTCAAACCCTTCTGGTTTTAGTTGCATTAGCCAACACACATGCATCTTGCCATGTCATGAACATGCATCATATTGTTGCATTTGTTTGTTAATGATTGTATCGCCGGTATTCTCTGTGTTAGGTCCTGCTCCCGAGGATACTGATGCGTATCCAGTTGAAGAGCAGTACCCGACAACTACCTTGTCAGGCAAGCAATCATTGATCATTCCGATACAAACCCAATCTTCTCGCTCCTGCTCTCTTTTACTGCATTAAGGCAACAGCGTGTGAACTGCTACTTGCTGCGGTAGATGAACCCTATTCCCTTGCATGACCTGTCATTGCCACAGTAAATAGTTGAAACCCACTAGCATGTGTAGGAGGTTATTGAGCCATGTGATGTGTGATCCACCATGCTATTTGTTTATGTTGCCTGCTATGCTTAGAGTTGTGTCTGGTATGATTCATCTGGGTGATGGATCACAGTGAAATGATCATACTGATAAAGAGAAGGAAGTGTGGAATACGCTTGGTAAAGGTATCGATGAAAGGCCATGTAGGAGTACATTGTGGGTTGTTTCATTGGAATCGTCCATAGGACCTGAGATCTGTATGTGTGGTTCAAGTTACAGTTACTACCATGCATTGGGCCCGAAACCAATGGACCCTCTCGGCTTATTAATTACCCTCGATCCCTGTCCAGGAGTTGCAACTAGTTTCTGGTGTTTATAGCTTACTGGAGGTCGTGCACAACGCTGACCCTCGGGGTGGGTTGTGATGCGACAGGTACGTGGCATGGTGTACCGGTTGCCCGTTTGGTAACTAGGGAACCCTGTACACATCGTTTGGGGCTGTGAGCGACACCCCGGCCGGATCTCCCCACGGATGGAACCCAAATAGGCGATAAACCTGGACGAGAGACTTGAGTAGTTAGTCAGGTCGTGGCCGACACCCTCGCTGGGCTTCCACTTGAAGGTTGCCGAGTACACGCCGAGTAAACGACGATAAGTGGTGAAAGCGTGTGTGAAGAAGTACACCCCTGCAGGGTTACCAAACTATTCGAATAGCCGTTGTTCGCGGTACGAACTACTTGGTTACTCTTACAGTTCATAGACAAGTTGATGGATACTACTAAAAGCCTCAAGATAAGTGTGAGTGCCGTGGATGGCCCTTCCGTAGGATGACGGAAGAGGATCCTCGGTAGTGTATTGATGTGGTGAGTAGAGGACTCGTGTTGGTAATAACATCTTGCAATCTGTTGAGAGTTGTAGTATAGGTTAGCCAAGGTCAAAGCTGGCATTCTGCTATGAACTCCACTACCCCCTTTGATAATGTTGCATGTATGATAGGTTCTGTGGTAAGACTTGCTGAGTACCTTTGTACTCATGTTTGCTTAATAACTGTTGCAGAGGAGAACCCTGCCCCTGCTGATGGGTTCTACATAGACGTTGACGTCGACGAGTAGCTTGACACCCAGACGGAGATCTGGAGCTTGTGACGGGCCTTGTAGATAGTCAGGCTACACCAAGCCTGTTTTATTTTCTAAGTTGTCTGTACTCAGACATGTAGCTTCCGTTTGTGCTTGTATTACTGTATGACTTGAGTGTTGGGTCATGTGACCCCTACCTGTATGGATATGTTATGTATGGCTCTTGGAGCCTTTTAAATAAAGTACTTTGAGTCATAGAGTTCTGTTGTGATGCAATGTTGTATTTGCACATATTGAGCATATTGCGTGTATGTTTGAAATGCTTGGTATGTGTGGGATCCGACACCTAGTTGTTTTCCTTTGGTAGCCTACCTTACAGGGAAATGCCTCCTAGTGATTCCAATGAGCCTTGGTAGCTTGCTACTGCTCGGAACACGTAGGCTGGCCGGCATGTGTCCTTCTTCGTTCCTGTGTCTGTCCCTTAGGGGAAATGTCACGCGTTGTTCCTTTAAGTCCATGTAGCTTGCTACGACTTGGGTTCATACGTTGATGACCGACACGTTCGTTGCTGGGTCATGGATGCCTGTCTCTGAAATCTAGTGCCACTTTTGGTTTATAACTAGCCATGTCGGCCCGGGTTCTCTGTCATATGGATGCTAGCGACACTGTCATATACGTGTGCCAAAATGCGCAAATGGTCCCGGGCCAGGTAAGGTGGCACCCGTGGGGTTACCGTGCGTGAGGCCGCAAAGTGATATGACGTGTTACAGCTAGATCGGTGTGACTTAGGATCGGGGTCCTGACAGTAGTAGGTAGTAACTCCAAGAGGGAACGTTATGCTTGATTATGGGTTCATGCCCCTCGATGACTAGCTTGAGTGACAGAAACATGAGTCTAGGGGATGTGCTGTTGCCACAAGGGGGAAAACAACGGTGCTTGTACTCGCGGGTGCAAGGATTGTTTACTTTACGCAAAGTTCTTTTAATGCAGTTGTCTGTTGCTTTGAGTTTACACTATGGGTGGGACTCGCAACTTAATACCAGCGAGATGTTCTGGATAGATATCTCAAGGTGGATGATTAGTAGTAGATGCAGATGGATTTCGGTCTACTTACCTTGGCGTACCGCCTATGCTTTTGAGCCTCTACCTTTCTTGCAGCATAGTTAGCATTGGTTTGCGCACATAATCCTGTCAATTGCCCAGCTGTAATTCGTTTACCTCACTTAGCTGTTTTATCGTCTTTTGGGAGAGAGACATCACTAGTGAACATCATGGGACCCCGGTCCATATTACCATCACTGATCACATCCGCTATTTACTTTCAGTTCTTACTTACTAGTTGCAATTATACCTATCACTATTATCTCTTGCGTTTGATCCTTTGTAAACGACAAGGCCGGAGGGATTCACAACCTCTCTGTACTCGTTGGGAGCAAAGTTATTTGTATCTGTGTGCAGGTCCGGTTGATCGCTAGTTGCGCCGCTAGCAGTTGACACCTTCTTGTTGAACCTTGGAGTCTCAGGGGAATTCGATCCTTGGTATCTTTGCCAAGGGAAAACTACCGCTACACTGCATTTCAAACCTTCCACTTGGGGTAACCAACGAGGGGCGAGAAGCCATCACGCGCGCGCTCATATGATGGGCACCAAAGGACAACAACATAATTACAAGCAGTTTAAATCAATCATAGCAATTCACCAATCATCGATAGGACAACGGTAATCTACTCAGACATCATAGGATGGCAACACATCATTGGATAATAATATGAAGCATAAAGCACCATGTTCAAGTAGAGGGTACAACGGGTTGCGGGAGAGTGGACCGCTGTAGATAGATGGGGGAAGGTGATGGAGATGTTGGTGAAGATGACGAAGGTGTTGGTGTAGATTGCCGTCACACGATGATGGCCCCGGCGGCACTCCGGTGCCACCGGAAGCGAGGGGGAGAGAGCCCCCCTCCTTCTTCTTCTTCCTTGACCTTCTCCCTAGGTGGGAGAAGGGTTTCCCCTCTCGTCCATGGCCTCCATGGCGGCGGAGGGGCAAGAGCCCCTCCGAGATTGGATCTGTCTCTCTGTCTCTCTCTGTTTCTGCGTTCCCAGATTCTGGCCCTTCACCGTTTCTTAAATTCCCGGAGATCCGTAACTCCGATTGGGCTGATTTTTTCACACGATTTTTATCTGGATATTAGATTTCTTGTGGCGAAAGAAGGGAATAAACCACCTTACGGTGTGACCACGAGGGCCCGGGGCGTGCCTGCCCCTGGTGGGCGCGCCCCCTGCCTCGTAGCCCACTCGGGCATCGTCTGATGTTGGTTCCACTTCCCAAAATTCACATATATTCCAAAAAAATCTCCGTCCGTTTTTATTCCGTTTGGACTCCGGATATGGATATTCTACGAAACAAAAAACATGCAACAAACAGGAACTAGCACTGGGCACTGGATCAATATGTTAGTCCCAAAAAATAGTATAAAAAGTTGCCAAAAGTATATGAAAGTTGTAGAATATTGGCATGGAACAATAAAAAATTATAGATACGACGGAGATGTATCACATACCTACCTCATGGCATTTCCATAGCCGTTCCGAGATATATTGCCATGCAACTTTCCACCGTTCCGTTCATATGACATGCTTCATATTGTCATATTGCCATGCATGATCATGTAGTTGACATTGTATTTGTGGCTAGTCCACCATGCATAATTTCTCATGCATGTCACTCTTGATTCATTGCACATCCCGGTACACCGCCGGAGGCATTCATATAGAGTCATATTTTGTTCTAGCTTCGAGTTGTAATCTTTGAGTTGTAAGTCAATAAAAGTGTGACGATCTTCATTATTGGAGCATTGTCCCATGTGGAAAGGCCAAATAAAAAAGATGGCCCAAAAAAATATAGAGTGGGGCTAAAAAAAGGAGAACCCCTCCAAAAAAATAGAAGGGACAATGCTACTATCCTTTTCCACACTTGTGCTTCAAAGTAGCACCATGATCTTCATGGTAGAGAGTCTCTTGTTTCGTCACTTTCATATACTAGTGGGAATTTTCATTATAGAACTTGGCTTGTATATTCCAACGATGGGCTTCCTCAAATGCCCTAGGTCTTCATGAGCAAGCAAGTTGGATGCACACCCACTTAGTTTCTTTTGACGAGCTTTCATACACTTATAGCTCTAGTGCATCCGTTGCATGGCAATCCCAACTCACTCACATTGGGTATCTATTGATGGGCATCTCCATAGCCCATTGATACGCCTAGTTGATGTGAGACTATCTTCCTCCTTTTTTCTCTTCTCCACAACCACCACTCTATTCCACCTATAGTGCTATATCCATGGCTCACGCTCATGTATTGCGTGAAAGTTGAAAGGTTTGAATTTTTTTGAGTATGAAAACAATTACTTGGCTGAAACCGGGGTTGTGCATGATATGAATATTTTGTGTGATGAAGAGGGAGCATAGCCAGACAATATGATTTTGTAGGGATAACTTTCTTTGGCCATGTTATTTTGAGAATACATGATTGTTTTGTTAGTATGCTTGAAGTATTAATAATTCTTATGTCAATATAGACTTTTGTCTTGAATCTTTCGGATCTGAACATTCATGCCATAATAAAGAAATTACATTGAAAATTATGTTGGTTAGCATTCGACATCAAAAATTCTATTTTTATCATTTACCTACTCAAGGACGAGCATGAATTAAGCTTGGGGATGCTTGATACGTCTCCAACGTATCTATAATTTTTTATTGTTCCATGCTATTATATATTCTGTTTTGGATGTTTAATGGGCTTTATTATACACTTTTATATTATTTTTGGGACTAACCTACTAACCCAAGGCCCAGTGCAAATTGTTGTTTTTTGCCTATTTCAGGGTTTCGCGGAAAAGGAATATCAAACGGAGTCCAAACAGAATGAAACCTTCGGGAGAGTTATTTTTGGAACCGTATCTACCCAGAAGACTTGGAGTACACGCGAGGGAACGAAGGAGGTGGACACGAGGGTCCAGGGCGCGCCCCTCCCCCTGGGTGCGCCCCCACCCTCATGGGCCCCCTCTAGCTCCCCCGATCCCCTCCTTCCTCCTATATATATCCATGTACCCTGAAAACATCGAGGCAACAGAGAAAACCCTAATTCCACCGCCGCAACCTTCTGTTCCCGTGGGATCTCATCCTGGGGCCGTTTTCGGAGCTCGGCCAGAGGGGGGGTCTACCATGGAGTGCTTCTACATCAACACCATAGCCTCATCGATGAGTTGTGAGTAGTTCACCACAGACCTTCGGGTCCATAGTTATTATCTAGATGCCTTCTTCTCTCTTTTTGGATCTCAATACAAAATTCTCCTCGATCTTCGAGGAGATCTATTCGATGTAATCTTTTTGCGGTGTGTTTGTCGAGATCCGATGAATTGTGGGTTTATGATCAAGATTATCTATGAGAAATATTTGATTCTTTTCTAAAATCTTTTATGTATGATTATAATATCCTTGCAAGTCTCTTCGAATTATTGGTTTGGTTTGGCCTACTAGATCTATAGTTATTGCAATGGGAGAAGTGCTTGGCTTTGGGTTCAATCTTGTGATGTCCTTTCCCAGTGACAGTAGGGGCAGCAAGGCATGTATTGTATTGTTGCTATCGAGGATAACAAGATGGGGTTTATATCATATTGGTTGAGTTTATCCCTCTACATCATGTCATCTTGCTTAAAGCATTACTCTGTTCTTATGAACTTAATACTCTAGATGCATGCTAGATAGCGGTCGATGTGTGGAGTAATAGTAGTAGATGCAGAATCGTTTCGATCTACTTGTCACGGACGTGATGCCTATATATAATGATCATGCCTAGACATTCTCATAACTATGCGCTTTTCTATCAATTGCTCGACAGTAATTTGTTCACCCACCGTAGAATTATGCTATCATGAGAGAAGCCACTAGTGAAACCTATGGCCCCCGGGTCTATTCTCAACATATTAATCTTCCAATCTACTTTACTTTGCTTTATTTACTTTCTGTTCTTATATCGCAAAATACCAAAAATATTATACTATCCTATCTATCAGATCTCACTTTCGTAAGTGACCGTAAAGGTATTGACAACCCCTTATCGCGTTGGCTGCGAAGTTCTTATTTCTTTGTGCAGGTGCGAGGGACTCGCGCATGGTCTCTGATACGTCTCAAACGTATCTACTTTTCCAAACACTTTTGATATTGTTTTGACCTCATTCTTGCATGATTTGAACTAAACTAACCCGGACTGACGATGTTTTCAGCAGAGCTGCCTGTATGGTTTATTGTGTGCAGGAAAACGGATTTTTAAGTATCTCAGAAAAATCCACGAAAAATCACAGAAAATCCACGCACCCGAAGGGACCAGGAGCCAGAAGTGGGGCCAGAGGGGGGCCAGCGGGTGCCCAGGCGCCCTATGGGCGCCCCCCCCCCCCTAGGCCACGCCGGGGGGTCGCCTGGGTGGGGCCCACACCCCCTGGTGCCCTACTTTGCCTCGTATTTTTACTCGCAACACGGAAACCGGAGATCAGAAGTTCTTTTTGCAGTTTTCCGTCGCGGAGCCGCCGCCACCCTCTGTTCTTCCTCGGGAGGGCTAATCTGGAGGCTGAATTGGCCTGCGGAGAGGGGAGATCGTCGCCATCGTCATCATCATCACCACTCCATCATCCCTCCATTACTTCTCCCTCCACGTGTGAGTAATTCTCCTGCTGTAGGCGAAGGGGATGGTAGGGATTGGATGAGTTAGATCATGTAATAGTTTGTCAGATCGTTGGGGGCATGTTGCCTATCATCTACTATGGTGTTTATCATCTTTGCTTCAACTTGTTATTCTTAATGCTTGACACTTAGGGCCCGAGTGCCATGATCTCAGATCTGTACCATATGTGTTTGCATGAATATATTTGTGTTCGTGATCCTATCTATGAGTTGTTTGCACCTATTACGGTTCGGAACCGGCGATCCCAAAAGTGACAGCTTGGGACACCAAAGGGGATGGTCCGTAGTTTGAGGATTACATGTATCTATTGAGTTCATTGCTTTGTTCCGGTGCTCTTTGACAAGAGCACCTTAATCTCCATAAGTTCCTTTTGGCCCCGTTCGTAGCGGGATGGTAGGACAAAAGATGTTATGCAAGTTCTTGTTGCAAGCACGTACAACTACCTACGGGATACATGCCTAATGTTTGATATTTGCCTAGATGATCATTACTTTTCCGTGTGCCGTGCCCCAAGTTAGAATCTATCTCATCCATGCAGCGCCCAACCATCCATCTCCCTAGCCTACAGTGTTTTAAACCCTGCTTGTCACTAGTTTCTACTTTTGCCATTTACCTTCACTATTTACTTTTGTTGTTTACTTTTACTATCACTATTATCACTATCATATCACTGTTACCACTTATCTTTTGTTGCAAGTAAGTATATTTCAGGTGCGGTTGAATTGACAACTCAACTGTCAAAGCTTATAAATACTCTTTGGCTCCCCGTGTGTCGAATCAATAAATTGGGTTATTCTTACCCGCGAAGACTATCTCGATCCCTTACGGTTGAGGGTTATCAAGTACCGTTTTCTGGCGCCGTTGCCGGGGAGCATAGCAATATTTACAAGTCTACTTGAGGTATCCTACCTGCTGCACTTTATCCACTGTGGGTAAGAAAGGAGACCCCAAGGTTCCGATCTTACTATCCACTACAAGAAGAGGTACTGCTCTGAGCACTAGTGCTACACTTGATTCACCTTCCGTTATGAGTAAGTTTGCCTCGCCACCACCACATGATGCTCCTACTAAATCTGTTACTATGTCCGATACTCTTGATGATGCATCTACTACTTTTGATGATATTAGTTCGCTTGGTTATGCTCTTGAGAAACAAATTGCTGCTGCTGCTAAAAAGTCTGGAATTGAACTTCCTGTTACTCGCTACCCTATTGGTGAAACTTATGATTATCCTGATTTGAGTAAACTCAAAGAGAGGCTCCTTGATGATGATTACTATATGATTGATGAAGATTTATGCAGGGAACTGACAGAGTTTTCTGGCTCTGACCCTGAAGTTATTAAGAAACTATTTGAAAAACACTCTTTGAAGAACAAAACCATTCCTGATCCTGAATTTGCTACATCTCCTATATGCATTGATGATCCTGATTATGATTTCTCTGTTGATCTTTCACTTATACCTATGGTTGAAGCTGACCCCTTTTATGGTAGAGAAAATGATGATGCTATTGCACACCTGACTAAACTCGGTGAGTTAGGTGGCCTGTTTACCACAGATGAGAAGATACGATACTTTTATATCACCAAGCTTCTTCCTTTCTCCTTGAAGGAAGGTGCTAAAGCATGGTATGATTCGCTTCCATGCGGTTCCATTAAGAGTCCTCAAGACTTAGCTCACTCTTTTGTTGATAAGTACTTTCCTGCTCACATGCAACATGCTGCTTTACAAAGAATTTATAACTTTAAACAGTTGCAGGATGAGTCCCTCCCTAAAGCTTGGGGAGGTACTGCAGTCTGATTCAGGCTAGACCAGGACATGAAATTCCTAAGAATGAATTAATCGATATATTCTATGCTGGTCTAACTGATGAATCCAGGTCCTATTTGGACAGTTGTGCTGGTTGTGTTTTCAGGAAAAGAACACCGGATGATGCGGAGGATTTGATGGGCAGGATTGCCAAAAACCATGAAGATTGGTCCGTCCCTAAACCACCTCCACCACCAAAGAAGAGGGGCATATTTGTTCTAAGCCCCGAAGATATGCGAGAAGCAAAGAAGTCTATTAAATAGAAAGGTATTAAAGCTGAAGACGTGAAGAATCTACCCCCTATTGAGAAGCTGTGTGAGCCTACTACTCACCCTCCTATGGTAGAGGTACACTCTCTTTTAGATTTCAACGCAAGTGACATCCCTCATGGTAAGCCTCCTGATCAATGTTTAGATGAGTTTGATAATTTTATTATGAAACAAAATCATTTTAATGAGAGGATAGAAAGTCAATTGCATGATAATTCCCTTGCTATCAAAAGACTGTTTGATGTTTTAGATAGAACAGTTAATGATGTTCAATGTCTTGTGAAGCATTTTCAAATGGTTCAAACTCAGCTTGACCAAATTTCTAAAGTGCAAACAGATTTGCTTGCTAACAATGCCAAACAAGATAATTTGCAGGCTTTCGGGATTAAGACCCGAGGAGGAACTAGTACTCAAGATCCTCTCTATCCAGAGGGGCATCCGAAGAGAATCGAGCAGGATTCTCAAATGCAGGAAGAAGAAATTGTTGGCTCTCCAAAGAAAAAGAAGAAACATAAGGAGACTGACAATTCTAATGATCCTATTGCAGATGAAGAGCCAACTAATGATCCTAACAGCGTATCTATCTCCGATGCTGAAACTGAAGACGGTGCTGAACCTGAAGGCAATAATAATGAGAAGAATGATCCGCCTGAAGTTCGAGAAGAAGAAGCACCTGACAAACGTAAGAGGTACACTAAAGAAGACTTCATCGCAAGAAAACATGGGAAGGAAAGAGAACCATGTGTACAGAAACCCATGCCCTTTCCAGGTAAGTCCATCAAATCTAAAGAAGACGAGCATTATAATAAGTTTTGTGAGTGGATTAAACCTCTTTTTCTTCAAATCCCTTTGCCTGATGCTATTAAGTTACTTCCTTATTCAAAATATATGAAGGATATTGTCACTAATAAAAGAAAAGTTCCTAATGATGCAATATCTACTATGCTTGCTAACTACTCTTTCAGTGGCAAGATTCCTGAGAAGCTCGGTGATCCAGGTATACCCACCATTCATTGCTCCATAATGAATAATTATGTCAAAACTGCTTTATGTGATCTTGGAGCAGGAGTGAGTGTTATGCCTCTCTCTCTTTACGAGAGGCTTTGTTTAGAGAAACTAATTCCTACAGATATCTCCCTTCAGATGGCTGACAAGTCAACCGCTGTTCCGATAGGTATTTGTGAGGATGTTCCCGTAGAGGTTGCTAATTGTTTAATTCTTACTGATTTTGTTGTGCTTGAGATGCCCGAGGATGGGAGCATGTCCATTATTCTTGGTAGATCTTTCCTTAACACCGCAGGTGCTATTATTGATTGCAATAAAGGGAAGGTTACCTTCCATGTGAATGATAAAGAACACACGGTATATTTTCCGAAGAAGATCGACAGGAGGCATGCCCTCAACTCTATAGAGAATATCGAGACCGTGAAAATTGGAGAATGGGATTGTCCACTACGTGTGCCTCACAAATACAAAAGTATCATGGTAGGGACAATGTCCATCAAGGTAAAGGTTCAGTGATTACTTCGTGAGAGGTGAGACTTTTTGCTCTATATATCGCCTGTTTGTTGGTAAGACTTGATCAACCTTATTAGCAAACATGTTTTATATAGATAAAAAGTTGAGCTTGTTATGTTTTCATTTGTTTTTAGTTTTTGTCCTACTTGGTGTACCAAATATTTATGTTTTGAAGCTTCACAATACTACTCACTACTTCAAGTTTTCACAGAGTTCCGCAGCTTTTTGAACTTCGAAAAAATTTCAACAGTGAGGTTTTCAGAAAAATTCCAGAAAAAATTAAATAAAAATTTCCACGTCGGGAGAGACCCAGAAAGTCCTGGGGCCAGCCAGGGGGACCAACCAGTGGCCCAGGCGGCCAGCTGGCGCGGCCCAGCCCCTGGCCGCGCCCACAAGGCGCCTGGGGCCCACAGGGCCCCCCTCCAGGTATGTCTTCTTCCTCCCTCTCTCTCTTTCTCCAAAAACTCGAGTTCTGCTCTTGTTCTTGTGTTCTTGCTGTTCTTGGAGGCGATTCTTCGATCTCTCTCTACAGCCCATCATTTGAGCTGAAATTTTGAGCAAATACTCCCTGGTATGTGACTCCTCCACCCCTCCAATTAGATTTTTGATTGGTGGCTTCATTTGTGAGTATTTAGTAGTTCTTGGTGCTGTAGAGATGAGCTTGCATGCATGTGTAGAAAGTTATTTTCCAAGTTTTGATGAAAGTTTATGCCTTGGGCAAGTGAGTTGAGTAGTCTGCCTTAACTCATCTTGTTTTAATCCTCATTTTTGTAAATTGCAAAAAAAAAATCAGAAATGAGTTTGTTAGGAAGGGCAAAAGGGTGGTTGAGAAGAGGAGGCCCGCACACTCCGATCGAGTTACTAGAGCCGCAGCTTCACCATCGGCTGCTAGGGTGAGCTATAATGAAGATCATGTGCCCCTGGAGTTGTTGGAAGACACAAGTCCAGCACGTGCGATGACATTTCCATGTGATGAATTCCTCGAAGCTGCGGGAATCAAGGATGAGTTTTATAATCTTTGTGCTAATGCAGGTTTGACACGACTCGTCACGAGCCGTGTTACCCAGTATCAAAAACTCACCTCCAGTGTCATTAACAGTTTTAGATATAATCCTGGTTCAGGTGCTATTGAGTTTAAAATTTACAATGATCTTATCACCATGACTTTGGGAAATTTTTGTGAAATAATAGGTGTGCCGAACGTTGGGAGCACGGCTAGGATGGCCACTCAGCCCTCCGAGTTGAAAACCGTCATCAACTCTCTCTGCAGCATGGGTACGAGGGATATTCATCGGTCGAAGATCTCCAGCATCTTATTTCCTCACCTCAGGTATTTTGCATATTATATTGCCAGAGGGGTGTTAGCTCGTGACAACATGAGCAACATTTCTGCTCCGAATATTGCTATCCTGGCAGCAGCCCTCTCAGGGAGGTCTGATTATAATCTGGGTGCCTTAATTGCTCGATGCCTTGCTATGAACGGTAACAAGGGGGACTTATATGGTGGCGTTTATGCCACACTTATCTTAGAACATCTTGGAGGCACCCCACACCCTGATGATAATCCTTTTACTTATTTGAGCTTTCATCTTGCTGCTATGAAAAGGCATAAGTTTGTCACCATGGGTTCTGAGCTTGATAATCTTGTTTATATCTTGCGTTTCGGAATTACCGCGGAACGCGAGATCCGTCTACCTGCACCTCTTTTGTTTGATTTTTCTCGCAGGAACGGATGGTCCTTTGATGTTGTCCAATTCGATGAGTTCATGGTCCAGCATCAGTTTCATAACCCCATGGAGGGGGTTGTGCCCGACGAGGAGAAGCACGGTGAGTTACCACATTTTTAGGAAGAGACCGCCACCGAGTTTGGTGAAGGTTCTTCCTCTGTTTGGCGCTCGGAACCTTCCTCGTGGGAGACTCCGAGGAGTTCGGTGTACGCGCCAGCATCCTTCTACAACCCTTGGACTCACCACCATACCCTCGGAGCAGGAGGCTCCTGGGGGCAGTAGCTGCTACCAACTTAGGCCAAAAGCCTAAGCTTGGGGGAGTACGTGCCCCTCTTACTTTTCAATTGTATTACCCGTTTTATTCACTTTGATCTTTTCGAATTTTTTGCCCGTTCTTCTTTATTTCTCTCTTTGCAAAAACAACAAAAAGATTTTCTCTTTCTTTTGCTTTTATCCAACCTTTGAAAAATCCAAAAAGATTTCCTTTCTCTCTTTAGTTTGCTTTGTTTTCAGAGTTCAGCTCGAGTCCGTGAAGGCATTTAATTATATTTCCTAGTCCGGTATAGAGACCAGCTTGTAGCGACATAGTGCTATGTTTACAATGCTCTTTCAGTGGTTCATGCTTTCCTTGTGGCTAGTCTCGAATAACTAGAGTATATAATGTGTTATTGAAATGATCTACATGCATTGCACTGTTCATAGTCCGGTATACTAAGGTGGTATTTCCCTTTAGAGAATTTTTGGATTGACTTGGCACATGCTTACACATGTTAAGACTAAAAAGTCTACTCTGCCTTGATGATCTTTGAGTTTCAGAATATTTATATCACTTTCATGCCCGATTCAATGTTGCTTTGTCGCTCTGCATGATTATGACCGTTATTGCTCTCTAGTTGGTCGCTTCCCAGTCTTTTGCTAAACTTCCACCTGTACTAAGCGGACTGACTGCTTGTGCATCCAAAATCCTTAAAACCAGTTATGCCATATGAGTCCACTATACCTTCCTATACATGGTATTTACCTGCCATTCCTAACGAAGACTTTCGTGTACCATCTTGAAATTAATCAAAAGCATTTCTCTTTTCTGCCTATGTTTTAGCTCATGAGGAAGTAGTAGTTAATTCATAATCTTTTTAAGTTGGACAAGTTTCACCCCTGGATTGCATGTATAATGTGCAAACCCCTAATACGAAAAGGAACTAGCATTGAGTGCGCCCGGCTCAAAAAGATAATATAACAAACAAACCCTCCTTCACGCTTTGTTCATGAGAAATCAGAAAACTTTGGCAGTGATAAACAAAGGAGATTAAGAGGATGTGATCGTCCTCATGCGGGAGCCGTTCCTCGAAACTTATCCAGCTCAAGAAGTGATTGAGTTATCTGCTAGCATTCGTTGACGAAATATGCACCTCTCAAAACGTTTTTTTATCTCTGTTTTTAAAACCAAGAGCTCTGGTACATGTTTAGTTTTTGTTTCCGATCACGGGTTTTCAACCTTGCCAATAAAAGCCACGGTTCGAGAGTCTTCACCTTCTTTCTTCAAAGCACTAACTAGGAGAGCATAATTGTCATTCTGAGTGTAATGTGCATTGTCCCAAAGTATGACATTGTCTTCTGCATACTTGTGATATGATTTATTCTGAAATTCTTAGTTCTAGTCTCCTTTAAAACTCTGGAGGAGTTTCTGCATTTATGTTTTGCTTCATTCATGGAGACTAGCGAGATACCACCCTAATATGCTCAAGCTATGTGCAATGTAATCTTGTCTTGATTTTCAGTAGTATATTGTTTACTTTTAAGTATTTGTGACTAATCACTTGAAAGAAGGATTGCTCCTTGCATTGTCCTCATAAGTACTGTTTCAATACTTGCTAAACTCTTTTCGTAGTACATGCTTATATACATCTAATGAAGCAAAAGAGTTTGTCAAACTTTTCTTTGTCGCGTCCAGTTAGTTGAACTGAATTGCTTGAGGACAAGCAATATGCTAAGCTTGGGGGAGTTGATACGTCTCAAACGTATCTACTTTTCAAAACACTTTTGATATTGTTTTGACCTCATTCTTGCATGATTTGAACTAAACTAACCTGGACTGACGCTGTTTTCAGCAGAGCTGCCTGTATGGTTTTATTGTGTGCAGGAAAATGGATTTTTAAGTATCTCAGAAAAATCCACGAAAAATCACAGAAAATCCACGCACCCGAAGGGACCAGGAGCCAGAAGTGGGGCCAGAGGGGGGCCAGGGGATGCCCAGGCGCCCTGTGGGCGCCCCCCCCCCCCTGGGCCGCGCCGGGGGGTCGCCTGGGTGGGGCCCACACCCCCTGGTGCCCTACTTTGCCTCGTATTTTTACTCGCGACACGGAAACCCGAGATCAGAAGTTCTTTTCGCAGTTTTCCGTCGCGGAGCCGCCGCCACCCTCTGTTCTTCCTCGGGAGGGCTAATCTGGAGGCTGAATTGGCCTCCGGAGAGGGGAGATCGTCGCCATCGTCATCATCATCACCACTCCATCATCCCTCCATGACTTCTCCCTCCATGTGTGAGTAATTCCCCTGCTGTAGGCGAAGGGGATGGTAGGGATTGGATGAGTTAGATCATGTAATAGTTTGTCAGATCGTTGGGGGCATGTTGCCTATCATCTACTATGGTGTTTATCATCTTTGCTTCAACTTGTTATTCTTAATGCTTGACACTTAGGGCCCGAGTGCCATGATCTCAGATCTGAACCATATGTGTTTGCATGAATATATTTGTGTTTGTGATCCTATCTATGAGTTGTTTGCACCTATTACGGTTCGGAACCGGCGATCCCAAAAGTGACAGCTTGGGACACCAAAGGGGATGGTCCGTAGTTTGAGGATTACATGTATCCATTGAGTTCATTGCTTTGTTCCGGTGCTCTTTGACAGGAGCACCTTAATCTCCATAAGTTCCTTTTGGCCCCGTTCGTAGCGGGATGGTAGGACAAAAGATGTTGTGCAAGTTCTTATTGCAAGCACGTACAACTACCTGCGGGATACATGCCTAATGTTTGATATTTTCCTAGATGATCATTACTTTTCCGTGTGCCGTGCCCCAAGTTAGAATCTATCTCATCCATGCAGCGCCCAACCATCCATCTCCCTAGCCTACAGTGTTTTAAACCCTGCTTGTCACTAGTTGCTACTTTTGCCATTTACCTTCACTATTTACTTTTGCTGTTTACTTTTACTATCACTATTATCACTATCATATCACTGTTACCACTTATCTTTTGTTGCAAGTAAGTATATTTCAGGTGCGGTTGAATTGACAACTCAACTGTCAAAGCTTATAAATACTCTTTGGCTCCCCGTGTGTCGAATCAATAAATTGGGTTATTCTTACCCGCGAAGACTATCTCGATCCCTTACGGTTGAGGGTTATCAGTCTCCTACTGGATCGATACCTTGGTTCTCAAACACCGAGGGAAATACGTACGCTACTGTGCTGCATCACCCTTTCCTCTTCGAGGGAATACAACGCAAGCTCGAGAAGTAGCACGCTCATGATGATCAAGTTATCGCTCCTCAACTCTCACTTGAGGAGCAATTGGAGCGTCGTGCCGCCTAAGTCGCTTCCAGGCTCGCTTCTAGGGAGCATCACATGGAGAATATCCTTGGAAGCATTACAAAGGGGGTAAGCACTCGTAGAGAATTAGCAAACTATTGTGCTCATCATGCATTTGTCTCTTGTGTTGAACCCAAAAGGTCTATGAGGCGCTCGAAGATCCGGATTGGCTCAATGCCATGCATGAAGAACTCCATAACTTCGAACGCAACAAAGTGTGGCGATTGGTGCCAAGGCCGGAGGAGAACCATAATGTCATTGGAACCAAATGGATCTTTAAGAACAAGCAAGATGCTCAGGGGATTGACATTCGCAACAAGGCTCGTTTGGTGGCACAAGGCTACCCCCAAGTCGAGGGTATCGACTACGGTGAAACATTTGCCCCCGTTGCTCGCCTTGAATCTATTCATTTTTTACTTGCTTATGCCTCTCATCATAACTTTAAATTGCAACAAATGGATGTAAATAGTGTTTTTCTTAATGGTCCTCTTAATGAGTTGGTGTATGTCAAACAACCCCCGGGGTTTGAGGATCCTAAGTTCCCCAATCATGTGTATCAACTCGATAAGGCGCTCTATGGCCTTAAACAAGCCCCACGTGTGTGGTATGAGTATCTTACCGAGTTGTTGCAAGATCGTGGGTTTGAAATTGGGAAAATCAGCCCCACTCTTTTTACTAAGAAGGTCAAAGGGGAGTTGTTTGTATGCCAACTATATGTTGATGATATTATCTTTGGTTCTCCTAACAAAGCTTTCAATGATGATTTTGCCGCACTAATGACCGTGGAATTTGAGATGTACATGATGGGAGAGTTGAAGTTCTTTCTCGGGTTCGAAGACAAACAAAGAAGAGAAGGAATATTCATCAACCAAGCCAAATATACTCAAGATATGCTCAAGAGATTCAACCTAAGTGATGTCAAACCGACTACTACTCCAATGCCTACCAAGTGCCAACTTGACATTGATCCCAATGGTAAAGCAGTGGATCAAAAGGTATATCATTCTATGATTGGATACTTGCTTTACCTCATACAGACCGAATATCATGTTGAGTGTGGGAATTTGTGCATGGTTTCAAGCCTCGCCTAAGGAAAGTCACTTTGTGGCAGTCAAGCGAATCTTTCGATATTTGGCTCATACCCCAAACTTTGGCTTATGGTACCCAAGGGGAGAAAACTTTGATCTTGTAGGTTTCTCGGATTCGGATTGGGCAGGAGAAAAAGTGGATAGGAAGTCAAGTTCTGGAGGGTGCCAATTCCTTGGTTGATCTTTGGTAAGTTGGTCTTCCAAGAAGCAAAGTTGTCTATCTCTCATCCACCGAAGCCGAGTATGTGGCGGCCGGCAGTTGTTGTGCTCAACTTTTATGGATGAGGCAATCTTTGAAGGATTACGGTGACATTTGTGTCAAAGTGCCTTTTTGGTGTGACAGTGAAAGTGCCATCAAGATTTCTCTCAACTCGGTGCAACACTTCAAGACTAAGCATATTGAGATTCAGTATCACTTCATCCGGGAGCATATTAGGCAAGGGGAGATTGATCTTCATTATGTCAAAACTCATGACAACCTTGCAGATATCTTCACGAAGCATTTGGATGAAGCAAGATTTCACGAGTTAAGGCATGAGCTAAATATCATCGATATGAGCAATGTGGATTGAAACACGGCACACCCCACCTCACTCATCATGATATCTTGTCTAGATCTAGGCATGAACATAGGGGGAGTATTGTTCTCTCAATGATCTCTTCCTCCCCCATTATGCATAAATTGATCAAGTTTTCACATTAGCCATTTTTGATGGGTCTTGGGCTTTAAAGATGAGTTTTGGTCATGGGCCCAAGGTTAAAATCTTCGCGGTGCCATACCTTTACACTCAAACATAGGTGGCCTCGGCTACCACCCTTCCTTTTGAAGGGGAGTTGGATTTGGTTTCCTTGAGTCTCTTTTGCTCTTGCGTAGTCTTGTGTTAGGTCCTAGGTGTTGTGATCTCCAAGTTGGGGTTTTTCTCGTTGGTTGCTTCTTGCTCTCTTGGAGATCATCACATCATACTCCAGTGTTTTGCTCCATCCCAAGCCTCTCTCCATCCCTTAAATCATCCAATCCAATTGCACACATATTGATCTTGGTTTGGGTAATGCTGACTGGGCGGTACAACTGGTGGACCGGGCGGTTCTACCGCTAGCGCACTCGGTTCTTACCGTCCCAGGAGGACTCCCAGGGGTGTCTGAGCGGTTCGACCGCTCGACCCCAGGTTGCGTTCCTGGCCGGTACTACCGGTGGGTTACAAGCGGTACTACCGCTGCTTTCCCAGCAACGGAAGTACCGCACGAAACCACTGGTACGTACTAGGAAGCGGTACAACCCCTCCTTAATGCGGTACAACCGCTTCGCGTCTGCGGGCTTATATATAGGGTCGGGGCCGAAGGGGTTTTCTTTTTCCCCATCCCCTTCCCTCCTCTATCTCCTGCCCTAGCTGCCAGTCGCCATTGCCCCTGCCCCGGAGTGCTCATCGTGCTCCGGATCCGTGGGCTCTCCGTGGATCCGCTCCGTGGAGGGGCCCCTCTTTCCCGATCTCTTCCCATGGATGCCGGTAATACCTCGTTTCCTTCGTTCTAGGGTTCCTTTCCCTTCTTCTAGGGCATTACTTGACATTCTACGTTTATTGTCAAACTATTGGGTGGAAGAGATATATTTATGCCTCCTGCTTACTTTGCATTTCTTAGATGTTAGAATATTGTTAGTTTGATTCAAAACTCGTGGATAGTCCCTCTCCAACTGGTAGTGCCGCTATCCCAGCGGTTCTACCGCCTCAAGGGGCGGTACTATCGGTCGTCGAACCGGTACAACCGCGGTGTCTGAACCATGTAGCATTGTTCTAGCTTCTCTGTTCTGCAATCTATCTATTCCTCTGCTCATGTGTGCAATCATATCATCTTTGCTGGTTTTCTTGTGTTCTTTCCGTATGTGTGTGTGCAGGAGGCTCTGGTTCTTGCTCTGCTCCTCGTAGCAAGACCAAGAAGAGGGCTAGGAGATGCAAGCGCCCGGTTGAGACTGATGAAGAAGAAGAGGTTGTGATTCCCACCAAACCCACTCGCCGTGAGTCTGCTGATGCCAAGCAACGTGTGGTCATGCCCTTGCACTGGTGGAAAGCCAAGGATTGGGAAGCCTTCCGGATCAAAAATCCATATGAGGTTCCCATTGCACCTCGTTGGACCACCGTTCAGTTCCAGAATGAGATGCAAGTGAGGATTGTTCATGAACTTTTCGGGCACAACAAGAATAGGTATGCCAAGCAGTGGACCATTGATCTTGATCATTGGAGGAGCAACTTGGAGTATTTTGGTGATGCTTTGGCTCTTTGTGAGGAGTTTGATTTGGTCAAGCCCATGACGGTCAATTGTGATTTTGATGTTCAACTTATCCATCAGTTTTATGCCACCATTCATTTTGGAGAAGATGACGCCCACACTCTCTCGTTCATGTGTCGTGATGAGATCTTTCAAGTGCCCTGGAGGGCTTTTTGCAATGCCATTGGATGTGAGGATACCGGTCTCGAAGGGAATGGTGGCATTCGTCTTCATGACCATCCCCAGTCCATGCCTAAGGCAAAATTTGCTCCTTTATACATTCAAGGACGAGGCATTATTGGAGAATCCAAGGATCTCGAGAAGGTCTATGATATCATGCATCGGGTATTCCGCAATGTGCTTTTGCCCAAGGTTGGCAATCAGGATGAAGTCTATGGGTACCTTGTTGACTTGCTTGTTGCTATGAAGACCAATGTGAGCTCTGGTGCTACTTTTGATGCGTCCAACTGGATCTGGCATGAGATGTACAACATGGTCATCTACAAAAAGGTCCCCATTTATGCTCCCTTTGTCATGTGCTTTCTGAGCTCAGTATGGGTTGTTTGCTGCCCTTGAGAGCTTCTCACTTCCCCAGATAACCTCACCGTGCATGAGGTCAAGCAGCTCAATGCTACTTCTCGAGCTTGCCTTGTATTCCCTCAAAGAGGAAAGGGTGATGCAGCACAGTAGCGTAAGTATTTCCCTCAGTTTTTGAGAACCAAGGTATCAATCAAGTAGGAGACCACGCGTGAGTCCCTCGCACCTGCACAAACAAATAAGAAACTCGTAGCCAACATGATAAAAGGGGTTGTCAATCCCTTCTCGGTCACTTACGAGAGTGAGATCTGATAGATAGGACAAGATAATATTTGTGGTATTTTTGGTATAGAGATTGAAAGTAAATAATGCAAAGTAAAGTAAAGTAAAGATAAATAGTTGATGGAAGATTAATATGATGAGAATAGACCCGTGGGCCATAGGTTTCACTACTGGCTTCTCTCATGATAGCAGAATTCTACGGTGGGTAAACAAATTACTATCGAGCAATTGATAGAAAAGCACATAGTTATGAGAATATCTAGGCATGATCATTATATATAGGCATCACGTCCGTAGCAAGTAGACCGAAACGATTCTGCATCAACTACTATTACTCCACACATCGACCGCTATCCAACATGCATCTAGAGTATTAAGTTCATAAGAACAGAGTAACGCTTTAAGCAAGATGACATGATGTAGAGGGATAAAGTCAAGCAACATGATATAAACCCCATCTTTTTATCCTCGATGGCAACAATACTATATGTGCCTTTCTGCCCCTGTTGTCACTGGGAAAGGACACCGCAAGATTGAACCCAAAGCCAAGCACTTCTCCCATTGCAAGAAATATAGATCTAGTAGGCCAAACCAAACCAATAATTCGAAGAGACTTGTAAGGATATTATAATCATACACAAAAGATTTCAGAAAATAATCCAATATTGTTCATAGATCTTGATCATAAACCCACAATTCATCGGATCTCGACAAACACACCGCAAAAAGATTACATCGAATAGATCTCCTTGAAGATCGAGGAGAACTTTGTATTGAGATCCAAAGAGAGAGAAGAAGCCATCTAGCTAATAACTATGGACCCGAAGGTCTGTGGTAAACTACTCACAACTCATCGGAGAGGCTATGGTGTTGATGTAGAAGCCCTCCGTGATCGATACCCCCTCCGCCGGAGCTCCGGAACAGGCCCCAAGATGGGATCTCACGGATACAGAAGGTTACGGCGGTGGAATTAGGGTTTTGTGGTGCTCCTCGATGTTTTTAGGGTATGAGGGTATATATAGGCTGAAGAGGCACGTCAGGGGAGCCAGAAGGGGCCCACGAGGGTGGGGGCGCGCCTACCCCCCTGGGCGCGCTACTGCCCTTGTGGCCACCTCTCTCATTTCCTCGCGTGTACTCCAAGTCTTCTGTGTTGATATCGTTCCAAAAATAACTCTCCCGAAGGTTTCATACCGTTTGGACTCCGTTTGATATTCCTTTTCTACAAAACACTGAAATAGGCAAAAAAAATAGCAATTTGCACTGGGCCTTGGGTTTGTAGGTTAGTCCCAAAAATAATATAAAAGTGTATAATAAAGCCCATTAAACATCCAAAACAGAATATATAATAGCATGGAACAATCAAAAATTATAGATACGTTGGAGACGTATCAAGCATCCCCAAGCTTAATTCATGCTCCTCCTCGAGTAGGTAACTGATAAAAACAGAATTTTTGATGTGAATGCTAACCAACATAATTTTCAATGTAATTTTCTTTATTTGTGGCATGAATGTTCAGATCCGAAAGATTCAAGACAAAAGTTTATATTGATATAATAATAATAATACTTTAAGCATACTAATAAAGCAATCGTGTCTTCTCAAAATAACATGGCCAAAGAAATGTATCCCTACAATGTCATATAGTCTGGCTATGCTCTATCTTCATCACACAAAATATTTAAATCATGCACAACCCCGGTTTCAGCCAAGCAATTGTTTCACACTTCAATTCTTTCAAACTTTTCAACTTCCACGCAACACATGAGCATGAGCCATGGATATAGCACTATGTGGAATAGAGTGGTGGTTGTGGAGAAGACAAAAGAAGAAGATAGTCTCACATCAACTAGGCGTATCGATGAGCTATGGAGATGCCCATCAATAGATATTAATGTGAGTGAGTAGGGATTGCCATGCAACGGATGCACTAGAGCTATAAGTGTATGAAAGCTCAACAAAAGAAACTAAGTGGGTGTGCATCCAACTTGCTTGCTCACGAAGACCTAGGGCATTTGAGGAAGCCCATCATTGGAATATACTCCCTCCGTCCCAAAATAAGTGACTCAAAAGTGTTTCAACTTTGTACTAAAGTTAGTACAAAATCGAGTCATTTTTGAGTCACTTATTTTGGGACGGAGGAAGTACAAGCCAAGTTCTATAATGAAAATTCCCACTAGTATATTAAAGTGACAACATAGGAGACTCTCTATCATGAAGATCATGGTGCTACTTTAAAGCACAAGTGTGGAAAAAGGATAGTAACATTTTCCCTTCTCTCTTTTTCTCTCATTTTTTCTCATTTTTTTCTTCTGAGCCTTTTCTCTTTTTTTTAATATGGCCTCTCCTTTTTTTTCTTTTTTTTGTCCGAAGCCTCATCCCGACTTGTGGTGGAATCATAGTATCCATCATCCTTTACTCACTGGGACAATGCTCTAATAATGATGATCATCACACTTTTATTTACTTACAACTCGAAGCTAGAACAAAATATGACTATGTGAATGATAATGATGAAGCGTGTCATATGAACGAAACGGTGGAAAGTTGCATGGCAATATATCTCGGAATGGCTATGAAAATGCCATGATAGGTAGGTATGGTGGCTGTTTTGAGGAAGGTATATGGTGGGTGTATGGTACCGGCGAAAGTTGCGCGGTACAAGAGAGGCTAGCAATGGTGGAAGGATGAGAGTGCGTATAATCCATGGACTCAACATTAGTCATAAAGAACTCATATACTTATTGCAAAAATCTATGAGTTATCAAAACAAAGTATTCAACGCATGCTCCTAGGGGAAGGGTTGGTAGGAGTTAACCATCGCGCGATCCCGACCTCCACACAAAGGATGACACTCAGTAAATAAATCATGCCCCAACTTCATCACATAACGGTTCACCATACGTGCATGCTACGGGAATCACAAACTTTAACACAAGTGTTTCTCAAATTCACAATTATTCCACTAGCATGTCTCAAATATCACCATCCTCATATCTCAAAACAATCATCAAGTATCAAACTTCGCATAATATTCAATGCACTTGTATGAAAGTTTTTACCATACCCATCTTGGATGCCTATCATATTAGGAGTACTTTTATAACCAAAGCACATTACCATGCTGTTCTAAGAGACTCTCAAAAAGATATAAGTGAAGCATGAGAGATCAATAATTTCTACAAAATAAAACCACCACCGTGTTCTAAAAGATATAAGTGAAGTACTAGAGCAAAACTATCTAGCTCAAAAGATATAAGTGAAGCACACAGAGTATTCTAATAAATTCCAATTCATTTGTATCTCTCTCAAAAGGTGTGTCCAGCAAGGATGAGTGTGGCAAACTAAAAATCAAAGACTCAAATCATACATGACGCTCCAAGCAAAACACATATCATGTGGTGAATAAAAATATAGTCTAATGTAAAGTTACCGATAGATGAAGGCGAAAGAGGGGATGCCTTCCCGGGGCATCCCCAAGCTTAGGCTTTTGGTTATCCTTTAATTTTACCTTGGGGTGCCTTGAGCATCCCCAAGCTTAGGCTCTTACCACTCTTTGTTCCATAATCCATCAAATCCACACTCAAAACTTGAAAACTTCACAACACAAAACTTAGCCAAAAATCTCGTGAGCTCCGTTAGTATAAGAAAACAAACCACCACTCAAAGGTACTGCAATGAACTCATTCTTTGTTTATATTGGTGTTAAACCTACTGTATTCCAACTTCTCTATGATTCATACCCCCCGATACTACTCATCGATTCATCAAAATAAGCAAACAACACACGAAAAACAGAATATGTCAAAAACATAACAGTCTATAGAAATCTGTAACTTTTGAATACTTATGTAACTCTAAAAAAAAATTGGTGGACGTGAGGAATTTGTCTATTAATCATCTGCAAAAAGAATCAACTAAAAAGAACTCTCCAGTAAAAATTGGTAGCTAATATCGTGAGCACAAAAGTTTCTATTTTTTACGGCATGATCACATAAACTTCACCCAAGTCTTCCCAAAGGTTCTACTTGGCACAAACACTAATTAAAACACAAAACCACATCTAAACAGAAGCTAGATGCAATATTTATTCCTAAACAAAAGCAAAAGCAAAGGAAATAAAATTGGGTTGCCTCCCAACAAGCTCTTTGTTTATATCCATTAAGATAGGCTTGAGAATTCAATGATGCTCATATGAAAGATAAGAATTGAAGCACAAAGAGAGCATCATAAAGCATATGTGACAAACACATCTAAGTCTAACATGCTTCCTATTCATAGGCATTTTATAGTAAAACAAATCAAGACAAGCAATATCTGGCATATGCAAGGAAGAAAAAGAAAACAAGATCAATCTCAACATGAAGAGAGGTAATTTAGTAACATGAAGATTTCTACAACCATATTTTCCTCTCTCATAATAATTGCATGTAGGGTCATGTGACGCCCGAAGACCGACGTCCCAGAAGATACCAGAAGATTCCAGAAGATTCCAGATGTTCCGGGGTCTCCCGTGTGTTTCGTTTGTGCTTGTGTTATTTATTTTCGCATTGCATCATGTCATCATGCCATCATGTCTTCTTTTTTTGCATCTCAACCAATAAATCGTGTGGACCTTCGGTCCATTTAAATCGAGGGAAGAAGATCTTCTCTTTATAACATATAAAAGCCTCCTAATAATTATGGAGCTATATTAATAAATATTCCATTCTTGGAATTAAGCATAACACACTTGCATATTTCCCCATGCTTTTCCTACTTTGAGTTCCCTTCAAAAAACCTTGCCAATATTTCTTTTCCCTTGTTTCGAGGTTCCTCCAAAAATTTGAACATTTTTGGACACTTCTATAATCAAGTCTTAGTTCAAAACTATTTGAATTAAATTCAAATATGTTTGAATTATTTTCCGATCACGCCATTTCTATTTTTCTCGGACCGTGCTATTTTTATGATGCCCGAGAAAAATACTCCCATGTGCTATTTTTTTCCCTAACCGTCCTTTCTCCTCCTTTTTTTTCTTCCTTGTCATTTTTTCTATTTTGAGAAAAACAAGAGGAAGAAGGGGGCCCAGCCGGCCAAACTTCCTTCAGCCGCAGGCCCAGACAGCCACCTCTCCAGCCGCTCTTGGCCCAGCCCGTTCCAAAGCCATCCATCTCCTCCCTAGGCGCGGCCCATCTCCCTTTGGCCCAGCACTCCTCCAACCCTAGCGACCGCATCGCTCCTCCCCCTCTTTTCCCAGCGCGCCGCCGCACCTCTCGTCCCGTTCCCTTGCTCCCCCTCGCAGCGTCTCTCCCTCGAGCCCGAACCTCCCGCACCCTGCCCGATTTCCATCGCTCCCATCTCTCCCTCTCCTCGACCCCCCAGCCGCCGCATCGCTCCTTTCTCTCGCAGCCCGTCGCTCTCGCCCGAATCCCTCCTCTCTTTTCCCTCGATCTCCTCTGGCCTCATCCCGATCCAGCACTCTCCCTCGCTCCTCTTCCCCTCGCAGCACCGAGCGCGGCCTCGCCATGGGAGCCGCCCCGCAGCCTCGTCCCCATCCTTCGCGTGGAGCCGCGCCCTCCATTGCCGTCCGGTTCGCCAGGTCGCCGCCCCGAGCCCGGCGAGCGCCCAGCCAGGCCCGCGGCCTCCCCGCATCCGCCTTCCTCCGGCCTCCCTCCTTCGACGCCAGGAGCTCAGCATCGACCGCGGCCCCGAGCGCCCGCCCCTGGAGCGCCTCCTTCTCCAGGCGCTGGAGTGACCGCGCCTGGCTCCTCCTCTCCATCGACACCGAGCCCGGTTCCCCCATCTCCACGCCTCGGCCAGGCAGTACCGAGCGCCCTCGCTCCCCGCTGGCCTCCTCCTCGAGCGCCGCGTCGCCCCTTCCTCGCGCCCGAGCCGGGGATCCTCGCCGCCCTGCCTCGGCCAGTAGCCGTGCCATCCGCCGCTGCACCGTCATGGAGTCCCGCGGCCATCGCGACGGCCCCGTCCTTTTCCAGCTCGTCGTCGCCGCAGCCTTTTACCTTTTGTTTGTTTTGTTACTGTTTCTGTTATCTCAAGCACCCATGTAACAGCAAGCATATCTACTTTTGGACCCTTGTACAACTACGGCGCGAGATCGAGAACCCCCAAGTACCACTACGAACGCCGACGCGACAAGTACCCCTTCGGAGAGGTGAACGACTACGAACGGGAACGTCTACGCAAGATGACACGACAAGTACCACGACCAAGTACCACGACGCCGACAAGTACCACTACCGACGCCCGGATCCGTCGGCACCCTCAAGTACCTCTACGGATCATGTACAACTACCATCGCCGAGACCAAGTACCACTACATAACGTGTACCCCCGACGTCGCAAGTACCACGACACGTGACGTGAACGTCTACCGTCGCCGAAGACCCGTGAACAACTACTTCCTCTACCGTCGCCATGTACCACTACGTCCCTCTACGATCTCGAACCGTCCCGAAACGAGTGTTTCGAAGGTATAACCCGAGACGATGACCCGTGTGATGCTTGTTGTGGTTGTATGAAATGTTTCCCGTGTGTGCACCGTGTACGTTTCGTCCCTTTTGTCATGCTCCTCGGTTGCCTCGTCGCCGACTCGTGGGAACCCGGTGACGGGATCGCCCCACCTTCATCTTGTTTCGCTCACGCCATCTTTCCTTTTGCACCGGTCTCTCGATGAGTTACCGGAACCGATATGTTGTGTTGCATCATTTTCGGTTCGTTGTCGTGGCACCCTTTCGTTCCACCACGGTGACAATACTCCTTATCATCTTCTTGTTAACCTTCTAATAAAATTGCATAAACTTGATCATGTCATCCGCATCATATTAACAACATTAATATGTGTGAATTGTTGTTTGCTTATAAATATTAAACATGCTCATGGGGATTTTCCGGATATGTTGTTGTTATTTCCGGCCCCATTTAAAATGCCTAAATAGTTAGTTTACTTATGCTACACCTCTTGCCATGTTAAAAACATTTAATCTTGTCTTGTAAATAAACGAGAGTCGACTAAATAATTAAAATGTGGTGTTTTCGTCAATATGCAACTCGTTTCATATTGAGCCCCACTTAACTTGTAGAGTTGTTTGTGCACTTTGCCATGCCATGCATATTTAAACCGGACATGCATCATACTTGGATGTGCATCGTATGCCATGTTTAAGCTTGTGTGTTTACCGTGTTGTTCTTTCTTTCCGGTTGCTTCTCTTGTTAGCTTCGGTTTCGTTCCGGAGTTGTGAGGATTCGCTCGACTGTTGCTCCTTCTGCTTCATGGATCCGTTCTTCTCCCTTGTGGAATCCCAGGCAAGATGATCATGCCCTTGGATACCTTTACTACCATTGCCATGCTTAGTTGTCTCGATGCTATCATTACATGTCGCGCTACCCATCTTTTATGTCAGCCCTCTCCTTGTTGCCATGAAACCTCTAACCTTGACACCTTCCTAGCAAAACCATTGTTTGGCTATGTTACCCGCTTGCTCAGCCTCGCTTGCTCAGTCCCTCTTATAGCGTTGTTAGTTGCAGGTGAAGATGAAGTTCGTTCCACGAGGGAACTTGTTGTTGGATATATCACAATATCTATAATTATTATTAACACACCTATATACTGGGCATGGGTGGAAGGCTTGGCCTTTTGCTCGGTGTTTTGTTCCACTCATGCCACCTTAGGCGCCGATAAACCGACATTATGTTCCTTGATTTTGCGTTCCTTACACGATGGGTGAAATGGGGACCCCTTGACAGTTCGACTTTGAATAAAACTCCTCCAGCAAGGCCCAACATTGGTTTTAATTTGCCTCATAATAACAACTTAATTAATTAATTACATTTGCATAGGGGGTCGTGTCCCCGAGGATTCTTAATTCTACATAGCAGGGGGGCCAGTGTTGATGGTGTTGGTCCCAAACTAGAGCCACTTGCGGATGCCACCCAGTTCGCTGGGATGTTCGGTATCTGTACGTACTGCTCATCCGGACGTGGCCTGAGACGAGATACGCGCGGCTACTATCAGGGTGTCGGCACGCCGGGAGGTCTTGCTGGACTTGTTTTACCATTGTCGAAATGTCTTGTGCTACCGGGAAGCCGAGCCTGATCGGATTTTCCCTAAGATAAGGAGTGATGATATTATATTTGTCACTTCAGCTAATCGTGAGAGCTTGTGATGGGCTAAGTTGGGACACCCCTGCAGGGTTATGATCTTTCGAAAGCCGTGCCCGCGGTTATGTGGCAGATTGGAATTTGTTAATGTCCGGTTGTAGAAAACTTGACAGATGATCCGAAGTAAAACACACAACTGTGTGAGTAACCGTGACTGTCTCTTTTCACTTTGAGAAGAGAACACGGTGGGGTTATGTTTGACTCGTATGTAGTTAGGATCTTTAGCGATCACTCCTTTTGCGACCGTTTGCGTAGCTTCTCATCTTATTCTGGTACTCGTAAGTTAGCCACCATATTATGCTTAGCCGCTGCTGCAGCCTCACCACTTTACCTCTTCCTACCCATAAAGCTGTGCTAGTCTTGTTACCCATGGTTATGGGATTGCTGAGTCCTCGTGGCTCACAGATACTACAACACCAGATGCAGGTTCAGCCGAGAAAGATGCAGGAGCTGGTTCAAGTACTTCACCAGGAGCTCGATGAAGAGAGTTGCCGTTTGCTTGTGACGTTTTCGACGATCAGTAGTGGTTTCTACTAGGATTCGATCCTGACCTGTGGCTTTATGTTGTTTTGGTATCTTTCTTTTGGATCTTCACCCGTAGTCGGTTTGTGATGTTTTGAATGATGATTGCTTATGTAATGTATTGTGTGAAGTGGCGAGTGTAAGCCAACTATCTTCTTTTGCAATTTAATCCCTCTTTTACATGAGTCATGCAAAGATACCAAACTTGAGATCATTCTAGGATGGGCTTATACCTTTAAGTCGTGCCTCGACACGTAGGAGGTATAGTCCCGTCCTGGGCATTACAAGTTGGCATTCAGAGCCTTCTCCGACCTAGAAGCCCCCACTGATTTATCGAATCGTTGACGGTTGAGTTTAGGCACACACTGAAAAAAATGTTTTGAGTCCTATATTATATCGGAGAGTAGGATTTCTTTGCTTCTCATCCCTTTTCTCTCTGGTGAGGACTCCTGACGTCTACTCTTGACTCTTCTACTTTCAAAAATTGCACCAAAATTTTTTTTAGGATCTCGCGAGTATTGTTTGGATTGTTTCGATGTCTTTGTGACGAGAACATTGTTCTCGATGCCTCCTGACATTAGGGGTTGTGGCAGTGTCCCGGGGAGTTGAGCTCTGAGGTGTTGTCGTCACAAATCCATCGCGGCAGTACTAGAATACTTAAGACGGCCGACATCGAAAATCTCTCCTATACGGCCAGTGGCAAGATAACCCCGACATCACCCAGTACTGGGGAGGTAGTTCGGGAGTATTGCCATAGCTTGTATAGTGGATGCGTTTCGAAGGTCCGAGGTAAACGGTTTCCGAGAAAGACTGGTTATGTGTTGAAGGATGGATACACCTGGATATAGGTTTAGAGTTGATTGCGCGGTGCTTCCCGTGTATCCCCAACACCTGATTGCATAACTGGAAACTTTCGGAAATCTATAGGTGGGTTCATCTAGTAGTTCTAGGCATTCTTCCAACGGATGCACGATATGAAGTTCGGGGTTCTACATTGAGTGAAGTGGTTTTATGGACTTGTTTTGATCGGGAGTTGCATCTTAAACGGTCCTTGGCTATGCTGATCCGGGGATTGCAAAACCATTTTGTAACACGTTCCATGAGCTTTCAGCATGAAGATGTCGAACGAAGCTTCTATCTTGTATTTGTTCTATCTGTTCCTTGTTCCTTTATTTATTTATTTTTGTTCTCCAAGTGGCTTCTCGACAAGTTGTTGTACCTGCGGAATTCATTCGTTCAATTCTCTGTTCGGATGATATTGTGAAGATCATGTTGCATATCTATCCTTTGTTCTTGTTTTGATTCTGGTATTCGAGTTGCTTCGACGTCAAATGTTGATTCCATACCTTTTTCCTAATCGGTATTCTCATATTTTTATGGGAGTGCTAATTCCTCTTGACCATCAAGATTTTCATGTTAATCCTTTTCAACCGGTGTGCCTTCTCTTCAAGTTATTCCATACGGACGACGTTGAGAAATCTGACGATTGTCTGTTTCATTCATCCCAAGTTGTCTTTGTTTTCCCCACCCTCCCACCCTTCTTCTTCTCGGAGCCAGAAATTCTCAGATGAAATATCCATTTTATTCATGTGATATTTCTTCATTCTTTTCCTTCAATGTTCTTATCCGGTGACTTATCGTGAGGATGCTCATGAAACTTCAAGTTCATCATTCTTTTGTTCTCAAATTCTGTCGGTGGATGTAATTCAAGATTTCGGTGTTGATCTTATCCTTTTCCTCATTTCACAATGCTTTCTTATTCCGGTGCACCAATTAATCATTCTCCTCTTGCTATTCATATCCGGAGTGCTCAAGATTCATAATTCCATTCTAATCAGTTCAAGCTATTTTTTAGGAGTGTTATCTTACTCAAGCCTTTTTAATTCAACCGGTGCAATATCTCTTAAGCATCTTTTCAACGGTGATTTCTTTGAGTGGGCCCTAACCCACAGGTCTTTTTCCAGGATCTTACCTGACTCTTCTAATTATTTTCCGGAGTTATTCTCAAATTCTTTCAAAGTGTGACGTAAGAATGAATTTACATCAGTCACATGCCTTCTCCGAGATCGCATTCAATTCATTTCATCATTGGTTCAACCTTTGTAATTCTTCATTCCGGAGTGCTCATCAATTATTATGGTTTTTCTCATCTTCATTCTCAACATCAGGAGAAGTGTTTCTCTTAAATCTTGGCCCGTTCTCTCAAGATTCGTGGTTCTAGCTTCATGCCATCCTCATTATCATTTGACTGTGAGGAATTCTTTTATACCCATCCGAAGCATTTCATGAATTCTTTTCTTTGTGATCTTCCGAAGGCCATCATTTCAGAAGATTCTTCGTTCTCAGTTTTCAACTTCGTCCTCCAAATATTCTTCATTGATGTCTCTTCGTTCGTCTCTATATTCTTACGGTGGTTCTTTCAAGATTACCTTCCGTTGTTATCGTTTTAATTTATTGGTTCTTTTCATAATCCTACCGGTGCTTTGTTGAAGATTTACCCAAGCTTGTGATAGATCTCTCTTTAATTCTTTGCAACGAGAATAAGTAGTATGCCAAATCCTTTGGTTGTCATCAATTTAATTGGTGAAGGAGATGCAAACATAATTCTTATTCTTATTCCTTCAAGGTGATTTAATTCTTTTGTCTGGAGCTTTTTCATCATATCATATTCTCGGTTCTAAGTTGTTCATCTTGTTTTCCGGAGCTCCAAGTTATTTCAATTATATCTTTTCAAGCTCCATCTAATTCATCGCAGGCCTTGAACCTTATTCTTTCATCTTTCACTTCTCATGCTTTCATTACCGGAGTTCTTGGTGGTTCATCATCATTTAATTCATCCTCGAAGTCTTCATCAAGATTCTTGTTGGAGCTCAAGCATTCGTCATCATGTTCTCCAATTGCAATTCTTGCCACCTTATCCTTTTCAGATGGTATTATGTCATTCTTGTTAATTCCTTCATGTTTCATGATTCACGAGTTGTCAGGAATGAAATAGTTAAACCCATCATTTTCTTTGTTCGGGAGATCTTTTCAACCCTTCAATTTATTTGTTGGAGTAATCTTGGGTTATAATTCACCAAAAAGCTTTCCCTGAGAATTGTTGCTATTATGGTGCTTATAAATGATCCAAGTTCTTCATTTATCATTCCGGTGAAATAAGTTTATCATCTCCTTGTTGATCTCAATCCATTCAAATGTTTTCGTCAGTGGCTGGTTGTCACATCTTAATTTTAAGATGTTTCCATAAGCCCACATCAAGCTTATTCTTTCGTGTTGAATTTTCAACAACTCCGTTCATCCCTTCTTCGTAAGGATGTGTTTCATATTCATTTGTCGGAGAAATTGTCTTTTTCTATCCGTTCAATTCTTTCATGGATCTATATGCTATTCTTTCATTCCGGAGGCATTGTTATGTTGCTCTCTCCAAACCATCATCTCGTTTTATTGAGATCATGTTATTTTCTTTTCCAGTCCATTTAACCGGAGTGTTGTATTCTTCATTCAAGTTCCGTCATTTATCTAGTTTTGCCTGTCTTTTAACCGGAGTGCTGTCTGAATCTTTTCTTACCGCTTGTGCCATTCTTTCAATTGTTTCGGAGGCAATATGTTGTTCATTTCATCAAGTATCATTCCATCTCCTCAAGTTATTGTTAATTCCTTCCATTTTCAGACGGAGTGCTGTCCAAATCCTGTCATTCTTATTCCTTGGCTATACACATGCAGTTTCATATTCTTTTGGTCCATGAGCTCTTGTTTCATGTTTTTCAACCTACAAGGTTCTCTTATGTTCCTTGTTCCTCCTTTTACCGGAGTGCTCTCAACTTCGTTCATCTCCGTTGTATTCTTTCTTTCAAGATTGTTCAACCTCTCAAGGTTCCTTGGTTCCACTCGTCTGTAAAAGAAGCAACTTTGTTTTACCTCTTCTTTTTCGTTTTTACCCGGTGATATCTCTAGGATCTCGGGTCGAGATCCTCTGTTAGTGTGGGAGAGTTGTGACGCCCGAAGACCGACGTCCCAGAAGATACCAGAAGATTCCAGAAGATTCCAGATGTTCCGGGGTCTCCCGTGTGTTTCGTTTGTGCTTGTGTTATTTATTTTCGCATTGCATCATGTCATCATGCCATCATGTCATATTTATTTATTTTGCATCTCAACCAATAAATCATGTGGACCTTCGGTCCATTTAAATCGAGGGAAGAAGGTCTTCTCTTTATAACATATAAAAGCCTCCTAATAATTATGGAGCTATATTAATAAATATTCCATTCTTGGAATTAAGCATAACACACTTGCATATTTCCCCATGCTTTTCCTACTTCGAGTTCCCTTCAAAAAACCTTGCCAATATTTCTTTTCCCTTGTTTCGAGGTTCCTCCAAAAAATCGAACATTTTTGGACACTTCTATAATCAAGTCTTAGTTCAAAACTATTTGAATTTAATTCAAATATGTTTGAATTATTTTCCGATCACGCCTTTTCTATTTTTCTCGGACCGTGCTCTTTTTATGATGCCCGAGAAAAATACTCCCATGTGCTATTTTTTCCCTAACCGTCCTTTCTCCTCCTTTTTTTTCTTCCTTGTCATTTTTTCTATTTTGAGAAAAACAAGAGGAAGAAGGGGGCCCAGCCGGCCAAACTTCCTTCAGCCGCAGGCCCAGACAGCCACCTCTCCAGCCGCTCTTGGCCCATCCCGTTCCAAAGCCATCCATCTCCTCCCTAGGCGCAGCCCATCTCCCTCTGGCCCAACACTCCTCCAACCCTAGCGACCGCATCGCTCCTCCCCCTCTTTTCCCAGCGCGCCGCCGTACCTCTCGTCCCGTTCCCTCGCTCCCCCTCGCAGCGTCTCTCCCTCGAGCCCGAACCTCCCGCACCCTGCCCGATTTCCATCGCTCCCATCTCTCCCTCTCCTCGACCCCCCAGCCGCCGCATCGCTCCTTTCTCACGCAGCCCGTCGCTCTCGCCCGAATCCCTCCTCTCTTTTCCCTCGATCTCCTCTGGCCTCATCCCGATCCAGCACTCTCCCTCGCTCCTCTTCCCCTCGCAGCACCGAGCGCGGCCTCGCCATGGGAGCCGCCCCGCAGCCTCGTCCCCATCCTTCGCGTGGAGCCGCGCCCTCCATCGCCGTCCGGTTCGCCAGGTCGCCGCCCCGAGCCCGGCGAGCGCCCGGCCAGGCCCGCGGCCTCCCCGCATCCGCCTTCCTCCGGCTTCCCTCCTTCGACGCCAGGAGCTCAGCATCGACCGCGGCCCCGAGCGCCCGCCCCTGGAGCGCCTCCTTCTCCAGGCGCTGGAGCGACCGCGCCTGGCTCCTCCTCTCCATCGACACCGAGCCCAGTTCCCCCATCTCCACGCCTCGGCCAGGCAGTCCCGAGCGCCCTCGCTCCCCGCTGGCCTCCTCCTCGAGCGCCGCGTCGCCCCTTCCTCGCGCCCGAGCCGGGGATCCTCGCCGCCCTGCCTCGGCCAGTAGCCGTGCCATCCGCCGCTGCACCGTCATGGAGTCCCGCGGCCACCGCGACGGCCCCGTCCTTTTCCAGCTCGTCGTCGCCGCAGCCTTTTACCTTTTGTTTGTTTTGTTACTGTTTCTGTTATCTCAAGCACCCATGTAACAGCAAGCATATCTACTTTTGGACCCTTGTACAACTACGACGCGAGATCGAGAACCCCCAAGTACCACTACGAACGCCGACGCGACAAGTACCCCTTCGGAGAGGTGAACGACTACGAACGGGAATGTCTACGCAAGATGACACGACAAGTACCACGACCAAGTACCACGACCCCGACAAGTACCACTACCGACGCCCGGATCCGTCGGCACCCTCAAGTACCTCTACGGATCATGTACAACTACCGTCGCCAAGACCAAGTACCACTACATAACGTGTACCCCGACGTCGCAAGTACCACGACACGTGACGTGAACGTCTACCGTCGCCGAAGACCCGTGAACAACTACTTCCTCTACCGTCGCCATGTACCACTACGTCCCTCTACGATCTCGAACCGTCCCGAAACGAGTGTTTCGAAGGTATAACCCGAGACGATGACCCGTGTGATGCTTGTTGTGGTTGTATGAAATGTTTCCCGTGTGTGCACCGTGTCCGTTTCGTCCCTTTTGTCATGCTCCTCGGTTGCCTCGTCGCCGACTTGTGGGAACCCGGTGACGGGATCGCCCCACCTTCATCTTGTTTCGCTCACGCCATCTTTCCTTTTGCACCGGTCTCTCGATGAGTTACCGGAACCGATATGTTGTGTTGCATCATTTTCGGTTCGTTGCCGTGGCACCCTTTCGTTCCACCACGGTGACAATACTCCTTATCATCTTCTTGTTAACCTTCTAATAAAATTGCATAAACTTGATCATGTCATCCACATCATATTAACAACATTAATATGTGTGAATTGTTGTTTGCTTATAAATATTAAACATGCTCATGGGGATTTTCCGGATATGTTGTTGTTATTTCCGGCCCCATTTAAAATGCCTAAATAGTTAGTTTACTTATGCTACACCTCTTGCCATGTTAAAAACATTTAATCTTGTCTTGTAAATAAACGAGAGTCAACTAAATAATTAAAATGTGGTGTTTTCGTCAATATGCAACTCGTTGCATATTGAGCCCCACTTAACTTGTAGAGTTGTTTGTGCACTTTGCCATGCCATGCATATTTAAACCGGACATGCATCATACTTGGATGTGCATCGTATGCCATGTTTAAGCTTGTGTGTTTACCGTGTTGTTCTTTCTTTCCGGTTGCTTCTCTTGTTAGCTTCGGTTTCGTTCCGGAGTTGTGAGGATTCGCTCGACTGTTGCTCCTTCTGCTTCATGGATCCGTTCTTCTCCCTTGTGGAATCCCAGGCAAGATGAGCATACCCTTGGATACCTTTACTACCATTGCCATGCTTAGTTGTCTCGATGCTATCGTTACATGTCGCGCTACCCATCTTTTATGTCAGAGCCCTCTCCTTGTTGCCATGAAACCTCTAACCTTGACACCTTCCTAGCAAAACCATTATTTGGCTATGTTACCTGCTTGCTCAGCCTCGCTTGCTCAGTCCCTCTTATAGCGTTGTTAGTTGCCGGTGAAGATGAAGTTCGTTCCAGGAGGGAACTTGTTGTTGGATATATCACAATATCTATAATTATTATTAACACACCTATATACTGGGCATGGGTGGAAGGCTTGGCCTTTTGCTCGGTGTTTTGTTCCACTCATGCCACCTTAGGCGCCGATAAACCGACATTATGTTCCTTGATTTTGCGTTCCTTACACGATGGGTGAAATGGGGACCCCTTGACAGTTCGACTTTGAATAAAACTCCTCCAGCAAGGCCCAACATTGGTTTTAATTTGCCTCATAATAACAACTTAATTAATTAATTAAATTTGCATAGGGGGTCGCGTCCCCGAGGATTCTTAATTCTACATAGCAGGGGGGGCCAGTGCTGATGGTGTTGGTCCCAAACTAGAGCCACTTGCGGATGCCACCCAGTTCGCTGGGATCTTCGGTATCTGTACGTACTGCTCATCCGGACGTGGCCTGAGACGAGATACGCGCGGCTACTATCAGGGTGTCGGCACGCCGGGAGGTCTTGCTGGACTTGTTTTACCATTGTCGAAATGTCTTGTGCTACCGGGAAGCCGAGCCTGATTGGATTTTCCCTAAGATAAGGAGTGATGATATTATATTTGTCACTTCAGCTAATCGTGAGAGCTTGTGATGGGCTAAGTTGGGACACCCCTGCAGGGTTATGATCTTTCGAAAGCCGTGCCCGCGGTTATGTGGCAGATTGGAATTTGTTAATGTCCGGTTGTAGAAAACTTGACAGATGATCTGAAGTAAAACACACAACTGTGTGAGTAACCGTGACTGTCTCTTTTCACTTTGAGAAGAGAACACGGTGGGGTTATGTTTGACTCGTATGTAGTTAGGATCTTTAGCGATCACTCCTTTTGCGACCGTTTGTGTAGCTTCTCATCTTATTCTGGTACTCGTAAGTTAGCCACCATATTATGCTTAGCCGCTGCTGCAGCCTCACCACTTTACCTCTTCCTACCCATAAAGCTGTGCTAGTCTTGTTACCCATGGTTATGGGATTGCTGAGTCCTCGTGGCTCACAGATACTACAACACCAGATGCAGGTTCAGCCGAGAAAGATGCAGGAGCTGGTTCAAGTACTTCACCAAGAGCTCGACGAAGAGAGTTGCCGTTTGCTTGTGACGTTTTCGACGATCAGTAGTGGTTTCTACTAGGATTCGATCCTGACCTGTGGCTTTATGTTGTTTTGGTATCTTTCTTTTGGATCTTCACCCGTAGTCGGGTTGTGATGTTTTGAATGATGATTGCTTATGTAATGTATTGTGTGAAGTGGCGAGTGTAAGCCAACTATCTTCTTTTGCAATTTAATCCCTCTTTTACATGAGTCGTGCAAAGATACCAAACTTGAGATCCTTCTAGGATGGGCTTATACCTTTAAGTCGTGCCTCGACACGTAGGAGGTATAGTCCCATCCTGGGCATTACAGGTCATAAGCAAATTCAACAATATAGTGAAGGAAATATGCCCTAGAGGCAATAATAAAGTTATTATTTATTTCCTTATATCATGATAAATGTTTATTATTCATGATAGAATTGTATTAACCGGAAACTTAGTACATGTGTGAATACATAGACAAAACAGAGTGTCCCTAGTATGCCTCTACAAGACTAGCTCATTGATCAAAGATGGTTATGTTTCCTAGCCATAGACATGAGTTGTCATTTGATCAACGGGATCACATCATTAGGAGAATGATGTGATGGACAAGACCCATCCGTTAGCTTAGCACTATGATCGTTTAAGTTTTACTGCTATTGCTTTCTTCATGACTTATACATGTTCCTATGACTATGAGATTATGCAACTCCCGAATACCGGAGGAACACTTTGTGTGCTACCAAACGTCACAACGTAACTGGGTGATTATAACGGTACTCTACAGGTGTCTCTGAAGGTACTTGTTGGGTTGGCGTATTTCAAGATTATGATTTTTCACTCCAATTGTCGGAGAGGTATCTCTGGGCCCACTCGGTAATGCACATCACTATAAGCCTTGCAAGCATTGCAGCTAATGAGTTAGTTGTCGGATGATGTATTACGGAACGAGTAAAGATACTTGCCGGTAACGAGATTGAACTAGGTATTGAGATACCGACGATCGAATCTCGAGCAAGTAACATACCGATGACAAAGGGAACAACGTATGTTGTTATGCGGTTTGACCGATAAAGATATTCGTAGAATATGTGGGAGCCAATATGAGCATCCAGGTTCCGCTATTGGTTATTGACCGGAGACGTGTCTCGGTCATGTCTACATAGTTCTTGAAACCGTAGGGTCCGCACGCTTAAGGTTTCGATGACTGTTTTATTATAAGTTTATGAGTTTTGATGTACAGAAGGAGTTCGGAGTCCCGGATGAGATCGGGGACATGACGAGGAGTCTCGAAATGGTCGAGACGTAAAAATCAATATATTGGACGACTATATTCGGACATCGGAAAGGTTCTGAGTGATTTGGGTATTTTCGGAGTACCGGGGAGTTACGGGAATAGAAGAGAGAGGCCAAAAGGAAGGAGGCGCGCGCCCCCCCTTCTGGTCCGAATTGGACAAGGGGTGCAGCCCCCTTTTCCTTCTCCCTCTCCACCTCTTTCCTTCTCTCTTACTCCGGAAAGGAAAGGGGAATCCTACTAGGACTTGGGAGTCCTAGTAGGACTCCCCACACTTGGCGCGCCCCCGCTAGGGCCGGCCTCTCCCTCCCTCCTTTATATACGGGGGCAAGGGGGCACCTCTAGACACAACAATTGATCCATTGATCTCTTAGCCGTGTGCGGTGCCCCCCTCCACCATAGTTCTCCTCGATAATATTTTAGCGGTGCTTAGGCGAAGCCCTGCGACGGTAGAACATCAAGATCGTCACCACGCCGTCATGCTGAGGGAACTCTCCCTCGACACTCGGATGGATCGGAGTTCGAGGGACGTCATCGAGCTGAACGTGTGCTAGAACTCGGAGGTGCCGTAGTTTCGGTGCTTGATCGGTCGGGCTGTGAAGACGTACGACTACATCAACCGCATTGTTCTAACGCTTCCGCTTTCGGTCTACGAGGGTACATAGACACACTCTCCCCTCTCGTTGCTATGCATCTGGTACATAGATCTTGCGTGATCGTAGGAAAATTTTAAAATACTACGTTCCCCAACAGTGGCATCATGAGCCAGGTCTATGCGTAGATGATATGCACGAGTAGAACACAATGAGTTGTGGGCGATACTAGTCATACTGCTTACCAGCATGTCATACTTTGCTTCGGCGGTATTGTGAGATGAAGCGTCCCGGACCAACATTACGCATACGCTTACGCGAGACTGGTTTCACCGTTATGAGCACTCATTGCTTAAAGGTGACTGGCGGGTGTCTGTCTCTCTCACTTTAGCTGAATCAAATGTGGCTACGCCCGGTCCTTGTGAAGGTTAAAACAGCACATACTTGACGAAACATCGTTGTGGTTTTGTATGCGTAGGTAAGAACGGTTCTTGCTAAGCCAGTAGCAGCCACGTGAAACTTGCAACAACAAAGTAGAGGACGTCTAACTTGTTTTTGCAGGGCATGTTGTGATGTGATATGGTCAAGACATGATGATTTATACGGTTTTGTATGAGATGATCATGTTTTGTAAAGTTATCGGCAACTGGCAGGAGCCATATGGTTGTCGCTTTATTGTATGAAATGCAATCGCCATGTAATTGCTTTACTTTATCACTAAGCGGTAGTGATAGTTGTAGAAGCAATAGTTGGCGAGACGATAACGATGCTATGATGGAGATCAAGGTTTCGCGCCGGTGACGAAGGTGATCATGACGGTGCTTTGGAGATGGAGATCAAAAGCACAAGATGATGATGGCCATATCATGTCACATATTTTGATTGCATGTGATGTTTATCTTATTATGCTTCTTATTTTGCTTAGAACGACGGTAGCATTATAAGATGATCCCTTACTAAATTTCAAGGTATAAGTGTTCTCCCTGAGTATGCACCGTTGCGAAAGTTCATCGTGCCGAGACACCACGTGATGATCGGGTGTGATAAGCTCTACGTTCAAATACAACGGGTGTAAGCCAGTTTTGCACACGCAGAATACTCGGGTTAAACTTGACGAGCCTAGCATATACAGATATGGCCTCAGAACACTGGAGACCGGAAGTTCGAGCGTGAATCATATAGTAGATATGATCAACATAAGATGTTCACCATTGAAACTACTCCATCTCACGTGATGATCGGACATGGTTTAGTTGATTTGGATCACGTGATCATTTAGATGACCAGAGGGATGTCTATCTAAGTGGGAGTTCTTAAGTAATATGATTAATTGAACTTTAATTTATCATGAACTTAGTCCTGGTAGTATTAGCATATCTATGTTGTAGATCAATAGCTCGCGATGTTGCTCCCCGTTTATTTTTTATATGTTCCTAGAGAAAACTAAGTTGAAAGATGTTAGTAGCAATGATGCGGAATTGTTCCGTGATCTGATGATTATCCTCATTGCTGCGCAGAAGAATTATGTCCTTGATGCACCGCTAGGTGACAGACCTATTGCAGGAGTAGATGTAGATGTTATGAACGTTTTGACAAAAGCTCGGTATGATGACTACTTGATAGTTTAGTGCACCATGCTTTACGGCTTAGAACCGGGACTTCAAAAACGTTTTGAACGCCATGGATTATATAAGATGTTCCAAGAGTTGAAATTAGTATTTCATACTCATGCCCGTGTCGAGAGGTATGATACCTCTGACAGTACTTTGCCTACAAAATGGAGGAGAATAGCTCAACCAGTGAGCATGTGCTCAGATTGTCTGGGTACTACAATTACTTGAATCAAGTGGGAGTTAATCTTCCAGATAAGATAGTGATTGACAAAGTTCTCTAGTCACTATCACCAAGTTAGTAGAACTTCGTGATGAACTATAATATGCAAGGGGTGACGAAAGGAATTCCCGAGCTCTTCGCGATGCTGAAGTCGGCGAAGGTAGAAATCATGAAAAAGCATCAAGTGTTGATGGTTAACAAGACCAATTGTTTCAAGTAAAGGGCAAAGGGATAGAAGGGGAACTTCAAAAAGAATGACAAGCAAGTTGTCACTCCCGTGAAGAAACCCAAAGCAAAAACTCAAGCCTGAAACTAAGTGCTTCTACTGCAAAGGAAATGGTCACTGGAAGTGGAACTGCCCTAGATACTTGGCGGATAAGAAGGATGGCAAAGTGAACAAAGGTATATTTTGATATACAGATTATTGATGTGTACTTTACTAGTGTTCATAGCAACCCCTGGGTATTTGATACCGGTTCAGTTGCTAAAATTAGTAACTCGAAACGAGAATTGCAGAATGAACAGAGACTAGTTGATAACCCTCAACCGTAAGGGATCGAGATAGTCTTCGCGGGTAAGAATAACCCAATTTATTGATTCGACACACGGGGAGCCAAAGAGTATTTATAAGCTTTGACAGTTGAGTTGTCAATTCAACCGCACCTGAAATATACTTACTTGCAACAAAAGATAAGTGGTAACAGTGATATGATAGTGATGATAGTAATAGTAAAAGTAAACAGCAAAAGTAAATAGCAGTAGTAAATGGCAAAAGTGGCAACTAGTGACAAGCAGGATTTAAAACACTGTAGGCTAGGGAGATGAATGGTTGGGCGCTGCATGGATGAGATAGATTTAACTTGGGGCACGGTACACGGAAAAGTAATGATCATCTAGGCAAATATCAAACATTAGGCATGTATCCCGTAGGTAGTTGTACGTGCTTGCAATAAGAAGTTTGCACAACATCTTTTGTCCTACCATCCCGCTACGAACGGGGTCAAAAGGAACTTATGGATATTAAGGTGCTCCTGTCAAAGAGCACCGGAACAAAGCAATGAACTCAATGGATACATGTAATCCTCAAACTACGGACCATCCCCTTTGGTGTCCCAAGCTGTCACTTTTGGGATCGCCGGTTCCGAACCGTAACAGGTGCAAACAACTCATAGATAGGATCACGAACACAAATATATTCATGTAAACACATATGGTTCAGATCTGAAATCATGGCACTCGGGCCCTAAGTGTCAAGCATTAAGAATAACAAGTTGTAGCAAAGATGATAAACACCATAGTAGATGATAGGCAACATGCCCCCAACGATCTGATAAACTATTACATGATCTAACTCATCCAATCCCTACCATCCCCTTCGCCTACAGCAGGGGAATTACTCACACATGAATGGGGAAGTCATGGAGGGATGATGGAGTGGTGATGATGATGACGATGGCGACGATCTCCCCTCTCCGGAGGCCAATTCAGCCTCCAGATTAGCCCTCCCGAGGAAGAATAGAGGGTGGCGGCGGCTCCGCGACGGAAAACTGCGAAAGAACTTCTGATCTGGGGTTTTTTGCGTCAGGAGTAAAAATACGGGATAAAGTAGGGCACCAGGGGGTGTGGGACCCACCTAGGCGGGCCCCCGGCGCGGCCCAAGGGGGGCGCCCACAGGGCGCCTGGGCACCCCCTGGCCCCCCTCTGGCCCCACTTCTGGCTCCTGGTTCCTTCGGGTGCGTGGATTTTCTGTGATTTTTCGTGGATTTTTGTGAGATACCTAAAAATCCGTTTTCCTGCACACAAATAAACCATACAGGCAGCTCTGCTGAAAACAGCGTCAGTCCGGGTTAGTTTAGTCCAAATCATGCAAGAATGAGGCCAAAACAATATCAAAAGTGTTTGGAAAAGTAGATACGTTTGAGACGTATCACTAGTTAAAGGTGAAGTGACGATGTGTGTTGGAAGTGGTTCCAAGATTGATATGATCATCATCGCACACTCCCTATACTTTCGGGATTAGTGTAAAACCTAAATAAATGTTATTTGGCATTTGCGTTGAGCATGAATATGATTTGATCATATTTGTTGCAATACGGTTATTCATTTAAAGTCATAGAATAATTGTTATTCTGTTTACATGAATAAAACCTTCGATGGTTATACACCCAATGAAAATAGTTTTTTGGATCTCGATCGTGGTGATACACATATTCATAATATTGAAGCCAAAAGATGCAAGGTTAATAATGATAGTGCAACTTATTTGTGGCACTGCCGTTTAGGTCATAATGGTGTAAAGCGCATGAAGAAACTCCATAGTGATGGACTTTTGGAATCACTTGATTATGAATCACTTGGTGCTTGCGAACCATGCCTCATGGGCAAGATGACTAAAACTCCGTTCTCCGGAACAATGGAGCGAGCAACAGATTTGTTGGAGATCATACATACAGATGTATGTGGACCAATGAGTGTTGAAGCTCGCGACGGGTATCGTTATTTTCTGACCTTCACTGATGATTTGAGCAGATATGGGTATATCTACTTAATGAAGCACAAGTCTGAAACATTTGAAAAGTTCAAAGAATTTCAGAGTGAAGTGGAGAATCATCGAAACAAAAAAATAAGAGTTAAAATATTTGAGTTAGCGAGTTTGGCCTTCAGTAAAAACAATGTGAAATAGTTTCACTACTCACGCCACCTGGAACACCACATTGTAATGGTGTGTTCGAACGTCATAACCGTACTTTATTAGATATGGTGCGATCGATGATGTCTCGTACCGATCTACCACTATCGCTTTTGGGGTTATGCATTAGAGACAGCTACATTCACGTTAAATAGGGCACCATCTAAATCCATGGAGATGACACCGTATGAACTGTGGTTTGACGAGAAGCCTAAGTTGTCATTTCTTTAAGTTTGGGACTGCGATGCTTATGTGAAATTTTTTCAACATGATAAGCTCGAACCCAAATCGGAGAAGTAAATCTTCATAGGATACCCAAAAGAAACTGTTGGGTACACCTTCTATCACAGATCCGAAGGCAAGGTCTTTGTTGCTAAGAGTGGATCCTTTCTAGAGAAGGAGTTTCTCTCGAAAGAAGTGAGTGGGAGGAAAGTAGAACTTGATGAGGTAATTGTACCTTCTCCCGAATTGGAAAGTGGAACATCACAGAAACTAGTTCCAGTGATTCCTCCACCAATTAGTGAGGAAGCTAATGATGATGATCATGAAACTTCAGATCAAGTTTCTGCTGAACTTCGTAGATCAACCAGAGTTCGTTCTGCATCAGAGTGGTACGGCAACCCGGTTCTGGAAGTCATGTTACTGGACCATGATGAACCTACGAACTATGAGGAAGCGATGATGAGCCCAGATTCCGCAAAATGGCTTGAGGCCATGAAATCTGAGATGGGATCCATGTATGAGAACAAAGTGTGGACTTTGGTTGACTTGCCCGATGATCGGCAAGCCATCGAAAATAAATGGATCTTCAAGAGGAAGACTAACGCTGACGGTAATGTTACTGTTTACAAAGCTCGACTTGTTGCAAAAGTTTTTCAACAAGTTCAAGGAGTTGACTACGATGAGACTTTCTCACCCGTAGCGATGCTTAAGTCTGTCTGAATCATGTTAGCAATTGCCGCATTTTATGAAATCTGGCAAATGGATAACAAAACTGCATTCTTTAATGGATTTATTAAAGAAGACTTGTATATGATGCAACCAGAAGGTTTTGTCAATCCTAAAGGTGCTAACAAAATGTGCAAGCTCCAGCGATCCATCTATGGACTGGTGCAAGCATCTCGGAGTTGGAATATACGCTTTGATAAGTTGATCAAAGCATATAGATTTATACAGACTTGCAGTGAAGCCTGTATTTACAAGAAGTGAGTGGGAGCACTACAACCTTTCTGATAAGTATATGTGAATGACATATTGTCGATCGGAAATGATTTAGAATTGTCTGGAAAGCATAAAGGAGTGTTTGAAAGGAGTTTTTCAATGAAAGACCTTGGTGAAGCTGCTTACATATTGGGCATCAAGATCTATAGAGATAGATCAAGACGCTTGATAAGACTTTCGATGAGTACATACCTTGATAAGATTTTGAAGTAGTTAAAAATGGATCAGTCAAAGAAGGAGTTCTTTCCTGACTTGTAAGGTGTGAAGTTGAGTAAGACTCAAAGCCAGACCACGGCAGAAAAATATAGAGAGAATGAAAGTCATTCCCTATGCCTCAGCCATAGGTTCTATAAAGTATGCCATGCTGTGTACCAAACATGTTGTGTACCTTGCCATGAGTTTGTCAAGGGGGTACAATAGTGATCCAGGAGTAGATCACTGTACAGCGGTCAAAATTATCCTTAGTAACTGGATGACTAAGGAAATGTTTCTCGATTATGGAGGTGATAAAGAGTTTGTCGTAAAGGGTTACGCCGATGCAAGCTTTGACACTAAATCCAGATGACTCTAAGTATCAATCTGGTTGCGTATTGAAAGTGGGAGCAATTAGCTAGAGTAGCTCTATGCAGAGCATTGTAGACATACAAATTTGCGAAATACATACGGATCTGAATGTGACAGACCCGCTGACTAAACTTCTCTCACGAAACAAAACATGATCACACCTTAGTACTCTTTGGGTGTTAATCACATGAGGATGTGAACTAGATTGTTGACTCTAGTAAACCCTTTGGGTATTGGTCACATGGCGATGAGAACTATGGGTGTTAGTCACATGGCGATGTGAACTATTGGTGTTAATCACATGGTGATGTGATCTAGATTATTGACTCTAGTGCAAGTGGGAGACTGAAGGAAATATGCCCTAGAGGCAATAATAAAGTTATTATTTATTTCCTTATATCATGATAAATGTTTATTATTCATGCTAGAATTGTATTAACAGGAAACTTAGTACATGTGTGAATACATAGACAAAACAGAGTGTCCCTAGTATGCCTCTACTAGACTAGCTCATTGATCAAAGATGGTTATGTTTCCTAGCCATAGACATGAGTTGTCATTTGATCAACGGGATCACATCATTAGGAGAATGATGTGATGGACAAGACCCATCCGTTAGGTTAGCACTATGATCGTTTAAGTTTTACTGCTATTGCTTTCTTCATGACTTATACATGTTCCTATGACTATGAGATTATGCAACTCCCGAATACCGGAGGAACACTTTGTGTGCTACCAAACGTCACAACATAACTGGGTGATTATAAAGGTACTCTACAGGTGTCTCCGAAGGTGCTTGTTGGGTTGGCGTATTTCAAGATTAGGATTTGTCACTCCGATTGTCGGAGAGGTATCTCTGGGCCCACTCGATAATGCACATCACTATAAGCCTTGCAAGCATTGCAGCTAATGAGTTAGTTGTGGGATGATGTATTACGGAACGAGTAAAGAGACTTGCCGGTAACGAGATTGAACTAGGTATTGAGATACCGACGATCGAATCTCGAGCCAGTAACATACCGATGACAAAGGGAACAACGTATGTTGTTATGCGATTTGACCGGTAAAGATATTCGTAGAATATGTGGGAGCCAATATGAGCATCCAGGTTCCGCTATTGGTTATTGACCGGAGACGTGTCTCGGTCATGTCTACATAGTTCTCGAACCCGTAGGGTCCGCACGCTTAAGGTTTCGATGACTGTTTTATTATGAGTTTATGAGTTTTGATGTACCGAAGGAGTTCGGAGTCTCGGATGAGATCGGGGACATGACGAGGAGTCTCGAAATGGTCGAGACGTAAAAATCGATATATTGGACGACTATATTCGGACATCGGAAAGGTTCTGAGTGATTCAGGTATTTTTGGAGTACCGGGGAGTTACGGGAATAGAAGAGAGAGGCCAAAAGGAAGGACGCGCGCGCCCCCCTTCTGGTCCGAATTGGACAAAGGGTGCAACCCCCTTTTCCTTCTCCCTCTCCACCTCTTTCCTTCTCTCCTACTCCGGAAAGGAAAGGGGAATCCTACTAGGACTTGGGAGTCCTAGGACTCCCCACACTTGGCGCGCCCCCTCTAGGGTCGGCCTCTCCCTCCCTCCTTTATATACTAGGGCAAGGGGGCACCTCTAGACACAACAATTGATCTCTTGATCTCTTAGCCGTGTGCGGTGCCCCCCTCCACCATAGTTCTCCTCGATAATATTGTAGCGGTGCTTAGGCGAAGCCCTGCGACGGTAGAACATCAAGATCGTCACCACGTCGTCATGCTGACGAAACTCTCCCTCGACACTCGGCTGGATCGGAGTTCGAGGGACGTCATCGAGCTGAACGTGTGCTAGAACTCGGAGGTGCCGTAGTTTCGGTGCTTGATCGGTCGGGCTGTGAAGACGTACGACTACATCAACCGCGTTGTTCTAACGCTTCCGCTTTCGGTCTACGAGGGTACATAGACACACTCTCCCCTCTCGTTGCTATGCATCTGGTAGATAGATCTTGCGTGATCGTAGGAAAATTTTGAAATACTACGTTCCCCAACATATAGCTATCACAAAACATATTCTCAACACAATCCACATGCATACGAAGTTGACACTCTTCCAAAATAGTGGGATCAACATTAACTAAAGTCATGACCTCTCCAAACCCAATTTTATCAAAAATTTCATAAGATTGAACATTCTCCAAATATGTGGGATCTAAAGTTGACACTCTTCCAAACCCACTTTTCAATATTATTGCAAGCATATTATTATCTATCTCATATTCATCATGGGGCTTAAATAAGTTTTCAAGATCGTAAGAAGAATCACCCCAATCATGATCATTGCAACAAGTAGTAGTCATAGCAAAACTAGCATCCCCAAGCTTGAGGTTTTGCATATCATTAACACATTGACATTAAGAGAATTTATAATAACATCATTGCAATCATGCTTTTCATCGAGGGAACTATCAAGTATGGGTGCAATAGCAATGATCTCATGTTTAACATAAGGGACTATAGCAAATTCATCTTCACAAATATTGGCATCATGGCCACAAGAATAGAAAGCGTCATGTTCATCAAGGGATATTTCAATCAAATCATCAGAATCATAATTATCTATAGATTCATGCATATCATTATTTTCTTCCAAAGCGGCGGTCATTCTTTCAATAAATTCTTCGACACAGGCATTATGAGCATAGTTTTCATAGCAATATTTAAGTATGTCAAAATTTTCAGATTCGTAGAGAGTAATATCATACTTTTCAATCAAAGAAGCAACTTCATAAGCACCCTTAAAAGCAACAAATTCTTCGTAGTAACTATAAACACCCTTTGCATAAGAAGATAAGATTTCATTATCATTAAACTCACATAGGTAGGGGAGGTGTTTTTTAGGGTTCTTAGAGCAACAAGTAAAATCACAAATTTCACAAAGATATCAAGCATAACACAGCAATTTGTTTATTTGATCCCATAAGAATCTCCCTTTTTCAGACAAACGGTGACGCACAAAATGAGCATGCTCATCTAAAGATTTCCCATCAACTAGGCTAGTTGGGGTTTCAGCACGAGAGCATAAGGATCGAAGATGATCCAAGTAGAACACTTTAAGGTGATCCATATCAATAGATTTTTAACAAGCAAAGATTCAAGCAAATAGAAGGCACATGCCAACACAAGCAAACAAAAAGGCGAACGGAAAAGGGCGAATAAAACAGCAAAGGTGAAGTGGGGGAGAGGAAAACGAGAGGCAAATAATGTAATGCGAGGGATAAGGGTTTGTGATAGGTACTTGGTATATGACTTTTGCGTAGATCTCCCCGGCAACGGCGCCAGAAATTCTTCTTGCTACTTCTCGAGCTTGCGTTGTATTCCCTCGAAGAGGAAAGGGTGATGCATCACAGTAGCGTAAGTATTTCCCTCAGTTTTTGAGAACCAAGGTATCAATCCAGTAGGTGACCACGCACGAGTCCCTCGCACCTGCACAAACAAATAAGAACCGCGCAGCCAACGCGATAAAAGGGGTTGTCAATCCCTTCTCGGTCACTTACGAGAGTGAGATCTGATAGATAGGATAAGATAATATTTTTGGTATTTTTGGTATAGAGATTGAAAGTAAATAATGCAAAGTAAAGTAAAGTAAAGATAAATAGTTGATGGAAGATTAATATGATGAGAATAGACCGGGGGGCCATATGTTTCACTAGTGGCTTCTCTCATGATAGCAGAATTCTACGGTGGGTGAACAAATTACTGTCGAGCAATTGATAGAAAAGTGCATAGTTATGAGAATATCTAGGCATGATCATTATATATAGGCATCACGTCCGTAGCAAGTAGACCGAAACGGTTCTACATCTAGTACTATTACTCCACACATTGACCGCTATCTAGCATGCATCTAGAGTATTAAGTTCATAAGAACAGAGTAACGCTTTAAGCAAGATGACATGATGTAGAGGGACAAACTCAAGCAATATGATATAAACCCCATATTTTTATCCTCGATGGCAAAAATACTATGCGTGCCTTGCTGCCCCTATTGTCACTGGGAAAGGACACCGCAAGATTGAACCCAAAGCCAAGCGCTTCTCCCATTGCAAGAACTATAGATCTAGTAGGCCAAACCAAACCAATAATTCGAAGAGACTTGCAAGGATATTATAATCATACATAAAAGATTTCAGAAAAGAATCCAATATTGTTCATAGATAATCTTGACCATAAACCCACAATTCATCGGATCTCGACAAACACACCGCAAAAAGATTACATCGAATAGATCTCCTCGAAGATCGAGGAGAACTTTGTATTGAGATCCAAAGAGAGAGAAGAAGCCATCTAGCTAATAACTATGGACCCGAAGGTCTGTGGTAAACTACTCACAACTCATTGGAGAGGCTATGGTGTTGATGTAGAAGCCCTCCGTGATCGATACCCCCTCCGGCGGAGCTCCGAAATAGGCCCCAAGATGGGATCTCACGGGTACAGAAGGTTACGACGATGGAATTAGGGTTTCGTGGTGCTCCTCGATGTTTTCAGGGTATGAGGGTATATATAGGCTGAAGAGGCACGTCAGGGGAGCCAGAGGGGGCCCACGAGGGTGGGGGGCACGCCTACCCCCCTAGGCGCGCCCCTTGCCCTCGTGGCCGCCTCTCTCATTTCCTCGCGTGTACTCCAAGTCTTCTGTGTTGATATCGTTCCAAAAACTCTCCCGAAGGTTTCATTCTGTTTGGACTCCATTTGATATTCCTTTTCTGCGAAACACTGAAATAGGAAAAAAAAACAACAATTTGCACTGGGCCATGGGTTAGTATGTTAGTCCAAAAAATAATATAAAAGTGTATAATAAATCCCATTAAACATTCAAAACAGAATATATAATATCATGGAACAATAAAAATTATAGATACGTTGGAGAAACACAAAGTCCCAGCAAAGTACATTACCCTCATCAAGGACATGTACGATAATGTTGTGACAAGTGTTCGAACAAGTGATGTCGACACTGATGACTTCCCGATTAAGATAGGACTGCATCAAGGGTCAGCTTTGAGCCCTTATCTTTTTGCCCTGGTGATGGATGAGGTCACAAGGGATATACAAGGAGATATCCCATGGTGTATGCTCTTTGCGGACGATGTGGTGCTAGTTGACGATAGTCGGACGGGGATAAATAGGAAGTTAGAGTTATGGAGACAAACCTTGGAATCGAAAGGGTTTAAGCTTAGTAGAACTAAAACTGAGTACATGATGTGCGGTTTCAGTACTACTAGGTGTGAGGAGGAGGAGGTTAGCCTTGATGGACAGGTGGTGCCTCGGAAGAACACCTTTCGATATTTGGGGTCAATGCTGCAGGAGGATGGGGGTATTGATGAAGATGTGAACCATCGAATCAAAGCCGGATGGATGAAGTGGCGCCAAGCTTCTGGCATTCTCTGTGACAAGAGAGTGCCACAAAAGTTAAAAGGCAAGTTCTACAGGACGGCGGTTCGACCCGCAATGCTGTATGGCGCCGAGTGTTGGCCGACTAAAAGGTGACATGTTCAACAGTTAGGTGTGGCGGAGATGCGTATGTTGAGATGGATGTGTGGCCACACGAGGAAGGATCGAGTCCGGAATGATGATATACGAGATAGAGTTGGGGTAGCACCTATTGAAGAGAAGCTTGTCCAACATCGTCTCAGATGGTTTGGGCATATTCAGCACAGGCCTCCAGAAGCCCCAGTGCATAGCGGACGTCTAAAGCGTGCGGAGAATGTCAGGAGAGGTCGGGGTAGACTGAATTTGACATGGGAGGAGTCCGTTAAGAGAGACCTGAAGGATTGGAGTATCACCAGAGAACTAGCTATGGACAGGGGTGCGTGGAAGCTTGCTATCCATGTGCCGGAGCCATGAGTTGGTCACGAGATCTTATGGGTTTCACCTCTAGCCTACCCCAACTTGTTTGGGACTAAAGGCTTTGTTGTTGTTGTTGTTGTTGTTGTTGTTGTTGTTGTTGTTGTTGTTGTTGTTGTTATGGAACAATAAAAATTATAGATACGTTGGAGACGTATCACTCAAGAAGAAGAAGCATGACGAGCCTCGCTTTCGTGCCAATGATCCCGAGGATGCCTATGCTACTTCAGATGATGAGGACTTTGAGCTGGCTCCGGGGGAGAAGCCCTCTTGGGTGACCAAGCTCACTACTAAAGTGAAGAAGACTTTCTGCCTTCAGACTGACATTCAGAAGAAGATGTATGAGGCCCATGTTAATGAGAAGCTTGCGAGGCGTTGTCAGATTGCTATGATGAAGCACCTCAACATGCCTGTCAAGAGTGGATCTAAGAAGAGCATCACCCCTGAGGACCGGTGGATCTCTGCGCATAGCACATGGTCAGATGATGAGGTTCATGTCCAGCCTTCGTCCTCGTCTGCTGCTACTGATGATCTCACAGAGGATGCTGATATCGGTAATGATGAGGAGTCTGGTGATGAGGATCCAGACGATACCGTGGAGTCAGAGGAGGACTACTGAGCTCTGGGGCACTAGCTTCGCTCTTTTCCTTTTTGGTGTCTTGATGCCAAAGGGGGAGAGAGTTATATATTAGGTCTCGGGATTTGCATGGGTTTTGCTTGGGTTTGTGTTTGTTCTTTCGTTCTCCGTGTTGAACTTTAGTTTGTGGACCGTGTTTCTTATCTCGACTTGCATAGTGTGAGACATGCGCTCCTCTATTTTATCATTAATGTCGCTTATCCGTTAAAGTCTTTACTCTCGTATTATTTTCTTATTGCTTATCCTCGCTTGTCTAGTAGGAGTGGTGGGTCTATACAATCTAGGGGGAGTCTTGCTCTTAATGTGTGCCATTGCATTCCAAAAGCAAATTCAAAATTAGTGCACACATCTAGGGGGAGTCCCGTCTATAATTTATAGACCTCTCTCTTGCAAATTGTGTTGTCATCATCCACCAAAAAGGGGGAGATTGTAAGGTCATTTCCCTACTTTTATATTTTGGATGATGATGACAACCATTTGTTGGTCTAATCTTGTGTTAAGTGCCTCAGGTTTTCGGCGATTAGGCTTGCATCAACTAGCCATTCTCTCTGGAATGAAAAGATCAAAGTCGGTGTTTATCTACGTGTTTATCTCTTTGGTCATAGGAAACCCATACTATTAAGAGGGAATCCACATCGAAAGGAGTTGGATGAATCGTTGCACGTGCACCTTTTCCTCACCCACCGTTGCCTTCCGTTCTTGTTAGAGAGAGAGCCTCCCTGCTTGACCAACTGTTGTTGTGTGCTCACAGCGGTTGTACCGCTGGCTCTTGGCACTGACCCAACCACCACCCCAGGGGTGATACCCTGGGGTTGAACAGTCCAGTTCATGACCAAGCGGTTGTACTGTTGCCTCCGGGCTATGGTACCGCCACCTGCTTAAAAATGACTGTGGTGTGTCATTGGCGGATGTTCCGGCCAGGTACCGCTCAACAACCAGACCGGTTTCTGTTTTGATGCGGTACTCGGGCGGTGGTGGCCCGGTTGTTCCGGTTGTGCTCCGCACACCGGTACCACCGGTGCCCTAAGCGGTTCGACCGCTTAGGACTTAGCCACTCAGGGTTCCAGGGCCAGGCGGTTGCACCGGCGCAGTACCGCTCATAGGGGTGAATCCCTACTGTTTCAAAGCGGTGGTTTAGCGGTGGCTGAGCGGTTGTTCCAGTTGTTCTCCACAACCGGTACTACCGCTTGTCTGTACGGTTGTACCGCCTCGTAGGGTTTCTGCAGTATACCCGCGAGTCCCGGTTGTACCGGGACGAGGAGCGATTGTACCGCTGCAGTGCTGTTTTCGCAGTAATGGTTGGATTTTAGGGTTTGCTATATAAGGGAGGTTCTTCCACCTACCACTCTCACCTCTTACCTCTCTCTCTCTCCACCATTAATGTCCCCCAAGCTTTCTTGCCTGATCTCTCTCTCTAGCCATTCAAACTTGTTGATTTGCTAGGGCTTGAAGGAGGAGACCTAGATCTACACTTCCACCAAAGGATGTTTGATTCCCCCATACTTTCTTGTGTGGATTTTGTTACTCTTGGGTGTTTGAGCACCCTAGACGGTTGAGGTCACCTCGGAGCCATATTCCATTGCGGTGAAGCTCTGCGGTTTCGTTGGGAGCCTCCAATTTGGTTGTGGAGAGAGCCCCAGCCATGTTTGTAAAGGTTCGATCGCCGCCTTCAAGGGCACCAATAGTGGAATCACGGCATCGCGCATTGTGTGAGGGCGTAAGGAGAATACGTTTGCCCTAGTGGCTTCTTGAGGAGCATTGTGTCTCCACACCGCTCCAACGGAGACGTACTTCCTCTCAAAGAGAAGGAACTTCAGTAACACATTCTCGTCTACACCGGTTCCACTTTTGGTTATCTCTCACCTTTACTTGTGCAAGCTTATTTTGTGTTGTATCCCTTGCTTGCTTGTGTACTCATTGTTGCATCATATAGGTTGCCCACCTAGTTGCATATCTAGACAACCTATCTTGATGCTAAGTTTAATTTGGTAAAGAAAAGCTAAAATTGTTAGTTGCCTATTCACCCCCCTCCAGTCAAGCATATCGATCCTTTCATGAAGGTCGAAGGCCTGGCAAGAGGTAACGAAGCAACTATCGTCGACACCGAAACAACCCCAGACCAAGACCATGAACGACCGGCTAGCAGCGATGTCGCCACAACCAACCGCCACACGCACAACGAGAGGTGACAATGAGAGGGTGGGGAGACATCGGAGATGAGGGATCCATAGCAACACGGGGACGACATGTCAGACATGGAGGGGAGGTGGGTAATAGCGGGCTGGAACAACCCTGTCCTCATCGCCAATGCAATGCCCTCGCGGGGCGGCATTGAAATGGGATAAATGCAATGGGGGCTAGGGTTATGGGATGGAGGTTTGTGGATGCCTGTTCGTGACTTATGACTCTTGTTTGTCTGAATTATATGGTTAAGACAATGATTTGGCCAATACTTACCCCATCGCGTTAATTGTGAAAAATGACTATATAAGTCTTAATCAACCTAGAAATATCCATTTTCGTTCAATTATCCGTGACCACAATATCAAAATTTGGTCATATTTCTTTTGTGCTTACATGAATTCTAAGGTTGGTCGGATTCTTCTTTGAGTTTTTTTTAACACAGTACTGACGCAAGCGCTCATGCATACGCGCATACACTCAACCCCACGAACGCGCACACACACACCCTACCCCTATGAGCACTTCCGAGGGACTGAGCCGGCATATCATTTTGAGATTTTACGAAGTCACCGTAGGCGCCCCGTAGTCGACGGGAACGTCTCCTCCCACTGAAAGCTTGTTGCCGGAAATCCTGAAATAAATCCAGGATATATGCGAGCACGAGGATTTGAACCCTGATGGGCTGGGGATACCACTGTCCACCGAACCAACTCAACCACAGGTTGATTCGCCTTTGAGTTTATTTATAAATAGTCATGTTTTTATGTTAAAACATTACATTATTAGCTAGCGATAATGGTTACATGATCCACCAATATTTAAGGAAGAAGATTGGCGGTACATCAAGCTTGCAAGAATGTTGATTCCTCCCTTCAGTTGCTAAGAAGCGAGCTGGACATGTCTGCTCCTAAGGGCAATGCTCAAAGTCCATTTTGAAGTGTGGTTGCTTGGCAACGGCGAAGACAGGGAGACCAGCAGAGGCCCTCGGCTATTGCTCCTATAATTTACTAATGAACGGTGCATAATCAGTAAATTTGTGGTGCTAAAAAAATCTATTTTTCTATGCTTTGGCCCGCCCCAATTTTATTTCAATAACGCTCCCCCCCCACACCGGTTCTATTTTTTCTGGCTCCGTCGGTGTTTCTTGGTGTTGTAGTCGAGTTATATATACAAAATAGCAAAATAGAGAAACTAGTTTCTTTACTGAAAAGATTAAATGCGTGAATTTCTAGTATGCCAAATTACTTGAGTACTCCCCCCGTAAAGATATATAAGAGCGTTTAGATCAGAGTTTATTTTTTTACTCAAGTAAAGTGTACCTTGGAAATCAGTAGCGGACGCATCTCATTGCATATTCTAGTTTTATTGTCAGAACGTTTTTTCGAGATTCCCCTCGAGAAAAAAGAACGTTATTTCGAGATAGGCAAATGATCGCCTCTTGCGTCTCCGTGAGATTCGCCTGCCTCCCACCCCTACAGGCCACGATCCCGCGCCACCGCCGCGCTGCCGCCTCCCGCGCCGGCAGCGTCGCGACTCGCACGGGCGCGCCACCACGCACGCGACTCCACCCACTCATCATCACAGCGGCCCGAACCCACCCCCTACAGCCAACGCGCACCGCGGGTGACCAGCGCGCCACCCACTCCCGCTTCCACGCGGGGCCCAGACCCCCACGGGCATTCCCGGGGTGCGGTCACCGCTCCACTCGCGCCGCGCCAGGTGGTGCCCGGGCATCGGGCCGGCCCGGTCAGAACAGAGCGCGGGGGGTGCCATGTGCGTGCGGACCGGACCTGCCGTGCCGTTCTAGAGGCTTCTTCCGATCCCGAAGCAACAGACTCGCACGACGTGATGGCTCGCTAATTAATCGATCCCATCGCTTTCCGTCGCCTCTTCCCGTTTTGCCCCTCTCGGCCCGTGAAATATTGTTTGCCCGACCGGGAACCCGAGGAAAGTATCGGGGGCTCTTTCTTTTTTGCACAAAAGGACCTATGCGACCCTCTTTTTGCGAACACGCACTTGGCGATGTCCACTTCTTCAGTTTTGGGTAATACCACTACGGTCCGCTCTTGTTTTAAGCCTTTTAGTATTGCACAAAGGGTATATGCAATCTTGCCCACAGCTGAGAAGCAGGGACAGTAATTGAAAAATGTTCCCTGCACTTGTTGTGATTAATTAACAAAACAGTACACGTCATGTATAGTTGAACATATTCCCCCCTCAAAAAAAATTTGGAACATATTCTCACGGAAGAAGTCCAGTTTTATGACAGCCATGTTGCACTAGCACGTACTCCCTCCGTAAACTAATATAAGAGCGTTTAGATCACTAAAATAGTGATCTAAACGCTCTTATATTAGTTTATGGAGGGAGTACTATCTATGGATGGCCATGGATACCAGCACATGGTTTGGGTGAGATAGATAATTCTGAACTTTCAAAAAAGTTATAGTGACGCCACAAAAAGGGTTAGCCTACCCAATTTATTTTAAGTTTAAGAAATTGTTTTTTTAAGAGACCGAGCTAGGAACAACACATAAACACTGTGATGACTTGATGAAAATGCATATTCAGAGACCATCTTGATGGAATGTGGTCCACAAATAGGTTGATGTTTGTGGTTGCGCCTGGCATTCTCTCACTAAAATTGGTTGTAAAATATAACACAAACATTCATGGTGCGGTACTCAGTAACAAATCCCAATCCAAACAGCCACAATATCCATTAAACTTGACCTGCCAAAACTACCGACATGCTCACTTACTTGAGAAATGGGCCAAATAAGCATTGAAATAATACACGCAATTAACTGGTGTGAAATTTCCAATATGTCAACAGAATATGAGGTTGTACCATTCTACTACCTCCATCCTAGTTTACTGGTTCTCTTCGCATTTTGTGCCAAATTTTTACCTTAGATTTAACAAAAAGTTAGTAATGCATGTAACAAAAAATGATATTATTGAAAACTATGTTTGATGACATGCATCATTATTATTTTAGTTAAATCCATGGACAAAATTTGGCATAAAATACTATGAGGATCAATAAATCAGGACGGCGGTAGTATAACATTCTACTCCCTCCGTTCCAAAATATAAGTCTTTGAAGAGATTTCATTATAAACCACATACGGATGTTTATAGATGCATTTTAGAGTATAGATTCACTCATTTTGCTTTGTATGTGGTTCATAGTGAAATCTCTTCAAAGACTTATATTTAGGAACGAAGGAAGTATAACACAAAGATTTTTATTTCAGAAACACAAAGGCGCAAGTGCTCACATAGACAAACACATACGCATTGCTATGAACACACACATACACCGTACATATGAGCACGTCCAAGATGCAATACCAACATATTTTAGGTTGACGAAATCACCATAAAGGTCTCGTAGTAGACGGACACATCATAGTAGTACCATCGTTAGAAATGCTGAAACAATAATTAAAAAAATACAACCACATGTAGAAATTTATGACACAATACACAAAATTGAATCGTACTTCAGATGATCACACAAGCCAAGCGCATACACACTCCCAACAAACTCATAAATACGATACATCACAGGCCTCTGTCACCCCTTGAACGATCCAAAGCGACGACGTGGTACAACAATGTGCAAGTGGCAAATTTTCTTGTCGTGACCCCAGGAGGCAAGACCCCCAGGGACGCCATTCCCAGGAAATACCTCCATTTCAGAGGGGCCAAATCGCAAATCCGGCCGGCTATAAGAGGGGCGCGAAGGGGTCGGCCTAACCACGGGAGTATTAGATTAACCCGTCCCTCTGGTCTACCTCGAGTTAAGCCACACCCTCAGCCTCACCCAGTGAGCAAGGCGGAGGAGGAGGAGGAGGAAAAATAATTATACCCAGAAAAGGACAAAGGAATCGCGCCACCGCGGGGAGGAGCAGGAGGAGGCGCACGGCGCGGCCGCCCGCCATCGGATCTGCGCCGGCGACTGGTCCGGCCGCCCGAGGAGGAGGTGGCGGTGTCGCTCCGTCCCGTTCCCCCGCCTTCGAGCGCCCAGATCCGCCGTCCCGCCGGTGAGTCCTTCAACCTCGACTCGGCTCGCGCTGGGACAGTGGGAGTGGACGCTGTAGTCCGACGGGGATAGTGCGGACTCGAGATATCCCTCGGACGAACTGGAGCTATGCGTGCCGCTCCTACGGAAATGCGCATCGGCTAGAGATTTCGCCTTGTTTTGCTCTCGTGCGCGGTTTTGCGCGCGATTTCTGGGCCATCGTCCGAGGGTTTCGGTCTCTTAGGTTCTGAGCTGCTGCGTCCTCTGTTACTTTTTTTTGGGGTTTTGTTCAGTCGAAATGCGTGGGATTTGGGGGTCCGTCTAATCGATTGGGAACACGCGGGATCCATGTGCGGGTTCGTACTTTTAAGCTGTTTACTCACCAATTTTATCGTGTCAAATTAGTAGGATCGTGTGGGATGCGCTACTGCGAGGTTTTATCCGAGCTCATGCTTTGCGTTTCCCTAGTAGTATTGTCAGACCATCTAGGTGATCTGAACAATTTGATACATGCAGCGAGGAGGGACCTTTTCCCGGTATAATCTGGGTATACGACCAATTGTTTTGCTGTGCATGTTTTGGTGAGGGATATTTGTGAGTTCAGTAAGGGAACTCCGAAATTTTAGATCTACCTATGGCTAGTGAACTACTGACTGAGATCAGTTTAGGAACTACTCAACCACTGCCTGCAGATCTACTACTGTTTCTTCTGCTATGTGACTGATGCTTATGATAATTGTTTATTAGTTCAAGATAAGGCAATATCTCCTCTAATGAACTAAAAAAAGTTTATCATATATAGTCATGAATCATGATAGTAAGGATTGTTTTTTGTTATGAGAAGCTGTTTGCAGTTTTGATTGTTCTATTCCTGCCAAGAGTGGGAGCTAGCCTTCTATTTGTGAGTTGTATGCATGCTTATGTCGGAAATTCTAAATATTTGTAACGAAGATGATACTGTATGAATGAAGTTGAGATCTAAAGCCCTACTGTCACCCTGGAAGCGAAATATATTTATCTGTCTGGGGTTTATGGTTATTGATTAAGTGAAGATGTGTAATCTAGATGTAAGGGTGGAAGAATTGCCAAGTGTATTTAAACTTTAATATGCTTAGCGACTGCCCTGGATGTATGATGTTAGTACTATTAAGAATTTTATGAAGCGATGCTATCGGCTATTGCTTGCTATGGTGCAAGACTTGCTAAAACAAAACGGAAATACTGAAATGAGCAAACAAGAAGATCTAAAGAGGCTTTGTTTTATGGAAGCAACTTGAGGCTATTTCGTGGTGTGTTAGACTATCTAACTCGAAAATTTGTAGAAACTCATGCCATCACCTATAACATGTCCCTTCTGTTTTGTTTCTGCGTCCTTCTCATCAGGATATATGTCTGCCATACTTTCAAATTTTTTCTGGTTCTACATGTCTAAAAATTTATATCTGGAAAACTTATCTTGCGCAAAACCTATGTTATTCATGGTCCATTTTTTTTTCTTTTGCAGGGTATCTACCACTGAATTGTGAGATAAAGTGCTTTCAGTTGATGCAAGAGGGTGTGCATACATCTTCTTCTATGGCCTACTTTTGATTGCTCTGCAGTGATCAGTTTGAAGTCTTCCTTCTTCCTCTTGCTACGAGTTTTCTTGCTTCTCTGGTGGGCTACAGGAGAGGTGGAAGCAGATAAAGGCAGACAGGCAGCTCAGCCATTCTATGTCCAGGGACTTGGATTGTCCTGTTCAGACACAGATGGCTGTTGCAGTCCTGGATCGGAGTTTCAGCAGTGACTATCCTGCAAGTAGCAAAACTGAGGGGAGACCATTGAGCTGGAAGAGAGTTTTTGTTCAAACTGATAATGGTTCTGTCCTGGGCATTGAACTGGAGAAGGGAGAAAATGCACACTCTGTGAAAAAAAAGCTGCAGATAGCTTTGAATGTTTCCACAGAGGAGAGCTCACTGACCTTTGGTGATCTTGTTCTGAACAATGATCTCAGCAGTGTCCGCAATGACTCACCGTTGCTCCTCACAAAGAATCAGATGCACCGGAGCAGCTCAACACCTTGTCTCTCTCCTACTGGAAACGGTGTGCAACAGCGAGACCGTAGTGGACCCATTGCTATCCTTGGATGTTCAAGCCCTTCCCCTCAGATGAAACAGCTTGCTAAGGATATTGTCAAAGCCATAAGGAATGATGTTGACCCAGTAGCTGTTAACAGTGGGATGGGTGGTGCCTACTACTTCAAGAACATTTGGGGTGAACATGTTGCAATTGTAAAGCCAACCGATGAGGAACCATTTGCTCCAAATAATCCCAAAGGGTTTGTAGGGAAGACCCTTGGACAGCCAGGCCTCAAAAGGTCTGTACGAGTTGGTGAGACAGGGTTCAGAGAGGTTGCTGCTTACCTCCTCGACCATGGAAACTTTGCAAATGTTCCTCCAACCATGCTGGTCAAGATCACACACACTGTGTTCAATGTGAATGCTACTGTTGGCTGCAATCATAAGATGTTCCACAACAAATCACAGGCTGTGAGCAAGATTGCATCATTGCAGCAGTTCATCCCTCATGATTTTGATGCCAGCGACCATGGGACATCAAGCTTCCCTGTATCTGCTGTGCACAGGATCGGCATTCTTGACATCAGAATCTTCAACACAGACAGGCATTCGGGCAATCTTCTGGTCAGGAAAGTTGGTCCTGGGTCTGACAATTTTGGAGTGCAGACTGAGCTCATTCCTATTGACCATGGTCTTTGTCTGCCCGAGTGTCTAGAAGACCCTTACTTTGAATGGATTCACTGGCCACAAGCATCCATCCCTTTCTCTGAGGAGGAACTTGAATACATTGCAAATTTGGATCCTTTAAAAGATGCTGAGATGCTACGGATGGAGCTTCCCATGATCCGCAAGGCATGTCTGCGGGTGCTGGTGCTGTCAACAATATTTCTCAAGGAAGGTGCAGCATTTGGCCTCTGCTTGTCCGAAATAGGAGAGATGATGAGCAGGCAGTTTACAGGGAAAGAAGAAGAGCCAAGTGAGCTTGAGCTTCTTTGCATGGAGGCAAGGAAGTGGGTCGAGGACAGAGAGCTATTTCTTCCAGAAGCCGGAGTTGAAGACGACGATGATGACTTCACCCAGTTCTCTCTTGACGGCGAGGATGATTCAGATGCATTTGAATCACCCTCATTCAGCAGGTTTGGTCCCATGAAGGCAAGTCACAGGAATCCACTGTCAAAGCTAGCCGAGTGCGATGAGGAGGAGGATGATGACAAGGAGATGATCAAGGATGAAGCCGACCCCTTGAACGGTATGTTTCCGAAGCTGGTCCCTCCTGTCTCAAAGCTGTCCGCGTCGCTGAAGGGGTTTGGTTTCCATGGGAAAGCCAAACCCTACCATGGAGGCATTCCGAAGAAGAAGAGCAAGGTGGTTGCTAAAACTAACTATAGTGGTGAAGGTAGTATGTATCAGTCTGGAAGCAGGAGCGCGAATGAGATGCTCCCTCCCAGCGCCAGTTTTGTGAAGCTGTCGGACATGGGCTCCGAGGAGTGGAATGCGTTCCTCGACAAGTTCCAGGAGCTCCTCCCGAGCGCCTTCCGAGCGCGGAAGCACGCGGCTGGCGCCGGCCCGCGCCCACTGCAGAGGCTGGGAACTTCGTGCCAGTTTTGAAGGTAGCAGTACGTACCCGAAGGTAATGTAGATGCAACCCAGGTGTGCAGGTGCAGCAGCTGTTTTCTTGGCGGCAGCCCGGAACGGAAGCAGCCCTACGCGCCTGTAGGTGTGTGTTTGGACTACGGATCGTGGAGAGAAGATAGAGGTGGTTCGATAAAAATAAAGACCGTCCCCTTGACATGTGATCTTCCCGCAGAGTGTGTCTTTGTGTTTGTGCATAAGTTTTAGCTTTTGACATATGAAATGGTTTCTTCTTTCTTTCGTCTGTATATATGCGAAGTACTACTCTACTCCTGCCTCAGCAACGCCGGGCTCCATCACGGCTGGTGGTGCCCGGTGGTGGTCGTGTTGAGTGTTGCTGGCGCCGCCGCTGTTTCGGCTTTGCCACTGTACCATTTCCGAGACGCTTACCAGAATAATATACTACTAGTATTAATATGAACCTGGATGTTGCTATGCATGTGCACATATATGTCAATCTGTTTACATCCGCGTGTCTACTTCTCTGCTTTGGTGCTTTTGTTGTTGCGTGAGTCGTTGAGAGAACGTGGGATGGTACGTTGATGTGATACGACCGATTGATCTTGAATTTGGTTCGGGTCGGGCAGTGTCAAAAGGGCCCTCCATGTGCCGTGCAAACTCGCTGGTTGGCTGGTTCCACAGCCAGTGCGGACTGACGACTTCCCTCCAGTCTCCGGATATCGACATGTCTGGTAACGGAAGCACAAATCTATTGACCCTGTCCTCTGCCCGCGACGTATGCACTAGGGGAAGTTTGGACTGGACCCTGGGGAGTGTCGTCACTCTGGTGTTTTCTACACCTGAAGTGACTTCTCCGGGCCCTTCTTTTCCCGTCAGGTTAGGTGGCCGGTCCGTGTCACACGCAATACAGAGACCATCATCATCGGTGGAGGTCGTTTTCCTGCATCTGGACTGTGAACTACAGATGAAAACTGCACCGAAGAAGTCCAAGCCCATCACGAAGATCAGAAAAATTCAAGCGAGCATGGTCGTGTGTGCAGTCGTGCAGAAGACGACGCCCATCGCTCGGTCCAGGTGCAGGCTAACAGCAACAGGTGTCTCGGCGTCTCGCTCTCACCACCCTGACGTGGCTGCCTCCCAATGCTTCGCTGCCGTGCCTTGCGACCGTCTACTCCGATCGTCCATTCCCTCTATTATTGGCGGCCCGACCAATCGCTGTCACGGCGCGGCGGCGGCGGCATGGGGAGTTGCCGTGGTCCGGTTCGCCACCGCTGCCATTGGCCGGCAGAGAGCGCGGATGCGGGCACGCAGGCTGGATGCTACGGCAAGGCAGGGCAGCCTATGGCTACCTCTTTTCACTGGGTCTGGAAGGATCGGAGCCCCAAGCCGGAAGCAAGTGCACCGGGCAGACGCCCGACGCTCTGGGTCTATCTCTGTCAGGGAGCGCGTGCTCATTTGAAGCTTCCGAGACGTGTAACAACTAACAAGTGCGATGGCCAGACCGCCCTGGTCTGAACTCTGAACCCACACACTGCTTGCCGCAGCCACATGCTCAAAACCTGAAGCTCCATGAATATTCTCTGCAACTTGAGAAATGTTGCGGGCAGATCACAGATGCTGCTACCTCTCCAAGCACGGCGCGACCAAAATTGCCCATCCAAATCGCCTCGATCTGCTCCATCGGTCGATCGAGGGTCGGGCATGGGCTCTGCGTGCGGCCCGGAGAGTCCCTCCCTCCCTACCAAGCTAACCATGTGCTAGCTAGGCTACCACTATCTGTATCTATAGCAATAGGAGTCGCGAGCATCTTCTCGCGTGTGTAGACATTCAGCTAGCTAAGGCTTCTTCTCCGCGAGCTCATCCAACGGGGCGTCGTTGTTGATGGGTCGCCGGCTGTGGACCTCGTCAATGGAGTAGTCCATCCTCAGCATGCCGGACGCCATGGAGGCCGCGTCGCCGCCATGGTGACGATGACGATGGCCGCTTGCTCCCTGAAGCACGGGCCGAGCTGCTGATCCCTTGCTCCGTTTACCCTGGAAATGAAACTGCAACCGTCAGTACATGGCAGGAACTGAAGTTGTATGCGAATGTGATGTTGCCAGCCATGTGCCCATGTGCCGTCTAAATAATGCCTGCAATGCTAAATCATGTAAAGCGTGCGGCTGCTGCACTTGCCTCATCATGTACAAATTCAGCAGATTCGTGATCTGCTGCTTGATTTGCTCCTGCAACAACAGAAATGGCACGTATCAGACCATCATTCAGGGTTCAGTGATTTGCTGTCAGACAATAAGCAGTACAGCTAACTGATTGCCCTTCTCTACGCGACCTATTTGCAAAACACTAATTACAGGTTCAAGTTTGGGTGCTGGAGTGGAAGATTTGACAAGAATCTCTACAGCACAAGCAAAGAACACTAGCTTATTTAACTGACGAGGAGCACTGCACTACCACTGTACTTTTACTTTCAGGAGAAAAAATTGAACTACCACTAGCAGCAATCAATCAGTGGCAAGAAGCAAGAGGAAGCCTTTGCCTTTTTGCCGCGCCTCAGTTATTCTTCGGCGGATGAACTCTGGGGGTGCGGTAATCGGAATGGAGCGGCACTTGGCCGTCAAACTCGCGCCTGCCGCCGCCACTCCTCCTTTGCCCGGCGCTCTCACCGCCTAACCCGACAACGGTGACCTCTACGGTTTTCTTCCCACCGCGGGCACGGGCAGGGTTTGCACCTGTGTTGCTGGCGCCCACGGCCTCATCCTTCCTCGCCTCTCCGTGCCCTCGGGCCGCCATTGCCCGCCGTGCTCTCAGGTGCCATCTCCGGCCGGTCAAGGGCGCCGCGTTGTCGCCCAAGCTCTCCTGCATTTTCACGATCGAGAAGCAAGATATCAGCACTAGTCCGCCATTGCTGGCACTGCCACTTGCACGCAGTGTGAGTGTACCGTGAACAAGAAGGTGTCGGGAAATTGTATACCGACCTTGTTGTTTGCTTCGGCGGCGGAGGCAGACAGGGAGAGCAGAAGCAGCAGGAGAAGAAGGCTCCCTGCGCACCTCATGGTCTCCTCTCCTCTACTTGGCAACAAGGAGCTACCTGCTGGCACCTCTGAACCGGACGAGCAGAGGGGAAAGGAGAGGTTTAGGTGACAGTGCAGGGGTTTTATATACATACCAAGGAGGTAGATTAGATCCATCCACACACCAGTGATCAGCTCAGCTCAGCTCACACAGCTAGCGATGCTAGTCAAAGGGAGGCGCTGCATATTCAAACCCAGCACCGTCTGACACGCCCAATATCAAACTGCTGGGTGTGCGCTTTCCCGTTTCTTAATCCGCGGCCTGTCGCCCGCCCGCGCGCGCAGGCACCGATGCCCTGGTCCCGGCCATGGAGGATGTAGTAGTACAGAAAACCTCGGGCGATCTCCGGTGCGCGCACGCACGCACGCACCGGCCATGCAGGCAGGGGAGGGGGGTACGTGCCCCCGCCGCCTCGGCGCGGCCGAGGCGGACGGAATTGGAAGGCGGGGGGCTTGTTCTTTTCTGTCCCTGGGAATGCGCCGCCATGCGCGCGCGTCCGCCACGGCGAGGCGTGCTTCTGCAGTGCTGCTGGTGGTGTCCTCGGATCGAAGGACCTTGCGTGCGTGCGTGGGGTGAGGCTGAGAAAACAATCGTGTGTGGGATCCGGGTTCCGATGGTGCTGTTTTGGTGCTTGTGGGGAGATCGCTAGCTGCGGTCTCGGATTCCTTCGAATCAGACTTCTGGCGCGCTGCTGCTGCTGGGCACCCAACGTACGTTCGCATTCAGTAGTTTCAGCCTGGTGGAGCAATATGTACTCCTAGTGCATCAACAACCGGAGTTGCCTAATCCGGGGCTCTATAGGTTTCGCGGACACGCCCACGAACAGTGACCGGCTGGTTCTCAAATGACTTTATTTTTACAACCACAACCCCTACTTTTTTCGAAATATTAAATACATGTAAACACATGCATGTCGATCATAGCGGCAAACCAATGAGTGGTGCACACAAATACAAATTATCCGTACTTAGTATAATTGAAACAACTGCAAACATAAAAATTGTTCATAGTGCTTAACTAAAAAATTTAAAGCAAAGTTTACTGTTTTCCAGCGAGGAATATATGCTCCACAAGATCATTCCGAAGTTACATATGCAAATGTTTTAGTTCAAATTTCAAATAAAACCACGACGAGTAAATCGGAACGGAGGAAGTAGAAGTTAGAGCATCAACAACCAGAGTTGCCTAATCCGGGGCTCTATAGGTTTCGCGGACACGCCTATGAACAGTGACCGTTCGGTTCTCGAATGACTTTATTTTTACAACCACAACCCTTACTTTCAAAACATTAAATACATCAGTTAAAAAAAACATTAAATACATGTAAACACATGCATGTCGATCATAGCGAGCAAACAATGAGTGGTGCACACAAATACAAATTATTCGTACTTAAAAATATATAATCGAAAACAAATGCAAACATAAAAATTGTTCATAGTGCTTAACTAAAAAATTTAAAGCAAAGTTTACCGTTTTTCAGCGAGGAATATATGCTCCGCAAGATCATTCGGAAGTTACATATGCGCCTGTTGATATGGTTGTTGTCGATGCATCTCCAAAAAGTTGGCAATATGCTCCACCTCTTGTTCCGGAAGGCCGGCCTGAACACCGGGCTTCTCATAATCATGTGTGCATGCCCTTTACCTTCGTCATCGACAATCATGTTGTGTAAGATTACACAACATGTCATGAGCTGCCAAAGTGTCTCCGCTTCGCACATTATGCTGCTTCTCCATCATCATGCCCCTCACCATGCTGTAGTTGTGCCCGTTGACGGTGTAGTTGCATGGCGGAGCTTCCCCAAAGTCTCTTGATCAAAGAAGATCGTTAGATCGTTAGAGCACATTGATGTCATTACACGAATCAGACGTGCCGAAGAAAGCAGGCCAATTCCACAAGTTCTTCGATGCCCTGCTTCATGTATGATGGTGACTTATTTGACGTGACCTATGTATTGCACACGCAAACTTTTTGGGCAGGTCTTTCATTGCCAGTGCATGCAACCAATTGAATATAACATACCCGAGAATCCTCTTGATGCTCCAATTGCAGTCAATTGAACGCAACATACCCGGGAATCCCCTTCATCTCCTCCCATTCATTTTTCTTGACAACAAAATCTTAACAATTATCTGGCGGGGTATATTCTTTCTTAGCGACAAACCCATGCTGCCATGCAACATGAGGCGGATCTCAGTACTTGCAAAGTTTCAATGCCTCATCGCGTTTTCATGGAGCGTGATTGGGTTCAAAGAAAACATACTCCGTATCTTCGAACCACAACATTTCGAGAAGAAACTACGATTTGTCGTGCTCGGGTTCCACTGGTTCAGATCATTGGTCGGCCGTCGACATATTTTTCTTGCAGGGCGATCTGCATCTGCATGTTCTGGTAGCGAGGCTGATTGATTAGAGTAGAGTACGTGCCTGATTAGCTAAAACTAACGTAAAGCTTTGTAGTTACCCAGGCAGGGGCCATGTTACTTAACAGTCAAGATTCTTGGCCTAGTAAGCAGTAAATTATGCCCTAATGTCCGTTTGTTTTTCTCTCAGCGACTCTAGACATCCCCCGGTCAAAGATCTGTCCATGCACCATCGTGCTGGCCGAATTAACAATGGGCGCGTTGGATCAAGCGAGGGTTGGCGCATGCTGGCCCGAGATTATCGTGCACTGGGTGTGGAGCCTGTTACCATGCGTGTCCCTACTTGGAAGTGTCCTGATAGTTGTTCTCCCTTTGCTGCGCCTGTCAGAGCCTGAGTCCGGCCGGCTATGGCGACTCTCTCGTGCACACGAGCATTGAGCTCGCTGGCTGCATCGGTAGTGAACTCACATGATGTGGATCTGACTGAGAGGCTTGCACGGTTGGAATTACTCGCAGTGTCATATATGGTCTCCAACTATGTTTTCGTTTTCCACTTGAGAATCAGGTCTGGCAAAGGCTCTGTTTGTTTCACCATTTCAAGCTTCGCTGACTGCGGCACATGTATTTTTCCACCTCACGGCTACGACTACAGCCTCAGCCCGCAAGCCAAATCGACTGAGGAGGCCTTTCTGGGGACGCGGCTGGAGATGCTTTAAGGCGACTAAAGCCTAACGTAGCACACGGCCCACCCGTGTATTTTCTTTTCTTCCACAAGCCATTGAAAAAGCCCTACAAAAGCCGAATGCCATGGAAAAAGAGTCATTTCTTATTCGGCACTTGAAAAATGCAAGTACTTCTCTCCCATGTTTTTTTTTTAAGCAACCCTACCTCTATGAGCACCTTCGAGAGACTCGTCGTCGACGGGAACGTCTCCTCCCACTGAAAGCGCATCGCCAAAAATCCTGAATAAATCCAAAAATAATGCGAGCATCAGGATTTGAACCCTGATGGGTTGAGGATACCATTGTCCACCTAACCATCTCAACCACAAGCTGGTTTGCTTCTCTCCCATGGGTTATTAGATGCCACTTCATTCCAGATATGTTCCAGTATTTTAGATCGCTCTGGTACATTCTGGATTGTCATGTTCCAAGGTAGGAAGTTACTTATATGTCCTTGCTGAGTTTTTCTCTCTCGATGGTTCCTTGCGAGAATGAAAAACAATTTGTACAAGTTACACAGATCATGTACACAGAAGAGATCCTGCGTGGCAACCTATCATGCAAGACGTCTCATTGCTAAACTTCGGTGTAAATTAAAACCTCCCCATGTCACTGTCATTGTTTGAAATGCTCGGTAGTTCTTTATGCTTATTGTAAGAACAAACAACAATTTGAATAAGTGGATCTGTTAGTATATGTTTTTTTTTTGCAGCTTCACATGTTATCAAGTCTTCTTTTCCATTTTTTTTAAGCTTTGATCTGCCTCAGTTCATCGCGAGTTGCCAAAAGAGTTACATTCAAGGAAAACCAATCGGGTGGCGTAGCTGCAGGGTGACTAGGGTGGTCCATGAACCATCCTGTAAATCAGATTAGTATTTCACTATTGTTGTAAAAAAAAAAACTACTAAGTCGTAGCGCATGCTCAAGGCTCAGCTAGTATATATGTTGGTATGTTTTTTTTTACGCTACGACTTAGTAGTTTTTTTTTGGTATGTTGGCCTTCTCAGCTTAACACATAGGTCCACCTCAGCTAGTATATATTATCTGTGGTGTAAGTATTTTTTGGTATTAATTAGACCACCCTGGCCCGAAATCTTGACTACGCCACTTTAGACACTGCCCATGAGAGGAGGCATGGAGGGAAGGATGACATGTGGCGAAGTTGCTAAAACATTCAAGCTCTACACCGGCTGAAGCGCAACACCACCAGCGCCAATGCCATCGCCACCACCTGCTATCGTGAGACAGGGCAGTATGAAGGCCAAGAATTGCACAATTGCAGAGAAAACCTCAACTACATATGCACAGACAGCAAGGTGGTCTCATGCAGCTCCGGCGTCGCCTCCTCTAGTCCCGACCTCGATGTAATGCTCTAGATCTTGCTACTGTCTGCGATGGCAACTGTAGCAACATAGCAGTCCCAAGACAAAGCCAACACCCCCGCCAATGTCGAGGCTGACCCAGATAGTTTGTGTATAGTTCTTCGGTATCGGCGGTGGCGCTGCTCTGTCCGGGAAGGTCGGCGGCGGTTGTGCGAAGTCTCCCGTCAAGCTTGGAGGCGGGGTGGGGCGACATAGGTGGTCCTCCGAGGTGGGGTGGGGGGGCAGTGGCGTAGGTGCACGCTGGATAGGAT
>LR738713.1:548778033-548886147 GCA_902687465.1 Secale cereale | reverse complement strand
TAGGTGCACGGTGGATAGGGTGGTCCATGGAATAAGTTCAGCCGGGTGGGGAGGGGGGGCATTGGTCCCCTCAGCTTAACACGTAGCTCCATGTAATGCCCAGGATGGGACTATACCTCCTACGTGTCGAGGCACGACTTAAAGGTATAAGCCCATCCTAGAATGATCTCAAGTTTGGTATCTTTGCACGACTCATGTAAAAGAGGGATTAAATTGCAAAAGAAGATAGTTGGCTTACACTCGCCACTTCACACAATACAATACATAGCAATACATCATTCAAAACATCACAACCCGACTACGGGTGAAGATCCAAAAGAAAGATACCAAAACAACATAAAGCCACAGGTCAGGATCGAATCCTAGTAGAAACCACTACTGAACATCGAAACGTCACGAGCAAACAGCCAAACTCTTCATCGAGCTCCCGGTGAAGAACTGATCCAACTCCTGCATCTAACTCGGCTGAACCTGCAACTGGTGTGGTGAAGTAACTGTGAGCCACAGAGGACTCAGCAATCCCGTTCCCGGGTAACAAGACTATTTAAGCCTTGGGTGTGGACAAGGCTGAAGAAAAGAATATGAGGTGAAGGATAAAAACAAGAGTCTGCAGCAGCAACTAGCACTATCTTACGTAAAAGAGAGTGAGAAGAGAAGTTGCATCGGTCGAGAGATGATCACGAAGTGATCCTAACTAAAGCCGGTCAAACATAACCCCACCGTGTTCAACACCCGAATCCCTATTCGGAAATTGACAGTCACGGTACACACGCGGGTAGTGTATTGAATCATTGTGTCAAGTTATCTACAACCGGAATTAACAAGCTCCCATCTGCTACATAACCGCGGGCACGGCTTTCGAAAGTTCAAACCCTGCAGGGGTGTTCCAACTTGACCCATTACAAGCCCACGATCCGCGAAGTCGCAACTCCATAGGTGGGAAGACCCGAGTATTCTCGGAATCCCGTGCTCAAGTTAAACCGAACTAAGGTAAGGCTAATCCAGCAAATCCTCCCGGCGTGTCGACACCCTGATAGTAGCCGCGCGTATCTAAGTCTCAGGACACGACCGGATGGGCGATGCTACAGGTTATACCAGATACCTCGGGTTGCCCCAAGGCGGCCCTGCAGGACCCCCGTTTGGGACCAACACCATCAGCGCTGGCCCCCCCTGCTATGTAGAATTAAGAATCCTCGGGGACGCGACCCCCTATGCAAATTTAATTAATTAATTAAGTTGTTATTATGAGGCAAATAGTACCAAATGTTGGGATTTGCTGGAAAAGACTTAGCACTTAGCGGTTTATCAAGGGGGTCCCATACACCCCAACCGTGTTAGGAACGCATAATCAAGGAACATAACACCGGTTTATACGGTTCCTAACGGCATGAGTGGAACAAAACACCAAGCAAAAGGCTTAGCCTTCCACCCTGCCAGTATATAGATGATTTCATTTTTAAGCATTTATATAGTGTGATATAACCCAACCAAACTTCAACATGAAGCAAGCATCTTCAATCTTCACCTGCAACTAACAATGCTATAAGAGGGGCTGAGCGAAGCTTACTTAGCCAAGCAACGGTTTGCATAGGTAGGTTGGTTAAACATGGCAATTGGTTACAATTAGGAGGCTGACAAGAAGATCATGGGCATCGAGGCAAAACTAAAGATCGAGACTACTAGCAATAGGCAAAGATAGTAATGGTATCCGGGTTCGGTCATCTTGTCTGGGATTCCACAAGGGAGAAGAACGGATCCAAGAAGGAGACGGAGCAACAGTCGAGCGGATCCTCACAACTCCAGAACGAAACCGAAGCTAACAAGAGAAGCAACCGGAAAGAAACAAACAACACGGTAAACACACAAGCATAAACATGGCATATGATGCACAAGCAAGCATGATGCATGTCCGGTTTAAATATGCATGGCATGGCAAAGTGCACAAACAAAACTACAAGTTAAGTGGAGCTCAATATGCAACGAGTTGCATATTGACGAAACACCACATTTAATTATTTAGTTGACTCTCATTATTTACAAGACAAGATTACATGTTTGTTAACATGGTAAGAGGTGAAGCATAAGTAAACTAACTATTTAGACATTTTAAATGAGGCCGGAAATACAACAACATATCCGGAAAATCCCCATGAGCATGTTTAGTAATTATAAGCAAACACAATTAAACATACTCATGTTGTTATCATGATGCGGATGACATGATCAAGTTTATGCAATTTTATTAAAAGGTTGACTTAAAAGAGATAAGAAGTATTTGTCGCCGTGGTGGAAAGAAAGGGTGCCACGGCAACGATCCGAAAATGAAGCATGGCAACATATCGGTTCCGGTAACTCGTTGAGAGCCCGGTGCAAAACAAAAGGTGGAGTGAACGAGTCAAACGAGATGATGGGGTGATCCCGTTACCGGGTTCCCACGAGTCGGCGACAAGGCAACCGAGGAACACGACAAAAGGTCGAAACGGACACGGAGCACACACGGGAAACATTTCATACAACACAACAAACATTCCACGAGTCACGTCTCGGGGTTATACCTTCGAAGCGCTTGTGATCGTAGTGGAAGTAGTGGTACTCGCGGTCGTAGAGGAAGTAGTTGTTCACGTTTCCGAAGAGGAAGTAGTTGTTCGGGTCGGTGTCGTGGTACTTGGACGTATCGGAGAGGAACTTGAGCCGTAGTGGTACATGTCGTCGAGGTACTTGCCGTAGAGGTACACGGGGCGACGGTAGACGTTCGGGCGACGGTAGTCGTTCGGGCGACGGTAGACGTTCGGGCCGTAGATGTACTCGGTCGTCGTGGTACACGTTTGTAGATGTCCATCCGTCATGTCGTGTAGGAGTTCCCGTTCGTAGAGGTACATGCCATCGGAGGGGTACTCGCTTCCGTAGATGTACACATATCCGTAGATGTTCAAGTCGTCGGTCTTTGGCGTGTAGGCGTACACGTTCTTTGTCAAGGTCAACACAAGCCACACAAAACAAAACAAAACTACAGCAAAACGGGACAGCGGCGAGGCCAAGGCAGCAGCAAAACAACAGAGCTCGGCTCCAGGCGCTGGGAACAGAGGAAGGACGCAGACGGAGGGAGGCCACGGCGTGCTGGCTCGGGCTGCGGCGTCATGGCGAGGAGGACGGGGCCCGGGGCGCGCAGGAACAGTAGGTCGGGCTTGGCGCTTGGGGCCATGGCGGCCGCTGCTGGCGCGTAGGGAGAACGCCGGGGAGGCCGGGAACGAGGCCTCGGGGCGCTGGCGGACGGCACCACTCGGCGACGAAGGACGGGCGGCCGCGGCGCTGCTCAGGACGTGGACGAGGCCTGGATGGCCTGGGGCGCTGTGCGGGGGAGGCTGCGCCTCGGGAGTCGGGGCGAGGCAGAGAGAGCGGGCCACTGCCTGGCCGAGGGAAGACGCTTGGGAGGAGCTCGCGGACGGAGCGGCTCCCATGGCGATGCGGTGGAGAGCCAGGCGCGCTCGGGGCCCTGGCTGGCCTCGAGCTGGAGGGATCGAAGGAAAACGGGGTCGGACGAGGGGATTGGGGCTCGGGGCGAGCGAGAGAAGAAGAGGGACGAGAGGGTGGCGGCGGGCTGCGGAAGAGAGGGAGAGCGAACGGGAGAAGGAGAGTTGCGGCTAGGGTTCGATGGAGGCCGGCTGAGGCTGGTTGGGCCCGGGAGTTGGGCCGAGGCGCCCTGGGCCAAGGAGGGAGGAGGAGAGGCCTGGCTGAAGGTTGAGGGGCCGGCGGCCTGGGCTGGTTCTAGAGGCCTGGGAAGGCAGGCTGGACCTCTTTTTATTTTCTTTAGCAGAAAATAAAAGAGAAGAAAGAAAAAGAGGAGGGGAGTTAGGGAAAAGTTAGCACATGGAATTAATTTTCTCGGGCTCGTAAAAATGAGCACGACCGGAGAAAAAAATAGAAAAGGCGTGATCGGAAAATAATTCAAACATATTTGAATTTAATTCAAATGGGTTTGAACTAAGACTTGAATAATGAGGTGTCCAAAATGTTCAAATTTTTGGAGGAACCTCGAAACAACGGAAAGAATTATAGGGAGGGTTTGACGGTGAAACTTGAAGGGAAAAAGACATGGGGAAATATTGCAAGTGTGTTACGGTGATTCCGAAGCAATGGAATATTTATTAATATAGCTCCATAATATTTGGAGGATATGTTATAAAGAGAAGTCACCTTCCCTCGATTTAAATGGACCGAAGGTCCACACGGATTATTGGTTGAGATGCAAAAATTAAAATGACATGATGCGATGCAAAAATAAATAACACAAGCTCAAAAGAAACACAGGGGCAACCCGGAACGTCTGGAATCTTCTGGAATCTTCTGGGATCTTCTGGGACGTCGGTCTCGGGCGTCACAACTCTCCCACACTAACAGAGAATCTCGACCCGAGATCCTAGAGATATCACCGGGTAAAAACAGAAGAGGAAGAGGTAAAACAAAGTTGCTTCTTCGACAAACGAGTGAAACCAAAGAACCTTGAGAGGTTGAACAAGTTGAAAGAAGAATACAACGGAGATGAACGAAGAGACATCAATGAAGAATATTTGGAGGACGAAGTTGAAAACTGAGAACGAAGAAATATTCTGAAATGATGGCCTTCGGAGGATCACAAAGAAAAGAATTCAAGAATTGCTCTGAAGGGGCAAGAAAATGATTCCCACAATCGAAAACAATTATGAGGATGGCATGAAGCTAGAACCACAACTCTTGAGAGAACGGGCCAAGATTTAAGAGAAACACTTCTCCGGTCTTCAAATGTTGATAATGAAGACGAGAAATGCCATAAGAATTGTTTAGCACTCCGGAATGAAGAATTAAAAGGTTGAACCAATGAAGAAAAGAATTTGAAAAAACGATCTTGGGGAAGGCATGTGACTGATGGGAATCATACTTACGTCACACTTTGAAAAGAATTTGAGTATAACTCCAGAAAAGAAGAGTCAGGTAAGATCCTGGGAAAAGACCTGTGGGTTAGGGCCCACTCAAAGAAAATCACCGTTGAAAAAGATTGCTTAAGAGATATAGCACCAGTTGAATTAAATGGCTTGAATAAGATGATAATCCTCAAAATAGCTTGAATGGATTAAGAATGGAATTATGAATCTTCAGCACTCCGGATATGAATAGCAAGAGGAGAATGATTAATTGGTGCACCGGAATAAGAAAGCATTGTGAAAAGAGGAAAATGATAAGATCAACACCAAAATCTGAATTACATCCACCGGCAGAATTGAGAACAAAAGAATGATGAACTAGAAGCTCTTGAGCATCTTCACGAAAATTCACCGGATAAGAACATTGAAGGAAAAGAAAGAAGAAACCTCTCATGAATAAAATGGATATTTCATTTGAGAATATTTGGCTCCAAGAAGAAGAAGGGTGGGAGGGTGGGGAAAACAAGGACAACTTGGGATGAACGAAATGGACACCGGTTGAAAAGAATTAACATGAATATCTCGATGATTAAGAAGGACTAGCACTCTCATAGAAATATGAGAAAACCGATTAAGAAAGGTATGGGATCAACATTTGACATCGAAGCAACTCGAATACCAGAATCAAAACAAAACAAAGGATAGATATGCAACAGCCTAATCTTCACAACATCATCCGAATAGAGAATTGAACGAATGAATTCCGCAGGTACATCAACTTGTCGAGAAGCCACTTGGAAGAAGAAAAGTTAAATAAAAAGGAACAAGGATCAGATAGAACAAATACAAGATAGAAGTTTCGCTCGACATCTTCGTGCTGAAAGCTCATGGAACGTGTTACAAAAGGGTTTTGCAATCCCCGGATCAGCATAGCCAAGGACCCTTTAAGATGCAACTCCCGATCAGAACAAGTCCATAAAACCACTTCACTCAATGTAGAACCCCAAACTTCATATCGTGCATCCGTTGGAAGAATGCCTAGAGCTACTAGATGAACCCACCTATAGATTTTCGAAAGTTTCCAGTTATGCAATCAGGTGTTGGGGATACACGGGAAGCACCGCGCAATCAACTCTAAACCTACATCCAGGTGTATCCATCCTTCAACACATAACCAGTCTTTCTCGGAAACTGTTTACCTCGGACCTTCGAAAAGCATCCACTATAACAAGCTATGGCAATACTCTCGAACTACCTCCCCAGTACTGGGTGATGTCGGGGTTATCTTGCCACTGGCCGTATAGGGGAGATTTTCGATGTCGGCCGTCTTAAGTATTTAGTACTGCCGCGATATGCTTGTTACAATGATACCCCGAAGCTCAACTCCTCGGGAACAGGAGGCATCGGGAACAATATCCTTGTCACAAGAACATCGAAACAATCCCAGAATACTCGCGGGATCCTAAAAAAAATTGGTGCAATTTTGAAGATAGGAGAGACAAGAGTAGTCGTCAGGAGTCCTCACCAGAGAGAAAGGGGATGAGAAGCAAAGAAATCCTACTCTCCGATATATATATAGGACTCAAAAAGTTTTCAATGTGTGCCTAGACTCAACCGTCAACGATTCGATCAAACAGTGGGGGCTTCTAGGTCGGAGAAGGCTCTGAATACCAACTTGTAATGCCCAGGATGGGACTATACCTCCTACGTGTCGAGGCACGACTTAAAGGTATAAGCCCATCCTAGAATGATCTCAAGTTTGGTATCTTTGCACGACTCATGTAAAAGAGGGATTAAATTGCAAAAGAAGATAGTTGGCTTACACTCGCCACTTCACACAATACAATACATAGCAATACATCATTCAAAACATCACAACCCGACTACGGGTGAAGATCCAAAAGAAAGATACCAAAACAACATAAAGCCACAGGTCAGGATCGAATCCTAGTAGAAACCACTACTGAACATCGAAACGTCACGAGCAAACAGCCAAACTCTTCATCGAGCTCCCGGTGAAGAACTGATCCAACTCCTGCATCTAACTCGGCTGAACCTGCAACTGGTGTGGTGAAGTAACTGTGAGCCACAGAGGACTCAGCAATCCCGTTCCCGGGTAACAAGACTATTTAAGCCTTGGGTGTGGACAAGGCTGAAGAAAAGAATATGAGGTGAAGGATAAAAACAAGAGTCTGCAGCAGCAACTAGCACTATCTTACGTAAAAGAGAGTGAGAAGAGAAGTTGCATCGGTCGAGAGATGATCACGAAGTGATCCTAACTAAAGCCGGTCAAACATAACCCCACCGTGTTCAACACCCGAATCCCTATTCGGAAATTGACAGTCACGGTACACACGCGGGTAGTGTATTGAATCATTGTGTCAAGTTATCTACAACCGGAATTAACAAGCTCCCATCTGCTACATAACCGCGGGCACGGCTTTCGAAAGTTCAAACCCTGCAGGGGTGTTCCAACTTGACCCATTACAAGCCCACGATCCGCGAAGTCGCAACTCCATAGGTGGGAAGACCCGAGTATTCTCGGAATCCCGTGCTCAAGTTAAACCGAACTAAGGTAAGGCTAATCCAGCAAATCCTCCCGGCGTGTCGACACCCTGATAGTAGCCGCGCGTATCTAAGTCTCAGGACACGACCGGATGGGCGATGCTACAGGTTATACCAGATACCTCGGGTTGCCCCAAGGCGGCCCTGCAGAACCCCCGTTTGGGACCAACACCATCAGCGCTGGCCCCCCCTGCTATGTAGAATTAAGAATCCTCGGGGACGCGACCCCCTATGCAAATTTAATTAATTAATTAAGTTGTTATTATGAGGCAAATAGTACCAAATGATGGGATTTGCTGGAAAAGACTTAGCACTTAGCGGTTTATCAAGGGGGTCCCATACACCCCAACCGTGTTAGGAACGCATAATCAAGGAACATAACACCGGTTTATACGGTTCCTAACGGCATGAGTGGAACAAAACACCAAGCAAAAGGCTTAGCCTTCCACCCTGCCAGTATATAGATGATTTCATTTTTAAGCATTTATATAGTGTGATATAACCCAACCAAACTTCAACATGAAGCAAGCATCTTCAATCTTCACCTGCAACTAACAATGCTATAAGAGGGGCTGAGCGAAGCTTACTTAGCCAAGCAACGGTTTGCATAGGTAGGTTGGTTAAACATGACAATTGGTTACAATTAGGAGGCTGACAAGAAGATCATGGGCATCGAGGCAAAACTAAAGATCGAGACTACTAGCAATAGGCAAAGATAGTAATGGTATCCGGGTTCGGTCATCTTGCCTGGGATTCCACAAGGGAGAAGAACGGATCCAAGAAGGAGACGGAGCAACAGTCGAGCGGATCCTCACAACTCCAGAACGAAACCGAAGCTAACAAGAGAAGCAACCGGAAAGAAACAAACAACACGGTAAACACACAAGCATAAACATGGCATACGATGCACAAGCAAGCATGATGCATGTCCGGTTTAAATATGCATGGCATGGCAAAGTGCACAAACAAAACTACAAGTTAAGTGGAGCTCAATATGCAACGAGTTGCATATTGACGAAACACCACATTTAATTATTTAGTTGACTCTCATTATTTACAAGACAAGATTACATGTTTGTTAACATGGTAAGAGGTGAAGCATAAGTAAACTAACTATTTAGACATTTTAAATGAGGCCGGAAATACAACAACATATCCGGAAAATCCCCATGAGCATGTTTAGTAATTATAAGCAAACACAATTAAACATACTCATGTTGTTATCATGATGCGGATGACATGATCAAGTTTATGCAATTTTATTAAAAGGTTGACTTAAAAGAGATAAGAAGTATTTGTCGCCGTGGTGGAAAGAAAGGGTGCCACGGCAACGATCCGAAAATGAAGCATGGCAACATATCGGTTCCGGTAACTCGTTGAGAGCCCGGTGCAAAACAAAAGGTGGAGTGAACGAGTCAAACGAGATGATGGGGTGATCCCGTTACCGGGTTCCCACGAGTCGGCGACAAGGCAACCGAGGAACACGACAAAAGGTCGAAACGGACACGGAGCACACATGGGAAACATTTCATACAACACAACAAACATTCCACGAGTCACGTCTCGGGGTTATACCTTCGAAGCGCTTGTGATCGTAGTGGAAGTAGTGGTACTCGCGGTCGTAGAGGAAGTAGTTGTTCACGTTTCCGAAGAGGAAGTAGTTGTTCGGGTCGGTGTCGTGGTACTTGGACGTATCGGAGAGGAACTTGAGCCGTAGTGGTACATGTCGTCGAGGTACTTGCCGTAGAGGTACACGGGGCGACGGTAGACGTTCGGGCGACGGTAGTCGTTCGGGCGACGGTAGACGTTCGGGCCGTAGATGTACTCGGTCGTCGTGGTACACGTTTGTAGATGTTCATCCGTCATGTCGTGTAGGAGTTCCCGTTCGTAGAGGTACATGCCATCGGAGGGGTACTCGTTTCCGTAGATGTACACATATCCGTAGATGTTCAAGTCGTCGGTCTTTGGCGTGTAGGCGTACACGTTCTCTGTCAAGGTCAACACAAGCCACACAAAACAAAACAAAACTACAGCAAAACGGGACAGCGGCGCGGCCAAGGCAGCAGCAAAACAACAGAGCTCGGCTCCAGGCGCTGGGAACAGAGGAAGGACGCAGACGGAGGGAGGCCACGGCGTGATGGCTCGGGCTGCGGCGTCATGGCGAGGAGGACGGGGCCCGGGGCGCGCAGGAACAGTAGGTCGGGCTTGGCGCTCGGGGCCATGGCGGCCGCTGCTGGCGCGTAGGGAGAACGCCGGGGAGGCCGGGAACGAGGCCTCGGGGCGCTGGCGGACGGCACCACTCGGCGACGAAGGACGGGCGGCCGCGGCGCTGCTCAGGACGTGGACGAGGCCTGGATGGCCTGGGGCGCTGCGCGGGGGAGGCTGCGCCTCGGGAGTCGGGGCGAGGCAGAGAGAGCGGGCCACTGCCTGACCGAGGGAAGACGCTTGGGAGGAGCTCGCGGACGGAGCGGCTCCCATGGCGATGCGGTGGAGAGCCAGGCGCGCTCGGGGCCCTGGCTGGCCTCGAGCTGGAGGGATTGAAGGAAAACGGGGTCGGACGAGGGGATTGGGGCTCGGGGCGAGCGAGAGAAGAAGAGGGACGAGAGGGTGGCGGCGGGCTGCGGAAGAGAGGGAGAGCGAACGGGAGAAGGAGAGTTGCGGCTAGGGTTCGATGGAGGCCGGCTGAGGCTGGTTGGGCCCGGGAGTTGGGCCGAGGCGCCCTGGGCCAAGGAGGGAGGAGGAGAGGCCTGGCTAAAGGTTGAGGGGCCGGCGGCCTGGGCTGGTTCTAGAGGCCTGGGAAGGCAGGCTGGACCTCTTTTTATTTTCTTTAGCAGAAAATAAAAGAGAAGAAAGAAAAAGAGGAGGGGAGTTAGGGAAAAGTTAGCACATGGAATTAATTTTCTCGGGCTCGTAAAAATGAGCACGACCGGAGAAAAAAATAGAGAAGGCGTGATCGGAAAATAATTCAAACATATTTGAATTTAATTCAAATGGGTTTGAACTAAGACTTGAATAATGAGGTGTCCAAAATGTTCAAATTTTTGGAGGAACCTCGAAACAACGGAAAGAATTATAGGGAGGGTTTGACGGTGAAACTTGAAGGGAAAAAGACATGGGGAAATATTGCAAGTGTGTTACGGTGATTCCGAAGCAATGGAATATTTATTAATATAGCTCCATAATATTTGGAGGATATGTTATAAAGAGAAGTCACCTTCCCTCGATTTAAATGGACCGAAGGTCCACACGGATTATTGGTTGAGATGCAAAAATTAAAATGACATGATGCGATGCAAAAATAAATAACACAAGCTCAAAAGAAACACAGGGGCAACCCGGAACGTCTGGAATCTTCTGGAATCTTCTGGGATCTTCTGGGACGTCGGTCTCGGGCGTCACACTCCACCTCTGCTAGTATGTTGGTATGTTGTATTTGTGGTGTAACTATTTTTTTAATATTAATTGGACCACCCTGACATGAAATATTGGCTACGTCACTGGTAGGGGCGGAGACGGCCATGCCCGGTGGCGGTGGAGGTGCAGCCACCACGTGGATCGCCCTCTTCGACGACGGTGGTGGGACTAGCTGCGCCCCAGCTGGCCCGATAAGGAGGAAGAGGGTGACAAGGAGGAACTCCTTCATGGTGGTGGTGGTGGTGGAAGAGAGGCAGTGAGTGGGAAGAGCGAGACGGAACTAGGAAATCTGCTACTCCTATATACAAGTCCTGGTCTCAGCGGCTCAAAAAAGTGTTTGTTTTAGGGGTAGGCTGGCAAACGTACCCTAGCGTAACTTTCACTTAGACAGTTCGGTGTTATGGAAAGCATCGTTTATTTGTTTGTAGTACACATTGCAATACATATATCGGTCTTCTTGCATCCCATAGTTTATCCGCTATATAACCTCGTAGGTGGTTTCCTGCTTCTCTTGCGTTATTGAATGCTCCAACATCACTAGTGTAGTTTTCATCTCAACTTGGCACATCCAGAATTAGATGTAGGTCAATAGCTGGAGTGTCATCGTTGAGCCATGATGCATCTCCATCATGAAGTTGTATGAAATTATGTAGGACACAACTGCAGAATATGAGGAATAGGCTGTGCAACACAATTGCATTGATCGGTTGATACGTCCAAAACGTATCTATAATTTCTGCTTGCTCCATGCCACTTTTGGGTGATATTGCTATGATATTCATACACTTCCATACACTTTTCATCATATTTGGACTAACTTACTAATCCAGTGCACCCCAGTGCCAGTTTCTGTTTTCGGATGTTTTTGTATTTCAGGTTTTCACGTTTCGAGAACTGCCCAGAAAAATACAGAAAAAATATATAAAAAATCAGCGTTCCGGGAACGACACTGCTTCCGAAGGGGAGCCTGGGGGGGGGCACAGGGGCTCCAGGCGCCCTGTGGGCGCGCCCCCCCTGGGCCGCGCTGGGGGGGCGCCTCGGCCCCCCGAGAGCCCCCCGGTGCCCTACTTTGGCAGATATTTAAAGGGTCCCCCGTAACCCTTGAAACATGACTTCTTTTCGCGATCCCATCTCTGTTCCGCCGCCGCCACCGCTTCCAAGATCGGGAGCACCAGGAGAACTCTTCCCGGCACCCTGCCGGAGGGGAGGATTACCACCGGGAGCTTCTCCACCACCATGGACGCCTCCCGGATGACTCGTGAGTAGTCTCCCTTGGACCATGAGTCCATGACCAGTATCTATGTGATGTTCTCCTCCCGTTCTTGTGCTTCACTAATTAGTCCTCGTGAGCTGCCCTACATGATCGAGGCACCTATGTAATCCTTATGCTGTTGCTATGTTGAGTTTGCTGGGATCCGATGGATTATGAGATTATGTTCAGATTGATCTTGAGTAATATATTTGATTCACCTCTTTTATATTTTAGTTCATAAGTAATTCTTGCATGTTCTCCGTTGTTATTTATTGCTTTGGCCAAGTAGTAAGTAGTGACTCCAAGAGGGAACGTTATGCTCGATTGTGGGTTCATGCCCCTCGATGACTAGCTTGAGTGACAGAAACATGAGTCTAGGGGATGTGCTGTTGCCACAAGGGGGAAAACAACGGTGCTTGTGTCCGCGGGTGCAAGGATTGTTTACTTTACGCAAAGTTCTTTTAATGCAGTTGTCTGTTGCATTGAGTTTACACTATGGGTGGGACTCGCAACTTAATACCAGCGAGATGTTCTGGATAGATATCTCAAGGTGGATGATTAGTAGTAGATGCAGATGGATTTCGGTCTACTTACTTTGGCGTACCGCCCATGCTTTGAACCTCAACCTTTCTTGCAATGTAGTCAGCATTGGTTTGCGTTCGTGGTCCTGTCAATTGCCCAGCTGTAATTTGTTACCTCACATAGCTATTTTATCGTCTTTTGGGAGAGAGACATCACTAGTGAACATCATGTGACTCCGGTCCATATTACCATCATTGATCACATACACTATTTACTTTTCCGCTATTTTATTTACTATTGCAAAACACTATCTATCACTACTATCATATTGCTTTTAACCCTTTGTGAACTGCAAGGCCGGAGAGATTGACAACATCTCTGTACTCGTTGGGAGCAAAGTTATTTGTATCTGTGTGCAGGTCCACGTTGATTGCTAATTGCGCCGTTAGCGGTTGACACCTACCTGTTGAACCTAGGAGTCTCTAGGGATTCGATCCTTGGCATCTTTGCTAGGGGAAAACACTTCTACTTACTGCATCTTACACCTTCCACTTGGGGTAATCCAACGAGGGGTTCGAGGCCCATCAAGGAGTATTTTCTGGCGCCGTTGCCGGGGACTCCACTCTTCAGGATAGGGGAGTTGCATGCTATCTTTTACCTTTGCTTTTTAGTCTTGTTAGTTTACCTTTCATATTTTCTTTAGTTCCTTTTATCAAAAATCACAAAAATAGTTATCTTGCTTGCTTGCTACTATGGGTTCCACCGAGAACCCCAAGTTGTGTGACTTCACTAGTCACAACAACGATGACTTTATCAGCACACCTATCACTACACCTGCCACTTCAGCACCTTCATATGAAATTAAACCTGCTTTACTGAACTTAGTCATGAAAGATCAATTCTCCGGTGCTGGAGATGATGCTGCTTTACACTTGAACAACTTTGTAGAACTTTGTGATATGCAAAAGTACCAAGAAATAGATGGTAATATTGTTAAGCTTAAGCTTTTTCCTTTCTCTTTGAGAGGAGGAGCTAAAATTTGGTTTCAGTCTTTGCCTAGAAATAGCATAGACTCATGGGACAAGTGCAAATATGCTTTTATTGGAAAATACTATCCACCTGCTAAAATTATCCAACTTAGAAGTAACATTATGAATTTTAAACAATTGGATAATGAACACGTTGCCCAAGCTTGGGAACGTATGAAGTCTCTTATCAAGAACTGCCCTACTCACGGTTTGACTACTTGGATGGTTATCCAAACTTTTTATGCAGGCTTGAACTTTACCTCGCGGAACTTGTTAGATTCGGCCGCGGGAGGAACTTTTATGTCAACTACACTTGGTGCTGCCACAAAGCTTCTCGATGAGATGATGACCAACTATTCCCAATGGCACACCGAACGCGCTCCAACAGGTAGGAAGGTAAACTCTGTCGAGGAGATTTCCTCCCTCAATGAAAAAGTTGACTTGATCATGTCTCTACTTTCGAAGCAATCAACTGTTGATCCTCGTGATGTTCCTTTAAATTCTTTGATTGCTCAAGAACAAGTAGATGTGAATTTTATCTCTAGAAACAATTTTAACAACAATGCTTATAGGAGTAACTTTGGTAACAATTCTAGACCGTTCCCCTCTAACTCTTATGGGAACAACAATGCTTATCCTAGTACCAAGAACTCCAACACTGAACTAGAGAGCATGCTTAGAGATTTCATCACTACCCAAAAAGCCTTTAATAAGAATGTAGAAGAGAAACTACATAAACTAGATGATCTTTCTTTTAAGGTAGACCACTTAGCCAATGAGTTAAAATTGCTAAAAATTGAAACTTCTTCTCTTAAGGAGAAGGAAGTCATCCCTATTAATGCTACTCAAGTGCAAATCAATGAAAATATTAGGATGATGGCTAAGCTTAAAGAGAGATGGGCTAGAGAAAGGGAGGAAGAGGAAAGAATTAAGAGCCTTCCTACCCACCACACTGTTGCTACTATCCAAGTTATTGAGAATGTTCACACTCTTAGCACCCAATGTACTCCTGGTCCCAATGGACCTATTAATGGGGATGCAATGTCAACTACCAAACAGGTGAGCCTTAAGGACACCACTACTACCTTACTTGATGCTCGTGACCTTGATTTTGATAATTGCACTCTTACCGAAGTTATTGATTTCCTTCACAAAATGTCTAGAGATCCCCGCACTAGCACGCTTAACCTTGCCTTCACAGAGCATATCACTAATGCTCTCATCAAAGCTAGGGAGGAGAAACTTAGAGTAGAAGCCTCCATACCTAGAAAGCTAGAAGATGGTTGGGATCCTATGATAAAAATTTATTTGAATGACTTCTCTTGTTATGCATTATGTGATGTTGGTGCTAGTACCTCTGTTATGCCCAAAAGGATATATGATATGCTTAAATTGAAACCTTATGATTCTTGTTCTTTTGGTGTTCGTCTAGTTGATTCTTCCATAAAGAAACCTTTGGGGAGGATCGACGATGTTCTTATTGTTGTCAATGATAATTATGTGCCCGTTGATTTCACTATTATGGATATTGAATGTGATCCTTCATGTCCAATTATTTTGGGACGTCCCTTTTTGCGCACCGTTGGTGCTGTCATTGACATGAAAGAGGGTAATATAAAATTTCAGTTTCCTCTCAAGAAAGGGATGGAACACTTCCCTCGTAAGAAGGTCAAGTTACCTTTTGAGTCCGTTGTACGGGCTAGTTATTCTTTTACTCTTGATAAAACTTGATCTATGCATTATGCCTAGCTTAAAGGCATAAAAGAAAGCGCTTTTGGGAGGCAGCCCACATGAATAATTTTTTTGCTTTTGTTGTGTCTTGATGTTGTTTACTTCTGTAGCATCATCATTGTATCTTTGCTTTTCATATTTGTGCCAAGTATAGCCTCTGATTGCTAGAAAGTTCAAAAGTTGTGAGGTGCTGTCCAGGAAACAGATTCTGTCCTTGGATAGAAAAATTCGTATAAAATCACCAGATCATCTTTTTGGTCTGAATTTTTTCGAAAGCGTTCTCTATATAATTGTCTTTCGTGCGTCAGTTCTGAGTTTTTTGATTTGAGTTGCAGAAGTATCCCGAACAGGTCAATTACTGCCTGATGTTCTGTTTTTCACAGATTCTGTCCTGTTTTGCCTTACCTTCACTTTGCAAATTAAGAACTTGCTTTTTCTTTGCAAAAACCTTTTGGCAATCTTGAGAAACAGTAGAACTTCAAGAATATCCTTATTTCCAGCAAGGTATAATTATTTTATTAAGGATACTAACCTCGCTAATCAGATTATGAATGAGTTATGTATGAAGGGAGTTTTCAAGTGTGCGAGGGAAGATGATAAAAAGATTCAGGAGTGTCAAGCGCTCAAGCTTGGGGATGCCCCCGTGCACCCCCAAGAAATATTCAAGGAGACTCAAGCGTCTAAGCTTGGGGATGCCCCCCGTGCATCCCCTTCTCCATCAACATTATCAGTTCGTCTTTCGTTCCGCTATATTTTTATCACTTCATGTGTTATGTGCTATGCTTGGAGCGTCTTGCTTTTAGTTTTCTTTTTAGTTTTTCATAACGAGTCGGAACCCAGCATTCCTTTATGTGGGAGAGAAACACGCTCCACCTCTACCTAGAACATTACATAGAATTTTCATGTCTATCTATGCTGTGTGTGTTCTTTATCTTTTAATAGCTACTATCGTGCTCTGCTCTTAGTATTCATGCTTATCCTTTCAAGAGCTTTTATTTAGTTGGTTGCTTGAACTCTTTTTAATTACCATGCTCACCTTACTAAGAGATTTTGCTTCCGTTGCATGGGTTAATATGTCTATGATAAAGATGCTACTTTCATGATGGTGCTTAGTAGTTTAGGTTTTCTTTTGGTTAATCTCAAATAGCTGGGGGGTTCCCAATGTGTTATTGGAGTACCAACTTGGTTTGTTTGCCTATGATGTGGTATGGTTTAGTAATATCTTCCTTCGAGAATTTATTTTGATTGACTTGGCGTATGCTCACTTATATTCAAGACTGTAAAGAAAGTCTGTCAAGCCTTGATGATCTTTTGTTTCTAAGTAGCGATATAACTACCATGCCTGATTCAATATTGCTTTGTCGCTCTGCATGATTATGACCGTCATTGCTCTCTTAGTTGGTCGCTCCCAGTCTTTTGCTAACCTCCACCTGCACTAAGCAAATTAACCATGCAATACATAGCTCATGGGAAAGTAGCCTAAAAACTATTGTGGTAAAGAATATGTTGCTTATGTATCTTATTTCTTATGAGTTGCTTGCTGAGCGGTAACCATGTTTCTGGGGACGCCATCAACTGTCACACTTTGTTGAATATCATGTGAGTTGCTATGCATGTTCGTCTTGTCTGAAGTAAGGGTGATTTACCGTGGGTTGAATTAATATGCATATTGTTAGAGAAGAACATTGGGCCGCCAACCAAAGCCATGCCTCATGGTGGAAGTTTTAGCTTGGACCTTAATCCTCAATCTCTCATGAGAATATGCTTATGCATTAAAGAGGAGTCCATCATCTATTTTCTATGTTGTCCCGGTATGGATGTCCTCAAGTTGAGATTTATCAAAACCGAGAAATCAAATGCGATCTATCTCCTTGGACCTTTGTACAGGTGGCATAGAGGTACCCCTTTGTGACACTTGGTAAAAACATATGCAATGCAATGATAACCCATGGGGATCCGAGCTAATTAGGACAAGGAGCGAGCACTATTGGTATTTGATGCATGAGGCTTGCAACTTATAAGATGTTTTATACATGACACATATGAAGTACTACTACCGTTGACACAATTGCTTCCATGTTTCAAAATAAAAAGCTCTAGCACTTTAAGCACCAACTACTGAGAGCATGATTGTCATTCTGAGTGTAATGTGCATTGTCCCAAAGTAGCATTGTCTTTTGCATGATTGTGATATCGTTTATTCTGAAATGATTGTATGTAGTCATCACTTAAACCTTGAAGGTGCCCTTGCATTTATGTTTTGCATCACTAAAGGGGGCAAGCTAGATATCACTTGATCATATTTGTACATCATGTTCATTACAAATCTTTTTGATGTTTCAGTTTCATGTTGTAAAACTTTCAGTCATTTGTGATTTTCTCTTGAGACAACTTAATTACTTTAGAATCATTGTCTCAGTAAGCTTTTGTCATATGACTATGAGAAAGTCCAATATGGTTAATAGCATGTCACCACAGAAATTATTCTTGTTATCATTTACCTACTCGAGGACGAGCAGGAATTAAGCTTGGGGATGTTGATACGTCCAAAACGTATCTATAATTTCTGCTTGCTCCATGCCACTTTTGGGTGATATTGCTATGATATTCATACACTTCCATACACTTTTCATCATATTTGGACTAACTTACTAATCCAGTGCACCCCAGTGCCAGTTTCTGTTTTCGGCTGTTTTTGTATTTTAGGTTTTCACGTTTCGAGAACTGCCCAGAAAAATACAGAAAAAATATATAAAAAATCAGCGTTCCGGGAACGACACTGCTTCCGAAGGGGAGCCTGGGGGGGGGGCCACAGGGGCTCCAGGCGCCCTGTGGGCGCCCCCCCCGGGCCGCGCCGGGGGGGCGCCTCGGCCCCCCGAGAGCCCCCCGGTGCCCTACTTTGGGAGATATTTAAAGGGTCCCCCGTAACCCTTGAAACAGGACTTCTTTTCGCGATCCCATCTCTGTTCCGCCGCCGCCGCCGCTTCCAAGATCGGGAGCACCAGGAGAACTCTTCCCGGCACCCTGCCGGAGGGGAGGATCACCACCGGGAGCTTCTCCACCACCATGGACGCCTCCCGGATGACTCGTGAGTAGTCTCCCTTGGACCATGAGTCCATGACCAGTAGCTATGTGATGTTCTCCTCCCGTTCTTGTGCTTCACTAATTAGTCCTCGTGAGTTGCCCTACATGATCGAGGCACCTATGTAATCCTTATGCTGTTGCTATGTTGAGTTTGCTGGGATCCGATGGATTATGAGATTACGTTCAGATTGATCTTGAGTAATATATTTGATTCACCTCTTTTATATTTTAGTTCATAAGTAATTCTTGCATGTTCTCCGTTGTTATTTATTGCTTTGGCCGAGTAATAGGTAGTGACTCCAAGAGGGAACGTTATGCTCGATTGTGGGTTCATGCCCCTCGATGACTAGCTTGAGTGACAGAAACATGAGTCTAGGGGATGTGCTGTTGCCACAAGGGGGAAAACAACGGTGCTTGTGCCCGCGGGTGCAAGGATTGTTTACTTTACGCAAAGTTCTTTTAATGCAGTTGTCTGTTGCATTGAGTTTACACTATGGGTGGGACTCGCAACTTAATACCAGCGAGATGTTCTGGATAGATATCTCAAGGTGGATGATTAGTAGTAGATGCAGATGGATTTCGGTCTACTTACTTTGGCGTACCACCCATGCTTTGAACCTCAACCTTTCTTGCAATGTAGTCAGCATTGGTTTGCGTTCGTGGTCCTGTCAATTGCCCAGCTGTAATTTGTTACCTCACATAGCTATTTTATCGTCTTTTGGGAGAGTGACATCACTAGTGAACATCATGTGACTCCGGTCCATATTACCATCATTGATCACATACACTATTTACTTTTCCGCTATTTTATTTACTATTGCAAAACACTATCTATCACTACTATCATATTGCTTTTAACCCTTTGTGAACTGCAAGGCCGGAGAGATTGACAACCTCTCTGTACTCGTTGGGAGCAAAGTTATTTGTATCTGTGTGTAGGTCCACGTTGATTGCTTATTGCGCCGTTAGCGGTTGACACCTACCTGTTGAACCTAGGAGTCTCTGGGGATTCGATCCTTGGCATCTTTGCTAGGGGAAAACACTTCTACTTACTGCATCTTACACCTTCCACTTGGGGTAATCCAACGAGGGGTTCGAGGCCCATCATCGGTGCACCAGGCACGTATATATGATGTACAGAGAGGGCCACAACCTAACTATACATGAGAACTAGGAGGTGGGCCCAAGACACAATATACACGTACACAATATATTAAACACCCTCCCGTAGTCGAAGCGGCGCCGGAGACGCAGAGACTGGAACGAAACTCCTCGAAGGTGGAGGTAGTGTTGGGGAACGTAGTATTTCTAAAAATTTCTACGATGATGCAAGATCTATCTAGGAGAAGTATAGCAATGAGCGGGGATAGTGTGTCCACGTACCCTCGTAGACCGAAAGCGGAAGCGTTAAGTAATGTGGTTGATGTAGTCGAACGTCTTCGCGATCCAACCGATCCAAGCACCGAACGCACGGCACCTCCGCGTTCAGCACACGTTCAGCTCGATGACGTCCCACAAACTCTTGCTCCAGTTGAGGTCGTGGGAGAGTTTCATCGGCACGATGGCGTGGTGACAGTGATGATGGAGTTACCGGCGCAGGGCTTAGCCTAAGCACTAAGACAATATGACCGAGGTGTGTAACTGTGGAGGGGGGCACCACACACGGCTAAGAAATCAACTTGTGTGTCTATGGGGTGCCCCCTGGCCACGTATATAAAGGAGAAGAGGAGGAGTGGGCCGGCCCTCCTATGGCGCGCCCAAGGGTGGAGTCCTACTCCCACTAGGAGTAGGATTCCACCTTTCCTAGTAGGAGTAGGAGAAGAGGGAAGGGAGGTAGAGAAGAGAAGGAAGGAGGGGGCGTCACCCCTCCCCCTTAGTCCAATTTGGACTAGGCTTGGGGGGGGGGGCTGCCCTAGACAACCCCTCTCTCTCTCCTAAAGCCCAATAAGGCCCATTTACTCCCGGGGGGGGGGGGGTCCGGTAACCTCCCGGTACTCCGGTATTTATCCGGTGACCCCCGGAACCCTTCTGGTATCCGAATATAACCTTTCAATATATCAATCTTTATGCCTCGACCATTTTGAGACTCCTCGTCATGTCCGTGATCACATCCGGGACTCCGAACTACCTTTGGTACATCAAAACACATAAACTCATGATACCGATTGTCATCCAACGTTAAGCATGCATACCCTACAGGTTCGAGAACTTTGTAGACATGACCGAGACTCATCTCCGGTCAATAACCAATAGCGGAACTTGGATGCTCATATTGGTTCCTACATATTCTACCAAGATCTTTATCGGTCAAACCGCATAACAACATACGTTGTTCCCTTTGTCATCGGTATGTTACTTGCCCGAGGTTCGATCGTCGGTATCATCATACCTAGTTCAATCTCGTCACCGGCAAGTCTCTTTACTCATTCCGTAATACATCATCTCGTGACTAACTCATTAGTCGTTTGCTTGCAAGGCTTATTACGATGTGTATTACCGAGAGGGCCCAGAGATACCTCTCCGACACTCGGAGTGACAAATCCTATTCTCGAGCTATGCCAACACCACAAACACCTTTGGAGACACCTGTAGAGCATCTTTATAACCACCCAGTTACGTTGTGACGTTTGATAGCACACAAGGTGTTCCTCCGGTATTCCGGAGTTGCATAATCTCATAGTCATAGGAACATGTATAAGTCATGAAGAAAGCAATAGCAGTAAAACTAAGCGATCAAAGTGCTGAGCTAACAGATGTGTCTTGTCCATCACATCATTCTCCTTGTGATGTGATCCCGTTGATCAAACGACAACACATGTCTATGGTCAGGAAACATAACCATCTTTTATTAACGAGCTAGTCTAGTAGAGGCATACTAGGGACACTATGTTTTGTCTATGTGTTCACACATGTATCAAGTTTCCGGTTAATACAATTCTAGCATGAATAAAAGACATTTATCATGATATATAAGGAAATATAAATAACAACTTTATTATTGCCTCTAGGGCATATTTCCTTCAGGCTCCCTAATATGCCCATTTTGCATCATGCTTTTATATTGATATTTATTGCACTATGGGCTGTTATTACACGTTATGTCACAATACTTATGCCTTTTCTCTCTTATTTTACAAGGTTTACATGAAGAGGGAGAATGCCGGCAGCTGGAATTCTGGGCTGGAAAAGGAGCAAACATTGGAGACCTATTCTGCACAACTCAAAAAGCTCCGAAACTCCACGAAACACCGTTTCAGAAAATATAAAAAATATCTGGCGAAAGAGATCTGCGAGAGGGGCCACCACCTGTCCACGAGGGTGGGGGCGCGCCCCCTGGGCGCGCTCCCCTGCCTTGTGGGCCAGCCGGTGACCCCCCGATGCCCATCTTCTCCTATATGAGGTGTTTTGACCTGGAAAAAAAATCATAAGGAGGCTTTCGGGACCATACGCCGCCTTCTCGAGGCGGAACCTTGGCGGAACCAATCTAGGGCTCCGGCGGAGCTGTTCTGCCGGTGATACTTCCCTCTGGGAGGGGGAAATCTTCACCGCCGTCATCACCAACAACTCTCCCATCTTGGGGAGGGTTATCTTCATCAACATCTTCACCAGCACCATCTCCTCTCAAATCCTAGTTCATCTCTTGTATCCAATCTTTGTACCAAAACCTCAGATTGGTACCAGTAGGTTGCTAGTAGTGTTGATTACTCCTTGTAGTTGACGCTAGTTGGTTTACTTGGTGGAAGATTGATGGGCCTCGAACCCCTCGTTGGTTACCCCAAGTGGAAGGTGTAAGATGCAGTATGTAGAAGTGTTTTCCCTTAGCAAAGATGCCAAGGATCAAATCCCCAGAGACTCCTAGGATCAACAAGTAGGTGTCAACTGCTAACGGCGCAAATTAGCAATCAACGTGGACCTGCACACAGATACAAATAACTTTGCTCCCAACGAGTACAGAGAGGTTGTCAATCACTCCGGCCTTGTAGTTCACAAAGGGTTAAAAGCAAATGATAGTAGTGATAGATAGTGTTTTGCAATAGTAAGTAAATAGCGGATGTGATTAATGATGGTAATATGGACCGGAGTCTCATGATGTTCACTAGTGATGTCTCTCTCCCAAAAGAAGATAAAACAGCTATGTGAGGTAAACAAATTACAGCTGGGCAATTGACAGGACCACGAACGCAAACCAATGCTGATTACATTGCAAGAAAGGTTGAGGTTCAAAGCATGGGCGGTACGCCAAAATAAGTAGACCGAAATCCATCAATATCTACTACTAATCATCCACCTTGAGATATCTATCCAGAACATCTCGCTGGTATTAAGTTGCGAGTCCAACCCATAGTGTAAACTCAATGCAACAGACAACTGCATTAAAAGAACTTTGCGTAAAGTAAACAATCCTTGCACCCGCGGGCACAAGCACTGTTGTTTTCCCCCTTGTGGCAACAGCACATCCCCTAGACTCATGTTTCTGTCACTCAAGCTAGTCATCGAGGGGCATGAACCCACAATCGAGCATAACGTTCCCTCTTGGAGTCACTACGTATTACTTGGCCAAAGCAATAAATAACAACGGAGAACATGCAAGAATTACTTATGAACATAAATATAAAAGAGGTAGATCAAATATATTACTCAAGATCAATCTGAACATACTCCCATAATCCATCGGATCCCAACAAACTCAACATAGTAACAGCATAAGGATTACATATGTGCCTCGATCATGTAGGGCAGCTCACGAGGACTAATTAGTGAACCACAAGAACGGGAGGAGAACATCACATAGCTACTGGTCATGGACTCATGGTCCAAGGGAGACTACTCACGAGTCATCCGGGAGGCGTCCATGGTGGTGGAGAAGCTCCCGGTGGTGATCCTCCCCTCTGGCAGGGTGCCGGGAAGAGTTCTCCTGGTGCTCCCGATCTTGGAAGCGGCGGCGGCGGCGGAACAGAGATGGGATCACGAAAAGAGTTCCTCTTCTGAGGGTTTCGGAGGACGCTTTAAATATATGCCAAAGGGGAGCATCGGGGAAGCTTCAGGTGTCCCAAGCGCCCCCCCCCCGGCGCGGCCCAGGGGGGGGGGCGCCGCCAGGGCGCCTGGAGCCCTGGTGCCCCCCCGGCTGCCCTTCGGACGCACGGAAGTTTCCGGAACGCTGATTTTTTATATAATTTTTCTGGATTTTTCCTGGCAGTTCTCGTAACGTGAAAACCTGAAATACAAAAACAGCCGAAAACAGAAACTGGCACTGGGGTGCACTGGATTAGTAAGTTAGTCCAAATATGATCAAAAGTGTATGGAAGTGTATGAATATCATAGCAATATCACCCAAAAGTGGCATGGAGCAAGCAGAAATTATAGATACGTTTTGGACGTATCAACATCCCCAAGCTTAATTCCTGCTCGTCCTCGAGTAGGTAAATGATAACAAGAATAATTTTTGTGGTGACATGCTATTAACCATATAGGACTTATTCATAGTCATATGACAAAAGCTTACTGAGACAATGATTCTATAGTAATTAAGTTGCCTCATGAGAAAATCACAAATGACTGAAAGTTTTACAAGATGACATTGAAGCATCAAATAGATTTGCAATGAACATGATGTGCAAATATGATAAAGTGATATCTAGCTTGCCCCCTTTAGTGAAGCAAAACATAAATGCAGGGGCACCTTCAAGGTTTAAGTGATGACTAGATACAATGATTTCAAAATAAACGATATCACAATCATGCAAAAGACAATGCTACTTTGGGACAATGCACATTACACTCAGAATGACAATCATGCTCTCAGTAGTTGGTGCTTTTAAAAGAAGGTGGAGACTCAACATAAAAGTAAAAGATGGTTATGTGCTAGAGTTTTTTTTTATTTTGAAAACATGGAAGCAATTTTGTCAACGGTAGTAGTACTTCATATGAGTCATGTATAAAACATCCTATAAGTTGCAAGCCTCATGCATCGAATACCAATAGTGCTCGCACCTTGTCCTAATTAGCTCGGATTTCCCATGGGTTATCATTGCATTACATATGTTTCAACCAAGTGTCACAAAGGGGTACCTCTATGCCACCTGTACAAAGGTCCAAGGAGATAAATCGCATTTGATTTCTCGTTTTTGACAGATCTCAACTTGAGGACATCCATACTGGGACAACATAGAAAATAGATGATGGACTCCTCTTAAATGCATAAGCATATTCTCATAAGAGATTGAGGATTAAGTCCAAGCTAAAACTTCCACCATGATGCATGGCTTTGGTTGGCGGCCCAATGTTCTTCTCTAACAATATGCATATTCATTCAACCCACGGAAAATCACCCTTACTTCAGACAAGACGAACATGCATAGCAACTCACATGATATTCAACAAAAGTGTGACAGTTGATGGCGTCCCCAGAAACATGGTTACCGCTCAGCAAGCAACTTATAAGAAATAAGATACATAAGCAACATATTCTTTACCACAATAGTTTTTAAGCTACTTTCCCATGAGCTATGTATTGCAAGGTTAGTCTGCTTAGTACAGGTGGAGGTTAGCAAAAGACTGGGAGCGACCAACTAAGAGAGCAATGACGGTCATAATCATGCAGAGCGACAAAGCAATATTGAATCAGGCATGGTAGTTATATCGCTACTCAGAAATAAAAGATCATCAAGGCTTGACAGACTTTCTTTACAGTCTTAAATATGCGTGAGCATACGCCAAGTCAATCAAAATAAATTCTCGAAGGAAGATATTACTAAACCATACCACATCATCGGCAAACAAATCATGTTGGTATTTCAATAACACATTGGGAATCCCCCAGCTATTTGAGACTAACCATAAGAAAACCTGAACTACTAAGCACCATTATGCACGTAGCATATTTATCATAGACATATTAACCAATGCAACGGAAGCAAACTCTCTTAATAAGGTGAGCATGGTAATTAAAGAGAGTTCAAGCAACCAACTAAACAAAAGCTCTTTGAAAAGATAAGCATGAATACTAAGAGCAGAGCATGATAGTAGCTATTAAAAGACAAAGAACACACACAGCAAAGATAGATATGAAAATTCTATGTTATGTTCTAGGTATAAGTGGAGCGTGTTTCTCTCCCACATAAAGGAATGCTGAGTTCCGACTCGTTATGAAAAACTAAAAAGAAAACTAAAAGCAAGACGCTCCAAGCATAGCACATAACACATGAAGTGATAAAAATATAGCGAAACGAAAGACGAACTGATAATGTTGATGGAGAAGGGGATGCACGGGGGCATCCCCAAGCTTAGACGCTTGAGTCTCCTTGAATATTTCTTGGGGGTGCACGGGGGCATCCCCAAGCTTGAGCGCTTGACACTCCTGAATCTTTTTTATCATCTTCCCTCGCACACTTGAAAACTCCCTTCATACATAACTCATCATAATCTCATTAGCGAGGTTAGTACCCTTAATAAAATAATTATACCTTGCTGGAAATAAAGATAATCTTGAAGTTCTACTGTTTCTCAAGATTGCCAAAAGGTTTTTGCAAAGAAAAAGCAAGCTCTTGATTTGCAAAATGAAGGAAAGGCAAAACATGACAGAATTTGTGAAAAACAGAACAGCAGGTAGTAATTGATCTGTTCGGGTTACTTCTGCAACTCAAATCAAAAAACTCAGAACAGACGCACGAAAGACAATTATATAGAGAACGCTGTCAAAAAAATTCAGACCAAAAAGATGATCTGGTGATTTTATACGAATTTTTCTATCCAAGGACAGAATCTGTTTTCTGGACAGCACCTTACAACTTTTGAACTTTCTAGCAATCAGAGGCTATACTTGGCACAAATATGAAAAGCAAAGATACAATGATGACGTTACAGCAGTAAACAACATCAAGACACAACAAAAGCAAAAATTTTATTCATGTGGGCTGCCTCCCAAAAGAGCTTTCTTTTATGCCTTTAAGCTAGGCATAATGCATAGAGGAATCAATAACCATCATAATAATCGGAGTTATAAATTGATTCATAAGGTTCCTCAACAAGTTCACTCTTGTTCCTTCTAGGAAAGGGGTACACACCTTTTGCCTTCCCTCGTAAGCGGATTTGTCCCTTACCTATATCGATGAAGCCTTTTACCGCTCGGAGGAAGTCCCTTCCAAGCACTATATTTCCTTGGTTTGGCTCCATGATGAAGAAATCAATCATTGCAATCCCTTTAAGGAATTTAACTGGCACGTCTTTTATTCTTCCCTGGATTTCAGAAATATTTCCATTAGTGTGTTCATGATAAGATGATAATCTATCCATGTTAAATTTTAAAGAATCATGAACAATTTTTGGCATAGTAGAAACCATAGATCCAATATCACAATAAGCAAGGAAGTCTTGATTAGAGATGCTAATCCTAACAAGAGGCTCCCAGTCATTATCTATTTCCGAAATATCTCTCTTATTGGGTTTGGGTTTCTCTACCTTCATTAAGTCTAGAGCATCCATTCTTTTTTCAATAGTAGCAAGTCTATCTATGACAGCATCAAGATTATGATCATAAACAAAGTAACTAGATAGACCATGTATAATTTCAAGAGCTCTAGCTTCATCACACTCTAGGAAATCTCCCTCGGCTATAATGTCAAGAGAGTGTTTACACCATTTAAAAAGACCCTGGTAAAAATTCCTAAGCACAATTTTTATAGGTATCCAAGGCATAATTCTCCTATGTGCATCAGAAATTCTGTCCCATGCCTTCTTCATATTTTCTCCATCCCTTTGATGGAAATCTAGAACTTCCGATTCCCTCAAAGCACCAAATCCTAACATGTTTAGCTAAACAGATAGGACTACTAACAGAAAGGTAAATATTTTTTTTTGTGATTTTTGATAAAAGATACTAAAGCAAAAACTGAAAGGTAAACTAACAAGACTAAAAAGCAAAGGTAAAAGATAGCATGCAACTCCCCTATCCTGAAGAGTGGAGTCCCCGGCAGCGGCGCCAGAAAATACTCCTTGATGGGCCTCGAACCCCTCGTTGGTTACCCCAAGTGGAAGGTGTAAGATGCAGTATGTAGAAGTGTTTTCCCTTAGCAAAGATGCCAAGGATCGAATCCCCAGAGACTCCTAGGTTCAACAAGTAGGTGTCAACTGCTAACGGCGCAAATTAGCAATCAACGTGGACCTGCACACAGATACAAATAACTTTGCTCCCAACGAGTACAGAGAGGTTGTCAATCCCTCCGGCCTTGTAGTTCACAAAGGGTTAAAAGCAAATGATAGTAGTGATAGATAGTGTTTTGCAATAGTAAGTAAATAGCGAAAAGTAAATAGCAGATGTGATTAATGATGGTAATATGGACCGGAGTCTCATGATGTTCACTAGTGATGTCTCTCTCCCAAAAGACGATAAAACAGCTATGTGAGGTAAACAAATTACAGCTGGGCAATTGACAGGACCACGAACGCAAACCAATGCTGATTACATTGCAAGAAAAGTTGAGGTTCAAAGCATGGGCGGTACAACAAAATAAGTAGACCGAAATCCATCAATATCTACTACTAATCATCCACCTTGAGATATCTATCCAGAACATCTCACTGGTATTAAGTTGCGAGTCCCACCCATAGTGTAAACTCAATGCAACAGACAACTGCATTAAAAGAACTTTGCGTAAAGTAAACAATCCTTGCACCCGCGGGCACAAGCACCGTTGTTTTCCCCCTTGTGGCAACAACACATCCCCTAGACTCATGTTTCTGTCACTCAAGCTAGTCATCGAGGGGCATGAACCCACAATCGAGCATAACGTTCCCTCTTGGAGTCACTACGTATTACTTGGCCAAAGCAATAAATAACAACGGAGAACATGCAAGAATTACTTATGAACATAAATATAAAAGAGGTAGATCAAATATATTACTCAAGATCAATCTGAACATAATCCCATAATCCATCGGATCCCAGCAAACTCAACATAGCAACAGCATAAGGATTACATATGTGCCTCGATCATGTAGGGCAGCTCACGAGGACTAATTAGTGAAGCACAAGAACGGGAGGAGAACATCACATAGCTACTGGTCATGGACTCATGGTCCAAGGGAGACTACTCACGAGTCATCCGGGAGGCGTCCATGGTGGTGGAGAAGCTCCCGGTGGTGATCCTCCCCTCCGGCAGGGTGCCGGGAAGAGTTCTCCTGGTGCTCCCGATCTTGGAAGCGGCGGCGGCGGCGGAACAGAGATGGGATCGCGAAAAGAGTTCCTCTTTTGAGGGTTTCGGAGGACGCTTTAAATATATGCCAAAGGGGAGCATCGGGGAAGCTTCGGGGGGCCCAGGCGCCCCCCGACGTGGCCCAGGGGGGAGGGGGGCGCCGCCAGGGCGCCTGGAGCCCTGGTGGCCCCCCCAGCTGCCCTTCGGACGCACGGAAGTTTCCGGAACGCTGATTGTTTATATAATTTTTCTGGATTTTTCCTGGCAGTTCTCGTAACGTGAAAACCTGAAATACAAAAACAGCCGAAAACAGAAACTGGCACTGGGGTGCACTGGATTAGTAAGTTAGTCCAAATATGATCAAAAGTGTATGGAAGTGTATGAATATCATAGCAATATCACCCAAAAGTGGCATGGAGCAAGCAGAAATTATAGATACGTTTTGGACGTATCAAAGATCACATGTTCAGATCCATTATGCACATCAATACCCATCTAATTATGAACATGAATATGCTTTGTGAGTAGTTACGTTTGTTCCCGAGGACATGGGAGAAGTCTTGCTATAAGTAGTCATGTAAATTTGGTATTCGTTCGATATTTTGATGAGATGTATGTTGTCTTTCCTCTAGTGGTGTCATGTGAACGTCGACTACATGACACTTCACCATTGTTTGGGCCTAGAGGAAGGCATTGAGAAGTAATAAGTAGATGATGGGTTGCTAGAGTGACAGAAGCTTAAACCCTAGTTTATGCGTTGCTTCGTAAGGGGCTGATTTGGATCCACTTGTTTCATGCTATGGTTAGGTTTACCTTAATACTTCTTTTGTAGTTGCGGATGCTTACAATAGAGGTTAATCATAAGTCAGATGCTTGTCCAAGTAAGGACAGCACCCAAGCACCGGTCCACCCACATATCAAATTATCAAAGTACCGAATGCGAATCATATGAGCGTGATGAAAACTAGCTTGACGATAATTCCCATGTGTCCTCGGGAGCGCTTTCCTTCATATAAGAGTTTGTCCAGGCTTGTCCTTTGATACAAAGAGGTTTGGGCCATCTTGATGCACCTTATTTACTTTTACTATTTGTCACTTGTTACCAATTACCTTATCACAAAACTATATGTTACCGATAATTTCAGCGCTTGCAGAAAACACCTTACTAAAAACTGCCTATCATTTCCTTTTGCTCCTCGCTGGGTTAGACACTCTTACCTATCGAAAGGACTACGATGGATCCCCTACACTTGTGGGTCATCAAGACTCTTTTCTGGCACCGTTGCCGGGGAGTGAAGCGCCTTTGGTAAGTGGAATTTGGTAAGGAAAAATTTATATAGTGTGCTGAAATTTACTGTCACTTGTTACTATGGCTCATAATCCTTTGAGGGGCTTGTTCGGGGTATCTTCACCCTGACCAGTAGAGCAAAGAGTTGCTCCTCAACCTACTGACAATGTTTTCTTTGAAATTCCTTCGGGTATGATAGAGAAACTGCTAGCTAATCCCTTTACACGAGATGGAACACTGCATCCCGATTTGCACCTAATCTCTGTGGATGAAGTTTGTGGATTATTTAAGCTTACAGGTATGCCCAAGGATGTTATCAAGAAGAAGGTCTTCCCTTTATCTTTGAAGGGAGATGCATTGACATGGTTTAGGCTATGTGATGATATTGGATCATGGAACTTTAATCGATTGAAGTTGGAATTTCATCAGAAGTTCTACACTATGCATCAGGTTCATCGTGATCATAATTATATATATAATTTTTGGCCTCGCGAAGGAGAAAGTATCGCTCAACCTTGGGGGAGGCTTAAGTCAATGTTATATTCATGCCCCAATCATGAGCTCTCAAGAAAAAGGATCATTCAAAATTTTTACGCTCGGCTTTCTCTCCATAATCGCTCCATGCTTGATAATTCTTATACTGGTTCTTTTATGATGAAGACTGTTGAATTCAAATGGAATTTATTGGAAAGAATCAAACGCAACTCGGAAGATTTGGACCTCGAAGAAGGTAAGGAGTCAGGTATAACCCCTAAGTTCAATTGTGTTAAATCTTTTATGGATACCGATGTTTTCCGTGAATTTAGCGCTAAATATGGACTTGACTCTGAGATGGTAGCTTCTTTCCGTGAATCATTTGCTACTCATGTTGATCTCCCTAAGGAGAAGTGGTTTAAATACCATCCTCCTATTGAAGTAAAAGTAGTTGAACCTGTTAAAGTTAAAGAAAAGACTATCACTTATAATGTTGATCCTATTGTTCCTACTGCTTATATTGAGAAACCACCCTTCCCTATTAGAATGAAGGATCATGCTAAAGCTTCAACTGTGGTTCGTAAGAGTAATACTAGAACACCTACACCCTCTGAGAAAATTAAAGTTGAACCTAGTGTTGCTATGGTTAAAGATCTCTTGGTTGAAAACTTAGACGGGCATGTTATTTACCTCCAAGAGGAAGCTGCTAGAATCGCCAAACCCGATACTAGGAATAAACATAGACATGTTGTAGGCTTGCTTGTTATTTCTGTTAAAATAGGAGACCATTGCTATCATGGTTTATGTTACGTAGGTGCTAGTGCGAGTGTAATACCTCATTCCTTATATAAAGAAATTATGCATGATATTGCACCTACTGAGTTAGAAGGTATCGATGTTACTATTAAACTTGCTAATAGAGACACTATTAGCCCAGTTGGGATTGTTAGAGATGTTGAAGTCTTCTGTGGGAAAGTTAAATACCCTGCTGATTTTCTTGTTCTTAGTTCCCCACAAGATGATTTTTGTCCCATTATATTTGGTAGACCCTTCTTGAATACTGTTAATGCTAAGATATACCGTGTCAAAGATATTGTTACTGTTGGATTAGGGGATATGTCTCATGACTTTAACTTTGCTAAATTTCATAGACAACCCCAGGATAAAGAATTGCCTAGTGAGGATGAAATTATAGGTCTTGCTTCTATTGCTGTGCCTCCTAACGATCCTTTAGAACAATATCTGCTAGACCATGGAAATGATATGTATATGAATGAGAGAAGGGAAATAGATGAAATATTCTTTAAGCAGGGACCCGTATTGAAAAGCAACTTGCCTGTTGAAATTCTAGGGGATCCTCCTCCACCCAAGGGTGATCCCGTGTTTGAACTTAAACCTTTACCTGATAATCTTAAGTATGTTTATCTCTATGAAAAGAAGATATATCCTGTTATTATTAGTGCTAACCTTTCAGAGTAGGAAGAAGAAAAAATATTGGAAACTCTGAAGAAGCACCGTGTTGCTATTGTATATACTCTGGATGATCTTAAGGGCATTAGTCCCACTTTATGCCAACACAAGATAAAGTTGGAAAAGGACGCGAAACCGGTTATCGATCATCAATGACGATTAAATCCTAAGATGAAAGAAGTGGTAAGGAAGGAAATATTAAAGCTTCTAGAGGCAGGTATAATTTATCCAGTTGTTGCTAGCCAGCGGGTAAGTCATGTCCATTGTGTCCCTAAGAAGGGAGGTATGACTGTTGTTCCTAATGATAAATATGAATTGATCCCGCAAAGAATTGTTACATGTTATAGGATGGTAACTGATTTCCGTAAATTAAATAAAGCCACTAAGAAAGATCATTACCCTTTGCCTTTTATTGATAAAATGCTAGAAAGTTTATCCAAACACACCCATTTTTGCTTTTTAGATGGTTACTCTGGTTTCTCTCAAATACCTGTGTCAAAAGGGGATCAAGAAAACACCACTTTTACTTGTCCTTTCGGTACCTTTTCTTATAGACGTATGCCTTTTGGTTTATGTAATGCACCTGCTACCTTTCAAAGATGCATGATGGCTATATTCTCTGATTTCTGTTAAAAGATTGTTGAGGTTTTCATGGATAACTTTTCCGTTTATGGAACTTCTTTTGATGATTGCTTGAGCAACCTTGATCGAGTTTTGCAGAGATGTGAAGAAACTAATCTTGTCTTCAATTGGGAAAAGTGTCACTTTATGGTTAATGAAGGCATTGTCTTGGGGCATAAAATTTCTGAAAGAGGTATTGAAGTTGACAAAGCTAAAGTTGATGCTATTGAAAAGATGCCGTGTCCCAAGGACATCAAAGGTATACGAAGTTTCCTTGGTCATGCCGGGTTTTATAGGAGGTTCATTAAGGACTTCTCCAAAATCTCCAGGCCTCTGACTAATCTCTTACAAAAAGATGTTCCTTTTGTCTTTGATGATGATTGTGTAGAAGCATTTGAAATACTTAAGAAAGCATTGATTTCTGCACCTATTGTCCAGCCTCCTGACTGGAATTTACCCTATGAGATTATGTACGATGCCAGTGATTATGTTCTAGGTGCTGTTCTAGGACAAAGAGTTGATAAGAAGTTGAATGTTATCCAATATGCTAGTAAAACTCTAGATAGTGCCCAGAGAAATTATGCTACTACTGAGAAGGAGTTTTTAGAAATTGTATTTGCTTGTGATAAGTTTAGACCTTATATCGTTGATTCTAAAGTAACTATTCACACTGATCATGCTGCTATCAAATACCTTATGGAAAAGAAAGATGCTAAACCTAGACTTATTAGATGGGTTCTCCTGCTGCAAGAATTTGATTTGCATATTATTGATAGAAAGGGAGCTGAGAACCCCGTTGCAGACAACTTGTCTAGGCTAGAGAATATTCTTGATGACCCACTACCTATTGATGATAGCTTTCCCGATGAACAATTAGCTGTCATAAATGCTTCTTGTACTGCTCCATGGTATGCTGATTATGCTAATTACATTGTTGCTAAGTTTATACCACCTAGTTTCACATACCAGCAAAAGAAAAATTTCTTCTATGATTTAAGACATTACTTCTGGGATGACCCACATCTTTATAAAGAAGGAGTAGATGGTATTATTAGACGTTGTGTACCTGAGCATGAGCAGGAACAGATCCTACGCAAGTGCCACTCCGAAGTTTATGGGGGACACCATGCTGGAGATAGAACTGCACACAAGGTATTGCAATCTGGTTTTTATTGGCCTACTCTCTTCAAGGATGCCCGTAAGTTTGTCTTACCTTGTGATGAACGTCAAAGAATTGGTAATATAAGTAGACGTCAAGAAATGCCTATGAATTATTGATGGGCCTCGAACCCCTCGTTGGTTACCCCAAGTGGAAGGTGTAAGATGCACTAAGTAGAAGTGTTTTCCCCTAGCAAAGATGCCAAGGATCGAATCCCCAGAGACTCCTAGGTTCAACAGGTAGGTGTCAACTGCTAACGACGCAATTAGCAATCAACGTGGACCTGCACACAGATACAAATAACTTTGCTCCCAACGAGTACAGAGAGGTTGTCAATCTCTCCGGCCTTGTAGTTCACAAAGGGTTAAAAGCAATATGATAGTAGTGATAGATAGTGTTTTGCAATAGTAAATAAAATAGCGAAAAGTAAATAGTGGATGTGATCAATGATGGTAATATGGACCGGAGTCTCATGATGTTCACTAGTGATGTCTCTCTCCCAAAAGACGATAAAACAGCTATGTGAGGTAAACAAATTACAGCTGGGCAATTGACAGGACCACGAACGCAAACCAATGCTGACTACATTGCAAGAAAGGTTGAGGTTCAAAGCATGGGCGGTACGTCAAAGTAAGTAGACCGAAATCCATCAATATCTACTACTAATCATCCACCTTGAGATATCTATCCAGAACATCTCGCTGGTATTAAGTTGCGAGTCCCACCCATAGTGTAAACTCAATGCAACAGACAACTGCATTAAAAGAACTTTGCGTAAAGTAAACAATCCTTGCACCCGCGGGCACAAGCACCGTTGTTTCCCCCCTTGTGGCAACAACACATCCCCTAGACTCATGTTTCTGTCACTCAAGCTAGTCATCGAGGGGCATGAACCCACAATCGAGCATAACGTTCCCTCTTGGAGTCACTACCTATTACTCGGCCAAAGCAATAAATAACAACGGAGAACATGCAAGAATTACTTATGAACTAAAATATAAAAGAGGTGAATCAAATATATTACTCAAGATCAATCTGAACATAATCTCATAATCCATCGGATCCCAGCAAACTCAACATAGCAACAGCATAAGGATTACATAGGTGCCTCGATCATGTAGGGCAGCTCACGAGGACTAATTAGTGAAGCACAAGAACGGGAGGAGATCATCACATAGCTACTGGTCATGGACTCATGGTCCAAGGGAGACTACTCACGAGTCATCCGGGCGGCGTCCATGGTGGTGGAGAAGCTCCCGGTGGTGATCCTCCCCTCCGGCAGGGTGCCGGGAAGAGTTCTCTTGGTGCTCCCGATTTTGGAAGCGGCGGCGGCGGCGGCGGAACAGAGATGGGATCGCGAAAAGAAATCCTGTTTTAAGGGTTACGGGGAACCCTTTAAATATATGCCAAAGTAGGGCACCGGGGGAGCCTCGGGGGCCCAGGCGCCCCCCCGGCGCGGCCCAGGGGGGCGCGCCCACAGGGCGCCTGGAGCCCCTGTGCGCCCCCCCAGGCTGCCCTTCGGACGCAGTGTTGTTTTGCGGTTCGCTGATTTTTTATATAATATTTCTGGATTTTTCTGGGCAGTTCTCGAAACGTGAAAACCTGAAATACAAAAACAGCCGAAAACAGAAACTGGCACTGGGGTGCACTGGATTAGTAAGTTAGTCCAAATACGATCAAAAGTGTATGGAAGTGTATGAATATCATAGCAATATCACCCAAAAGTGGCATGGAGCAAGCAGAAATTATAGATACGTTTTGGACATATCAACATCCCCAAGCTTAATTCCTGCTCGTCCTCGAGTAGGTAAATGATAACAAGAATAATTTCTGTGGTGACATGCTATTAACCATCTAGGACTTTCTCATAGTCATATGACAAAAGCTTACTGAGACAATGATTCTAAAGTAATTAAGTTGCCTCAAGAGAAAATCACAAATGACTGAAAGTTTTACAACATGAAACTGAAACATCAAAAAGATTTGCAATGAACATGATGTGCAAATATGATAAAGTGATATCTAGCTTGCCCCCTTTAGTGATGCAAAACATAAGTGCAGGGGCACCTTCAAGGTTTAAGTGATGACTAGATACAATCATTTCAGAATAAACGATATCACAATCATGCAAAAGACAATGCTACTTTGGGACAATGCACATTACACTCAGAATGACAATCATGCTCTCAGTAGTTGGTGCTTCAACATAAAGGTAAAAGAAAGGTTAAGTGCTAGAGCTTTTTATTTTGAAAACATGGAAGCAATTGTGTCAACGGTAGTAGTACTTCATATGTGTCATGCATAAAACATCCTATAAGTTGCAAGCCTCATGCATCGAATACCAATAGTGCTCGCTCCTTGTCCTAATTTGCTCGGATCCCCATGGGTTATCATTGCATTGCATATGTTTTAACCAAGTGTCACAAAGGGGTACCTCTATGCCACCTGTACAAAGGTCCAAGGAGATAGATCGCATTTGATTTCTCGTTTTTGATAGATCTCAACTTGAGGACATCCATACCGGGACAACATAGAAAATAGATGATGGACTCCTCTTTAATGCATAAGCATATTCTCATGAGAGATTGAGGATTAAGGTCCAAGCTAAAACTTCCACCATGATGCATGGCTTTGGTTGGCGGCCCAATGTTCTTCTCTAACAATATGCATATTAATTCAACCCACGGTAAATCACCCTTACCTCAGACAAGACGAACATGCATAGCAACTCACATGATATTCAACAAAAGTGTGACAGTTGATGGCGTCCCCAGAAACATGGTTACCGCTCAGCAAGCAACTTATAAGAAATGAGATACATAGGCAACATATTCTTTACCACAATAGTTTTTAGGCTACTTTCCCATGAGCTATGTATTGCATGGTTAGTTTGCTTAGTACAGGTGGAGGTTAGCAAAAGAGTGGGAGCGACCAACTAAGAGAGCAATGACGGTCATAATCATGCAGAGCGACAAAGCAATATTGAATCAGGCATGGTAGTTATATCGCTACTCAGAAACAAAAGATCATCAAGGCTTGACAGACTTTCTTTACAGTCTTGAATATGCGTGAGCATATGCCAAGTCAATCAAAATAAATTCTCGAAGGAAGATATTACTAGACCATACCACATCATAGGCAAACAAACCAAGTTGGCACTCCAATAACACATTGGGAACCCCCCAGCTATTTGAGATTAACCAAAAGAAAACCTGAACTACTAAGCACCATCATGAAAGTAGCATCTTTATCATAGACACATTAACCCATGCACCGGAAGCAAACTCTCTTAATAAGGTGAGCATGGTAATTAAAGAGAGTTCAAGCAACCAACTAAATAAAAGCTCTTGAGAAGATAAGCATGAATAATAAGAGCAAAGCACGATAGTAGCTATTAAAAGACAAAGAACACACACAACATAGATAGACATGAAAATTCTATGTAATGTTCTAGGTAGAGGTGGAGCATGTTTCTCTCCCACATAAAGGAATGCTGGGTTCCGACTCGTTAAGAAAAACTAAAAAGAAAACTAAAAGCAAGACGCTCCAAGCATAACACATAACACATGAAGTGATAAAAATATAGTGAAACGAAAGACGAACTGATAATTTTGATGGAGAAGGGGATGCACGGGGACATCCCCAAGCTTAGACGCTTGAGTCTCCTTGAATATTTCTTGGGGGTGCACGGGGGCATCCCCAAGCTTGAACGCTTGACACTCCTGAATCTTTTTATCATCTTCCCTCGCACACTTGAAAACTCCCTTCATACATAACTCATCATAATCTGATTAGCGAGGTTAGTACCCTTAATAAAATAATTATACCTTGCTGGAAATAAGGATATTCTTGAAGTTCTACTGTTTATCAAGATTGCCAAAAGGTTTTTGCAAAGAAAAAGCAAGTTCTTAATTTGCAAAGTGGAGGTAAGGCAAAACAGGACAGAATCTGTGAAAAACAGAACAGCAGGCAGTAATTGATCTGTTCGGGATACTTCTGCAACTCAAATAAAAAAACTCAGAACTGACGCACGAAAGACAATTATATAGAGAACGCTGTAGAAAAAATTCAGACCAAAAAGATGATCTGGTGATTTTATACGAATTTTTCTATCAAAGGACATAATCTGTTTCCTGGACAGCACCTCACAACTTTTGAACTTTCTAGCAATCGGAGGCTATACTTGGCACAAATATGAAAAGCAAAGATACAATGATGATGCTACAGCAGTAAACAACATCAAGACACAATAAAAGTAAAAAATTTATTCATGTGGGCTGCCTCCCAAAAGCGCTTTCTTTTATGCCTTTAAGCTAGGCATAATGCATAGAGATCAAGTTTTATCAAGAGTAAAAGAATAGCTAGCCCGTACAACGGACTCAAAAGGTAACTTAATCTTCTTTGTTTATAGCCATAAAGATAGGCTTAAGACTTTAATGATGCTCTCGTAGGAATAAGAGTTGAAGAACAAAAGAGAGCATCAAGAAGCAAATACCAAACACATTTGAGCCTAACATGCTTCCTATGCATAGGAATATTGCAATAGAATAATTCATTGAAGCACAAAGCAATAAACATAGGAAGACAAAACAAGTGCAGCTTCAAAGCCTTCAACATAAAGAGAGGGAATTTGGTATTATTGAAATATCTATAAGCATAAGTTCCCTTCTCATAATAATTTTCAGTGGGATCACGAATAAACTCAACAATATAAGCATCACATAAAGCATTGTTACCATGATCCACATGCAAAAAGGTATTCTTACTCTCCACATAAGCATCTTTGGGGAGCCCATGGTTAGGACATTTTAGCATTAACGTTTTCAGTCTCCCCCAAGCTTGAGCTACGCTCTCTCCGTCACGAGACCTAAAGTTGTAGATATAGTTCCTGTCTCGATGAATTTCATGAAGAGGATAAAACTTAGTATAAAAGAGAGACATAAGCTCTTACCAATCAAGCAAGTGCGAGTTATCGAGAAGCTTATACCAATCTGAAGCCTTATCTATAAGTGATATGGCGAACAATTTCCTTATGACAAACTCCCTTGATACACCTGCAAGCTTAAATAATGAACATAGTTGTGACAGATATAGCAAGTGTTCACCGGGATGTCTGTCTCCTGCATAACGATTAGCCAAAACATAATCGATAATAACAGCTGGTATTTTATAGGGCACAATTTCAGTAGGGGGAGGAGCAACCACCACAGGTGTGGGGCGTCTTCCCACAAGCAACGATCCAATAGCAAGGTTGTCCATAAGCATAACTAGTGAAATACATAAAGAAAACTGAAAGGTAAACTAACAAGACTAAAAAGCAAAGGTAAACGATAGCATGCAACTCCCCTATCCTGAAGAGTGGAGTCCCCGGCAACGGCGCCAGAAAATACTCCTTGATGGGCCTCGAACCCCTCGTTTGTTACCCCAAGTGGAAGGTGTAAGATGCAGTAAGTAGAAGTGTTTTCCCCTAGCAAAGATGCCAAGGATCGAATCCCCAGAGACTCCTAGGTTCAACAGGTAGGTGTCAACTGCTAACGGCGCAATTAGCAATCAACGTGGACCTGCACACAGATACAAATAACTTTGCTCCCAACGAGTACAGAGGGGTTGTCAATCTCTCCGGCCTTGTAGTTCACAAAGGGTTAAAAGCAATATGATAGTAGTGATAGATAGTGTTTTGCAATAGTAAATAAAATAGCGAAAAGTAAATAGTGGATGTGATCAATGATGGTAATATGGACCGGAGTCTCATGATGTTCACTAGTGATGTCTCTCTCCCAAAAGACGATAAAACAGCTATGTGAGGTAAACAAATTACAGCTGGGCAATTGACAGGACCACGAACGCAAACCAATGCTGACTACATTGCAAGAAAGGTTGAGGTTCAAAGCATGGGCGGTACGCCAAAGTAAGTAGACCTAAATCCATCAATATCTACTACTAATCATCCACCTTGAGATATCTATCCAGAACATCTCGCTGGTATTAAGTTGCGAGTCCCACCCATAGTGTAAACTCAATGCAACAGACAACTGCATTAAAAGAACTTTGCGTAAAGTAAACAATCCTTGCACCCGCGGGCACAAGCACCGTTGTTTTCCCCCTTGTGGCAACAACACATCCCCTAGACTCATGTTTCTGTCACTCAAGCTAGTCATCGAGGGGCATGAACCCACAATCGAGCATAACGTTCCCTCTTGGAGTCACTACCTATTACTCGGCCAAAGCAATAAATAACAACGGAGAACATGCAAGAATTACTTATGAACTAAAATATAAAAGAGGTGAATCAAATATATTACTCAAGATCAATCTGAACATAATCTCATAATCCATCGGATCCCAGCAAACTCAACATAGCAACAGCATAAGGATTACATAGGTGCCTCGATCATGTAGGGCAGCTCACGAGGACTAATTAGTGAAGCACAAGAACGGGAGGAGATCATCACATAGCTACTGGTCATGGACTCATGGTCCAAGGGAGACTACTCACGAGTCATCCGGGAGGCGTCCATGGTGGTCGAGAAGCTCCCGGTGGTGATCCTCCCCTCCGGCAGGGTGCCGGGAAGAGTTCTCCTGGTGCTCCCGATCTTGGAAGCGGTAGCGGCGGCGGAACAGAGATGGGATCGTGAAAAGAAGTCCTGTTCTGAGGGTTACGGGGAACCCTTTAACTATATGCCAAAGTAGGGCACCGGGGGAGCCTCGGGGGGCCCAGGCGCCCCCCCGGCGCGGCCCGGGGGGGGGGGGGCGCCCACAGGGCGCCTGGAGCCCCTGTGCCCCCCAGGCTGCCCTTCGGACGCAGTGTTGTTTCCGGTTCGCTGATTTTTTATATAATTTTTCTGGATTTTTCTGGGCAGTTCTCGAAACGTGAAAACCTGAAATACAAAAACAGCCGAAAACAGAAACTGGCACTGGGGTGCACTGGATTAGTAAGTTAGTCCAAATATGATCAAAAGTGTATGGAAGTGTATGAATATCATAGCAATATCACCCAAAAGTGGCATGGAGCAAGCAGACATTATACATACGTTTTGGACGTATCAATTATTCACTTGTTATTAAACCATTTGATGTCTGGGGCTTTGATTATATGGGACCGTTTCCTTCCTCTAATGTGTATACACATATTTTAGTTGCTGTTGATTATGTTACTAAGTGGGTAGAAGCTATTCCAACTAGTAGTGCTGATCACAACACCTCTATTAAGATGCTTAAAGAAGTTATTTTTCCGAAGTTTGGAGTCCCTAGATACTTAATGAGTGGTGGTGGTTCACACTTTATTCATGGTGCTTTTCATAAAATGCTTGCTACGTATGATGTTAACCATAGAATTGCATCCCCTTATCGCCCATAGTCTAGTGGTCAAGTAGAATTAAGTAACAGAGAGATGAAATTAATTTTGCAAAAGACAGTTAATAGGTCTAGAAATAACTGGTCCAAGAAACTTGATGATGCATTATGGGCCTATAGAACTGCATACAAAAATCCTATGGGTATGTCTCCATATAAAATGGTTTATGGAAAAGCATGTCACTTACCTCTTGAGCTAGAACACAAGGCATAATGGGCCATTAAAGAGCTCAATTACGATCTCAAACTTGCTGGTGAAAAGAGGTTATTTGACATCAACTCGCTTGATGAATGGTGAACCCAAGCCTATGAGAATGCCAAGTTGTTTAAAGAAAAAGTTAAAAGATGGCATGACAAAAGGATACAAAAGCATGAGTTTAACGTAGGTGATTATGTCTTGCTATACAACTCTCATTTAAATTTTTTGCAGGAAAACTTCTCTCTAAATGGGAAGGTCCCTACGTTACCGAGGAGGTCTATCGTTCCGGTGCCATAAAAATCAACAACTTCAAAGGCACAAATCCGAAGGTGGTGAACGGTCAAAGAATAAAGCATTATATCTCAGGTAATCCTATAAATGTTGAAACCAATGTTATTGAAACCGTAACCCCGGAATAATACATAAGGGACACTTTCCAGAACGATTCAGACCCCGAAAAGGAAGAGGTATGTGGTACGGTAAGTAAACCGACTCCAAAACAGTTCTAATGGCAATTTTTCACCGTTTTGGAATATTTAGAAAAGTAGAAAAATAAGAGGCAGTCCGGAAAGGACACGAGGCATCCACGAGGGTGGAGGGCGCGCCCCCTGCCTCGTCGGCACCTCGTGTGTCTCCCGGACTCTGATTTCTTGCACGTTACTTCTTTTGGTCGGTAAAAATTCACTATATATTATCCCAAAGGTTTTGACCATCGTATCACGCAAAAATCCTCTGTTTTTGTTTCCAGCTATTTCCTGCTAGGGTTGACAGGGCATCATGTCGTCCTCCTCCTCCAACAATGAGGGCAACGATGCTTGGCTAATGAAGATAGAGCTGAAGAGGGAAGAACCCCGGGAGATCAACAAGGAGAATATGATCAAGAAGGCTATGGAAGATCAGGCTCCGACAGCAGGAGAAGAAGACATCCTTCAACCCCTTCCAGACCTTTTTACTTCAACTGAGATTGAAGCTTTCAAGATGATTGAGTTAGCTCAAATACAAACAAGTATCTCACAAGTGAAAATATTTTGCTGAAGGAGCATATCGCCCCAATCAAGGGTATAATCCGCAAGTTGGAGGATCTCCTACGCTCGATGTATGATGATCCGTTATCACTACTTCCAACTGCATCATCACCACCCTCGAAGAAGGAGACATAATCACACGGGTATGGGCACTCCCCTTGGCAACTGCCAAGCTTGGGGGAGGTGCCCCGGTATCGTATCACCATCACACTCCTATCTTTACCGTTTTTCTTAGTTCGATCCTTTTGGTCATACCTTGATCTAGTAAAATAAAGTTAGCATGATCTAGTTGTGAGCTTTTGCTTTATGATCTGTACCTTTGTAATTGAGTCCTTGAGCTATATAATAAAGATTAGTGTTGAGTCAAGGGCTTGATTATCTTGCTATGGTCATGAGAGAATAAAAGAAAATATAAAAAGTATCAAAGAGATGATATTGATCTTATGAAAAGTAATGACTTCACATATAAAGAGTGTGATGAATAAAAGTTGTTGAGAGTTGACAAACATAGTTTTGGTCATCGTTGCAATTAATAGGAAGTAATAAAGAAAGAGAGGTTTCACATACAAATATACTATCGTGGACATCTTTTATGATTGTGAGCACTCATTAAAATATGACATGCTAAAGAGTTGATGTTGGACAAGGAAGACGACATAATGGATTATGTTTTCTTATATCCAAAATAAAGTATATTGTCATGGATCATCCAACATGTTGAGCTTGCCTTTCCCCCTCATGCTAGACAAAACTCCTTGCACCAAGCAGAGATACTACTTGTGCTTCCATACATCCTCAAACCCAGTTTTGCCATGAGAGTCCACCATACCTACCTATGGATTGAGTAAGATCCTTCAAGTAAGTTGTCATTGTTGCAACCCTCTAAAAAATGTATGATCTATTAGTGTGGAGAAAATAAGCTTTATACGATCTTGTGATATGGAAGTAATAAAAGTGACAGACTGCATAATAAAGGTCCCTATCACAAGTGGCAATATAAAGTGACGTTCTTTTGCGCTAAGATTTTATACATCCAACCATAAAAGCATATGACAACCTCTGCTTCCCTCTGCGAAGGGCCTATCTATTATTCTTGTCTTATAAGAGTCAAGGTGATAATCACCTTTCCTTTTTACCTTTTATCCTTCGGCAAGCACATTGTGTTGGAAAGATCCTGACATATATACCCAATTGGATGTTAGTTATCATGGTCTATTACTGTTGACATTACACTTGAGGTAAAAGGTTGGGAGGCAATACTATAAGCCCCTATCTTTCTATGTGTCCGATTAAAACTCCATACCCATAAATATTGCGTGAGTGTGAGCAATTGTGAAAGACTAAAGGATAGTTGAGTATGTGGACTTGCTGAAAAGCTCTTACATTGACTCTTTTCGATGTTATGATAAATTGCAATTGCTTAAATGACTGAGATCATAGTTTGTTGGTTTTCAATGAAGTTTCTGATTCATACTTGACATTGTGAATAGATTGTTACTTTAGCATAAAAGTCACATGATAATATATATATGTGTGTTGCTGTTATAAGAATGATCATGATGCCCTCATGTCCGTATTTATTTTTATCGACACCTCTATCTCTAAACATGTGGACATATTTTTCGATATCGGCTTTCGCTTGAGGACAAGCGAGGTCTAAGCTTGGGGGAGTTGATACGTCCATTTTGCATCATGCTTTTATGTTGATATTTATTGCACTTTGGGCTGTTATTACACGTTATGTCACAATACTTATGCCTTTTCTCTCTTATTTTACAAGGTTTACATGAAGAGGGAGAATGCCGACACCTCGAATTCTGGGCTGGAAAAGGAGCAAACATTGGAGACCTATTATGCACAACTCAAAAAGCTCCGAAACTCCACGAAACACCGTTTCAGAAAATATAAAAAATATCTGGTGAAAGAGATCTGCCAGGGGGACCACCACCTGTCCACGAGGGTGGGGGCGCGCCCCCCTGGGCGCGCCCCCTACCTCGTGTGCCAGCCGGTGACCCCACGATGCCCATCTTCTCCTATATGAGGTGTTTTGACCTGGAAAAAATCATAAGGAGGCTTTCGGGACCAGACGCCAACGTCTCGAGGCGGAACCTTGGCGGAACCAATCTAGGGCTCCGGCGGAGCTATTCTGCCGGGGATACTTCCGTGCGGGAGGGGTAAATCGTCACCGCCGTCGTCACCAACAACTCTCCCATCTTGGGGAGGGTTCTCTTCATCAACATCTTTACCAGCACCATCTCCTCTCAAACCCTAGTTCATCTCTTGTATCCAATCTTTGTACCAAAACCTCATATTAGTACGTGTAGGTTGCTGGTAGTGTTGATTACTCCTTGTAGTTGATGCTAGTTGGTTTACTTGGTGGAAGATCAGATGTTCAGATCCATTATGCATATTAATACCCCTCTGATTATGAACATGAATATGCTTTGTGAGTAGTTAAGTTTGTTCCTGAGGACATGGGAGAAGTCTTGCTATACGTGGTCATGTGAATTTGGTATTCTTTCAATATTTTGATGAGATGTATGTTGTCTTTCCTCTACTGGTGTCATGTGAATGTCGACTACATGACACTTCACCATTGTTTGGGCCTAGAGGAAGGCATTGGGAAGTAATAAGTAGATGATGGGTTGCTAGATTGACAGAAGCTTAAACCCTAGTTTATGCATTGCTTCGTAAGGGGCTGATTTGGATCCACTTGTTTCATGCTATGGTTAGGTTTACCTTAACACTTCTTTTGTAGTTGCGGATACTTGCAGTAGAGGTTAATCATAAGTGGGATGCTTGTCCAAGTAAGGACAGCACCCAAGCACCGGTCCACCCACATATCATATTATCAAAGTACCGAACGTGAATCATATGAGCGTGATGAAAACTAGCTTGACGATAATTCCCATGTGTCCTCGGGAGCTTTCCTTCATATAAGAGTTTGTCCAGGATTGTACTTTGCTACAAAAAGGATTGGGCCATCTTGTTGCACCTTATTTACTTTTATTATTTGTCACTTGTTACCAATTACCTTATCACAAAACTATCTGTTACCGATAATTTCAGTGCTTGCAGAAAACATCTTACTGAAAACTGCCTATCATTTCCTTCTGCTCCTCGTTGGGTTCGACACTCTTACTTATCGAAAGGACTACAATAGATCCCCTACACTTGTGGGTCATCACTCCCACTTGCACTAGAGTCAATAATCTAGATTACATAGTAATGATTCTAACACCCATGGAGTCTTGGTGTTGATCATGTTTTGCTCGTGGAAGAGTCTTAGTCAACGGGTCTGCAACATTCAGATCCGTATGTATCTTGCAAGTTTCTATGTCTCCCTCCTTGACTTGATCGCGGATGGAATTGAAGCGTCTCTTGATGTGCTTGGTTCTCTTGTGAAACCTGGATTCCTTCGCCAAGGCTATTGCTCCAGTGTTGTCACAAAAGATTTTCATTGGACCCGATGCACTAGGTATTACACCTAGATTGGATATGAACTCCTTCATCCAGACTCCTTCATTTGCTGCTTCCGAAGCAGCTATGTATTCTGCTTCACACGTTGATCCCGCCATGACGCTCTGCTTGGAACTGCACCAACTGATAGCTCCACCGTTCAACAAAAATACATATCCGGTTTGTAACTTAGAGTCATCCGGATCAGTGTCAAAGCTTGAATCGACGTAACCGTTTACGACGAACTCTTTTTTACCTCCATGAACGAGAAATATATCCTTTATCCTTTTCAGGTACTTCAGGATGTTCTTGTCCGCTGTCCAGTGATCCAATCCTGGATTACTTTGATACCTCCCTGCTAGACTTATAGCAAGGCACACATCAGGTCTGGTACACAACATTGCATACATGATAGATCCTATGGCTGAGGCATAGGGAATGACTTTCATTTTCTCTCTATCTTCTGCGGTGGTCGGGTATTGAGTCTTACTCAAGTTCACACCTTGTAACACAGGCAAGAACCCTTTCTTTGACTGGTCCATTTTGAACTTCTTCAAAACTTTATCAAGGTATGTGCTTTGTGAAAGTCCAATTAAGCGTCTTGATCTATCTCTATAGATCTTGATGCCCAATATATAAGCAGCTTCACCGAGGTCTTTCATTGATAAATTCTTATTCAAGTATCCTTTTATGCCATCCAGAAATTTTGTATCATTTCCAATCAACAATATGTCATCTACATATAATATCAGAAATGCTACAGAGCTCCCACTCACTTTCTTGTAAATACATGCTTCTCCGAAAGTCTGTATAAAACCATATGCTTTGATCACCTCATCAAAGCGTATATTCCAACTCCGAGATGCTTGCTCCAGTCCATAGATGGATCGCTGGAGTTTGCACACTTTGTTAGCACCTTGAGGATCGATAAAACCTTCTGGTTGCATCATATACAATTCCTCTTTGAGGTATCCATTAAGGAATGTAGTTTTGACATCCATTTGCCAGATTTCATAATCATAAAATGCAGCAATTGCTAACATGATTTGGACAGACTTAAGCATCACTACGGGTGAGAAAGTCTCATCGTAGTCAACTCCTTGAACTTGTCAAAAACCTTTCGCAACAAGTCGAGCTTTGTAGACAATAACATTACCATCGGCGTCAGTCTTCCTCTTGAAGATCCATTTATTTTCAATGGCTTGCCAATCATCGGGCAAGTAAACAAAGTCCACACTTTGTTCTCATACATGGATCCCATCTCAGATTTCATGGCCTCAAGCCATTTTGCGGAATCTGGGCTCATCATCGCTTCCTCATAGTTCGTAGGTTCATCATGGTCTAGTAACATGACTTCCAGAACCGGGTTATCGTACCACTCTGGTGCGGAACACACCCTGGTTGACCTACGAGATTCAGTAGTAACTTGATCTGAGGTTTCATGATCATCATCATTAGCTTCCTCACTGATTGGTGAAGGAATCACTGGAACCAGTTTCTTTGATGTGCTACTTTCCAATTCAGGAGAAGGTACAATTACCTCATCAAGTTCTACTTTCCTCCCACTCACTTCTTTGGAGAGAAACTCCTTCTCTAGAAAGGATCCATTCTTAGCAACGAATATCTTGCCTTCGGATCTGTGATAGAAGGTGTACCCAACAGTTTCCTTTGGGTATCCTATGAAGACACATTTCTTTGAGATTATCAGGTTGAAGCTTTTTCACATAAGCATAGCAGCCCCAAACTTTAAGAAACAACAACTTGGGTTTCTTGCCAAACCACAGTTCATAAGGTGTCATCTCAATGGATTTGAGATGGTGCCCTATTTAACGTGAATGCAACTGTCTCTAAAGCATAACCCCAAAACGATAGTGGTAAATCGGTAAGAGACATCATAGGTCGCACCATATCTAATAAAGTACGGTTACGACGTTCAGACACACCATTACGCTGTGGTGTTGCAGGTGGCGTGAGCTGTGAAACTATTCCACATTGTTTCAAATGAAGACCAAACTTGTAACTCAAATATTCGCCTCCACGATCAGATCGTAGAGACTTTATTTTCTTGTTATGATGATTCTCTACTTTACTCTGAAATTCTTTGAACTTTTCAAATGTTTCAGACTTGTGCTTCATCAAGTAGATATACCCATATATGCTCAAATCATCAGTAAAGGTCAGAAAATAACGATACCCGCCGCAAGCCTCAACACTCATTGGTCCGCATACATCAGTATGTATGATTTCCAATAAATCAGTTGCTCGCTCCATTGTTCCGGAGAATGGAGTTTTAGTTATCTTGCCCATAAGTCATGGTTCGCAAGCACTAAGTGATTCATAATCAAGTGATTCGAAAAGCCCATCAGCATGGAGTTTCTGCATGCGCTTTACACCAATATGACCTAAATGGCAGTGCCACAAATAAGTTGCACTATCATTATCAACTTTGCATTTTTTGGCTTCAATATTATGAATATGTGCATCACTACGATCGAGATCCAACAAAAATAGACCACTCTTCAAGGGTGCATGACCATAAAATAGATTACTCATATAAATAGAACAACCATTATTCTCTGATTTAAATGAATAACCATCTCGCAACAAACAAGATCCAGATATAATGTTCGTGCTCAACGCTGGCACCAAATAACAATTATTTAGGTCTAAAACTAACCCCGAAGGTAGATGTAGAGGTAGCGTGCCGACGATGATCACATCGACTTTGGAACCATTTCCCACGCGCATCGTCACCTCGTCCTTTGCTAATCTTCGTTTAATCCGTAGCCCCTGTTTGGAGTTACAAATATTAGCAACCGAACCAGTATCAAATACCCAGGTGCTACTACGAGCATTAGTAAGGTACACATCAATAACATGTATATCAAATATACCTTTGTTCACTTTGCCATCCTTCTTATCCGCCAAATACTTGGGGCAGTTCCGCTTCTAGTGTCCAGTCCCTATGCAGTAGAAGCACTCAGTTTCAGGCTTGGCTCCAGACTTGGGTTTATTTGCGGGAGTAGCAATTGTCTTGCTATTCTTCTTGAAGTTCCCCTTCTTTCCCTTGCCCTTTTCCTTGAAACTAGTGGTCTTGTTAACCATCAACACTTGATGCTCCTTTTTGATTTCTACCCCCGCAACTTTGAGCATAGCGAAGAGCTCGGGAATAGTCTTCTGCATCCCTTGCATATTATAGTTCATCACGAAGCATTTATAGCTTGGTGAAGTGATTGAAGAACTCTATCAATAACACTATCTTCGTCAACTTTGCAACCAAGTTGAGTCATGTGATTGTAGTACCCAAACATTCTGAGTAAGTGTTCACTGATAGAACTGTTCTCCTCCATCTTGCAGCTATAGAACTTATTGGAGACTTCATATCTCTTAATTCGGGCATTTGCTTGAAATATTAACTTCAACTCTTGGAACATCTCATATGCTCCATGACGTTCAAAACATCTTTGAAGTCCCGATTCTAAGCCGTAAAGCATGGCACACTGAACTATCGAGTAGTCATCAAAACGAGATTGCTAGATGTTCATAACGTCCGGAGTTGCTCCTGCAGCAGGCCTGTCACCTAGCGGTGCTTCAAGGACATAATTATACTATGCAGCAATGAGGATAATCCTCAAGTTACGGACCCGGTCCGTATAGTTGCTACCATCATCTTTCAACTTAGCTTTCTCTAGGAATGCATTAAAATTCAAGGGAACGGTAGTACGGGCCATTGATCTACAACAACATAGATATGCAAAAACTATTAGGTACTAAGTTCATGATAAATTAAAGTTCAATTAATCATATTACTAAAGAACTCCCACTTAGATACACATCCCTCTAGTCATCTAAATGATCACGTGATCCAAATCAACTAAACCATGTCCGATCATCACGTGAGATGGAGTAGTTTTTAATGGTGAACATCTTATGTTGATCATATCTACTATATGATTCACGCTCGACCTTTTGGTCTCCAGTGTTCCGAGGCCATGTTTGTACATGCTAGGCTCGTCAAGTTTAACCCGAGTATTTTGCATGTGCAAAATTGTCTTACACCCGTTGTATTTGAATGTAGAGCTTATTACACCCGATAATTGATACATCTCCAACGTATCTATAATTTTTTATCGTTCCATGCTATTATATTATCCATCTTGGATGTTTTATATGCATTTATATGCTATTTTATATGATTTTTGGGACTAACCTATTAACCTAGAGCCTAGTGCCAGTTCTGTTTTTTCCTTGTTTTTGAGTTTTACAAAAAAGGAATACCAAACAGAGTCCAATTGACGTGCCAATTTTTGATGATTTTTTATGGACCAAAAGAAGCCCCCAGAGTAAAAGAGTTGGACCAGAAGAGTCCCGAGCCATCCACGAGGGTGGAGGGCGTGCCCTACCCCCCCGGGCTTGCCCTCCTATCTCGTGGACGACTCGGAGACCCCCCCCCTGACGTGAGACCGACGCCAAAATTTCCTATAAATACAGAAACCCCCGAAAAGAAACCTAGATCGGGAGTTACGCCGCCGCAAGCCTCTGTTGCCACCAAAAACCAATCTAGACCCTGTTCCGGCACCCTGCCGGAGGGGGAATCCCTCTCCGGTGGCCATCTTCATCATCCCGGCGCTCTCCATGATGAGGAGGGAGTAGTTCACCCTCGGGGCTAAGGGTATGTACCAGTAGCTATGTGTTTGATCTCTCTCTCTCTCTCTCTCGTGTTCTTGAGATGGCACGATCTTGATGTATCGCGAGCTTCGCTACTATAGTTGGATCTTATGATGTTTCTTCCCCTCTACTTTCTTGTAATGGATTGAGTTTTCCCTTTGAAGTTATCTTATCAGATTGAGTATTTAAGGATTTGAGAACACTTGATGTATGTCTTGCATGTGCTTATCTATGGTGACAATGGGATATCACGTGATCCACTTGATGTATGTTTTGGTGATCAACTTGCGGGTTCAGTGACCTTGTGAACTTATGCATAGGGGTTGGCACACGTTTTCATCTTGACTCTCCAATAGAAACTTTGGGGCACTCTTTGAAGTTCTTTGTGTTGGTTGAATAGATGAATCTAAGATTGTGTGATGCATATCGTATAATCATGCCCACGGATACTTGAGGTGACAATGGAGTATCTAGGTGACATTAGGGTTTTGGTTGATTTGTATCTTAAGGTGTTATTCTAGTATGAACTCTAGGATAGATCGAACGAAAATAATAGCTTCATGTTATTTTACTACGGACTCTTGAATAGATCGATCAGAAAGAATAACTTTGGGGTGGTTTCGTACCCTACAATAATCTCTTCGTTTGTTCTCCGCTATTAGTTACTTTGGAGTGACTCTTTGTTGCATGTTGAGGGATATTTATATGATCCAGTTATGTTATTATTGTTGAGAGAACTTTCACTAGTGAAAGTACGAACCCCAGGCCTTGTTTCCTAGCATTGCAATACCATTTGTGCTCACTTTTATCATTAGTTACCTTGCTGTTTTTATATTTTCAGATTACAAAAACCTATATCTACCATCCATATTGCACTTGTATCACCATCTCTTCGCCGAACTAGTGCACCTATACAATTTACCATTGTATTGAGTGTGTTGGGGACACAAGAGACCCTTTGTTATTTGGTTGTAGGGTTGATTGAGAGAGACCATCTTCATCCTACGCCTCCCATGGATTGATAAACCTTAGGTCATCCACTTGAGGGAAATTTGCTACTGTCCTACAAACCTCTGCACTTGGAGGCCCAACAACGTCTACAAGAAGAAGGTTGCGTAGTAGACATCAATCATCATGTGGTGTCTCGGCACGATGAACTTTTGCAATGGTGCATACTCAAGGAGAACACTTTTACCATGAAATTTTGTAAGGGATCATCTTATAATGCTACCGCCGTACTAAGCAAAATAAGAAGCATAATAAGATAAACACCACATGCAATAAAAATATGTGACATGATATGGCCATCATCATCTTGTGCTTTTGATCTCCATCTCCAAAGCATCGTCATGATCTCCATCGTCACCGGCTTGACACCATGATCTTTATCGTAGCGTCGTGGTCATCTCGCCAACTATTGCTACTACTACGATCGCTAACTCATAGTGATAAAGTAAATCAATTACATGGCCTTCGCAATTCATACAATAAAGAGACAACCATAAGGCTCCTACCGGTTGCCGATAATTTACAAAACATGATCATCTCACACAATAATGCATAACTCATCACGTCTTGACCATATAGCATCACAACATGCCCTGCAAAAAAAGTTAGACGTTTTCTACTTTGTTGTTGCAAGTTTTACATGGCTGCTACGGGGGCTTAGCAAGAACCATTCTTACCTACGCATACAAAACCACAATGATTTTTCGTCAAGTGTGATGTTTTAACCTTCACAAGGACCGGGCGTAGTCACACTCGATTCAACAAAAGTGAGAGAGATAGACACCCGCCGGTCACCTTTAAGCAACGAGTGCTCGTAATGGTGAAACCAGTCTCGCGTAAGCGTACGCGTAATGTCGGTTCGGGCCGCTTCATCTCACAATACCGCCGAATCAAAGTATGACATGCTGGTAAGCAGTATGACTATTATCACCCACAACTCATTGTGTTCTACTCGTGCATATCATCTACGCATAGGCCTGGCTCATGATGGCACTGTTGGGGAACGTAGTATTTCAAATTTTTCCTACGATCACGCAAGATCTATCTAGGAGAAGCATAGTAATGAACGGGGAGAGTGTGTCCACGTACCCTCGTAGACCGAAAGCGGAAGCGTTTAGTAACGTGGTTGATGTAGTCGAACGTCTTCGCGATCCAACCGATCCAAGCACCGAAAGTACGGCACCTCCGCGTTCAGCACACGTTCAGCTCGATGACGTCCCACAAACTCTTGATCCAGTTGAGGTCGCGGGAGAGTTTTGATACGTCTCCGTCGTATAATTGTTCCATGCCAATATTCTACAACTTTCATATACTTTTGGCAACTTTTTTATACTATTTTTTGGGACTAACATATTGATCCAGTGCCCAGTGCCAGTTCCTGTTTGTTGCATGTTTTTCGTTTCGCAGAATACCCATATCAAACGGAGTCCAAACGGAATAAAAATGGACGGAGATTTTTTTTGGAATATATGTGAATTTTGGGAAGCGAAACTAACACGAGACGATGCTTGAGTGGGCCTCGAGGGTGGGGAGCGCGCCCCCTGCCCAGGGCGCGCCCTGGGCCCTCGAACCCACACCGTAAGGCGGTTGATGCCCTTCTTTCGCCGCAAGAAAGCAAATTTCCGGATAAAAATCGTGTCAAAAGATGAGCCCAATCGGAGTTACGGATCTCCGGAAATTTAAGAAACGGTGAAGGGCCAGAATTTGGGAACGCAAAAATAGAGAGAGACAGAGAGACAGATCCAATCTCGGAGGGGCTCTCGCCTCTCCGCCGCCATGGAGTCAATGGACCAGAGGGGAAACCCTTTTCCCACCTAGGGAGAAGGTCAAGGAAGAAGAAGAAGGAGGGCGGCTCTCCCCCCTCGCTTCCGGTGGCACCGGAGTGCCACCGGGGCCATCATCGTGTGACGGCGATCTACACCAACACCTCCGTCATCTTCACCAACATCTCCATCACCTTCCCCCATCTATCTACAGCGGTCCACTCTCCCGCAACCCGATGTACCCTCTACTTGAACGTGGTGCTTTATGCTTCATATTATTATCCAATGATGTGTTGCCATCCTATGATGTCTGAGTAGATTATCGTTGTCCTATCGGTGATTGGTGAATTGCTATGATTGATTTAAATTTCTTGTGGTTATGTTGCTGTCCTTTGGTGCCCATCATATGAGCGCGCGTGTGAATCACACCATAGGGTTAGTTGTATGTTGATAGGACTACGTATTGGAGGGCAAGAGTGACATAAGCTTCAACCTAGCATAGAAATTGATGCATACGGGATTGAAGGGGGACCAATATATCGTAATGCTATGGTTGGGTTTTACCTTAATGAACGTTAGTAGTTGCGGATGCTTTCTAATAGTTCCAATCATAAGTGCATAGAATTCCAAGTAAGGTATGACATGCTAGCAGTGGCCTCTCCCACATAAAACATGCTCAGGGGCAATTTCGCAACTCCTACCACCACTTTTCCACACTCGCTATATTAAGTTTAGTTGTGTCTTTATCTTAGCAACCCCTAGTTTATATTTATGCGTTATTCATATTCTTGCAAACCTATCCAACAAAAACTACAAAGTACTTCTAGTTTCATACTTGTTCTAGGTAAAGTAAACGTCAAGCGTGCGTAGAGTTGTATTAGTGGTCGATAGAACTTGAGGGAATATTTGTTCTGCCTTTAGCTCCTCGTTGGGTTTGACACTCTTACTTATCGAAAGAGGCTACAACTGACCCCCTACACTTGTGGGTTATCAAGACCTTTTTCTGGCACCGTTGCCGGGGAGCAATAGCGTGGGGTGAATATTCTCGTGTGTGCTTGTTTGCTTTATCACTAAGTAGATTTTATTTGTTGTTCTAAGTTGTTCTCTATCTTCAGTTATGGATATGGAACACGAAATACCAAAAAACTTAGGTGTACATGCTACTCATGGAGATGGGGAACCTCCTAAAACCCTCGATGCAAATTATGTGAAAGATATTATGTACTACTTTGATAATCCTGAGAAAACCCCATTCAACTATGTAATGGGAGTAACGTTGGATCAACGTGAATACTTTAGGGATCATCGCTTGACACAAAAAGGGAAACTGTTATGGGATCAAATTCATTTGTTGCATTGGTATGCTCGGCAACTATGCTTGAGATATGATTATACTTGTTGCTCTAGGATGAAGGCTCCACACCTTCCCTTTTCATGCAAATTTAATGATAATAAAACCTTAGCTTCTTATGCTAATGGTATATATGATTATTATGATGTGGAACAAATAGAAGAATTCGTTGCTTTTAAGGGTGCTTATGAAATTGAATCTCCGTTTATAAAGAATGATGCTTTTGATGATGATGTTTCTAGGCCTGAAAATCTTGCTATATTGAAATATTGCTATTTGAATTATGAATATAACTCCCATATTGATGCGTTTATTGAGAAGGTCTCCGCTGTCCAAGAAGAGACTAATATTTTGTAGGAGTCTATGGAAGAAGAAATTAATGACATTGTGAGCTCATTGGATGAAAAAGATGAGGAGGATAGCGAAGAACAAAAGGAGGAAGAGCGATTGATCACCCGTGCCCACCTTCTAATGAGAGTAACTCTTTATCCCATACATTGTTTAGTTTCCCTTCGTGCTTACCGGAGGATGAATGCTATGATGATTGTTATGATCCCGTTGATTCTTTTGAAATATCCCTTTTTGATGATGCTTGCTATGCTTGTGGCCAAGATGCCAATATGAATTATGCTTATGGAGATGAACTTGCTATAGTTCCATATGTAAAACATGAGATTGTTGCTATTGCACCCACGCATGATAGTCCTATTATCTTTTTGAGTTTGCCAAACTACACTATATCGGAGAAGTTTGCACTTATTAAGGATTATATTGATGGGTTGCCTTTTTCTGTTACAGATGATGATTTTGATAAATATAATATGCATGTGCTTGCTGCTCCTACTTGCAATTATTATGAGAGAGGAACTACATCTCCGCCTCTCTATGTTTCCAACATGATAAAATTGCAAGAAACTGCTTATACTATGCATTGGCCTTTACTTGATGTGCATGAATTGTTCTTGTATGACATGCCAATGCATAGGAAGAGAGTTAGACTTCGTTGTTTCATGAAACATATCACTTTGTGCTCACTACTAAATGTCAAATCAAAGCTAATTAAAATTGGCTTTGATATACCTTGGGATCCGGGTGGATCCATTACTTGAGCACTATATGCCTAGCTTAATGGCTTTAAAGAAAGCGCCGCCAGGGAGACAACCCGGAAGTTTTAGAGAGTCATTTATTTCTGTCGTGTGCTTTTATAAAGTTTAAAAACAAAAATAAAATAAAGAGGGGAATCTTAAACTTTTTCGAAAAGAAAAGTGAAAGTAAGAAGGACGAGCACCGTTGAAATGGGGGAGCTCCATGAACTTTGTTCATGCCCATGGAAACTTTGCAAATCTTTAATTACAGAAAATTTTCATCAAAAATAATTATCCCCTTGTACAATTCCATTGTATTATAAAAATAGTGTGCCAAGGTTTGCCTTTAGGATGTTTACAATGCTTGTTGGTTTGTGCAGTGCAGGACAGAAACTTTGGATGTAGTGCGCGATTTTACATTTTTTGCTGAAACGTCAAATGGTTCTGAAACTTTTTGAACTGTCTTTCTATACAAATTGTTGATTTTTAGTAATTTTGGAATAATTTTTCAAGTATCATAAGTATGGTGAATGTTCAGATTATTACAGACTGTTCTGTTTTAGACAGATTCTGTTTTTGATGCGTAGTTTGCTTGTTTTGATGAAACTATCAATTTCTATCAATGGATTAAGCCATGGAGAAGTTATATCACAGTAGCTACAATGCAAAAACAAAATATGAATTGGTTTTAAACAGTACTTAGAGTAGTGATTTGCTTTATTATACTAAGGATCTTACCGAGTTTTCTGTTGAAGTTTTGTGTCGATGAAGTGTTCGAAAATCGAGGAGGTCTCGATGTGAGGAGAACAAGGAGAGGCAAGAGCTCAAGCTTGGGGATGCCCAAGGCACCCCAAGTAAATATTCAAGGAGACTCAAGCGTCTAAGCTTTGGGATGCCCCGGAAGGCATCCCCTCTTTCTTCAACAAGTATCGGTATGTTTTCGGATTCGTTTCATTCATGTGATATGTGCAACTCTTGGAGCGTCGTGTGCTTTCTATTTTTCCTTTTAATAAACTAGCAGAGTGGCCCGCTCGATGCGCTGGCTAGAACTTTAGAATGCGTAATAATGATAACATGTTATTTGATTTGTTTCAATGAAATTGGGACCACATGTGATGACATTTACAAATATAAGACTTTGCCGAACAAAATTTTATATTAAGTGTGTTAGCTTTTCTAATTGACATATAAATATGTATGTGAAAATTATCTATATCTAGATACATTTATTTACATATTATGTGATTGGAAAATAATATAATTCTAATCACCACAAATTTATGTGAATACCAAACGGGTGAGCGAGGGCATCATTTTTGGGCCATTGATTTTAAGGCGAGGACATCATGTTTAGCATAATGAAATTTTAAAAAATATTTCTATGGTTTCATATAAAATATTGTCAGTTGTATGTTCATTTCTGTGTGCCAATATATTAGTTCACTGAATTAAAGTTAGACGTCATGCCAGGTGATAGTTTGTGTTTGACATTGCATGAGTACGGATTTGAGATTCGATTGTTCGTATTCAATATTAGATGTTTGCTCCAAAATAATTCATCTGCATTGACATGCAGGCCATCGAATACTTTTATCTTACCTAGGCCATCGAATACTTTTATCTTACCTAGTATATGCATGCCTCATTACTCACTTCGTTTCAACAAATATGATATCATATAAGACAAAAAAAATTGAGAATTAGTAGAATTTCTTCTAACAAATACATTTTTTGTTGATGATGAAATATGTTTGAGCGGAAATCTAGTCATGTTGTTTTATTTTGACCAATCCCAACATCTATTTAGATATGATACAATATATTTTTCTAAAATCGTGAATAAATTCACTTTGTAAGACACCATCTCACTTTTAAACACAAATGTTATTAGTGGCATTTGATTAACACTCTCACATATATAATTTCTGCTGTGCTATTAAATAAGGCATGTTTAATCTAGCATAGTGGAAGGTGCAACTGCGCCGGCAATATCTTCATTTGATTTAACAAAATTAAAGTTACTGTTAAGTATAATTTTTATATTATTAGAGAACCAATTGTAAATTAGGTGATTTGTGGTGTATATGTTTTCTTGAATCTTTTTTACCTACGAACAAAATTGAAATGGTATGTGATTTTTTATGCACAAATTTATCAAAATTTGTCTGGATTCAAACAATTATGTAATGGGTTGTTGCTCGCGATAAAACTTTTTTATATTTTCCGGCTTGGTACTGGCATGCAGATCGAACAATTTGAAGTACTAATTATATTTACTGTTATCTATTCTCAATTGTACTAATTTTCCAAAAAATAAAGATAAAGTACTTGAATAAAAAAAGGGCTGGTTGCGTTCTGGCGCAGATAAATTATATTGACACATGAATGCAGTCCCACTATATGCTTGTATTGTATAATAAGCATTAAATATCATATAATAAAGAGTATTGATGTCTCCTAGTATGTCAATGATTCTGAATCCGAAACTAAATTTTATTTGATATACAAACTATAAGACACCATAGGTATACGGAATCACATATTTAATATTAAATCAAGCAAGATGTATATGCTCTAAAAATATATATTGCCTTTACTGCTTGACCACATCACTTGATTTCCTATCTTTTTCGTTTACCTTTGCTTACAATTTGCCCCTTCTCGTGACTCTTCAGAGCGCTATGGAAAGCTCACCATATTATGGGAATAAAAGGTTCTGGCCGACATAGCCCTACCTTGTTTAGAGATTGTCTCAGCCTTGCACTGACATTATTATATATATTGGAATATATACCTCTTGTCCCACAAGTGTTTCATGTTACTACTCTGCGGAATCTTCTTCAAAATTGCATAACCTGGCACTTGGCTGATATTACGTAGGAGCATCACTGCTAAGCCTTCTTTAGTTGTAGTTTGATTCCGAGCGGTTTCACCGACCAAAGATTTATATGTGTATTTTGTTTAGAGGCCAGTTAATATATGATGCATATATGAAAAAATGGCGGAATTTTTAACATGATTTTACATTATCTGTAGAAAATCTTAATTTTAAGTACACCACGTGTACTTTTTTTTGAAACGGCGGCACACATGTTACAAGCAAAATTAGAAGTTAATATGATCTCGTATTAAACGACTTTCAAGTTTCAACTATAGACATGCATTAGAAAACATGTCTACGTACACGCATAACGACTTTCAAGTTTCAACTATAGACAAGCATTAGAAAACATGTCTACGCACACACATATACATCTAGTTGACTTAGTAAAGCCAGTATCTCTACAAAAAACTATCATATGATTACTAAAGAACGAATATAAGAGCAGTTCCAAATAAAACTTAGCTTCAAGCTAAACGGTCGATCGAGGCATGAAGTTATTTCCGGTAAACAACTTCAAGCGACGCTGCTATTGTGGCTCCTACCATTTACGCCTCAGCCCTGCCAATGGCAGCTGCATCGTGTATGCGCTCGTTTGATGTTGGCCACTTTGGTTGTATACTTTTCTTTCTACCTACTGCCATCGTATGGACAAAACATGTGTACACGTCCATGCTTGCCTCCATGAATCCTTCTACCCTCTTAAAATACAATGAGATGACCAGTACGCCATGTAGGCACGCCATGATCTCTGTCCTTCGTCCCTGAGCCAACATTGCTCTGAATGACCAGAACAGATCAGCACTGATACTCCCGTTTAATATATATGTAGCCCCGGATGACAATTCTAGACTTCGTCTTTGATTATACATACTCCCTTGTCCGTCGACTTGTTGCAAGGTGCGGCTTCTGTGGTTGACGGCCCTTCCGGCGTTTGCACTGGTCCGAAGTTCCAAAACCTAATTAATTTTCCATGATCTCACACCCTCCTGTATGAGATCACGTCACTGGTTGTCGATTGCTTGCTGGAAAAAGACGTGGTCTCCAGTGAAGCTAGCTAGTATATATAGTAAGGAAATTGATTAATATCTTAAGGAGGTTAGCACACTATTGAGAAGCTAGCTGATAAATTCCTGCGCCATATGGAAAACACGCATGGAGGAAATACAAGTTGATCTCTCAATCCAGTAAGGCAGGCATATTGATTGATTTCTTGGCGATTCTAGCACATCTGAATAAGCTAGACCATAATCAACTTCACAAGTCACAAACGCCTGCAGGAAACAAAAGATTTATCTTGATTCCTTCGTGAGGCTAGTACGATCAGCTAATCAATTCCTCCGGCCGGAAACGCACCAGCAAACATCGTTCAATGCTGCAGATCGATCTTGTCTCTACCACGGCCAGCTGAACAGTTCCTCGGTAGGCCAGGAACGCACACAGCAAACGCATATCAAACTATCGATCCATGTTACGGATTGATCTTGATTCCCTTCCTTGAGGAGGAATAGCATGATGGCTGATCAATTCCACGGCTCGCTGGCAACGTATCTGGGATAGCATGGCGTCTTACCAATTCCTCAGACGGCTGGCAACGCATATCAATCCACGCTGGAGATTCATCTTGATTTGTTGAGGAGCAATAGCATGATGGCTTACCAATTCCTCGTCCGGCTGGAAACGCACATGAATCCACGCGAGAGATCAACCTTGTTTTTTTGGGGAGGAAGACTCAAACGCAAGTTTCACAAGTATTATGAGGATGGCATTTTTTGTTCGATATATGAGGACCACAATCTTTGATCGATAGTGGATAATTTAGATGGTGGCATTGGTGGGTAAATTATTCAACATTAAAGTGGATCTAATGGTTAGGATTTTTAGACGTAGAAAATTAAAGGCTGGATGTTTCTGATTATTGTGGAATTTTCTAGCCTATTTTCTAATTTTCTGGTTAGCCCGTAAATTACTTTTTATATATAATAGATGCACCATGCTGGTATGAGATAGTCCTTGGTTGATTTATAGAATGCTCTTTACACTTCACTTATATCTTTTGAGTATGGTTTTATAGAATACTTCATGTGCTTCACTTACATCATTTGAAGTTTGGATTGCCTGTTTCTCTTCACATAGAAAATTTGTAGAATGCTCTTTTGCTTCACTTATAATTGTTAGAGCGTGGGAATAAATTTTGTAGAAAGAATTAAAACTCTCTTACTTCATTTATATCTATTTAGAGAGTTGACAGGAATTGGTCATTCACATGGTTAGTCATAAAATCCTACATAAACTTGTAGATCGCTGAATATGATATGTTTGATTCCTTGCAATAGTTTTGCGATATAAAGATGGTGATATTAGAGTCATGCTAGTGGGTAGTTGTGGATTGTAGAAATACTTGTGTTGAGGTTTGTGATTCCCGTAGCATGCACGTATGGTGAACCGTTATGTGACGAAGTTGGAGCATGATTTATTTATTGTGTGTCATCCTTTGTGTGGAGGTCGGGGGCGCGCGATGGTTAACTCCTACCAACCTCCCCCCTAGGAGCATGCGTGTAGTACTTGGTTTCGATGGCTAATAAATTTTTGCAATAAGTATGTGAGTTCTTTATGACTAATGTTGAGTTCATGGATTATACGCACTCTCACCCTTCCACCATTGCTAGCCTCTCTTGTACCGCGCAACTTTCACCGGTACCATACACCCACCATATACCTTCCTCAAAACAACCACCATACCTACCTATTATGGCATTTCCATAGCCATTCCGAGATATATTACCATGTAACTCCACCATTCCGTTTATTACGACACACACCGTCATTGTCATATTGCCTTGCATGATCGTAAGATAGCTAGCATGATGTTTCCATGACTTGTTCGTTTTTTGATGTCATTGCTACGCTAGATCATTGCGCATCCCGGTACACCGCCGGAGGCATTCATATAGAGTCATATTTTTGTTCTAGTATCGAGTTGTAAGTAAATAGAAGTGTGATGATCATCATTATTAGAGCATTGTCCCTTGAAAAAAATGAAAAAAAAAGAAAGGCCAAAAGAAAAAAAAGAAAGGCCAAATAAAATAAGGAGAAAGGCCAAATAAAAAAAGGAAGGCCCAAAAAAATAAAAAAAATAAAAAGAAAAAAAGGGGGCAATGCTACTATCTTTTTCCACACTTGTGCTGCATTATAGCACCATGTTCTTCATGATAGAGAGTCTCCTATGTTATCACTTTCATATACTAGTGGGAATTTTCATTATAGAACTTGGCTTGTATATTCCAACGATGGGCTTCCTCAAATGCCCTGGGTCTTCATGAGCAAGCAAGTTGATGCACACCCACTAGTTTTCTTTTGAGCTTTCATACACTTATAGCTCTAGTGCATCCGTTACATGGCAATCCCTACTCACTCACATTGATATCGATTGATGGACATCTCCATAGTCCATTGATTTGCCTAGTTGATGTGAGACTTTCTCCCACCTTTTGTCTATCACCACCTTCTATTCCACCCATAGTGCTATGTCCATGGCTCACGCTCATGTATTGCGTGAAAGTTGAAAATGTTTGAGAATACTAAAGTATGAAACAATTGCTTGGATAAAACCGGGGTTGCGCATGATTTAAATACTTTGTGTGGTGAACATGGAGCATAGCCAGACCATATGATTTTGTAGGGATAACTTTCTTTGGCCATGTTATTTTTAAGAGACATGATTTCTTTATTAGTATGCTTGAAGTATTATCGTCCTAATGTCAAATGATAGACTATTGCTTTGAATCACTCGTGTCTTAATATTCATGCCATGATTAGATTACATGATCAAGATTATGCTAGGTAGCATTCCACATCAAAAATTATCTTTTTTATCATTTACCCACTCGAGGACGAGCATGAATTAACCTTGGGGATGCTGATACGTCTCCGTCGTATCTATAATTTTTGATTGTTCCATGCCAATATTCTACAACTTTCATATACTTTTGGCAACTTTTTATACTATTTTTTGGGGACTAACATATTGATCCAGTGCCCAGTGCCAGTTCCTGTTTGTTGCATGTTTTTGTTTCACAGAATACCCATATCAAATGGAGTCCAAACGGAATAAAAACGGATGGAGTTTTTTTGGAATATATGTGAATTTTGTGAAGCGAAACTAACACGAGACGATGCTCGAGTGGGCCTCGAGGTTGGGGGGCGCGCCCCCCTGCCCAGGGCGCGCCCTGGGCCCTCGAGCCCACACCGTAAGGCGGTTGATGCCCTTCTTTCGCCGCAAGAAAGCTAATTTCCGGATAAAAAATCGTGTCAAAAGATGAGCCCAATCGGATTTATGGATCTCCGAGAATTTAAGAAACGGTGAAGGGCCAGAATCTGGGAACGCAGCAACAGAGAGAGACAGAGAGACAGATCCAATCTCCAAGGGGCTCTCGCCCCTCCGCCGCCATGGAGGCCATGTACCAGAGGGGAAACCCTTCTCCCACCTAGGGAGAAGGTCAAGGAAGAAGAAGGAGGGGGGCTCTCCCCCTCGCTTCCGGTGGCACCGGAGTGCCACCGGGGCCATCATCGTGTGACGGCGATCTACACCAACACCTCCGTCATCTTCACCAATATCTCCATCACCTTCCCCCATCTATCTACAATTGTCCACTCTCCCGCAACCCGCTGTACCCTCTACTTGAACATGGTGCTTTATGCTTCATATTATTATCCATTGATGTGTTGCCATCCTATGATGTCTGAGTAGATTATCTTTGTCCTATCGGTGATTGGTGAATTGCTATGATTGATTTAAATTGCTTGTGGTTATGTTGCTGTCCTTTGGTGCCCATCATATGAGCGTGCGCGTGGATCACACCATAGGGTTAGTTGTATGTTGATAGGACTACGTATTGGAGGGCAAGAGTGACAGAAGCTTCAACCTAGCGTAGAAATTGATGCATACGGGATTGAAGGGGGACCAATATATCGTAATGCTATGGTTGGGTTTTACCTTAATGACCGTTAGTAGTTGCGGATGCTTGCTAATAGTTCCAATCATAAGTGCATATAATTCCAAGTAAGGGATGACATGCTAGCAGTGGCCTCTCCCACATAAAACTTGCTATCGGTCTAGTAACGTAGTCAATTGCTTAGGGGCAATTTTGCAACTCCTACCACCACTTTTCCACACTCCCTATATTAAGTTTAGTTGTGTCTTTATCTTAGCAGCCCCTAGTTTATATTTACGTATTATTTATATTCTTGCAAACCTATCCAACAAAAACTACAAAGTACTTCTAGTTTCATAATTGTTCTAGGTAAAGTAAACATCAAGCGTGTGTAGAGTTGTATCGGTGGTCGATAGAACTTGAGGGAATATTTGTTCTGCCTTTAGCTCCTTGTTGGGTTCAACACTCTTACTTATCGAAAGAGGCTACAACTGATCCCCTACACTTGTGGGTTATCAAGTTTCATCAGCACGACGGCGTAGTGACGGTGATGATGGAGTTACCGGCGCAGGGCTTCGCCTAAGCACTGCGACGATATGACCGAGGTGTGTAACTGTGGAGGGGGGCACCGCACACGGCTAAGAAATCAACTTGTGTGTCTATGGGGTGCCCCCTGGCCATGTATATAAAGGAGGAGAGAGGAGAGGGCCGACCCTCCTATGGCGCGCCCAATGGTGGAGTCTTACTCCCACTAGGAGTAAGATTCCACCTTTCCTAGTAGGAGTAGGAGAAGAGGGAAGGGAGGGAGAGAAGAGAAGGAAGGATGGGGCGCCACCCCTCCCCCTTAGTCCAATTTGGACTAGGATTGGGGGGGGGTGCCCTAGGCAGCCCCCCTATCTCTCCCCTAAAGCCCAATAAGGCCCATTTACTCCCCGGGGGGTTCCGGTAACCTCCCAGTACTCCGGTATTTATCCAGTGACCCCCGGAACCCTTCTGATGTCCAAATATAACCTTTCAATATATTAATATTTATGTCTCTACCATTTCGAGACTCCTCGCCATGTCCGTGATCACATCCGGGACTCTGAACTACCTTCGGTACATCAAAACACATAAACTCATAATACCAATCGTCATCGAACGTTAAGCGTGCGGACCCTACAGGTTCGAGAACTATGTAGACATGACCGAGACTCATCTCCGGTCAATAACCAATAGAGGAACCTGGATGCTCATATTGGTTCCTACATATTATACGAAGATCTTTATCTATCAAACCGCATAACAACATACGTTGTTCCATTTGTTACCGGTATGTTACTTGCCCGAGATTTGATCATCGGTATCATCATACCTAGTTCAATCTCGTCACCGGCAAGTCTCTTTACTCGTTCCGTAATACATCATCTTGTGACTAACTCATTAGTCGTTTGCTTGTAAGGCTTATTACAATGTGTATTACCGAGAGGGCCCAGAGATACCTCTCCGACACTCGGAGTGACAAATCGTATTCTCGATCTATGCCAACACCACAAAAACCTTTGGAGACACCTGTAGAGCATCTTTATAATCACCCAGTTACGTTGTGACGTTTGATAGCACACAAGGTGTTCCTTTGGTATTCGGGAGTTGCATAATCTCACAGTCATAGGAACATGTATAAGTCATGAAGAAATCAATAGCAGTAAAACTAAACGATCTAAGTGCTAAGCTAACGAATGGGTCTTGTCCATCACATCATTCTCCTAATGATGTGATCCCGTTGATCAAATGACAACACATGTCTATGGTCAGGAAACATAACCATCTTTGATTAACGAGCTAGTCTAGTAGAGGCATACTAGGGACACTCTGTTTTGTCTATGTATTCACACATGTATCAAGTTTCCGATTAATACAATTCTAGCATGAATAAAAGACATTTATCATGATATATAAGGAAATATAAATAACAACTTTATTATTACCTCTAGGGCATATTTCCTTCAGGTAGGCAGTCCCTTAGTCATCACATCGGCGAACTGTTGTGTGGTCGGAACATGGAGGACTCGAATGCGTCCAAGGGCCACCTGCTCACGCACAAAATGAATGTACAGATCAATGTGCTTAGTTCGACGATGATGAATGGGGTTGGCGGAAAGGTACACCGCAGAGACGTTGTCACAGTAGATAACCGTAGCCTGGGAGACATCACGATGCAACTCCTAAAGTAGCTGTCGTAGCCAGGTGCACTCGGCGACGGCGTTAGCCACGGCTTGATACTCGAACTCCACGCTAGAACGCGAAACCGTGGGTTGTCGCTGGGGCGACCACGAGATGAGTGAAGGACCGAGGTAGACGCAGTAGCCAGAGGTGGAGCGATAGGTGTCTGGGCAGCCGACCCAGTCCGCATCGGAATAAGCCACCATCTCTAGAGAAGTGGACGTCACGAGAGTGAGACCGAGAGCCATCGTGCCACAGATGTATTGGAGAATCCATTTCATGAGGGTCCAATGGGAGTCACGAGGGGCGTGCACATGAAGACACACTTGCTGAACAACATACTGTAGATCCGGCCGAGTGAGAGTCAGATACTGAAGAGCACCAACAATGGACCAGTTGAACAGAGCATCGGACGCTGGCGAGCCCTCGAGAGCAGAAACCTTGGCCTTCGTGTCAATAGGAGTGGCGATAGGGTGAAAGTTGAGCATGCCAACACGCTCAAGTAGCTCATGCGCATACTTCTGCTGATGAAGGAAGAAGCCGTCAGGTCGCCGAACAACCTCAATGCCAAGGAAATAATGTAGAGCGCCCAAGTCCTTGATGACAAACTCATCACACAGCTGGAGAGTGATCTTCTGAAGAAGGGTTGCGGAGGAGGCCGTCAGGATGATGTCGTCGACGTAGAGTAGCAAATATGCAGTCATGTCGACGTGGTGATAGACAAACAACGTGGCATCCGAGAGAGTAACGCTGAAGCACAGTGTCTGAAGCGCGAGGTGCTTGCTTGAGACCCTAGAGAGACCGGGACAACAAGCACACATGCCCATGAAGAGATGCGTCGATGAAACCGATTGGCTGCTCACAGTAGACCTGCTCCTCAAGATGGTCATGGAGAAGGGCGTTGGAGACATCCATCTGATGAACCGGCCAGCCTCGGGAGACCGCCAGCTGGAGGACGGTGTGGATCGTGCCCGGTTTGACAACTGGTGCAAACATCTCAGTGAAGTCACATATTTGTGTTAGTAGTTACCCCCCACCCCTGGGTGGCATTGCCAGAACTTATGTGCCAGTGGAAGTGGTATTCAAAAGATTCTATAAAATATTGAAATGTTGTTTTTTGCTTTGAAATTCTATTTTTGCTAGTAGCTACGATGTCTTAGAGAAGGCTACAGTCATAAGAAACTATAAAACAAACACAAAGTCTTGAAGCACCACCATCGTACATCAGTTATCTAGGAGCATTGCTTCAGACTAGATTATTGCTATCTGCTCTTCATACTGAGATCATTTTGTCATACCATGAACACAAAAGGATCCTGAGTGCTAGACTATAATGCAAAACAAATAAAATTAGAACATGTTTTGTTGAATCTCCAGATCTTCTCATATGTCTCTTTATGATTGGGTTTTCTAGTTTTTTTTCTTTAATCTACTCTGCTATTGGAAGACATTTGAATTACATCATGAAATTGGTGTTGTAATTCTAAAGCTGAAGTTTTTCTGTACATATGAAGATTGATATGGTTGACCATAAGAATAATAATTCGAGTGAGCGACTCATTGTGATCGATCAATCCATAATGGTCGAGGCTAGAGTTTTCCAATAAGAAATATGTGAAATAATGTAAGTCATGGTGCATAACAACATAACATATGACTTGCAAAAGTTCATGGTATGATGTGATCCATTTGTCCGTTGTTCTAAAAATAAAGTACTTCCTCTGTTCACAATGAGTCGCTCACTTTTGAAATATGTGAAATAATGTAAGTCATGGTGCATAACAACATAACATATGACTTGCAAAAGTTCATGGTATGATGTGATCCATTTGTCCGTTGTTCTAAAAATAAAGTACTTCCTCTGTTCACTTTTATAATACGTTGTAGATAGTTCAGAAATCACCCAAAACAGTTCAATGTAAGCTGTCTGAAACGTCTTATAAAAGTGAACGGAGAGAGTAGAAGGGATAAGAGAATGAATCGCAACATTATTCACTTTATCTTGTCTTTTGTATATAAAACATAAGCACACATATTTTAACATAATCTTCACATGTTATAGCATGACATACATCCATTCTAAAAAACACATTGTCCCAAAATTAGATGGATTGAGTGTGTTGTGTTCATGCAATGAGCAATAAAGTTTGTACCTAAGAAGGAAGCCTATTTTTATGTAGAGTGTGGAGATAGGACACACGAGCTCGCGTCCTCCTGTTACATGGACTAGTGGTACATTTTGCATGTGAAGCCAGCATTAATTGACTGCAGAAAATATGGGGGAGTCTGGAAAGTGTCGATATTTCACATTCGGGACGCCCGTATAGCGGGGATAGTGCCATGCGTTTCGGTGATGGTGACTGGTGAACCATTCTGAGGATACGAAATCGGCAACGTTGTGACAGTTTTCCAACCCTAGCCGCCGCCACCACCAGGCGACAAGGGACGAGGCGGTCTCTTTCCTTCGATCTCCACCGGCCGGGGGGCTGGCCCCTCTCCCTTCGGCCACTGCTCCGACGGCAGAAGTGAGGGGGAACCCCGTTCCTCCGCTCTTTAGTTAGATTTTGGATTTGTAGGTCGTGGTGCGTCGTTGGGGTGGTGGGAGCGACGCCCGACCGAATAAATCTGCCTCAACTCCACTCCCACACCGGCGGTGCTCTTCATGGCGTCTCGGAGTTGATGGCATCGTGTCTCTGCCGATCCCTCAGATCGGCAGCGTTAGGGTTCTTGGATGGTGTTGGCGAGGTGGCGGCGACGACGACTCCATAAGGTATGTCACTCCTTATGCTCTGTCCCAATTGCTATGGTGTTGTCTCCGACATCATGGTGGAGCAGGGAGGTTTTGTCGTTCAGGAGTACGCGCAGGCGGTTGTCTACGCAAGTGACATCTGGAAGATGGAGTATCTTGTGCTGGGCCTGTGGTCGAAGGCTGTCAGTTCCGGTTTCCCTCTCCAACATCATCGTCATGCGGGGGTGTCAGTTCTGAAGTTCGATGACGTGTCCGGAGACATGTTGCCCCGGTCTAATTCTTTCAACGTCTATGGTTTTGCTTGTGGCAAACTACTCTGGAGGTGCATAAAGCTGCTGATCAGCGATGGAGCCGTGTCGAGTTTGGGTGAAGAGGTGATCGGTCTTTTTACCCTTTGGTGCCCACTTCGGTGGTGTCGAAGTAAAGGGACAGTTGCTGGTATTTTCCATATGATTTTTATATCTTTTCAGTCATGTATGGTCGATACTTACGTGCCTTGTAACTTGATCTTTATTTTATCAGTTTTGCTAGAACTCATCTAGCTGAGTTCTACTTATATCTCATTCACCTTTATAGCCATTGAATGTGATGCTATAAGATGTGTGTGTGCTAACGTTGGTTGGTACTATTTTGTATCAGTTTTTGTTTTAACAGGTGAATGGAATCAAATTATATCTCATCTAGATGAGTTATAGGCGCTCCCTTATTTTATATAAATAAGACACGTATTACAATGTAAAAAAATCATTCCGAGGACGGTTTCTGCCTGGACGTTTAGACAAATGCATTGGTATGCTATGCAGTTAGGTCCCTGCAAAAAGGTGATGCATACAATCTGGGCATTGGTAGTTTGTGCGACGAAAGGTAGGCATCGACGTAGAACAGCCGTGGTGTTTTGCAGTCATGTTTTTTTCATCGGAGAAAGAAACGTAAGAAACAATATATTTACCTTAAAATTAAAGAAATTGTTAGTGTATTTGACAAATATTCAGTATGTTTTTGAGAAATGTTTCACGTGTATTAAAAAATTGTCAACATGTTATCGAAAAGTGTTGTCATGCATTTAGAAAATTAACAAACTATATTATTTTTACGAGAAACTTGCAATCTATTGACAATGGCGTTTTGGCTTTCGTGAGCTCCCACGCGAATAGTAAACAAAAATATATATGGTACATGTTTTAAAATATTTCTGGTTTTTTTGTAGACGTTCGTGTTAATGTCGCAAGCATCCTTCAAAATTTTCATGCAAAACGGAGCAGCGGTGTTTCACTGGTGAAAACGACAAATTTAGGGTGACATTTTGGGGTTACATTTGGTGTTCTTTTTGTTATTTTGCACAGGCCCAAAAGTTTAATCTTTTAGCCTACAAATTTGTATGTAGCATCTGAATGTGACAAAGAACACTTAGAGTTTTGGTGGGAATTTTTTGGCATTTCAAAAATATTTTCGTGCGCAGGAGCGCGTGCTCCCGGTAGCACCATCGGATTTCCGCAATCTATTTCTCTTCAATCATGGCAGTACAAAGAACATCAGAGGTAATAAAAATTACAACCATGTCCATAGACCACCTAGCGATGGCTACCACACTCGAGCGAGCCGAAGGCGCACCGACGTCATCGTGCCTCCCTCACCGGAGCCAGGCAGACCTTGTTGTAGTAGACAGTACACTCGACACCCCATTATTGTGTATTTGAAATCTTCATTGTGTTTTCGTTATTGAGTACATTGAAGAGGTAAATATGATTTTTTTTAAATATGTGTGGATTTGAAAATAAGAAATGTAAGAAAAACTATGTATCTCCATTCAGGATCAAAAGCATACATAATTATTGTGCACCTTCAGTATATATATTTTAAATACACAATTACAAAAAAGTTGATAACATGTATTAAAAAATGTTAACCAGGTTTTTTAAAATGGAAGAATAATTTTACACAATCATTGTTGAACATATGTTGAACATTTCAAAAAACATGGTGATCATTTGTAAAAAAATGAATGCATGGCGGCCGTTTCTCTAAACCACGTCGCAATTTTTTTATACTCATAAACATTCCCATAAAACATATTGGACATTATTCAAATGCACTAACACATTCTTTAAGTTTTCATGGAAAATGTATTTTTTCCTTACATTTCATTTTCAAATGGGAAAGGATAAAAATCAAAAGAAAAATAAACATGAAATTAAAAAAATGTAAAAAAGGAAGCCGGTAGAAAACCAATATATCAGAATAATTTCTCAAAGCCAACTAAAAATTGTCCCTCAAAGAGTTGGATAGAAGCGTGATATTAGATGTCTAGCTCTTACAATCAACAACGAAGCAAAGGTTGATCTGTCATTTTTTTTTGTTAGCTCGTTCGTGCTGTGTAACAAGCGACCGGCAGGTCTGGTGTCATGGACAAACCTCCCATCGCATGGCCTGTAGTCCTGTACCATTCACAAGCGTCATGTACCATTGGTATGAAAATTAATTTAATGATGCATCTAATAATATTAATTTCATATTATGAATCTTGATACATTACTATATAAGTTTAGACAAAATTAACAAAGTTTAACTTTAATAAATCTTATATACGCAGACTAAAAAACGAAGGGAGTACTTCAGCAGTAGCCCAGCTATACCAGCCGCTATACCTGGCCTGGCCCGCATCTCCGCGTGAATGAGTGGCCACTGATTCCGTGAGCATGCGTGCTCGTCCTCTCCTAAGATTTTTCGCGACTTTTGTTTGGTAATTTCCTATGTCCTTCGTTTTTTTTACTCTGCATATAAATTTTTGTTTAAGTCAAACTTCATAAAGTTTAATCATATTTGTTGAGTATATTGATTATTAGCAAAGACGAGATAGACTAAGATTGTTCTGACTTGTCTTGTACTTCAAATTGATCATTGTACTAATATATATATATATGCCCATGAATCTCAAGCAATACAACAACTATTCCGCAGCAATTTCTCTCTATCCCTTCTAGGGTTCGTCCGCCGGTCGTGTTGACCGGTTGCCCAAGAGAGTCTTTTCCCGAGCCCTTGCTTCGGGTTTTTTCTCTCTCCCGCTGGTCATCTTGATCGGTGTTTTCTTTCTGGTTTTCCGATCTATGCTTGATCGATTTGCGTCGCCCACCGCTGTCGTCGACACCCGCGCGACTGGCCGGCTACTTCACCGACCCGGCGGCCCCTCAAGACCGTCATCCGCGCGCCGGCCCGCCCGTCGCCCTGCGCCAACCGTCACCGCTCTATTCCGATCGGGACACCTGCATCGCCCCGACCCGGCGGCCTCGCGCCATGCGTGTAACATCCCAAATTTTCAATTTGGAATGTTATACATAGATCATATTGCATATCATATTTGTATTGCTTTTGTGTGTTGCGATCCTCAAATTTTTTAAACAACTCAAGGACCCACGGAGAGAGTTGGGGATTTTATCATTTTCGTATTTGAGTTTTCTCAAATACCGGTACGGGGATCATTTTGATTTTAATTGTTTTTCCCTCCTAAAAATATTTCTTGATAAAATATATGAGCGGAGATAATATGACTTCTCCAAAATAAAAGAAATATTGGAGGAAAATACTAAAATCAATTTTGGTATTTTTTTCGGATTTATTTGTGATTTTATTTGCATAGGAAAAATACGCGTTTTTCAAAATTGCATTTTAGTCTGGGAAAAATGTTCACTTTGTCCTAAATATTATTAGAGAACGGTGAAAATTTATTTCGGAATTTTTCGAATCCGTTTAGTATTTTTTTCGCATGTTTTACTACGTAAAGACTATTTAGAAAAAAAAAGTCAACCGACCTAGTCGGGCCGTACCCGACTTGGACTCCTCAGCCCGGCCGACCTTTATAAGGCCGAGGCCCGAGCCAGCCCCGCACCCTAACACTAACGCCGCCCGCCTCGAGCCCCGCGCCGCCGCCGCCGCACTACGCCGCCGCTGCCGCGTAGCCGCCGCGCCGCACGCCACCACCGCCGCGCCGCACTCCGCCACCGCCGCCTTGCCCCGCCGCCCCGCCGGAGAAGCCACCGCTGCCGAGGTCGCCGTCGCCGCCGTTCTCGTCGCCGTCGCCGTCGTTTTTTTTAAAACCGATCGTTTTTTTCGGAACCCTAGATCTGTTTTTTTATTTAAGGGCTCCTTTGGTTTGTAGGAATTTTGTAGGAACTTTATAGGATAGGATTTGCAAAGGAAAAATTCCTTTGAAGCCCTTTGGTTTGTAGGAATGGATTCCTATTCCTTTGTAGGATAGGAATCAATCCTTCACATTTTGGAGGGAAAAAAACATTAGCCTAGACGAAAAATTCCTATCCTACACACCAAATGACATCTCTTTCTCTATAGGAATTGATATGCATGTCATCTCACTTCCTATGATTTTCCTATTCCTATAAAATTCCTATCCTATAAACCAAAGGAGGCTTAGATCGGTTCGTTTTTTTTTTCAGTTTAGTTAAATAGCGGACGTTCGTCCGTACTATCGTTTTAACGAACGTTGTTCGCCCGTCAGTCCCAGACATCGAACGTTCGTTCGTTAGCCTGTTCGTTTCAGGGTTTTTCGCGATTATTTTCGACCGGATTTTTGCCCTGATCTTCTTTTTAGTTTTTCTTTTCGCTCGTAAGTCGGAATCAGGCGATTCAAGCGCCCAGATCTTCGTCTCGAAGCGCCCTTTCCGTTTAACCAACTTGAACAAGGTTTTGCTGCTGTAAAATTTGAATTTAGATCAAACTAGTAAACGGATATTGTTTCTTTCGCAGTTTGAGTTTCGTTGCTCCGTTTGATTTGAATCTTTTTGCAAACCAGAGTTCTTAAATTGAACTTTCTGGTTAGATCTTTTTATTGGGAGTTTTATCCGTGCATCTTTGCTTGATTGCTTATGTATGCTATTGTTTGCTTGCGATAGAATTCCCGGAGTGCGAAGCGTGCTGCTACGAGTCTCTAGGTTTTGCGAATCATCAGCAAGGCAAGTAACAGTTTGATCATACCCTTTATTACCCAGTTTTTATGCATTAGATCAAACCTCACACATTGCATGAGTAGGATCTCATAACTTGTGGGTCTGGGAAGTAGATTGAGGTAGAACCTATTACCTGCATTATTTTCAAACCCCTGGGAGTTACTTCTACGTTATACTTAGGTTGCAATGCTATGCTCGTAGACGTGGATTGGGTTTGAGAGTATCCATGACAGATGTGAGTTGTTAATTAATGGTTCAACTTAAGGTTGTTACTTTAATACACATCTGGGTGGATTGGTTGAAGGGCACCTGGAGAATCCAGTGTTGTCCTAGGAAATCCCGGAGGAACCATGTGATTATCCTATGGAATGCCACCCAGGCTCAAAGGGATCATAAAACTATTCATGCTAGAAACTTCCGTGTGCAGCCACAATGCCATTATGGGCTCTGGCATAGTATGAGTAAGTTGTGTGAGCTCTTTCAGTGGTGGACTAGCAGATGTAGGGGAAAGTAGGTGTACCGGTCCACCCGGGGTAAAGAGTAAATGCTTCTGAAAGACTGTGTCTCGGTCATCCGTTTCTCAAACACCATGCAGTGCGAGAAATCCAATAGAGGAGATCCATTCTTGTGGGGAAAAGTGCGCAAACCTCTGCAGAGTGTACAAACTAATCATGATTAGCCGTGTCCCCGGTTATGGACATCTTGAGTATCTGGTACTTGAATTATTGGTTGATCTCAACACTCTAAAATTAACTTGTTGGGTTAATGATGAATACTTTAATTGGGATTGAGTTGGAGGAACCTTCTCAATAATGTTTCAACTACTATGATAGTTAAAATAAAAAGTTATTCCTTTGTTGTAGGGAAAAACTGGCTTTATGCAAAAACCTTAACCTTAGAGCCTGCACCAGCCAAATATGCATATAGTGTTAGCCTTTATTCTGTTACTTGCTCTACTGTGTTATCTTGCCAGCATATTCCATGTGCTGACCCGTTTTGAGCTGCAACATGTTACATTGCAGACTTTTCAGAAGAAGAGTAAGGTGCGCTAGGTCATTTGTCATGCACTCAGCTATGCCGTTGGAGTTGAAGGACTCACTTATCTTCCAAGCCTTCCGCTGTTATTTTGTTAGATGGCCTTATGCCATATACTTTTTTAATAAGTTCTCTTTTGAGACATTCGATGTAATAAGTGTGTGATTGCCACTATGTTATAAATCCTTCAAGTATTGTGTGTGTCAGCATTATCGATCCAGGAATGACACAGAGCATAGAGACTTCGGTCCATTCGGATCGTGGTCGCTACAAGATGGTATCAGAGCACACGCTGAATGTAGGACACGACCACTAAGATAAACCCTATGTCACTCTTCTCTACTCATTTCTGACTCCTCTCCATTTTCTACTCTTTAGGGTGGTGGACCCAAGGAACAAGTTCACTCAACCGGATGAAGACACACCTTTTGGACGACACTTGAAGGAAGTCACTAGGTACCTGAACATCGGAATACCAAGCTTCACCGGGACCTACACCGCCACTTTACCAGAAGAGGAGCGATGGAGTATTCAAGTTCAAATCCCTGGAAGGACATTCACACCATCCACTAAGCCCATAGATTTTTCTTTTGAAGCACCAACCTGGAGCCTAGGTAAGAGTATGGCAGCCCACATTACCATGGGACGTATTGGAGAAGTCTACAAGCAGGAGCTGAAGGACACTATCTATCAGATATGTGGACGCCGAGATGAGCAATGTGATATGATCAGCACCCGGAAGGACAGGTCCATTGCAGCATTCATCCAGGAGTTAAACCAGCACATTCGTTGACAGGAGCATCAGATGTGCGCAGGGATGATAGATTTGAAGAAGGCGTTAACCAGGAACTTGGAGCTAGAAGAGGAACTCAAATCTACACGCGACGGATACGAGGAGGAGATGACAATACTTGTGGAGAAGAATGATGACTTGACAAGGAGGCTAGGAGTATTCATGGGAGATCCAGCGCCAGGAGGAGGAGAAGAAGAAGAACAACCTAAGGAGATTCGTTCTGAGGACTACATCATCATCGACGACACCGACTCGGACCCCGATGACAGTGATGATGACTATGAAGATGAAGCTAGAGCAGATATCATGGAATCTTCCGCTGATCAAAATTTCTAGATGACCACCCTATGACTAGTAGTTTTTCCCCATATAGTAGAATTTAGAGCACTTTTGTAATGTTAGTTAGATCTTTTGTATGCCCTTGCTTGAAATTGATTAGTGTGATATGTTTATGTTTGTCTCATGTGCATATGGGTAGTGAATTTTCCCTTAGACCTCGTTTCTATTCTAATCTCTTCCCTCTAAACCCATTAGATGCCTCCGAGACATGAGCCCGGATTTCAGTTTCCCCCTGAGCTCACTCAGTTGATCCAGCAGCAGAACACTTTGATGCAACTTCTTGTTCAGAACAATCAGAACAACAACAACAACCCGCCGCCACCACCACCCGTGGACAACCTGACACGTTTCCTAAGGTTGCAACCACCGGTGTTTTCTAGTAGCATTGAACCAATAGTTGATGATGACTGGCTACACAAGATTGGAAGGGATTTGACCACCGCCAATTGTACGGATGCTGAGAAGGTGCGTTTTGCCGCACATCAATTGGATGGACCAGCAGCAGCATGGTGGGAGAAGTACACAACCACTTTCCCTGTAGCCAATGTCACTTGGGATCAGTTTCAGCAGGCTTTTCGCGCTGCCCATGTCTCAACTGGAGCCATGAGCATGAAGAAGTGTGAGTTTCGCAACTTGCGCCAAGGAAATCGTACTGTGGCTTAGTACGTAGATGAGTTTAGTACTCTATCTCGTTATGCCCCCGATGATGTCGCCACAGATGCCGCGAAGCAGGATAAGTTTATGGAAGGGTTGAATGATGAGATGAGCATACAGTTGATGGTGGCAACCTTCAACAACTACCAGGAGTTGGTAGATAAGGCTCTTATGATTGAAGGGAAGCAGCAGCAGATTGAAAGCCTCAAGAGGAAGTATGGACAAGGAAGGAATAACTCTGGAGCACAGCAGAAGCCCCGTTTCACCCCGAACTATGGAGGATACACCCATAACCATGGAAGCCACACCCATAATGGAGGGAGTTCTCATAACCACAATGGCTCCAAGAATGGGAATGGGAATGGAGCAAATAATAATCAGAACCACTCCACTCCATCCACACCCACCAAGAGGGATTTAGGTCACATTACCTATTTCAAGTGCGGGAAGAATGGACACTACACCATGGAGTGACCCGAAGCTAAGAATGGGAACGACAATGGAAGCGCCGGGAAGAAGCCCAACCCTTTCAACAAAGGACAAGTGAACCACGTGACCGTGGAGGAAGTTGAAGAGCAACCTGATGCAGTTGTCGGTAAGTTTTTGGTTAAGTCATTTACCGCAGTAGTTCTTTTTGATACTGGTGCATCGCATTCATACATTTCAAGGGGATTCGTGAATAGACATAAGTTGCCCACCCAAGTCCTTAAGACCCCCATGTTAGTAAGTTCCCCAGGAGCAGAGTATATAGCACATCAAGGATGTTTTCAAGTACCATTGACCATTGGACGCCATGTTATCCCCTCAGACCTGATAGTTTTGGAGTCACAAGGATTGGATGTGATACTAGGTATGGATTAGCTATCGATATATGGAGGGAACATCGACTGTGCCGGTAAGTCTATTTTGCTTACCACCCCGGAGGTAAAAAGGATTAAGTATGTATCTAGGCATTTGCCTAGGAGGACACAAGTACATTCTCTCTCGGGAATTGTTCAGGAGGAAGTGCCTGTAGTAAGGGATTATCCGGATGTATTCCCAGAGGAGCTACCAGGCATGCCGCCGGATAGGGACATTGAGTTTTTGATAGAGTTATTGCCTGGCACCGGACCAATATCGAAGAGACCGTACCGGATGCCAGGAAATGATCTGGAGGTGATCAAGAAGCAGATTAAGGAGTTATTGGAGAAAGGATTTATTCGACGAAGTTCATCACCTTGGGGAACCCCAGTGCTTTTGGTCGAGAAGAAGGATGGATCTTTAAGGATGGTCGTTGATTATCGAGCACTTAATGAAGTGACGATTAAGAATAAGTACCCGCTGTCGATGATCAATGATTTGTTCGACCAACTTCAAGGAGCTAAAGTATTCTCCAAAATCAATCTACGATCAGGATACCACCAGTTGAAGATCCGAGAGAAGGATATACCCAAGACAACCTTCATCACAAGGTATGGGCTATATGAGTATACGGTTATGTCATTTGGATTGACTAATGCCCCTGCCTATTTCATGAGTATGATGAATAAGGTGTTCATGGAGTTCTTGGATAAGTTTGTCATGGTATTCATTGATGATATTTTGGTGTACTCGAAGAACGAAGAGGAACACGAGGAGCATCTGCGTTTGGTTCTAGAGAAGCTCAGAGAACATCAGTTGTATGCCAAGTTTAGCAAATGTGAGTTTTGGTTGAAGGAAGTTGGATTCAATATCGGCCCGATGAGATTTCGGCATGTTAACGACCCATTCAGTGGATGGGACAATTTTCACGATATACATCTTTTGGCCTTTTAGCGACCCATTTAAATATTGGGCTAATTTCCGGCCCGGTGTCTTTCGGCCTGTTGACGGCCCATAAATCAGTTGGGCCATTTGTAGTCAGACCTGAGTTTCGGCCTTTTAACGACCCATTTAAGTGTTGGGCCAATTTCTAGCCCGGTGTGTCTTTCAGCCTGGTGACGGCCCATATATCTGTTGGGCCATTTGTAGTCGGACCTGAGTTTTGGCCTTTTAGTGACCCATTTAAGTGTTGGGCCAATTCCCGACCCTGTGTGCCTTTCAGCCTCTTAACGGACCATAAATGAGTTGGGCCATTTGTAGTCGGACCTGAGTTTTGGCCTTTTAACGGCCCATGCCCTTCATGGTCCAATACCAGCCCGATTTCTATTTCGGCCTGCTAAAGGACCACAACACAGTTGGGCCATTTACAATACGACTTGACTTTCGGCCTCTTAGCGGCCCATGCTCTTCATGGTCCAGTACAAGCCCGCTGTCTCTTTCGGCCTGCTAAAGGCCCACAGTATAGTTGGGCCATATGTAGCCCGAACTTAGTAACGACATGTTAACGGCCCGTGAAATCAATTGGGCCCACCTGTTGCCCGCTTCGATGTCAGCCTGTTAATGACCCAGAAGTTAAGAGGGCCGACCATTAACTTTCGGCCTGGTAACGGCCCATTAACTTAATGGGCCCACTAAAGTTTGTACATGTCTTTAGGCCAAATTAGATAATTTGAGCCCATTACGACGAGCAATTATGCACAGGACCAAAACCGATCAAGCAAAGGTACGGCATACAGGGAAAAACGTTGCACATCCAGCATATATTACAGGAAATTACATCCACTGGGCAATGAAAGATTGATGCCAGTGCAAATAAATGAATAGAACCTAACAAGCTACAACGTCACAATTTGCAACCTCGGCACGGATGACGCCCATAAGCATGTGGGCAAGTTCTTGCTGCTTTGCTACACTGTCTCTGAAAACATTGATCAGTTGTGTGTCACACGACTCTGCACCTCTGATTCCTCCACCATTTCCATCATTCCTTCAGCCATTAATTGGTTCACAAACATACATTTTTTCCGTTGCATTTGAGACAGAGGATACTAAACAGATTTAGATGGTGATTTTGGCAGGCTTGTATTATTGACATGGGAGAGTGTCTCGACCACTGCATCATAACATAAATTAGGAGGGGAACCAAACAGATTAATCATGAGTTATTGGCATATTACCTGGCCTAGATTTATTGGAAAGAAACAATGGGGTTGCCTTGCTGTTTTCAGAGTTTGTCTTCTTATCTTCAGCAGCCTCCACCAAATTAAGACACTAGCATTGCTATCATTGGCCAAGTCATATAATAGGAAAGCAACATTGGCACAACAAACGTTTGGGCAACTAGCCAACACCAAATTAACACAATATGGCACAGCTATCATCAGCCAGGTAAGGTAATACGAAAGCAACATTGACACAATGAATGAATGGGCAACCAGAGCAGCACTACATTTCAGTAATGTGCATGATATGAGATAGTACAGTCATGGAGCTCAGTATGCAAAACTACCAGGCAAATTTCTTTACAAAAATAAACATTGGCGCCTTTAACATTTTGCTACAACTAATTTTAGATCACACAAATGTTGGATTCACGCCGATTAACAAAATACATGCTGATGTAAAAATATAGTGATATACAACAGGTACTTACATCAGCATTGTAGCATAGAGAATTCCCGCAAGATATTTTCCTCGAATACAATGCCAATGAAGGAAATCTGCTATCATTTAACCTTATTTTCTAAAAGAGAGATGGGTAAGAAACATGTAGAAAATATGATCAGAATGCTATAAAATTTCATGATGCGAGGATACGCACACGCTTCTTAGAATGGAGTTGACATTCTTTTGCTGGACTGGAGCGGACTGGTTCTTTGGCCACTGGAATCTGCTTATTATCAGTGGGAGTTGGGTTTCTCTGTGCTAGAGCAGTATCTATGAAAAATGGAGTTGGTTTATTATCTACTGGCGTTTGGATCTTTTGCAAAGACCTGGTTTGTAACCCTTCAGATTCTAACATAGCCGTCTTCCCCTTGCATGCCTTATATAGAAGAATGGTGCTTCAATTATAAAACATGCTACAACACAGATGGAATAGGTACTGAAGAATAGAAATGCATGACATATTGACATGTATTCCCTCCATCCGGAAATAAATGGATGGGTCTAGGCGTATTTCAGTTCTAGATACATCCAGTTTTATCCATTTCTGCAACATGTAATCCGGACGGAGGGAGTATGATGTAAGAGCTAGGGTATGACAGGACAACACAGTAAAAAAACACTGAAAACCCATTACAGAACCAAAGTAATCAAACCCACTGATATGAGATAGTACACTCATGCAGCTCAGGATGCAAAACTACCAGGCAGTTTTCCTTACAAAAATCAACATTGTGGCCTTTAATCATACATTTTGCTACAACTAATTTTAGATCAGATAAAGATTGGATTCACGCCGATTAACAAAATACATGCTGATGTAAAAATATAGTGATATATAATAGGTACTTACATCTGCATTGGAGTACAAAGAATCCTGCAAGAATCTTTCCTCACAGACGATACTAGTGCAGAAATTCTTCTATCTGTTCAGCTTATTTTTTTAAAAGAGAGATGGGTAAGAAACATGTAGAAATAATGATCAGCATGCTATAAAATTTCATGATGCAAGGATACGCACACGCTTCTTAGAATGGAGTTGACATATTTTTGCTGGACTGGAGCAGACTAGTTCTTTGGCCACTGGAATCTGCTTATTATCAGTATGAGTTGGGTTTCTTTGTGCTGGAGCAGTATCTATAAAAACTGGAGTTGGTTTATTATATCCTGGCGTTTGGATCTTTTCAAAGACCTGGTTTGTAACCCTTCAGATTCTAACATAGTCGTCTTCCCCTTGCATGCCTTGTATAGAAGAATGGTGCTTCAATTATAAAACATGCTACAACAGAGAGATGGAATAGGTACTGAAGAATAGAAAGGCATGACATATTGACATGTTATCACACCCTGCATTTTGTAACATGTTATTTGTATCTTTGAAGCATGAAAATTTGGACCAGCAATTTTTTTTAGCATCATTTGGCTTTTATTTGGAATTGAGTTTTCTTCATTTGCTTTTTCATGTGCTCATTAAAGTCAACTATGACCTCTTGTAGATTTCATCTCCATACCCAAAACTTCTGCCCAATGATCATGCCAAGTGTTATATAACAGTATAGTATTTTCTTACAAAATTATTTTGGCCAAAAAGTATTTTTATAAATTTAGTTTTCCAAAAACCCCTGAATTTAGATTTGCACTGCAAGTACTTGATTTAGGGTGAGAAAATTATTTCAAAAGGTTTATTTGAGACCTAGTAGTCATAGGACTCCCAGAAACCACAAGGGTATAATTTTAAAAGTTATTTTCCTATTTTATTTAAAAGCTTTTTCTTAAGGCCAGAAATGGTCTTTAATAGGGAAAAATTATTTAACTATTTCAAAAATATTTTCCAAAATTCAGAGAGACTCAGAGGACATATATTGTCCATATATAAGAGTTTCAACACTTGGTCATGTTCAAAATAATGGGCTAAACCCTCTAAAACCCTTTCTGGATATTTCAAGCTTTTGAAATATTTACAAAGGGAATTTTCTCCAAACATTCCAGGGAAATTCTATCATGTCATATATGACATATTTGATGATCTTGCCAAGTCCCATGCCTTGGGAAGCAAGAAAACATCCTCAAACCCCTTCATAACCATTCTGTCCATATTTGAAGTTTGAGCAACTTTACATTGCCAAACTTGTCTAAATGCTCTCAAACTTGGTGCACATGCTAGAATGACCTAATAAGGCATCTAGACCAAATGGCACAAGAATTGGAATAGAGCAACTTGATCTGATCACCTCAAGACCCTTTCTGTTCAAATGCAAATTTGAACAACTTTACATTACCAACTTTTTATCTGGAGCTTCAAACTTTGTGGGCATGATCAATACCCCAAATGATGATGCTACACCAAGTGGTGCATCAAGGGGAGATGATTAGATTGACTCAATCAAGATGAAACTGTTTCTGTTGATTTCTAGGGTTCACCAAAGTTACATTGGCTAGTTTCTTCAAATGAGCCCAAATTTGGTGAAGCACCCTATTTTCTCATGTCTTTCAACCCTGCTAAGTGCCATGTCAAGTGGAATTCATTTACTTGACCAAACACTGATCAAACACCTTCTGCAAAATTGCTAAAACCTCCAACTTGATCACTTTTACTTTTCTCCATGGCCTCAACTTCTTACCACATGCTCATTGAGTTACCAGCTACCTACAGTAACTCCCCCAGCACCCCAGCTCCATGATTGAGGGGTGAAACCCTTGTTTTACCTTGCTGTACAGCAAGCTTTCACCATTTCACCAACACTCTCACTCTCTCTCAGCATCTCCAGGGCATCCAAGGCCTCAGGCCCTTTCTTTACTCCTCCCTCAACGTGCTAGACACTGCTGGACACGTTGGGTTTGACCAGGACGGCGAGAGCGCGGCGATGCCAGCCATACGCACGCTCTGGAGCGCGCAACAGTGCAGACCAGCACTGTAGCTTCGACCAATTGGCCTCCCCCGACAGCCTCGGGCCTCCCCCTCGCGCCAGTCGAGGCCCCTCGACGTCCGCGACCTCCCCGGCGCTGTCCCCCCTCCTCCTGCGCCCTCCAGTGGCCGTCGTCGCACGCGCGCTGGCCGCCCGCGGCGGCCACTCCTCTGCCTCGCACGCGCGCACTCCTCTGACGCTCCCCCGCTCCTCTTTTCCCCTCAGCTGGACGTGGAGCTAGTCCACGGACCTCCCCGGCGTGATCCCAGGCTCCAGAACCCCTCCTAGCCTCGCCTGCAACCTCGCCGGCGCACGGGTCCACGGTGGACCACGGGCGCGGCTATATAAGCCCCTCCCGAGCCTCTCCAGCACCATCAACGGCCTCACTCCACTCCACTGAGCCCCCCAGCACCTCCAGTTCGACCCCAAGAGGTCCCAGTGCTCGGGATCGACCGGAGCGCCGCCGCGTCGGGCCGCCGGCGATCTCGTGGTACGGGCCTCCCCTGCCTCTCCTTTCACCTGTTTCGGAACCACCGAGCCACCCTGACCCTTTCCCCCCTATTTCCCCCTCCGTTTGTAGTCGGAAACGACCAGAGCATCAACCCTCCGACGAGCTTCCGCCGTCCCACCTCGCCGCCGGTGAACCAGACCTCCCCGCCGTGCCGCACCACCACCCCTGCATCCGCGACACGACACTGAGCTCATCCCTGCCCTCCGTTGCCGTCGCCGTGGCCGGAATCCTCGCCGGTGAGCTCGCCGTGGCCGTGGCCGTGGGGTTAGAGATGACAGGCGGGCCCCGCCTGTCATCCCCTCACCTCTCTCCCCCTCCTCTGTGCCACTGACCCACGGGCCCCGCCCGTCAGGTTTGAAAACCTGACGTGCGCGCGCAGGCTCCCGTGCGGTTGGGCTGGACCGCATGGGCCGTGCACTGTGGACCCCTCTGGCCTAGTGCACAGGACCCTTTTTCCTTTTTCTTTTCTGTTAATGTTTTAAACATTTCTACAGAAAAGAATATTGATCCAAATTAAATATTTCCAACTCCTAAAATCTTGTAATATTCCAACCTATTTAATGGTACCACTTTCATTCAAATCCATGAAACCTTGCTGTACTGTTCAAATTTAAATTCAAATTTGGGCAGTAATACTCCTGTTCTAAAATCAGTAGATTCTATTCTGTAACTCCAAAACTCCAACTAAGATTTTTCCCCATCTTAGAAATCCCTCTAGTATTTTACAAAAATGAGTTGACATTTTTCTGAGCACTTTGATTTTTCTGTTTTGTTTGTATTCTTATTTTCTCGTGGTTATTATACGACGTATAGATCCCGTATTTGACGAAGTTGCTGTGGAAGAAGAAGGAAAAGGATTTGAAGACTTTGAAGACCAAGCCAATCCAGGCAAGCAGCCCTTTGACCATGATACACTTGTTCTCGGAACCCGTTTGTTTCCGATGCATGATGATAGGGTTACGATGGTAACCCAGATGAACCACCACATGATGCATGCTTTATTGTTGATCTTGCTATATGCTAGATGACATGCAAAGTAGTTGGTCATGATGCTTATATGATGCATGTGTGATTTGAACCCTCGTAGTTGAAATCTTTGCATGAACCCATCGGGTGCCCCTAATGCCCGAGGGTGATGATGTGTTAGGTCATCACTTGAGAAAGAAGTGATGTGCCGGTAATATCATGTGCATGGTGGAACAATGGATTAGATTTATGTGTGACTACCGTCCCAACCAAACATGTGCAATCACACTACCCCTTATGGGACGGGGCTTTATTGATTACTTAGGTTGATACTAGCATGGTGCCCGCATTACTAGTGACGGGAAGACTTGAGGTCTTTCCCGGGACGGGGTCGTGCTTGGATAGACGACCATGACTGTTTTCACAGGGCACCGGACACACCGTTGGTCCCTTCGGGTACGCGTGACATTGAATTTGGGCAAGTCCCGTGATCTATTGTTTGTACCCGAGGGCCGTGTACCAACGAGTGGACTCTATGTTAGTGTCGTCTAAGGAAAGATAATGACCGGGTGCTTACCCCGGGTACTTGAGGTACCGCGGGTCGTGGATGACACGGAAGTTCCCCGGATCTTGTGGGTAAAGTGCGCAACCTCTGCAGAGTGTAAAACTATTCGAATAGCCGTGTCCACGGTCATGGACAGTTGGGTGGTGCTACTTAAACTATGTCCAGAATTTTACTTCATCGGTGATAGTATGTGTGTGATAAGTCAAGGTGGTGACTTGACTCGATGAGATGAATCATATTCATGTTGATATCGGTAACCTGTCTTCAAGGTTACGCGAGGTTATTGATGCATTAACTTGATAGTAGAATATTTGTTCTAGCCTTGCTAGATTGATCATTATTATTCAAATGCACTGTTACTTTGAACCACATCATGGGTTGCTTGCGAGTACATTCAAAGTACTCATTGGCTTGCCACTGGTTATTTAATTGGCCAGGCATGGAAGAACAGGATTATGAGGAAGAGTTCTTTGGAGACGAACATGCGAACTAGGACGCTATCCCAGTCAGAATGCCTGTAGGGTTAAGGCAGATGGCATGGGTTCTACCCGTTTATCGAAGACTTCCGCTATTTGAGTTATTTGCTATTCAGCCCGTGAGGCTCTGTCTATTTAAGACTTGGCCATAATGGCCATAATTCGTGTAAGACTATTTGTATGGATGTAAGACTCTTGTTATTTCAGCTTCTGTGTGTTCAGTGAGCATTGATCTCTGGGATCACTGTACACGTGCATTCGGTGATCTCGACTTCTAAGTCGGGGTCCCCACAGAGCTGGTATCAGAGCCATCCTGACTGTAGGAAGCCTTAGTTAGCATGGGCGTTAGTTAGTTGAGACCCTTTTTCAAAAACCTTCTGAACCTCTCTTCTTTTCTAAACCCGAGATTTCATCAGCTTATTAACCCCTCCGATTCCACCTTTGTAGATGGCCGCTGTTCCCGAAGAGCACCTGACCACTGGGTTTCCCTTACTTCTCGAGGATAGCCTCCAGGAGTGTCAGTTCCACCGAGCACCCATCCTCACCTACCTTGAGCATTGGGTGAGCGACACTGAGGTGGAGTACCATGTGGAAGTGATCGTGAAGGCAAACGATCCTCCCACAAGTTGGTTCTTCGAGGGACCCCAGATGGCAACACTACCACTCGCTGTCGAGGCTGCTGCACTCAAGGCACTAACCCGTCTCCGTGAGCTTCTTCCGGAGATGGCAGCCAAGATGGCAACTCGCTTCTTACCTTACCGGAAGGAAGGTGACGAAGAAAGCAGCGCACTAGCCCCTCCACTGAAGGAAGGACTCTCGCTTCGGTTCCAGACCTACTTCAGTCTATGTGCCGACTGCCTGGCACAAGACTTGGCCTCGGAATCAATGAAGCTTCGAGAAGAACTTCACAAGACCAAGGCACTTCTTCGTCGAGCTCAAGAGAAGACAAACAGGATCAAGAAGGAAGGAGCACCTTCTGGACAATCCGCTATCGCATATCGAGGCGGAAGGCCCTCCGAGGATGTATCTTCCAAGGGTGAAGAACCACCTCGGCGACGCCGGATGACGGCAAGAGAATATCGCAAGCTTTTCCCTGCACCACCGACGAAGCACCGTCGTATCCAACTCCTCCACTCCCCCACTCCCTCAAGCGACAAGGGAGCCCAGACAGATGAAGACAAGGAGGAAGACCCAGAAGAGCTGGAATACGCGACCGAGCATTCCGCCGCTTAGGCATTATTCGCTACTCGGATATGCCAGTTGTAACCTCTATGGTAGGATAGGTCGTGTAACCCCTATGCGCAGTCGAGTCCTTGTGTGGTTCATATGAAACCATCTAGTGTTTGCTTTTGTTGTGTCTGGATGTAAGTCGTAATCTTCCTTCGGGAATGTGTAAACGACTACATCACCCCTTTGGATTTTAATGAATGTGTTTTGGCCTTACGGCCCTTGCATGATTTGATTTAGTGTCACACCCACCCCCTTACTAGGCACCCGTCTATCTTGCTTTCCCTCTTCCGAGTCATGAGACCTTTTACCGCTCCAACAGGATGCCTGTTGTAACCCGTACTGGTACCTCCACCCAGCAGCCCGAAGCCGGAGCATCCTCTCAGCCAGAGGCATGCCACGACCAAACCAACGACCAAGCTCCACCACCACCTCCTCCAAGCATGGACATGGCTCAGCTTCTCCAAGCCGAGAGGAATGCCAAGCCAACACTGCAGCTCTTCAGCTGATTGCTCAAGCTGTCACCAACAACCGCCAGCCGGCGGGGAATGGCAATGGACGTTCCTCGTTGGCAGAGTTCAAGAAGCATGCACCGCCAACCTTCATCGAGACTGCAGAACCCCTGGATGCAGATGACTGGGTCCGTTCCATTGAGGAAATCCTGGAACTAGTCGGATGCACCGAAGACCGCGAGAAGGTGGCTTATGCAGCCCACTGCCTCGGGGGAACTGCTAGAGCTTGGTGGGATGGATTCAAGGTCATGCATGCTGAACAAGACATCACTTGGGTTAACTTCAAGGCAGAATTCCGCAAGGCCCACATTCCTTCCGGAATCATGGCTATCAAAAAGCGTGAGTTCCGAGCCCTGAAGCAAGGTAGTGGCACTGTCAAGGAGTACATGCAGAAGTTCAGTATTCTGTCAAGGTATGCCCCTGAAGATGTCAGCACTGATGCTGCCAAAAGGGAGCGCTTCATGGAAGGCCTTAATCAGACTCTGCAATATTCGCTTGTCGTGTGCGATTGCCCGTCTTTCCCTGACCTGGTGAACAAGGCACTTATGCTTGAAGACAAGCGGCGTGCTTTGGAAGACACTCGCAAGCGCAAGTTGGTCAGTAAGGGAAGTTCCAGCAACCAGAAGCCTCGTCCGTGGCAGTCAGCCCCGGCCAAGCCAACCTATCAGCAGCCGAGAGCTCCTGCACCTCGTGCCAATCCTCAGCCTCAGCAGTATGCCAACCCCAGGCCAGCTTTCAACCCCAATACCAGTGGTGGCAACAAGATCAACACTCCAAACCAAGTCACTTGCTTTGGATGTGGTCAGCCCGGACACATCTCAAGGGTGTGCCCCAACAAGAAGCCTGATGCCCCGCGCCCCAATGCGCAGAACCAGGGACAAGGCCGTGGAATGCCACCAAGGAACCCAGCCCCTCACAATCCACCAAACTATGGGAAGGGGCGTGTGAATCACGTCACTGCTGAAGAAGCCCAGGAAGACCCGGACGTCGTGCTGGGTACGTTCCTTGTCAACTCAGCACCTGCAACTGTCTTGTTTGATTCTGGAGCAACGCATTCATTTGTCACTCAAAGATTTGCATTAAAAAGTGGCATGACCCCTACACCCCTGAATAACCCTATGGTGGTACAAACCCCCGGAGCCGAGATGAGAGCCAAGATAGGCTGTAAAGGAGTCAGTATTACCATTAATGGCGTAGACTTCCTAGCAGACCTTATCATCCTGAGATCGCAAGGCTTGGATGTGATCTTAGGGATGGATTGACTCAGTAAGCACCAAGGCTTGTTAGACTGTGCCAATCGGACAGTCACTGTGACCAATGACCAAGGAGTCAAAGTCAAGTTTGCCCCCAACTCCTCTTCCGCTCAAGCCGCTAAAGTCAACTGTCTGTCTGAAGTTGGGCTAGATCAAGTACCGGTGGTATGTGAGTATCCTGATGTCTTTCCGGATGAACTATCGGGAATGCCCCCTGACCGTGACATTGAGTTCATCATCGAGCTCGTGCCCGGAGCAGGACCCATCTATAAGAAGCCTTATAGAATGGGGACGGAAGAATTAGCCGAGTTGAAGAAGCAGCTAGAAGAGCAGCTAAGGAAGGGATTTATCCGCCCAAGTACCTCCCCCTGGGGATCTCCTGTTCTGTTTGTGGCAAAGAGGGACGGTACCATCCGCTTATGCATTGACTATCGTTCCCTCAATGAGGTTACAATCAAGAACAAGTACCCACTTCCCAAGATCGAAGATCTGTTTGATCAACTCAGCGGAGCCAAGGTATTCTCCAAGATCGACCTCAGATCTGGGTATTACCAGCTGAAGATCAGACCCCAAGATATTCCGAAGACGGCATTCGTAACCAGATATGGCCTGTACGAGTGCACGGTCATGTCTTTTGGGTTAACCAATGCCCCAGCTTACTTCATGTATCTCATGAATAAAGTCTTCATGGAATATTTGGACAAATTTGTTGTTGTCTTCATTGATGACATTCTTGTGTTCTCGAAGTCGGAGGAAGAGCACGAGCAGCATCTGAGGATGGTCCTAGACAAGCTTCGTGAGCACCAACTGTATGCCAAATTCAGCAAGTGTGAGTTTTGGCTGCATAAAGTTGGATTCTTAGGTCATGTCTTGACCGAGGAAGGATTATCTGTTGATCCTGCAAAAATCGAAGCTGTGACCCAATGGCAATCTCCAACGACCGTCAAGGAAGTTAGAAGCTTCCTCGGACTAGCGGGCTATTACCGCAAGTTCGTGGAAGGTTTCTCTAGCATTGCATGACCAATGACTCAGCTCCTCAAGAAGGACAAGAAGTTCGAGTGGACGCCAAAATGCGAAGAGAGCTTCCAAGAGCTCAAGAAGAGATTGACCACCGCCCCAGTTCTGGCAACACCTGATATTCACAAGGAGTTCGTGATATATTGTGATGCCTCTCGAACCAGATTGGGAAGCGTTCTGATGCAAGAAGGCCGCGTCATAGCATACCTCTCCAGGCAGCTACGACCCCATGAGGAGAACTACGCTACTCATGATCTTGAGCTAGCGGCAGTAGTTCATGCCTTGAAGACATGGCGGCATTACCTCCTAGGGAAACGGTGTGAGATTTACACAAACCACAAAAGTCTGAAGTATATTTTCACCCAAAAGGAATTGAACATGAGGCAGCGGAGATGGTTGGAACTCATCAAAGATTATGACCTCAGTGTTCAGTATCACCCTGGGAAGGCTAACGTGGTGGCCGATGCCTTAAGCAGGAAGGCTTGCTCTTTGAATGCCGTTATTCAAGAAAGGCAGCCAGCCTTGTTTAAGGAGATCGAACAATTCAGTTTGGAATTGGTCACCCCTGGATTTCTGGATCATTTGGAAGTCAGACCAACCCTGATGGACGACGTCAAGAAGGCTCAATATGGACACGCAAGCATCGAAGGCATCAAGAGGAAGATGAAGCTGGGCAAGGCCCCAGGATTCTCCGAAGACGAGCACGGGATTGTTTGGTACAAAGGTCGCCTCTGCGTACCAAACAACACAGAGCTGAAGACGCTGATTCTGCAAGAAGCCCACGACACTCCGTATTCCATCCACCCCGGAGGAACCAAGATGTACCAAGACTTGAAGGCACGATTCTGGTGGCACGGGATGAAAAGAGAGATTGCAACCTATGTTGCAAAGTGTGATGTGTGCCAAAGGGTCAAGGCTGAATATCAGCGACCTGCTGGATTGCTTCAACCACTCAAGGTTCCTGAGTGGAAGTGGGATAAAGTCGGAATGGACTTCGTCACTGGATTACCAAGGTCGAATAGAGGACATGACTCCATCTGGGTCATAGTCGATCATTTGACCAAGGTGGCCCATTTCATTCCTGTCAAGACCACTTATGATGGCAACCGGCTGGCAGCTCTCTACATCGACCGAATCGTAAGTCTTCACGGTGTTCCCAAGGAGATTGTGTCAGATCGAGGAACCCAGTTCACCTCAAGGTTCTGGAAGAAGTTCTAAGAAGCCTTGGGAACCAAGTTGTCTTTCACCACAGCTTTCCACCCACAGACCGGAGGTCAAACAGAGCGAGTCAATCAGATTCTCGAAGACATGCTCCGAGCCTGTGTCCTGGCATATGGAGCCAAGTGGGAAGACTGTCTCCCTTTTGCCGAGTTCTCCTATAACAACAGTTACCAGTCGAGCCTTCAGATGGCACCATTTGAGGTGTTGTACGGACGCAGATGTCGCACACCCCTCAACTGGTCGGAGACTGGAGAAGGACTAGTCTTTGGACCGGATAATCTCCGCGCAGAAGAAGAGCAAGTCCAACTAGTCAGAGAGCGATTAAAGGCAGCCAAGTCAAGGCAGAAGAGTTATGCCGACACTCGACGCCGAGACATGAGTTTCCATGTCGGGGACCATGTGTACCTGCGGGTAACTCCTCCGAAGGGAACCAAGCGTTTCCATGTCAAGGGGAAGCTCGCACCAAGGTTCATTGGACCCTTTGAGATCACTGCACGACGAGGAGAAGTGGCTTATCAGTTGGAACTACCACCTGAGCTATCCGATGTGCACAATGTATTCCATGTGTCTCAACTCCGGAAATGTCTCCAAGTTCCAGACAAGCCCAATCTCTACAAGGATGTGGATCACCAAGCCATTGATCTGCAGCCTGATTTGACCTACCGCGAGAAGCCCATTCGTATTCTGGACGAAGCGGAACGACGTACACGAAGCCGTACCATCAAGTATTTCAAGGTCCAGTGGAGCAACCACACCGAAGCAGAAGCAACCTGGGAACGAGAAGACTATCTTAGATCCGAGTTTCCCGACCTCTTTTAAGCCCTAGTTTAGGAATCTCGGGGACGAGATTCTTGTAAGGGGGGTAGGTCTGTCACACCCTGCATTTTGTAATATGTTATTTGTATCTTTGAAGCATGAAAATTTGGACCAGCAAATTTTTTTAGCATCATTTGGCTTTTATTTGGAATTGAGTTTTCTTCATTTGCTTTTTCATGTGCTCATTAAAGTCAACTATGACCTCTTGTAGATTTCATCTCCATACCCAAAACTTCTGCCCAATGATCATGCCAAGTGTTATATAACAGTATAGTATTTTCTTACAAAATTATTTTGGCCAAAAAGTATTTTTATAAATTTAGTTTTCCAAAAACCCCTGAATTGAGATTTGCACTGCAAGTACTTGATTTAGGGTGAGAAAATTATTTCAAAAGGTTTATTTGAGACCTAGTAGTCATAGGACTCCCAGAAACCACAAGGGTATAATTTTAAAAGTTATTTTCCTATTTTATTTAAAAGCTTTTTCTTAAGGCCAGACATGGTCTTTAATAGGGAAAAATTATTTAACTATTTCAAAAATATTTTCCAAAATTCAGAGAGACTGAGAGGACATATATTGTCCATATATAAGAGTTTCAACACTTGGTCATGTTCAAAATAATGGGCTAAACCCTCTAAAACCCTTTCTGGATATTTCAAGCTTTTGAAATATTTACAAAGGGAATTTTCTCCAAAAATTCCAGGGAAATTCTATCATGTCATATATGACATATTTGATGATCTTGCCAAGTCCCATGCCTTGGGAAGCAAGAAAACATCCTCAAACCCCTTCATAACCATTCTGTCCATATTTGAAGTTTGAGCAACTTTACATTGCCAACCTTGTCCAAATGCTCTCAAACTTGGTGCACATGCTAGAATGACCTAATAAGGCATCTAGACCAAATGGCACAAGAATTGGAATAGAGCAACTTGATCTGATCACCTCAAGACCCTTTCTGTTCAAATGCAAATTTGAACAACTTTACATTACCAACTTTTTATCTGGAGCTTCAAACTTTGTGGGCATGATCAATACCCCAAATGATGATGCTACACCAAGTGGTGCATCAAGGGGAGATGATTAGCTTGACTCAATCAAGATGAAACTGTTTCTGTTGATTTCTAGGGTTCACCAAAGTTACATTGGCTAGTTTATTCAAATGAGCCCAAATTTGGTGAAGCACCCTATTTTCTCATGTCTTTCAACCCTGCTAAGTGCCATGTCAAGTGGAATTCATTTACTTGACCAAACACTGATCAAACACCTTCTGCAGAATTGCTAAAACCTCCAACTTGATCACTTTTACTTTTCTCCATGGCCTCAACTTCTTACCACATGCTCATTGAGTTACCAGCTACCTCCAGTAACTCCCCCAGCACCCCAGCTCCATGATTGAGGGGTGAAACCCCTGTTTTACCTTGCTGTACAGCAAGCTTTCACCATTTCACCAACACTCTCACTCTCTCTCAGCATCTCCAGGGCATCCAAGGCCTCAGGCCCTTTCTTTACTCCTCCCTCAACGTGCTAGACACTGCTGGACACATTGGGTTTGACCAGGACGGCGAGAGCGCGGCGATGCCAGCCATACGCACGCTCTGGAGCGCGCAACAGTGCAGACCAGCACTGTAGCTTCGACCAATCGGCCTCCCCCGACAGCCTCGGGCCTCCCCCTCACGCCAGTCGAGGCCCCTCGACGTCCGCGACCTCCCCGGCGCTGTCCCCCCTCCTCCTGCGCCCTCCAGTGGCCGTCGTCGCACGCGCGCTGGCCGCCCGCGGCGGCCACTCCTCTGCCTCGCACGCGCGCACTCCTCTGACGCTCCCCCGCTCCTCTTTTCCCCTCAGCTGGACGTGGAGCTAGTCCACGGACCTCCCCGGCGTGATCCCAGGCTCCAGAACCCCTCCTAGCCTCGCCTGCAACCTCACCGGCGCACGGGTCCACGGTGGACCATGGGCGCGGCTATATAAGCCCCTCCCGAGCCTCTCCAGCACCATCAACGGCCTCACTCCACTCCACTGAGCCCCCCAGCACCTCCAGTTCGACCCCAAGAGGTCCCAGTGCTCGGGATCGACCGGAGCGCCGCCGCGTCGGGCCGCCGGCGATCTCGTGGTACGGGCCTCCCCTGCCTCTCCTTTCACCTGTTTCGGAACCACCGAGCCACCCTGACCCTTTCCCCCCTATTTCCCCCTCCGTTTGCAGTCGGAAACGACCAGAGCATCAACCCTCCGACGAGCTTCCGCCGTCCCACCTCGCCGCCGGTGAACCAGACCTCCCCGCCGTGCTGCACCACCACCCCTGCATCCGCGACACGACACTGAGCTCATCCCTGCCCTCCGTTGCCGTCGCCGTGGCCGGAATCCTCGCCGGTGAGCTCGCCGTCGCCGTGGCCGTGGGTTAGAGATGACAGGCGGGCCCCGCCTGTCATCCCCTCACCTCTCTCCCCCTCCTCTGTGCCACTGACCCACGGGCCCCGCCCGTCAGGTTTGAAAACCTAACGTGCGCGCGCAGGCTCCCGTGCGGTTGGGCTGGACCGCATGGGCCGTGCACTGTGGACCCCTCTGGCCCAGTGCACAGGACCCTTTTTCCTTTTTCTTTTCTGTTAATGTTTTAAACATTTCTACAGAAAAGAATATTGATCCAAATTAAATATTTCCAACTCCTAAAATCTTGTAATATTCCAACCTATTTAATGGTACCACTTTCATTCAAATCCATGAAACCTTGCTGTACTGTTCAAATTTAAATTCAAATTTGGGCAGTAATACTCCTGTTCTAAAATCAGTAGATTCCATTCTGTAACTCCAAAACTCCAACTAAGATTTTTCCCCATCTTAGAAATCCCTCTAGTATTTGACAAAAATGAGTTGACATTTTTCTGAGCACTTTGATTTTTCTGTTTTGTTTGTATTCTTATTTTCCCGTGGTTATTATGCGACGTATAGATCCCGTATTTGACGAAGTTGCTGTGGAAGAAGAAGGAAAAGGATTTGAAGACTTTGAAGACCAAGCCAATCCAGGCAAGCAGCCCTTTGACCATGATACACTTGTTCTCGGAACCCGTTTGTTTCCGATGCATGATGATAGGGTTACGATGGTAACCCAGATGAACCACCACATGATGCATGCTTTATTGTTGATCTTGCTATATGCTAGATGACATGCAAAGTAGTTGGTCATGATGCTTATATGATGCATGTGTGATTTGAACCCTCGTAGTTGAAATCTTTGCATGAACCCATCGGGTGCCCCTAATGCCCGAGGGTGATGATGTGTTAGGTCATCACTTGAGAAAGAAGTGATGTGCCGGTAATATCATGTGCATGGTGGAACGATGGATTAGATTTATGTGTGACTACCGTCCCAACCAAACATGTGCAACCACCCTACCCCTTATGGGACGGGGCTTTATTGATTACTTAGGTCGATACTAGCATGGTGCCCGCATTACTAGTGACGGGAAGACTTGAGGTCTTTCCCGGGACGGGGTCGTGCTTGGATAGACGACCATGACTGTTTTCACAGGGCACCGGACACACCGTTGGTCCCTTAGGGTACGCGTGACATTGAATTTGGGCAAGTCCCGTGATCTATTGTTTGTACCCGAGGGCCGTGTACCAACGAGTGGACTCTATGTTAGTGTCGTCTAAGGAAAGGTAATGACCGGGTGCTTACCCCGGGTACTTGAGGTACCGCGGGTCGTGGATGACACGGAAGTTCCCCGGATCTTGTGGGTAAAGTGCGCAACCTCTGCAGAGTGTAAAACTATTCGAATAGCCGTGTCCACGGTCATGGACAGTTGGGTGGTGCTACTTAAACTATGTCCAGAATTTTACTTCATCGGTGATAGTATGTGTGTGATAAGTCAAGGTGGTGACTTGACTCGATGAGATGAATCATATTCATGTTGATATCGGTAACCTGTCTTCAAGGTTACGCGAGGTTATTGATGCATTAACTTGATTGTAGAATATTTGTTCTAGCCTTGCTAGATTGATCATTATTATTCAAATGCACTGTTACTTTGAACCACATCATGGGTTGCTTGCGAGTACATTCAAAGTACTCATTGGCTTGCCACTGGTTATTTAATTGGCCAGGCATGGAAGAACAAGATTATGAGGAAGAGTTCTTTGGAGACGAACATGCGAACTAGGACGCTATCCCAGTCAGAATGCCTGTAGGGTTAAGGCAGATGGCATGGGTTCTACCCGTTTATCGAAGACTTCCGCTATTTGAGTTATTTGCTATTCAGCCCGTGAGGCTCTGTCTATGTAAGACTTGGCCATAATGGCCATAATTCGTGTAAGACTATTTGTATGGATGTAAGACTCTTGTTATTTCAGCTTCTGTGTGTTCAGTGAGCATTGATATCTGGGATCACTGTACACGTGCATTCGGTGATCTCGACTTCTAAGTCGGGGTCCCCACACATGTATTCCATCCATCCGAAAAAATGGATGGGTCCAGGAGTATTTCAGTTCTAGATACATCCTTTTTTATCCATTTCGGCAACATGTAATCCGGACGGAGGGAGTATGGTGTAAGAGTTAGGGATACGACAGGACAACATAGTAAAAAACACTAGTTGAATGTAAAACTGTATGCTAGCGGAATACGTACCTAAAAACTAAGGCAACATACACGTGTATGATTGGGAAACTAAGATGGCATTGCAACAGAGCACTAGAACATCACTTCAATGTAAAAAAACATGGTATGGTAGACAGATGAAGTACATACTGATGAATAACAATGCATAAGATATTCAGTAGCATGATGTCCAAATTAAGCAGATGGCATTGCGATAGAGTAGAATGACAGTACTTGAATTTGAAAACATGTTATCATGAATGGAATAGGTACTGAAAAACAGGAAGGCATTACATATTTACATGCATGATCAGCATGCTAAGCACATAGCATTGCAACAGAGTAGATACACTCCAGGACATTATATGCATGTTGTACTCATATCACGGGCCAAGTTAGAGCAAGGACCTTGTGGGGTGAAGATGATTCAACATCTTTCTGCAAGTCTTCTGAAGAACTACCTTTACATGTTCCATCATATTGGGTATCATTGACATCAAGTTTATTGGCCTTTACATTGCTCCGTGAGGTTCTTGTGGATATATCAGTGTGTGCAATTATATATGACATGCATGGAAGACAACTAGTAGTTAGATTTATGTAATGAGTGCCTCTAGGAGACGTCATAAATAGTAGGACTGGGGTTAACTAGCAGCAACAGGTCTCAAAGACTAAAGGGAGAACACATATGAAAGCTACAGGATATGTATCGTTTGTACTCGAGATTAACTAGATGGCACACAAAAGTTTTAAAGAACAACATAGGTAATACTAGAAGTGGTATAATACTATAATCACCAGCCTGTGGGATAGCATTGGCTGATGGATGATAACTATGGAACAACGTTACCTAAAGAACAAGTATCTTAGCTGAACTATGGAACATCGTTAACTCCTGAACAAGATCCGTAAGAGATCAGCATGAATATATAGTGAAATGTGATAATCTATTTTCCATGCTTAGATGAATAACAAAGCCATAAATGTTGCGCACAAGTAAGATGAGGGTACAACCTATCTAGCCGCCATCCATAGGAGTGAGCATCATGTGCTGACTTGTCGATGGCCCTGCAGTTGTTGTGGCTGTCCATGTCGGGCACGTGCATTCGATGCAGGGAACTGTTGAGTGGGGACTATAGCTCCCTTCTGGTGTATGCTTCCCTTGTTGGAGCAGTTACGGTGAGTTGGAAGACGGTGTGGCTGAAGATGCAGATAACGCATAATGTTAAGAACGACACATCTCTTTGATCTGAAGAAATACACTAAGAGATCAACATCAAGGTACGAGAGTGGTCACACGTCTGTTGACTGAGACTAAATTGGGGTCATACGATTTTATTTTATTTTGGTACTGTCCGATCTACGCCGGATGGCTTGATGGCCATCTTGTTCCTCCCGGCTGACACTGTTAGGAATCTTCCCTAAAGAGCCAGCGACCAACGGCAGAGCAGCTTGCCGGCCGTCTGTGGCCCCGGCCAAAACCCCGCTCCCCGCCCCACCACACTGCCGTGGTTGCACCGCCTCGGGCCAATCCACAAAGACTCCCCGTCATCCAAATCCGGCGGCGGAAGTACCTTGAACCCACGCAACTCTAAAATAGCCATCTAAGAGCTGCTTCCGCGGTGAACTTGTGGCCTCGTACCCTTACGTTAGACACCAGCCAACCGGGAGCCTAGGAGCTCTGCCGCCACGAGGGGTGCTGCTTCCCATTGGGAATCGATTGGCCTAGAATAAAAATTCAAACAACTGACGCCTAAATAAAGTAATTTCAGATGAGGGTGCGACATATATGGCGGCATGGTGAAGTAGGCAGGTACAACTGCCGAGTCGGTGAGGTCGGCGCGGTTGCGGTGGCCACCGGCGGCAGGGAAACAACGATGTCGCAACGGTCGACGGCTACGGGGAAGGAGCGCTGGGACTCTGGATGGATCCAAAGTTGGAGCCACTCCGGCGCTGTGAACAACGACGGGGGTGAATCGGCTCCGGTACGGTTCACGCGGCCGTCGTCGAGGCAGCTCCAGCAGCACGGAGTAAGAGGCACACGCCCAGTGGACAACGACAAATGGACAACGTCTCCGGCATTAGGGAGGAGGGCGGCTGTGAAATTGGTGTAGTGGGGGGCGCCATGGAGAAGGGGCTGAGGTTTCGCGGCTCGGGAGAAGGGATCTTCCGGGGAGAAGGTGATTTGGCGTCCACGAGGTATGAATGGGGGGGGATTGGGAGGGGAGTGGAACCATGTACGCATTTGTCTGAAATGTGAGGGGGAATTATAGTTCTACCCTTGCCTTTAGGCTTCTCGGCTTGGGTCTGTGTACTAAGGGTCGGAGATAGTAGAGTAACTTTGCTTCTCCCCAAATAGTCGACGGGAGCGATTTCGGGCGAGGAGGGCACGTTTTGAAATATAGTGGGCGCGAGCGATTTCGGGCGAGGAGAGCGTGTTTTGAAATAGTGTGCGCGAGCTATTTCGGGCGAGGAGAGCGTGTTTTTCCGACCATGGTTTATGAATTATTCGGCACATGTCATTTCGGCCGAGGAGAAGGCGCGCTTGGATAAAGTTATGAACCAACCCTCGATGCACAACGGGCCAATTAATGCGTCTCCCACATAGGACGGTAATTTCGCGTCTCCCATTTATTTGCTCGGGTGAATTCCACTGAGAAGAGGATGTTTAACGGTTTGTTGAAAATTTGGGAGAACGAGCATCCACGTCTACCTTACCAAGTTGATTCGAATCAAATTTAGAAATATTAGCTTGCCACATCTTTTTTAGATGGAGAGATGATGCTCAGGAGTAATGTGTTTTTACATGCTCGTTGCTAGCGATTTACTATATGAAAAATAGTTGACCCACTCAAAAACGGGAATCAAACCCAAAATGAAATATCTTGATTCAATGAAATAGCTCGTTCACCAGGTCAAAATAGTGAACTAAATCCAAAATTGAACACCTCAATCGAATAGCATGTTGTACAGTATTATAGTACTCCATGAACATGTTGAAAGTCAAGTTAATGAACTTGTCGGATTTAGGGCTCCGCAAAACCCAAGAAGTTCGAACACAGGGGCGTGAACGACGATCTCTCCCACTCGCGTCTACCTAGCGTCTCGCTCTTGTCTCGGTGGAAGGATTCAAGCAAACAACAGATAGAACACACAAGAGTTTACCCAGGTTTAGGCCACCATCTGGTGTAAGACCCTACTTCCTGCTTTGGTGGATTAGCCTCGGGCGAGCTAGGATAGGAGCTAGTACAATGGTTCCTGGGCTCAGGAGGTGAGCTCAGGAGGCTCAGGAGGCAAGTGCTCTTGCTCCTTGTGTGGTGGCTGAGTGTATGGTTCGATCCCCCTCTTACAGTGGGAATCCTAGCTACTTATATAGGCGGCCACGGTCCTCTTCCCCCAAAATGTTTAGGTGGGAAGGGATCCCACAACGGCCATTTTTGAGCGGGAACACAAGGACGTTCCTATCCTGACAAAAGTGGTCTTCGCCTACAAAAGGATCAGGTGGTGACACGGTGGTGGGCTCGACGGTTGCATCCTCCTTTTCGTCCTTGCGGTCTTCGGTCTTGTTGCACCAAAGGGGAAACCTTTGCGCCGCTCCTTGGGAACCAGCGGCTGCGCTGTCCCCTTTGCACCGAAATGGCAACTGCGTCGTTGGCGGACGCTGGCACCCGCTGGCGCGGTGCATCACTGCTGACATCACTGCCTCCTCCTGAGGCAGGCCTGTCCTTGGTTTCTCCACCCCTCCGAAGCACCTTGCTGAGGCCGCTCCCGAGGAGGTCTTGACATTGTTCTCCTCGCGAGGCTTAGCTCCCTCGCGAGGGTCTTGGACAGCTGGTCGATCAGTTGGGCCATACCAAGCCAGAGTAGGAGCGCGTCGCGGCCCGCAGACATGCAAGTCTCGGTACGCTGGTTCCCAGGACACCGACAGTATCCCCCGGGCTCAAGGCGCGCGCGCAGTTGGCTTCGGGGCGAAGCCTTTGCCAAGGACGAAGCGCCGCGGGCCCCAAAAAGGCTGCAGGCCAGGCTGGCGCGTGACGGTTGGATGGGACACGGGCGACCCCGCTCCCCACGCCGTCTCGGCAACCGTGTGTCTTGACAAAAAGGGGCCTTCTCTGCTGGGGGAGTTATCGCTCTCTTTCCTCCCTGCTCAGATTTCTCCCCCTTACGCGTCCTGCCTTCCTGAATTGCAAGCGTCCTTCGGCTCCCTCAACCATGGCGAAGAGGAACAAGAGTGCCATGCCGGCGTCTGGATCTGCTTCTTCCCTTGATGTGGCGCTTCAGGAGTCCACCATCACCAGGGAGGAGGACTACTCAGAGGTCCAACCTTTCCTGTCGAGCACCCACAACGAGCACAGCCCGACGCGGATCTGGGCCGGATCCACCATGGCGTGGACCCTGTCGAAGTCATGCTACCCCTTCTTCCTCCACAGCATCTCCGTGGGGCTCGTGCCACCATTCTCCAAGTTCTTCTACGCCATCCTGGAACATTACCAGGTGCATGCTCTTCACATCCAGCCTCGCTCCATCTTCGTCCTATCGCTCCTCGCCTTTTACTGTGAGGCACTTGTGGGGGTGAGGCCGACTGTTGCCCTCTTCCGCTATTTCTTCTCCATGCACTGGTACGACAATGGCCCGTGCTCGGGCTGCGTTTCCTTTGTCTTCCAGCGCCAGGGCTGTCGGCTGATGACGGCCAGGAAGAAGATAGAGTCCCACCGGAAGGGGTGGGTCTATCTAGATCCCCAGCGCGTCCATCCTCTGCTGGCGCATCCTACCGCCCGTCTGGCGAAGCACGCCGGCTGGAGCTATGCTCACCGACCCCCTCGCCGGGCTTGTCCTGGCAAGGATTGAGGCCGACCTGAGCTCGAGGCTCGAAGGGGGCCAGATCGTGAAGGAGTTCTTGAGGCAACGTCTGGCTCCGCTGCAGGCTCACTCGCGACCCATGTGGGATCTGATGGGCGACGACGACATGCTTCGGTTGCACCCAGGGGTGCTGGCCGAGGATGATCTGGACTTCACCTCGAGAACTCTCCTAGGGATGGTTCCGGAGGATCTCCCCCGAGCCTACCTGCCGCTGTACAACCGCCCTAACAAGGCCGAGCTATTGAAGGCCGTGTCGGGTTTTGGTGCGTCCGTGGGCACTCCGCCCACGTTTGACGTGTCTTCTGGTGCCGACGACGAGAGCGATGAGGGGGGCTTGGAGGATACTCTGGACGACGAGGGGGACTCCTTTGAGGCATTCGCCGGAGCAATGACGCCAGGCGCAGGTGCCGCCGGACGGTCCCAGGCAACCACTCCACGTCGATCCAGACGCGCTGCGTCCGGGGGAAGCAAGGTGGCGACACCACCGAAGAGTATCGTGCTAGTGAACCCGGCGACCGCGGCCGCGCCCAAGACTGTGGCCTCATGCCTCGCCCAGGCCCGGGCTATCGGCACGCCCAGGGTGCCAGCAGCTGCTGCTGACCTGCCGGCGAAGAGAAGGGCGCGCCTCGCCTCCGACGAGTAAGTGTGCAATTTCTCGCTCATCCTTAGTTGTTGTGTCCATGATGTGCTTTCCCTGACGCAGCAGCCTGGGAGGTGTGATGAAGAAGGTGAAGGGGGAGGTCACGCCGTGATGCCCTGCTCCTCCGGCTGCCGATGCGACCCCGGGGAAGGATGCCGCGGTGCTGGGTGCCCCGGTCGACCAGGCCACCGAGCATGCGGCGATGGTGTCGCTCGAAGACGTCCCCGCCTCCGGCGAGGTTGCCGTGGCTTCTGGTCTGGCTGCTCTGGCGAGGGGGGCCGGAGCCCCCGAGCCCTTGGTCGAGCAGTCGGCCTTGTCGGTGCCCGTGCGCCAGCTGGCGCAGCCTGGTCATGAGACCTTGGAGGCTGCCTCCGCCGCGCTGGGTTGTCTTCGCGCTGATCTACAAGATGGTGATGGCCACCTGACAGAAGGGCGCCTGGGGCTGATCCGCGGGTGGCTCCTGGCAGAAGAGTCTGCGCGGACCTCCTGGGATCAGGCCTCGGCTATTGCTGCCAAGGGTCGAGAGGAAGCTACGGCGGCCACGTGGGCTGGCGACACCGTGCGAGCCGATGACGCGTCCTTCGAGAAGCGCTGCCTCAAGGCGGAGAGCGAGCTGGAGGCCCTCCGCGAGGAAGGTATCGGGCGCGCCCTGGAGCTCAAGAGGTTGGAGAAGGAGCTCGAGGCGCAGAAGACTGAGACGTCCCGGCTGCAACAGGAGCAGCTTGCTGATCGCACATCCCTAGAGAAGCTGAAGGTTGAAGTTGAGCAGGCCAGGGTGACCCAAGCCGCTCGCGACAAGGAGGAAGCCCTTGCGGCCTCGGCAGTGGAGAGTCCCGAGGCCCTTGTCGCCTTTCACCTTGAGGCCCGCAAGGCGCTGCATGCCGCCTACGAGGAAGGGTTCAAGGAACCGCTGGCCGCCCCGGAGGGAGGCCCTGTCGGGCTCCTTGCTGCACTTGTTGAGTCCCTGCGCGATGTAGCGGCCGCAATTGGCCAGTTAGCCGACGTCGAGAGCCGCACGCTTCTTACCTTGGTCCTGACATAGGTGTGTAGCCACCTAAGTCTTCACGACCCCACCCTTGACCTGGCCTCGCTGTCCGGGCCCGTGACCGAAGTCATGGAGGGCACGGCTGCCAAGGCCCTGAGGGTGAAGGTCACGTCATTGGTGGAGGCGTTCCTCCAGGCCACTGCTACTGCAGCCGGGGAGGTGGAGACCGGTGATGACACGCTCGGCAATGCTTGATCCGTCCTGTTCAGAGAGAGAAGTGGGAGTGCTTCAGGGAGGCGTAAGAACTTTGTTTGAATTTGAAAAACTCGGTGTTATTGTAATAGCTAGATGTCTTCCATGCTTGCTTCCTTTCATGTTTGCTTAGGTGCTCTGCATCGGCAGGGCCCAACCTCGCGTATCCTTGATCGCCATTGAGCCCTCCGGATGACCGGGGTTACCGCAGTAACTAGACTCAAGGGATGAGGGGCTACGTGGCCAGTGAGGCCCTTGGGTCGCGATGCCCAAGGGTCCCCCTTGACGTTCAAGCAATCCCGTTTTCGTTCTGCGTCGGCAGGGCCTAACCCCGCGCATACCTCGATCGCCATTGAGCCCTCCGGGTGACCGGGGTTATCGTCATAACTAGAATCAAGGGATGAGGGGCTACGTGGCCAGTTAGGCCCCTGGGTTGCGATGCCCAGGGGTCCCCCTTGACATACGAATGGCTCTCATGAAGGAGAACAAGCACCATACCTTGACCACGAGCCTTCGCCTGGGATGGGGGCACGAGAAGGCCAGGTGTCTGGGCACCTGGTAGGGTGGCGTCCGCCAGGCGTGACCTGAGAATAGCCCCCGTGCCTAGCCCGCCTCGCGACACCCATCCAAGGAGAAGCTGTGAGCGTCGTGAGCTGAAAAGCTCCCTGAGGTTGGTGCGACCACTGGGGGCCACCCTCGGTTGTTTATAACTAGCGCGGAGCATAGAGCTACCACACTTGCGCGGAGTGTGGGCATAACCGTTCCTCGGTCATAGCGGCCAGTGCGAAGCTTGGTTCTTCCACTGGATCGTGGGCATAACCGCTCCTCGGTTGGATCTGCCAGCGCGGAGCTTGGTACTTCCACTGGACCGTGGGAGGGAGCCTCCCACCGGGAGAGACTTCGGGGCATGTACAACCCCGTCCTAACACGTGGCTTGCATGGTAGGACAGCCAAGGTGTATATGGGCCCTCCTCGAGACGAGCTGAACGACTCTGAGGAAGTTCTCGTGAGCTTACGCATCACCCACGAGACCCTACCCTGAGGCGGGTTGCGCTTGAGTCTTCTTCTGCAAAATGTGAAAAGAGAGGTGTTGTGTCGACCTGCGCCGAGTGCATCTCTAGAGGGTATCGCATGAGAAGGCCTCAGCACCAGCGACCCCAGGAGGTGACGTCACGGGAATGGCTCGCGAGACAGAGCTCAGCCACTGGATTTGTCAACGCTGCAGGGACGGACCCGAGATCCAAAAGAAAAACAACCGGCGTGTGGTTCACGCGTGAGCGAGGCACCTGCCACGGGCCCCTACTTACCCATTCATGATTAGCCCATGCGAGAACAAGGCACCAAGGACCATGGGAGGTGACGTCATGGAAATGGCTCGTGAGATAGAGCTCAACCCTTGGGTTTAGCAACACTGCAGGGACGGACCCGAGCACAGACGCCGTTCCAGTCCTTAATCATGGGGCGGTCGCGAGTGGGCTCACAAGGGCTCATGACCTTAGTGGCGGTGAGGACGCCGAGCATGTAGATAATGCGAATGGAAAGAAACATCTAGCCTTGATCATGCAAAATGGGGGATAACCGCGGGGGAACAGCCCCCAGCGGTCCGAGGATCATGCAGCCCGAGAGGCGCCCTCGATTGGATACCTGAAATGTCACCTGATACTTGTCGAAGAAGAGTTGGGGTAGCTAAAGACGCGAGCCGTGCGGGTCGCTCCCGAGGATCGTCGGGCTCCTGAGGCCCAGGGGCTCTGGAGGCTCTCAGTGGTCGCGCGGATCCGGTTCTCGCTCCTTCCGGACCGCGTGCCACTGAGCCTGCCGAGCCCCCAAGGCCTGCTACGCGAGATGCTGGAATGTGGCAGTTGCGTTGCGGAAGCCGAAGAGTGTGCGGACGTAGCTGCAGGGGAGGGCCCTCCTCTGGCCGACCGCCGTCAGCCAGAAGGGCTCCTGAGAGGCGGCTCGGTTGAGACCCGCGATGTCGACGCAAACGCGGAAGCGGTCGATTGGGCTGCGAGCGGGTGAACTTGGGGTTGTGAGGTTACGCCCATCGCGGATGAGTCTTGCGTACTGAAGTTCCTCGGTAACTTGGTCGATGAAGTCCTGAGCCCCCAGCGCAGAACGGTTCACGCCGGGCTCACAAAAACGCGCGTCAAGACACGCTTGTAGGTGGTGCTCGAGCACCTCCCTCGAGACGCCGGTCAGCCCGGAGACACTCCAGAGGAGAGCCCCCGAGCCCATCATGAGAGGGGCGTCGAGCGCCCCTCCCTATGCAAGGATGGAAGGCACCTCGTCAGCAGGCGCAGGTCCTGAGGCCAAGCCGTCGGGAGCCCCTGCGTCCTGAGGTCCGTTGACGGGTAGGTTCTTCTTCTTCATGGGGGCGGTCTACAGGGGGAGGACGGCCCCATCCTCATCGGAGCATTCGACCGCCGCGGTCTGGTAGGCACACTCCAGGGAACGCACCGCTTCCTTCTCGTCGGAGGCGATCGTGATGACTCCGCCACTCCCGGGCATCTTGAGGACGTTGTAGCCGTGATGGGTCGCCGCCATTAACTTGGCGAGGGCAGGATACCCAAGGATGGCATTATGCGGGAGGTGGATGTTGGCGACGTCGAAGTCGATGAGCTCGGTGTGGTAGTTGTCGCGGTCATCGAAGGTGATGGGGAGGCGGACCTGCCCCATCGGGAGTGTGGAGCCATCCGTGACTCCGTAGAATGGCTTGGTCGGGTGGAGCTGATCGTAGGGAACCTGGAGCGTCTCGAATGTCTAGACGGAGAGAACATTGAGTCCTGCTCCGTCGTCGATGAGGGTCTTGGTCACGAGGACGTTGCTGATGGTCGGGGTGCAGAGCATCGGGAGGGCGCCTGGGGCCGCAATGCACTTGAACTGGTCCTTGGGGTCGAAGGCGATGACTTGCTTGGTCCACCTGAGGTTGTGCGCGGCGTCAGGCCTGGGAAGCGCCGCGTTCACCTCACGGGAAAACTGCTTGAAGATGCGGTGGGAAGCTGGGGCATGGGCTCCTCCTAAGATGCATGGAACTGCACGCGGCTCCTGGAAGCCCCCTGCCCCGTCTCCCCGGCGGTCGTTGTCATTCCTCCTTGGCGGTGGTGGCAGCGGAGGCAGGCCTCCATTGCCCTGAGGGCGACCCTCACGAGGCTGGTCGCGCCAGGGGGCGTCACGAGGCTGCTCCTGCCAATGGTCTTCACGAGGCTGCTCACGCCACCCTTGGCGCAAGTTCCTGCCATCCCAACGTCCTCCTCCTCGGCCTCCCCACAGTCGTAGCCACGGTTGTCACGCTCAGGGCGCTACCCGATGCGCCCGCCGCGCATCGCCCTCAGCTCCTGGCAGTCGTTAGTGTTGTGGCTGTGGACATTATGGAAGACACAGTATGGTCGGTTGTCTGTGAGGAGGTCATCATAGCCGCGGCCACGCTTCACTTCTAGCTCCGCAGCCAGCACGGCGGGTCCCTTGCGCTTTGATTCCTTGGCCTTGGTCTTCTTATTGTCCGCCTCCGCCTCAGGCAGCTCCTGGAGGGAGAGGCATCCTTCCTCTGCCCTGGCGCACTTCGCCGCGAGCTTGAACATCTCGAGGGCTGTGCACAAGTCTTCGTGAATGGCGAGCTCCTCCCTCATCCTGACATCACGGACGCCGTCGGAGAACGCGGAGATGATGGCCTCGTTCGAGACCCTGGGGATCCGGAGGCGCATGGTGTTGAAGTGTTGGATGTACTTTTGCAGGGTCTCTCCCGGCTGCTGCCTCACGCGGCGTAGATCAGCAGCTGCCGGGGCTCGATCGCGGGTGCCTTGGAAGTTGGCGACAAAACGCTCGCGAAGCTCTTCCCAGGAAGAGATGGATCCCACGGGGAGGTTCTGGATCCAGGAGCATGCGCCGTCCTTCAGTGCCATGGGGAACCAGTTCGCCATGACCTGCTCGGTGCCGTTGGACGCCTCGATGCTCCGCTCGTAGAGTTGGAGGAACTCCGTGGGGTCGGTGGTGCCGTCATAGCGCGGAGGCAGCCACGCTCATGATCGTAGGCGCCCCCTGCGCCTGCGGTGCTGGTTCTTGGGGTGCTAGCGCCACCACCTCCAGTGGCGCGAGGTCTGGGTGCTGCGGACCAAGAGGCCCGCGAGCCCCTGCATGGGGATGCGGAATCACCTGGCAGCTCTCCTCGTCATGCGCATGAGCTCTGCGGGGTTGCTCACATCGAGGGGCCTAACGTCGGAACTCCTGGCCGGCGCGGTGGAGTGAAGGCGGAGCCGGGACCCCGTGGCCTTCGTTCCCCGTCGGGGGCGACGGAGGACGTGAGGAGTGCGTTGGTGCAGGTGCTTCTCCAGCGGCGTTGACGAGCTCGGTGATGCGAGCCACTCGTCGTAGAGGTCATCCGTCGGGCGGTAGCGCAAGAGCTCCTGCACCATTAGTAGCGCAGGTTGCTGGTAGACCGGCCCGCGGCGGACTAGCGAGGACGACGCCGCGACCGACGAGGGTGAAGGAGTTGCCGTGGGGCCATCCCGCCGCACGGACGGTGGCAGCGACGAGTCCTGCTGCTCGTGGACGGCCAGGTCGGTGACGGCGTTGGCGACCAATGAGTTGGGGTGGAGCGGCGCACCGTTGCCCGCGGGCGCCGTCCGAGCGATTTTCGCGGCGCGGCGGGCGGCGCGAGCTCCGCGTGTTTCCACCATGGCTATGGAGCGGAGTCGGTGACGAGAACGCGACGAGGTCGTCGGAGAGGCGAGATTTCGACACGCCCCCTACCTGGCGCGCCAAATGTCGGATTTAGGGCTCCGCAAAACCCAAGAAGTTCGAACACAGGGGCGTGAACGAAGATCTCTCCCACTCGCATCTACCTAGCGTCTCGCTCTCGTCTCGGTGGAAGGATTCAAGCAAACAACAGATAGAACACACAAGAGTTTACCCAGGTTCGGGCCACCATGTGGTGTAAGACCCTACTTCCTGCTTTGGTGGATTAGCCTTGGGCGAGCTGGTATATGAGCTAGTACAATGGGTCCTGGGCTCAGGAGGGTAGGAGGCAAGTGTTCTTGCTCCTTCTGTGGTGGCTGAGTGTATGGTTCGATCCCCCTCTTACAGTGGGAATCCTAGCTACTTATATAGGCGGCCACCTGCCTCTGCCCCCGTAATGTTTAGGTGGGAAGGGATCCCACAACAGCCATTTTTAAGCGGGGACACAAGGACGTTCCTATCCTGGCAAAAGTGGTCTTTGCCTACAAAAGGATCAGGCGGTGACACGGTAGTGGGCTCGATGGTGACATCCTCCTTGTCGTCCTTGCGGTCTTCGGTCTTGTTGCACCAAAGGGGAAACCTTTGCCCCGCTCCTTGGGAACCAGCGGCTGCGCTGTCCCCTATGCACCGAAATGGCAACTGCGTCGCTGGCGAATGATACGTCCAAAACGTATCTATAATTTTTGCTTGCTCCATGCCTCTTTTGGGTGATATTGCTATGATATTTATACACTTCCATACACTTTTGATCATATTTGGACTAACCTATTAACTCAGTGCACCCCAGTGCCAGTTTCTGTTTTCGGCTGTTTTTGTATTTTAGGTTTTCACATTACGAGAACTGCCAGGAAAAATCCAGAAAAATTATAGAAAAAATCAGCGTTCCAGAAACTACCGTGCGCTCGAAGGACAGCCGGGGGGGGGGGGG
>LR738713.1:548766271-548777953 GCA_902687465.1 Secale cereale | reverse complement strand
CTCCAGGCGCCCTGTCGGCGCGCCCCCCCTGGGCCGCGCCGGGGGGGCGCCTGGGCCCCCCGAGGCTCCTCCGATGCCCCCCTTTGGCATATATTTAAAGCGTTTCCCGAAACCCTCGAGGGAGGAACTCTTTTCGCAATCTCATCTCTGTTCCGCCGCCACCGCCGCTTCCAAGATCGGGAGCACCAGGAGAACTCTTCCCGGCACCCTGCCGGAGGGGAGGATCACCACCGGAAGCCTCTCCACCACCATGGACGCCTCCCGGATGAGTTGTGAGTAGTCTCCCTTGGACCATGAGTCCATGAGCAGTAGCTATGTGATGTTCTCCTCCCGTTCTTGTGCTTCACTAATTAGTCCTCGTGAGCTGCCCTACATGATCGAGGCACATATGTAATCCATATGCTGTTGCTATGATGAGTCTGCTGGGATCCGATTGATTATGAGATTATGTTCAGATTGTGCTTGAGTAATATATTTGATCTACCTCTTCTATACTTATGTTCGTAAGTAATTCTTGCATGTTCTCCGTTGTTATTTATTGCTTTGGCCAAGTAATAGGAAGTGACTCCAAGAGGGAACGTTATGCTTGATTGTGGGTTCATGCCCCTCGATGACTAGTTTGAGTGATAGAAACATGAGTCTAGGGGATGTGCTGTTGCCACAAGGGGGAAAACAACGGTGCTTGTGCCCGCGGGTGCAAGGATTGTTTACTTTACGCAAAGTTCTTTTAATGCAGTTATCTGTTGCATTGAGTTTACACTATGGGTGGGACTCGCAACTTAATACCAACGAGATGTTCTGGATAGATATCTCAAGGTGAATGATTAGTAGTAGATATTGATGAATTTCGGTCTACTTACTTTGGCGTACCGCCCATGCTTTGAACCTCAACCTTTCTTGCAATGTAGTCAACATTGGTTTGCGCACATGGTCCTGTCAATTGCCCAGCTGTAATTCGTTTACCTCACATAGCTGTTTTATCGTCTTTTGGGAGAGAGACATCACTAGTGAACATCATGAGACTCCGGTCCATATTACCATCATTGATCACATCCGCTATTTACTTTTCGCTATTATTTACAATTGCAATTATATCTATCACTACTATCACTTGCGTTTAATCCTTTGTGAACTACAAGGCCGGAGGGATTGACAACCTCTCTGTACTCGTTGGGAGCAAAGTTATTTGTATCTGTGTGCAGGTCCACGTTGATTGCTAATATCTGGCGCCGTAGCAGTTGACACCTTCTTGTTGAACCTAGGAGTCTATGGGGATTCGATCCTTGGTATCTTTGCCAAGGGAAAAACTTCCGCAACACTACATCTCACACCTTCCACTTGGGGTAACCAACGAGGGGCGAGAAGCCTAGCAAGAGTTTTTCTGGCGCCGTTGCCGGGGACTCCACTCTTCAAGATAGGGGAGTTGCACACTATCTTTTACCTTTGCTTTTAGTCTTGTTAGTTTACCTTTCAGTTTCTGCTTTAGTATCTTTTATCGAAAATCACAAAAATAGTTATCTTGCTTGCTTGCTACTATGGGTTCCACCGAGAACACCAAGTTGTGTGACTTCACTAGTCACAAAAACGATGACTTTATCAGCACACCTATCACTACACCTGCCACAGCACCTTCATATGAAATTAAACCTGCTTTACTGAACTTAGTCATGAAAGATCAATTCTCCGGTGCTGGAGATGATGCTGCTTTACACTTGAACAACTTTGTTGAACTTTGTGATATGCAAAAGTACCAAGAAATATATGGTAATATTGTTAAGCTTAAGCTTTTTCCTTTCTCCTTGAGAGGAGGAGCTAAAATTTGGTTTCAGTCTTTGCCTAGAAATAGCATAGATTCATGGGACAAGTGCAAAGATGCTTTTATTGGAAAATACTATCCACCTGCTAAAATTATCCAACTGAGAAGTAACATAATGAATTTTAAACAATTGGATAATGAACACGTTGCCCAAGCTTGGGAACGTATGAAATCTCTTATCAAGAACTTCCCTACTCATGGTTTGACTACTTGGATGGTTATCCAAACTTTTTATGAAGGCTTGAACTTTACCTCGCGGAACTTGTTAGATTCGGCCGCGGGAGGAACCTTTATGTCAACTACACTTGGTGCTGCCACGAAGCTTCTCGATGAGATGATGACCAACTATTCCCAATGGCACCCCGAACGCGCTCCAACAGGTAGGAAGGTAAACTCTGTCGAGGAAATTTTGCTCCCTTAATGAAAAAGTTGACTTGATCATGTCTCTACTTTCAAAGCAATCCTCTGTTGATCCTCGTGATGTTCCTTTAAGTTCTTTGATTGCTCAAGAACAAGTAGATGTGAACTTTATCTCTAGAAACAATTTTAACAACAATGCTTATAGGAGTAATTTTGGTAGCAATCCTAGACCGTTCCCCTCTAATTCTTATGGGAACAATAGTGCTTATCCTAGTACCAAGAACTCCACTACCGAACTAGAGATTATGCTTAAAGATTTCATCACTACCCAAAAAGCCTTTAATAAGAGTGTAGAAGAAAAACTACATAAACTAGATGATCTCTCTTTGAAGGTAGACCATTTAGCCAATGAGATAGAATTGCTTAAAATTAAAACTTCTCCTCTTGAGGAGAGGAAGGTCACTCCTATTAATGCTACCCAAGTGCAAATTAATGAAAATATTAGGATGATGGCTAAACTTAAAGAAAGATGGGCTAGAGAAAGGGAGGGAGAGGATAGAATTAAGAGCCTTCCTACCCACCACACTGTTGCTACTATCCAAGTTGTTGAGGATATCCAAACTCTTAGCACCCAATGTACTCCTGGTCCCATTGGACCTATTAATGGTGATGCTATGACTACAGAAACTACCAAACATGTGAACCTAAAGGACACCACTACCACTTTACTTGATGCTAGTGACCTTGATTTTGATAATTGCACTCTTACCGAAGTTATTGATTTCCTTCACAAGATGTCTAGAGATCCCCGCACTAGCACCCTTAACCTTGCCTTCACAGAGCATATCACTAATGCTCTCATCAAAGCTAGGGAGGAGAAACTTAGAGTAGAAGCCTCCATACCTAGAAAGTTAGAAGATGGTTGGGATCCTATGATAAAAATTAAATTGCATGACTTCTCTTGCTATGCATTATGTGATGTTGGAGCTAGTACCTCTGTTATGCCCAAAAGAATATATGATATGCTTAAATTGAAACCTTATGATTCTTGTTCTTTTGGTGTTCGTCTCGTTGATTCTTCCATAAAGAAACCTTTGGGGAGGATCGACGATGTTCTTATCGTTGTCAATGATAATTATGTTCCCGTTGATTTTACTATTATGGATATTGAATGTGATCCTTCTTGTCCAATTATTTTGGGACGTCCCTTTTTACGCACCGTTGGTGCTATCATTGACATGAAAGAGGGGAATATAAAATTTCAGTTTCCTCTCAAGAAAGGGATGGAACACTTCCCTCGAAAGAAGATCAAGTTACCTTTTGAGTCCGTTGTACGGGCTAGCTATTCTTTTACTCTTGATAAAACTTGATCTATATGCATTATGCCTAGCTTAAAGGCATAAAAGAAAGCGCTTTTGGGAGGCAGCTCACATGAATAAATTTATTTTGCTTTTGTTGTGTCTTGATGTTGTTACTACTGTAGCATCATCATTGTATCTTTACTTTTCAATTTTGTGCCAAGTGTAGCCTCTGATTGCTAGAAAGTTCAAAAGTTGTGAGGTGCTGTCCAGGAAACAGATTCTGTCCTTGGATAGAAAAATTCGTATAAAATCACCAGATCATCTTTTTGGTCTGAATTTTTCGACAGCGTTCTCTATATAATTGTCTTTCGTGCGTCTGTTCTGAGTTTTTTGATTAGAGTTGCAGAAGTTCCCCGAACAAATCAATTACTACCTGCTGTTCTGTTTTTCACAGATTCTGTCCTGTTTTGCTTTTCCTTCATTTTGCAAACCAAGAGCTTGCTTTTTCTTTGCAAAAACCTTTTGGCAATCTTGAGAAACAGTAGACCTTCAAGAATATCTTTATTTCCAGCAAGGTACAATTATTTTATTATGGGTACTAACCTCGCTAATCAGATTATGATGAGTTATGTATGAACGGAGTTTTCAAGTGTGCGAGGGAAGATGATAAAAAGATTCAGGAGTGTCAAGCGCTCAAGCTTGGGGATGCCCCCATGCACCCCCAAGAAATATTCAAGGAGACTCAAGCGTCTAAGCTTGGGGATGCCCCCGTGCATCCCCTTCTCCATCAACATTATCAGTTCGTCTTTCGTTCCACTATATTTTAATCACTTCATGTGTTATGTGCTATGCTTGGAGCGTCTTGCTTTTAGTTTTCTTTAGTTTTTCATAACGAGTCGGAACTCAGCTTTCTTTATGTGGGAGAGAAACACGCTCCACTTCTACCTAGAACATAACATAGAATTTTCATGTCTATCCTTGCCGTGTGTGTTCTTTGTCTTTTAATAGCTACTATCATGTTCAGCTCTTAGCTTTCATGCTTATCTTTTCAAAGAGCTTTTGTTTAGTTGGTTGCTTGAACTCTCTTTAATTACCATGCTCACCTTATTAAGAGAGTTTGCTTCCGTTGCATTGGTTGATATGTCTATGATAAAGATGCTACGTGCATGATGGCACTTTGTAGTTCATGTTTCTTGTGGTTAGTCTCAAATAGCTGGAGGGTTCCCAATGTGTTATTGGAGGAACAACATGATTTGTTTGCCTATGATGTGGTATGGTTTAGTAATATCTTCCTTCGAGAATTTATTTTGATTGACTTGGCGTATGCTCACGCATATTTAAGACTGTAAAGAAAGTCTGTCAAGCCTTGATGATCTTTTATTTCTGAGTAGCGATATAACTTCCATGCCTGATTCAATGTTGCTTTGTCGCTCTGCATGATTATGACTGTCATTGCTCTCTTAGTTGGTCGTTCCCAGTCTTTTGCTAACCTCCACCTGTACTAAGCGGACTGACTGCTTGTGCATCCACATCCTTTTAAACCAGTTATGCCATATGAGTCCACCATACCTACCTATATGTGGTATTTCACCGCCACTCCAAGTAAATTTACATGTGCTACCTTTAAAACCTTCAGTTTTTGCAATACATAGCTCATGGGAAAGTAGCTTAAAAACAATTGTGGTAAAGAATATGTTGCTTATGTATCTTATTTCTTATAAGTTGCTTGCTGAGCGGTAACCATGTTTCTGGGGACGCCATCAACTGTTACACTTTTGTTGAATATCATGTGAGTTGCTATGCTTGTTCGTCTTGTCTCAAGTAAGGGTGATTTGCCATGGGTTGAATGGTTTGAGTATGCATATTGTTAGAGAAGAACATTGGGCCGCCAACCAAAGCCATGTATCATGGTGGTAGTTTTAGCATGGACATTAATCCTCAATCTCTTATGAGAATATGCTTAAGCATTAAAGAGGAGTCCATTATCTATTTTCTATGTTGTCCCGGTATGGATGTCCTCAAGTTGAGATCTATCAAAAACGAGAAATCAAATGCGATCTATCTCCTTGGACCTTTGTACAGGTGACATAGAGGTACCCCTTTGTGACACTTGGTTGAAACATATTTAATGCAATGACAATCCATGAAAATCCGAGCTAATTAGGACAAGGTGCGAGCACTATTGGTATTCGATGCATGAGGCTTGCAACTTATAGGATGTCTTATGCATAACACATATGAAGTACTACTACCGTTGACAAAATTGTTTCTATGTTTTCAAAATAAAAGCTCTAGCACATGAGTAATCCCTTCTTCCCTCTGCGAAGGGCCATTCTTTTACTTTTATGTTGAGTCTCCACCTTGTTTCTTCAAAGCACCAACTACTGAGAGCATGATTGTCATTCTGAGTGTAATGTGCATTGTCCCAAAGTAGCATTGTCTTTTGCATGATTGTGATATCGTTTATTTTGAAATCATTGTATCTAGTCATCACTTAAACCTTGAAGGTGCCCCTGCATTTATGTTTTGCTTCGCTAAAGGGGGCAAGCTAGATATCACTTTATCATATTTGCACATCATGTTCATTGCAAATCTATTTGATGTTTCAATATCATATTGTAAAACTTTTAGTTCTTTGTGATTTTCTCATGAGGCAACTTAATTACTACAGATTCATTGTCTCAGTAAGCTTTTGTCATATGACTGTAAAAAGTTCTATATGGTTAATAGCATGTCACCACATAAATTATTCTTGTTATCATTTACCTACTCGAGGACGAGCAGGAATTAAGCTTGGGGATGTTGATACGTCCAAAACGTATCTATAATTTCTGCTTGCTCCATGCCTCTTTTGGGTGATATTGCTATGATATTTATACACTTCCATACACTTTTGATCATATTTGGACTAACCTATTAACTCAGTGCACCACAGTGCCAGTTTCTATTTTCGGCTGTTTTTGTATTTCAGGTTTTCACATTACGAGTACTGCCAGGAAAAATCCAGAAAAATTATATAAAAAATCAGCGTTCCAGAAACTACCATGCACCCGAAGGACAGCCGGGGGGCCACCAGGGCTCCAGGCGCCCTGGCGGCGCCTGGGCCCCCCGAGGCTCCTCCGATGCCCCCTTTGGCTTATATTTAAAGCGTCTCCTGAAACCCTCGAGGGAGGAACTCTTTTCGCGATCTCATCTCTGTTCCGCCGCCGCCGCCGCTTCCAAGATCGGGAGCACCAGGAGAACTCTTCCCGGCACCCTGCCGGAGGGGAGGATCACCACCGGGAGCCTCTCCACCACCATGGACGCCTCCCGGATGAGTTGTGAGTAGTCTCCCTTGGACCATGAGTCCATGAACAGTAGCTATGTGATGTTCTCCTCCCGTTCTTGTGCTTCACTAATTAGTCCTCGTGAGCTGCCCTACATGATCGAGGCACATATGTAATCCTTATGATGTTGCTATGATGAGTTTGCTGGGATCCGATGGATTATGAGATTATGTTCAGATTGTGCTTGAGTAATATATTTGATCTACCTCTTTTATATTTATGTTGGTAAGTAATTCTTGCATGTTCTCCGTTGTTACTTATTGCTTTGGCCAAGTAATAGGTAGTGACTCCAAGAGGGAACGTTATGCTTGATTGTGGGTTCATGCCCCTCGATGACTAGTTTGAGTGACAGAAACATGAGTCTAGGGGATGTGCTGTTGCCACAAGGGGGAAAACAACGGTGCTTGTGCCCGCGGGTGCAAGGATTGTTTACTTTACGCAAAGTTCTTTTAATGCAGTTGTCTGTTGCATTGAGTTTACACTATGGGTGGGACTCGCAACTTAATACCAGCGAGATGTTCTGGATAGATATCTCAAGGTGGATGATTAGTAGTAGATATTGATGGATTTCGGTCTACTTACTTTGGCGTACCGCCCATGCTTTGAACCTCAACCTTTCTTGCAATGTAGTCAGCATTGGTTTGCGCACATGGTCCTGTCAATTGCCCAGCTGTAATTCGTTTACCTCACATAGATGTTTTATCGTCTTTTGGGAGAGAGACATCACTAGTGAACATCATGAGACTCCGGTCCATATTACCATCATTGATCACATCCGCTATTTACTTTTCGCTATTATTTACTATTGCAATTATATCTATCACTACTATCACTTTTGTTTAATCCTTTGTGAACTACAAGGCCGGAGGGATTGACAACCTCTCTGTACTCGTTGGGAGCAAAGTTATTTGTATCTGTGTGCAGGTCCACGTTGATTGCTAATATCTGGCGCCGTAGCAGTTGACACCTTCTTGTTGAACCTAGGAGTCTCTGGGGATTCGATCCTTGGTATCTTTGCCAGGGGAAAAACTTCCGCAACACTACATCTCACACCTTCCACTTGGGGTAACCAACGAGGGGCGAGAAGCCTAGCAGCGAACACTGGCACCCGCTGGCGCGGTGCATCACTGCTGACATCACTGCCTCCTCCTAAGGCAGGCCTGGCCTTGGATTCTCCGCCCCTCCGGAGAACCTTGCTGAGGCCGCTCCCTAGGAGGTCTTGACGTCGTTCTCCTCGCTAGGCTTAGCTCCCTCGCGAGGGTCTTGGACAGCTGGTCGATCAGCTGGGCCGTACCAGGCCGTAGTAGGAGCGCGCCGCGGCCCGCAGACAGGCAAGTCTGGGTACCCTGGTTCCCAGGATGCCGACAGAACTTGTTTGATATATGCATATATCCGTTCATGTGTGGATTTCAGACAACATGTTCTCCAATTTAAATATTTGAATGGAAGTTTAGATCGAAACATTGTTTATATCAGTCTTTGATGCATAAATCGCAACCTTCCCCTCTCCCAGACTCCTGCTCTCTCTCTCTCCCTCTCGCCGACAATCTTCAATTCTGTCGCACGCATCCAACACACAAACCTTGTTGGCTCTCTCTCTTTCTCTCCGTATGTCTCTCTCTCTTTGTGTGTGTGCGTGGGTGGGTCGTCTTTCTAGTTCGCATGCATATATACTCCATCTATAGGTCTCTCTCGCACACTATCACTATTAGGAAAAGGCATGCTAGTGGCGCACCACTTTTGCCTACTAATGGCGCACTAGTGGTGCGCCACTAGCACCACGCCATTAGATTTTTTTTACTAATGGCGCATCCCTGGTGCGCCATTAGTATCTGGTGCACTAATGGCGCACCAGGCAGTGCGCCATTAGTATGTCCCTCTGTGCGCCATTAGTATGCCTCCCAGGGGGCCATATGTACCCATGTGCTTTGGCATACTAATGGCGCACTAATGGGTGATGCGCCATTAGTTTCATCTGGACAGTGCGCCATTAGTATCTTGAGTGGTGCGCCACTAGTATGAATATTAGGGATTTTTTTCTTTTCTGATATTTCCGCAGGATACAAAATATATTATTGGACAGAATTTAGACAACACCAGACAGCAACACTAGATTCATCGAATACAATAGAAGGCTAGTCTCCGAATACAATTCATCATATTAGTCTCCGAATATAATTCATCATATTAGTCTCCGAATACAATTCATCATATTAGTCTCCGAATTCAAAAGACCGAACAAACATAGAACATTATATTACAAGTCTCGAGACCGCGAGTAGCGAGTTTGTCTTCAAATTACAAGTCGATATTGATCATCTAAACTACCATCACATATAAGAGAGCTGCGGTCATCACGATGAGCATCATCGCGATGAAACTCGTCTTCATCCGGTTCCTCCAACGCTCCCTCCTCTCTCCTGCTAGATAGCGCGCGTATCTAGATTCCGCCTCCGCTCTAGTGGTGTACCCTTTGTAACTATTACCGTTGAAATGGTGAACCTATATCCGACACTCCTCCCAGTCGTCGTAGACTCTGGGAACCTTACCCTTGTACACGACATACGACGGCATCGCTATGCACTAGCCAAACGAAACGTTAGTACCAATTCACAGACAATACGTAAGCAATATATAAGTATGCAACAAAAGGATCGGAAGATAAAAGCAAGACATTAATAGCATCGATTACATCTAAGTTGAACGATTGTCCAAACCAAAGAGACATACAAGTTCATTAAAGTTTAATTACAACATGAGCCAATCGATGTTTCAGAACTAGACATAGCATCACTACTTTTGACTCGACTCAAGGGACCGGAGTGTGGATGAAGCCGCCGTCTATCGTGGGAGTCATGAAATCGCGGGCGTTGTCAGCCTGCATTTGTAGCATTGTGTCTATGTCACTGTTGGACGGTTAATTTCTGAGGTAGAACTGCCCCGAGGTATGAAGGACATCTTGATGGATGATTTCCGCAAACTCCGACTGGATGCGAAAGAATTCTTGTCTGATGTCCGCGTCATGGATTGCCGACAAGCTCGCGACCCAATCTTTGAGTTTATCTGGTAGCAGAAGGTGATGATGGTCCCGTACGATCGCCCGCATGTGATGGATGGCGTAGTAGGCACCCTTCTGACCGCCAGGCGGCTGCTTGACGCAGCAGAATGTCGTATTGTGGGCGAACACGTGCTTGCCGTACTTACGAACTGTCCTGGTGAAGGTGCCTCCAGATTTGGCGTAGCCGGGGAGAACATCATCAAGAACTTTCTTGACATTTGTGTAGTCTACCTTCGACTGACGGTCTGAGTCGAAATACGTGGCCATGGAATATTTCGGGCTTAGGAGGATGAGTGTGCAATGTGTGTCACTGCACAAAACACGGAATGTTAAAATAAAAACGATCGAAATCTAAGAAATCATATGTTATGGGGCGGTTGAGGGGACGAATTACTCGTGAAAGTAAGGCACGAGGAAGTTATCCTTATCTCGGTTTGCCAGAATGACGCCTTCGAGGTAAGAACTCGCGACTTGCCGGTCCCCAGCGCTGCCCAAGATCTTGGCACACATGTAGAAGGGGTTGACTATCACGATGTCCGGGGTCTTGTCTCTAATGATCCGCATCTCCGTACTCAGCGAAAATAGCCGAACGAAGGTGTCGTGCAGCGGATGAAGGTTAAACATAGCGAAGATGTCATCAAACCGCAGGAGGATCGTACCCCCGATGGAGTTATCCACAAAGCCCTTGCCCTCTGGCACCTTGGCCGCGAAAACCGGGTATGCCACATCCTTCTCTCGGAGACGCCGCTTCTCCAAAGAAAGAACACTGTCATGCAGACTCTGCATAGCACCGGTTGCAGCATTGAGCATATTAGTCGGTAGCATCGGCCTACCCGCCACATGTACCCTCCTCATTATATCCTTAGGTGAAGGTGGCCCGTCCTGAGCACGGATCGTACTCGGTGCCGGCTGGCTCGCACCCTTGTTATTCTTTCTTTTCCGTGCCTTCTTCTTCTCCTATAATGGGACCGAGTTCTGCTCACAGACCGCCTTCTTGAGTGTGTTGGGGCTGATAATATTTCGCACCTCGGCTATCTGAGGCTCGGTGAAGTCGGCAGCTGGAGGCGTCTCCTAAGAACTGAACGCCAAATGACGTCTGTTGCAACTTGGTTTCTCCGCGGTACCAGCTAGATCGCGATCGTCTTTTGTAGGGTTGGGTTCTTGAGAAGGAGGCCCCATGAATTCGCCATCGTACCCATGATCGGCAAAGTACTTATCGACGTTGGCAAATGTACCGTCGTCGTTGTCGTCGTCGTCGTCCGGATCCTGTGCCATATGCATGTTCGAATCCTGTGCCATAGGGATGTCCGGCAGCCTTGCGGCGGTCTTGACATGGCTTGGCGCCTGCAAGACTGGAGGTGTTGTCTTTGGGGTGGTGTCCCCCGCCCCCAAACGAATCTGGCTCTTCGGCCAAAGCAGGGGCCAGCTTAGGCAGGCGCTGAGGATCATCACATCATCTTCGTCGACCCCGGCGGGTCGAATCGGAGGTAACAACTCGTCACAGCCTAGTAGCTGATACGTCCAAAACGTATCTATAATTTTTGCTTGCTCCATGCCACTTTTGGGTGATATTGCTATGATATTTATACACTTCCATACACTTTTGTTCATATTTGGACTAACCTACTAATCCAGTGCACCCCAGTGCCAGTTTCTGTTTTCGGCTGTTTTTGTATTTCAGGTTTTCACATTACGAGAATTGTCAGGAAAAATCCAGAAAAATTATATAAAAAAAATCAGCGTTCCAGAACCTACCTTGCGCCCGAAGTACAACCGGGGGGGGGGCACCGGGGCCCCAGGCGCCCTGGCGGCGCGCCCCCC
>LR738713.1:548597216-548759661 GCA_902687465.1 Secale cereale | reverse complement strand
AGGGCCCCAGGCGCCCTGGCGGCGCGCCCCCCCTGGGCCGCGCCGGGGGGGCGCCTGGGCCCCCCGAGCCCCGTCTGGTGCCCCCCTTTGGCATATATTTAGAGCGTCCTTCGAAACCCTCGGGACGGGAACTCTTTTTCGCGATCTCATCTCTGTTCCGCCGCCGCCGCCGCTTCCAAGATCGGGAGCACCAGGAGAACTCTTCCCGGCACCCTACCGGAGGGAAGGATCACCATCGGGAGCTTCTCCACCACCATGGACGCCTCCCGGATGAGTTGTGAGTAGTCTCCCTTGGACCATGGGTCCATGACCAGTAGATATGTGATGTTCTCCTCCCGTTCTTGTGCTTCACTAATTAGTCCTCGTGAGCTGCCCTACATGATCGAGGCACATATGTAATCCTTATGCTGTTGCTATGATGAGTTTGCTGGGATCCGATGGATTATGAGATTATGTTCAGATTGTGATTGAGTAATATATTTGATCTACCTCTTTTATATTTATGTTCGTAAGTAATTCTTGCATGTTCTCCGTTGTTATTTCTTGCTTTGGCCAAGTAATACGTAGTGACTCCAAGAGGGAACGTTATGCTTGATTGTCGGTTCATGCCCCTCGATGACTAGCTTGAGTGACAAAAACATGAGTCTAGGGGATGTGCTGTTGCCACAAGGGGGAAAACAACGGTGCTTGTGCCCGCGGGTGCAAGGATTGTTTACTTTACGCAAAGTTCTTTTAATGGAGTTGTCTGTTGCATTGAGTTTACACTATGGGTGGGGCTCGCAACTTAATACCAGCGAGATGTTCTGGATAGATATCTCAAGGTGGATGATTAGTAGTAGATATTGATGGATTTCGGTCTACTTACTTTGGCGTACCGCCCATGCTTTGAACCTCAACCTTTCTTGCAATGTAGTCAACATTGGTTTGCGTTCGTGGTCCTGTCAATTGCCCAGCTGTAATTCGTTTACCTCACATAGTTGTTTTATCGTCTTTTGGGAGAGAGACATCACTAGTGAACATCATGAGACTCCGGTCCATATTACCATCATTGATCACATCCGCTATTTACTTTTCGCTTTTACTTACTATTGCAAACATTATCTATCACTACTATCATTTGCGTTTAATCCTTTGTGAACTACAAGGCCGGAGGGATTGACAACCTCTCTGTACTCGTTGGGAGCAAAGTTATTTGTATCTGTGTGCAGGTCCACGTTGATTGCTAATATCTGGCGCCGTTAGCAGTTGACACCTACTTGTTGAACCTAGGAGTCTCTGGGGATTCGATCCTTGGCATCTTTGCTAAGGGAAAAACTTCCACAACGCTGAATCTCACACCTTCCACTTGGGGTAACAAATGAGGGGTTAGAGGCCCATCAGCAGCACCCGAACCAGTTGAACCCTATACACGGTGGGTGGCATCAGATTACCGTGGATCATGGGGTTGCCCGGTTGAACGATTCTGCCCTTGGCGACATCGACCAACTCGTCGTTCACAAAGTGCAGGAGAGTGCACGTAACGTCGGCGGCGCCCTGCGAAAACATGTAGGGCGTCAGGGTGCCCAGTCAAAGGCAAGGAGGTGAAGTCCTCGGCCGAGAGGCTTAATTAGTTACCGTGATGATGGCGTCGAGCTCGGCTAATGTCGAGGCACCGCCAACGGCGGGTGTGCAATTGACGGAGGGGCCGCTTGCTGCAGATGTGCCGGCCGACGTACACCCGGGTGCATTAAGCTCCAATGCCCGTGCCGGCGTCGGAGACACCAATGCCGCCTCCGCCGAAGACACCAATGGCCCCGCCTGCACGTTCTGCAAGTTGCTGGCCGTGAAGCTAGGAATCGGGGGCGGCCCCTGTTGGCCGCCCGCAATCCATGTCGTCAACCCTTGAATCAAGGTAGGCATAATGCCAGTGAGCATCGATCCCAGTTGTTGTTGCACTTGCTCTTGGACAATCTCCGAAATCCGTGCCACTTGTGCCTTGAGTTCTTGAACCTCGCGTGCCTGGCTTTCCGAGCTGGTCTTTTTCTCCTTTCGTCCACCAACATTATAGTATGACGACCATTTTGTGGACAAGCCTTTGCCGGCCACACGACCAGCTGACGACGGCTTACTGACCTTATCCTTTTTTTCATTACATTCAACACCCTATTTAGAGTGGTGTCCCAAGGGGTGCTCTGAGTCGACCCCGCGCTACTGCTTTCAGTCGCCTGCGGAAGGAATGTGAACCATTTAGAAATTTGGCTTCATTAATTAGAATGCAACCATATGGAGCTAATTACGCGGGGGTGTATTCCTTACCAGAACAAGCTCAAGGGCCTGGTCTTCGGATCCGTGGTGAGCTCCTTTGTTACCGGGTCCTCCTTGTACCGGGCCCTGACAAAGTTCCTGGTCTGCTTGTCACCGTATTTATCGAAGAGGGGCGGTAGGCCTTGCTCGGCACGCTCCGCGTCCTCCTTGTCCCATATAGGCTCCGCCACTCTGTAATCGCCGGGACCAAGTGTGTGTTCCCCTAAGTTCAACTGCCGCATTTCTTTCCCCCACTGACTTGATTCGGAGGTTGCGGTGCTCTCGCACTTGATCTTGAACTCCTTGTAGTCATCTTCGGTGATCGAAGGATTTTTCTCCTTGATCTTCTCATAACTAAAACCTTTGTCAATCATTCTCTTCACTGAGCTTCTCCAAGTAGACAGGGCCGTGCTCATCCTCGTGAGGGCGGCATTGTTCACTTTATTCCCTGTGAGGCTTGTATTTTCAAATTCAGCAGGGAACTTGTATCGTTCGTGCAGCTTCGTGAAGAGGAGGTTGTGCAAATTCCCTCGGTCCTTATGCCTTAGGTTCCTGGTGTTGATCGAGATGGTGCTCCGGAGAATGCACCCGAGCTAAACCGAGTACCCCTTGACTATTTGTTTGGGCGCCGTTGGATTCCCGTCAGAGTCCACTTCAGTAAATTCCTCCTTGACGGTGCGGTGCACGGTCGGGCGCTGGTCCTTCCATTGCCTCTTCAATTGGCTGCCATCTGTGCGTGCGCCGCCATCATCAGTGGTGGCATCCTCGACGGCACCATCAGTGGTGTCATCCCTGATGGCACCATCAGTGGGGTCATCCTCGACGACACCATCAGTGGTGTCAGGATTGGTGTCTTTCGCGGCGTCCTCATAGAAGTGAGGTTGTTCCTCCATCTCTTGGGATAGCTCCCAGAATGCCTTGCCGCCCGAACCGCCGGCCTCATCGTTGTGGGCCATGTTTCTCTCTAAATAGGAAAACGAATTTGGTCAAAAAGTTTGTTATTGTCAAGGAACAAGATCATGGTCTCATCATTTAGGGTTTGTCGACACCGAGGCATCCTAAAAGCTAAGCTTTTATCATTTAGGGTTTTTCGATGCCGAGGCACCCTAAAAGCCTAAGCTTTCATCATTTAGGTTTTTATCGACACCGAGGCACCCTAAAAGCCAAGGTTTTATAATTTATGGTTTGTCGACATCGAGGCATCCTAAAAGCTAAGCTGGGAAGGAGAATTCTAAGTTGGGCCTAATCACTTGGCTCTATTGCCGCCTATGGTTTAATGCAGCAAGAATAAAGGGGCAGTTGATCATACTTAATTAAGTACTAAGATACCCCGGCCCATGCATTAGTCACAAGTACCCCATATGTCCTATTTTTAGCAAAGTCATGCTAAAATTCACGGAAAATTTCAGCATGACCTTTCTGAAAATAGGACATATGGAGTACCCGAATTTGCTGGAACGAAAGTTAATCGACATTCCAGCAAACTCAAGGGCCTCTCGGGGTACCTGCAAAATCATCACGACACGATGGTCGGAGACAAAACCCAGCAAAAAACTGCTCTAGGGTCAATCTAGAACATGCATACGAACGACAGTCCACACTTGCATGCATAGAAGGAATTCAGTCACCTCTATAGAAAAGGGGGGCATTTTTTTCTAAATCAAATATATAACGTCGGCTCCTCTAGCAAGCAGCAACTTTACTATTTCACACCTCCCTGAAGACAACAATCAGTATATGGAAAACTGGTGATTGATGGCTTCTCGCCCCTCGTTGGTTACCCCAAGTGGAAGGTTTGAGATGCAGTGTAGCGGAAGTTTTCCCTTGGCAAAGATACCAAGGATCGATTTCCCTGAGACTCCCAGTTTCAACAAGAAGGTGTCAACTGCTAACAGCGCCAGATATTAGCAATCAATGTGGACCTGCACACAGATACAAATAACTTTGCTCCCAACGAGTACAGAGAGGTTGTCAATCCCTCCGGCCTTGTAGTTTACAAAGGATCAAACACAAGTGATAATAGTGATAGGTATTGCTGCAATAGTAAGTAAAAGCTGAAAGTAAATAGCGGATGTGATCAATGATGGTAATATGGACCGGGGTCCCATGATGTTCACTAGTGATGTCTCTCTCCCAAAAGACGATAAAACAGCTATGTGAGGTAAACGAGTTACAGCTGGGCAATTGACAGAATTATGTGCGCAAACCAATGCTAACTATGTTACAAGAAAGGTAGAGGTTCAAAGCATGGGCGGTACGCCAAGGCAAGTAGACCGAAATCCATCTGCATCTACTACTAATCATCCACCTTGAGATATCTATCCAGAACATCTCGCTAGTATTAAGTTGCGAGTCCCAACCCATAGTGTAAACTCAAAGCAACAGACAACTGCATTAAAAGAACTTTGCGTAAAGTAAACAATCCTTGCACCCGCGGGCACAAGCACCGTTGTTTTCCCCCTTGTGGCAACAGCACATCCCCTAGACTCATGTTTCTGTCACTCAAGCTAGTCATCGAGGGGCATGAACCCACAATCAAGCATAACGTTCCCTCTTGGAGTCACTACCTACTACTTGGCCAAAGCAATAAATAACAACGGAGAACATGCAAGAATTACTTACGAACATAAATATAAAAGAGGTAGATCAAATATATTACTCAAACACAATCTGAACATAATCTCACAATCCATCGGATCCCAACAAACTCAACATAGCAATGGCATAAGGATTACATATGTGCCTCGATCATGTAGGGCAGCTCACGAGGACTAATTAGTGAAGCACAAGAAGGGGAGGAGAACATCACATAGCTACTGGTCATGGACCCATGGTCCAAGGGAGACTACTCACAACTCATCCGGGAGGCGTCCATGGTGGTGGAGAGGCTCCCGGTGGTGATCCTCCCCTTCGGCAGGGTGCCGGGAAGAGTTCTCCTGGTGCTCCCGATCTTGGAAGCGCGGTGGCGGCGGAACAGAGATGAGATCGCGAAAAAGGGTTCCCGTCTCGAGGGTTTCGGGACACGATATAAATATATGCCAAAGGGGGGCATCAGCGGAGGCCCGGGGGGCCCAGGCGCCCCCCCGGCGCGGCCAGGAGGGGGGTCGCGCCACCAGGGTGCCTGGAGCCCTGGTGGCCCCCCTCCGGCTGTACTTTGGATGCTGGGAAGCTTCTGGAACGCTGATTTTTTATATATTTTTTCCGGGATTTTTCTGGCAGTTCTCGTAATGGGAAAACCTGAAATACAAAAACAGCAGAAAACAGAAACTGGCACTGGGGTGCACTGAGTTAATAGGTTAGTCCAAATATGATCAAAAGTGTATGGAAGTGTATAAATATCATAGCAATATCACCCAAAAGAGGCATGGAGCAAGCAAAAATTATAGATACGTTTTGGACGTATCAACATCCCCAAGCTTAATTCCTGCTCGTCCTCGAGTAGGTAAATGATAACAAGAATAATTTCTGTGGTGACATGCTATTAACCATATAGGACTCTTTTTATTTTTCATAGTCATATGACAAAAGCTTACTGAGACAATGAATCTGTAGTAATTAAGTTGCCTCATGAGAAAATCACAAAGAACTGAAAGTTTTACAACGTGATACTGAAACATCAAATAGATTTGCAATGAGCATGGTGTGCAAATATGATAAAGTAATATCTCGCTTGCCCCCTTTAGTGAAGCAAAACATAAATGCAGGGGCACCTCCAAGGTTTAAGTGATGACTAGATACAATGATTTCAAAATAAACGATATCATAATCATGCAAAAGACAATGCTACTTTGGGACAATGCACATTACACTCAGAATGACAATCATGCTCTCAGTAGTTGGTGCTTTAAAAGAAGGTGGAGACTCTCGAACCGTGGCTTTTGTTGGCAAGGTTGAAAACCCGTAGTCGGAAACAAAGACAAAACATGTACCAGAGCTCTTGGTTTTAAAAACAGAGGTAATAAATTTTTTTGATTATGCTTGTTTCGTCAACGAATGCTAGCAGACAACTCAATTACTTCTTGAGATGGACAAGTTTCGAGGAATGGCTCCCGAATGAGGACGATCACATCCTCTTAATCTCCTTTGTTTATCACTGCCAAAGTTTTCTGATTTCTCATGAACAAAGCGTGAAGGAGGGTTTGTTTGTTATATTAATTTTGAGCCGGGCGCACTCAATGCGAGTTCCTTCTCGTATTATTGGTTTGCACATTAGACATGCAATCCCGGGGTGAAGCTTGTCCAACTTAAAAAGATCATGAATTAACTACTACTTCCTCATGGACTTAAAACAGAGGCACAAAATAGGAATGCATTTTTTTTTCTTTTTGAATAATTTCGAGATGGTACATGAAAGTCTTCGTTAGGAATGGCAGGTAAATACCATGTAGGAAGGTATGGTGGACTCATATGGCATAACTGGTTTAAAAGAATTTGGATGCACAAGCAGTCAGTCCGCTTAGTACAGGCGAAGGTTAGCAAAAGACTGGGAGCGACCAACTAAGAGAGCAATGACGGTCATAATCATGCAGAGCGACAAAGCAACATTGAATCAGGCATGGAAGTTATATCGCTACTCAGAAACAAAATATCATCAAGGCTTGATAGACTTTCTTTACAGTCTTAAATATGCGTGAGCATACGCCAAGTCAATCAAAAGAAATTCTTGAAGGAAGATATTACTAAACCATACCACATCATAGGCAAACAAATCATGTTGGTACTCCAATAACACATTGGGAACCCCCCATCTATTTGAGACTAACCATAAGAAAACATGAACTACAAAGCGCCATTATGCACGTAGCATCTTTATCATAGACATATCAACCAATGCAACGGAAGCAAACTCTCTTAATAAGATAATCATGATAACTAAAGAGAGTTCAAGCAACCAACTAAACAAAAGCTCTTTAAAAAGATAAGCATGAAAACTAAAAGCTGAACATGATAGTAGCTATTGAAAGACAAAGAACACACACAGCAAAGATAGACATGAAAATTCTATGTTATGTTCTAGGTAGAAGTGGAGCGTGTTTCTCTCCCACACAAAGAAAGCTGAGTTCTAACTCGTTATGAAAAGCTAAAGAAAACTAAAAAGGAAAACTAAAAGCAAGACGCTCCAAGCATAGCACATAACACATGAAGTGATAAAAATATAGTGGAACGAAAGACGAACTGATAATGTTGATGGAGAAGGGGATGCACGGGGGCATCCCCAAGCTTAGACGCTTGAGTCTCCTTGAATATTTCTTGGGGGTGCATGGGGCATCCCCAAGCTTGAGCGCTTGACACTCCTGAATCTTTTTATCATCTTCCCTCGCACACTTGAAAACTCCCTTCATACATAACTCATCATAATCTGATTAGCGAGGTTAGTACCCATAATAAAATAATTGTTCTTTGCTGGAAATAAAGATATTCGTGAAGGTCTACTGTTTCTCAAGATTGCCAAAAGGTTTTTGCAAAGAAAAAGCAAGCTCTAGGTTTGCAAAATGAAGGAAAGGCAAAACAGGACAGAATCTGTGAAAAACAGGACAGCAGGTAGTAAATGATTTTTTCGGGGCACTTCTGCCACTCTAATAAAAAAAACTCAAAACAGACGCACGAAAGACAATTGTATAGAGCACGCTGTCGAAAAAATTCAGACCAAAAAGATGATCTGGTGATTTTATACGATTTTTTCTATCCAAGGACAAAATCTGTTTCCTGGACAACACGTCACAACTTTTGAACTTTCTTGCAATCAGAGGCTACACTTGGCACAAAGTTGAAAAGCAAAGATACAATGATGATGCTACTGTAGTAACAACATCAAGACACAACAAAAGCAAAAATAATTTTTTTTTTCATGTGGGCTGCCTCCCAAAAGCGCTTTCTTTTATGCCTTTAAGCTAGGCATAATGCATAGAGATCAAGTTTTATCAAGAGTAAAAGAATAGCTAGCCCGTATAACGGACTCAAAAGGTAACTTAATCTTTTTTCGAGGGAAGTGTTCCATCCCTTTCTTGAGAGGAAATTGGAATTTTATATTCCCCTCTTTCATGTCAATGATAGCACCAACGGTGCGTAGAAACGGACGTCCCAAAATAATTGGACAAGAAGGTTCACATTCAATATCCATAATAGTAAAATCAACGGGAACGTAATTGTCATTGACAATGATAAGAACATCGTCGATCCTCCCCAAAGGTTTCTTTATGGAAGAATCAATGAGACGAACACCAAAAGAACAAGAATCAAAAGGTTTCAGTTTAAGCATATCATATAGTCTTTTGGGCATAACAGAGGTACTAGCACCAACATCACATAAGGCATAGCAAGAGAAGTTATTCAACTTAATTATAATCATAGGATCCCAACCATCTTCTAGCTTTCTAGGTATGGAGGCTTCTACTCTAAGTTTCTCCTCCCTAGCTTTGATGAGAGCATTAGTGATATGCTTTGTGAAGGCAAGGTTAAGCGTGCTAGTGCGGGGATCTCTAGACATCTTGTGAAGGAAATCAATAACTTCGGTAAGAGTGCAATTATCAAAATCAAGGTCACTACTATCAAGTAAGGTGGTAGTGGTGTCCTTTAGGTTCACTTGTTTGGTAGTTTCTATAGTCATAGCATCACCATTAATAGGTCCAATGGGACCAGGAGTGCATTGGGTGCTAAGAGTTTGGATAACCTCAACAACTTGGATAGTAGCAACAGTGTGGTGGGTAGGAAGGCTCTTAATTCTATCTTCTTCCTCCCTTTCTCTAGCCCATCTCCCTTTAAGTTTAGCCATCATCCTAATGTTTTCATTAATTTGCACTTGAATAGCATTCATAGGAGTGACCTTCCTCTCCTCAAGAGGAGAAGTTCTAATTTTAAGCAATTCTACCTCATTGGCTAAATTGTCTACCTTCGAAGAGAGATCATCTAGTTTGTTTAGTTTCTCTTCTACACTATTATTAAAAGCTTTTTGGGTAGTGATGAAATCTTTAAGCATAATCTCTAGTTCAGTAGTGGAGTTCTTGGTGATAGGATAAGCATTGTTGTTCCCATAAGAATTAGAGGGGAACGGTCTAGGATTGTTACCAAAGTTACTCCTATAAGCATTGTTGTTAAAATTGTTTCTAGAGATAAAGTTCACATCTACTTGTTCTTGAGCAATCAAAGAATTTAAAGGAACATCACGAGGATCAACAGAAGATTGCTTCGAAAGTAGAGACATGATCAAGTCAACTTTTTCATTTAGGGTGGAAATCTCCTCGACAGAGATTACCTTCCTACCTGTTGGAGCGCGTTCGGTGTGCCATTGGGAATAGTTGGTCATCATCTCATCGAGAAGCTTTGTGGCAGCACCAAGTGTAGTTGACATAAAAGTTCCTCCCGCGGCCGAATCTAACAAGTTCCGCGAGGTAAAGTTCAAGCCTGCATAAAAAGTTTGGATAACCATCCAAGTAGTCAAACCATGAGTAGGGCAGTTCTTGATAAGAGATTTCATACGTTCCCAAGCTTGGGCAACGTGTTCATTATCCAATTGTTTAAAATTCATTATGTTACTTCTTAGTTGGATAATTTTAGCAGGTGGATAGTATTTTCCAATAAAAGCATTTTTGCACTTGTCCCATGAATCTATGCTATTTCTAGGCAAAGACTGAAACCAAATTTTAGCTCCTCCTCTCAAGGAGAAAGGAAAAAGCTTAAGCTTAACAATGTTACCATCTATTTCTTGGTACTTTTGTATATCACAGAGTTCAACAAAATTGTTTAAGTGTAAAGCAGCATCATCTCCAGCACCGGAGAATTGATCTTTCATGACTAAGTTCAGTAAAGCAGGTTTAATTTCATACGAAGGTGCTGAAGTGGCAGGTGTAGTGATAGGTGTGCAGATAAAGTCATCGTTTTTGTGACTAGTGAAGTCACACAACTTGGTGTTCTCGGTGGAACCCATAGTAGCAAGCAAGCAAGATAACTATTTTTGTGATTTTCGATAAAAGATACTAAAGCAAAAACTGAAAGGTAAACTAACAAGACTAAAAAGCAAAGGTAAAAGATAGCGTGCAACTCCCCTATCCTGAAGAGTGGAGTCCCCGGCAACGGCGCCAGAAAACTTTGCTTGATAGCTTCTCGCCCCTTGTTGGTTACCCCAAGTGGAAGGTTTGAGATGCAGTGTAGCGGAAGTTTTCCCTTGGCAAAGATACCAAGGATCGATTTCCCTGAGACTCCCAGTTTCAACAAGAAGGTGTCAACTGCTAACGGCGCCAGATATTAGCAATCAACGTGGACCTGCACACAGATACAAATAACTTTGCTCCCAATGAGTACAGAGAGGTTGTCAATCCCTTCGGCCTTGTAGTTTACAAAGGATCAAACGCAAGTGATAATAGTGATAGGTATTGCTGCAATAGTAAGTAAAAGCTGAAAGTAAATAGCGGATGTGATCAATGATGGTAATATGGACCGGGGTCCCATGATGTTCACTAGTGATGTCTCTCTCCCAAAAGACGATAAAACAACTATGTGAGGTAAACGAATTACAGCTGGGCAATTGACAGAATTATGTGCGCAAACCAATGCTAACTATGTTACAAGAAAGGTAGAGGTTCAAAGCATGGGCGGTACGCCAAGGCAAGTAGACCGAAATCCATCTGCATCCATTACTAATCATCCACCTTGAGATATCTATCCAGAACATCTCGCTGGTATTAAGTTGCGAGTCCCACCCATAGTGTAAACTCAAAGCAACAGACAACTGCATTAAAAGAACTTTGCGTAAAGTAAACAATCCTTTCACCCGCGGGCACAAGCACCGTTGTTTTCCCCCTTGTGGCAACAACACATCCCCTAGACTCATGTTTCTGTCACTCAAGCTAGTCATCGAGGGGCATGAACCCACAATCAAGCATAACGTTCCCTCTTGGAGTCACTACCTACTATTTGGCCAAAGCAATAAATAACAACGGAGAACATTCAAGAATTACTTACGAACATAAATATAAAAGAGGTAGATCAAATATATTACTCAAACTAAATATGAACATAATCTCACAATCCATCGGATCCCAGCAAACTCAACATAGCAACAACATAAGGATTACATATGTGCCTCGATCATGTAGGGCAGCTCACGAGGACTAATTAGTGAAGCACAAGAAGGGGAGGAGAACATCACATAGCTACTGGTCATGGACCCATGGTCCAAGGGAGACTACTCACAACTCATCCGGGAGGCGTCCATGGTGGTGGAGAGGCTCCCGGTGGTGATCCTCCCCTCCGGCAGGGTGCCGGGAAGAGTTCTCCTGGTGCTCCCGATCTTGGAAGCGCGGCGGCGGCGGAACAGAGATGAGATCGCGAAAAAGGGTTCCTGTCTCGAGGGTTTCGGGACACGATATAAATATATGCCAAAGGGGGGCATCAGCGGAGGCCCGGGGGGCCCAGGCGCCCCCCCCCCGGCGCGGCCAGGAGGGGGGCCGCGCCACCAGGGCGCCTGGAGCCCTGGTGGCCCCCCTCCGGCTGTACTTTGGCTGCTGGGAAGCTTCCGGAACGCTGATTTTTTATATAATTTTTCCGGGATTTTTCTGGCAGTTCTCGTAATGGGAAAACCTGAAATACAAAAACAACAGAAAACAGAAACTGGCACTGGGGTGCACTGAGTTAATAGGTTAGTCCAAATATGATCAAAAGTGTATGGAAGTGTATAAATATCATAGCAATATCACCCAAAAGAGGCATGGAGCAAGCAGAAATTATAGATACGTTTTGGACGTATCAGTGATCACAGTCATAATAGGCAAACAAGCCATCTATGGAAACCAGGTTTTGAGCAGATACATCACAATAATATACAAACAAGCCATATTTCGCCAAACATGTTTTAGTTGATAGAGCAAACCAACAAATTTACACTTAATAAGAAATCATAGTTAGGAAGAACAATAAAAGGTCTCCGTGAGCAAATTTGAATGGCCACATGTGAAGTGTTCAAAACCAGGCTATGGTTTGATAACTTGACCTATACCAAATGAAAACTGAAGATCACTCCTCCCTGAAGATCACAGTATATGGGAAACTGAAGACCACAGTTATAACATACAAACAATGGACTTTTGGCCAACTAAGTTTTGAGCAGATAGAGCAAACCAACAATGCCACAATTCGGAAATTATAGGAACATCAACAGAAGGTTGTTGAACAAGTTTGAATGGCCATAATAGCACAATGTAACGTAAAATTTCTGGATGAACAAGTTTGGCTAGGATAAAAAATAGCACAGCGTAACAAGTTTGTTCTGTGTTGACTACTTGGCTTGTATAGGATAAAAAGCAGAATACATGCCCGTGAGCTCGCCCACCCGCGTTCAAGGCACAGTTTAACGAAGGGAACTTCCCACTTTAACCACGTTTTAAAATTGAACTTGAATAAATTACAGTTAAATATATGCCAAAGACATGACTATCCGAGGGGGCAGGCAAAAATAAACAGCTTATAGAATAAGAATGTGCTTGTGGGAATCACATGGAGGTCAACAATAAACTACCAAGTGACATGCTAACAGCTTTGCAAAAATTCCTGCTCTATTGGCAGTAACTACTTTTAACATCATGCTCAGTGCATAGATTGCATCAGCTACTTGTGTCATTGGTGTGTGGTGTTATACGTTCTTAAGGAGGTATCTTGCTTTGAAATCTACTATGTATAATTAATTCAAGTCCAGTTATTGATGTGTGAGCAGAGAAGATGCTACTCTAGTTGTTTTAATAGCAGCAGCATATGTATACATGTATGTAGAGATGCAAGCAGCAACGTCACATGTACGTAGTACAAGAGCAGAGCAGAGTAGAGTAGGACGCTGGGGATGGGGATGGGGTTTGGGATTGGGAAGAGAAGACGAACCAGAGCAGTTAAGCCACACACATGACATCTACTAATCTACAAGGAGAAATCTTGAGCATCATCGATCCATGGCGTCAAGGGGAATCAGAGAGCTTGAACCAAATGAGCTCTGATTTGGACCTCCCCCCACCCGACCCGGAGGAGTCAGTCAAATTTTGGCAACACGGTCCAAAACCATAGAACTCTAAATCACCAGACTACGTTTGGCATCACAGGGCATGAGCAAAACCCTGGAAAATTGGAATGGCTCGACGGCCGTGTGCAGACAGCAGACGAGAGGAAGCAGAGTGGGGGAAGGGGCTTACCTAGGCCGGAGTGGTAGAAGAAGAAGCGATCTCCGTTGGCGAGGGGGAGGCCCAGCCACACGACGGGGAGAGGAGGAGCAGCACCCCGCTGCGGTCAGGGTTTGCCGGTGGCGACGCCGACTCCGTAGATCTGGGGTGCTCATGGCAGAGTACCTTCCCTGGCGGTTAGGTGGAGGAGGTCGCGCAGGCGGGGGAGCTGCAGTGGTGGGGGGCGCGGGGGCGGCGGCGTCGGGGCAGCGCGCGGGGGTCGGGGCGGCGGCGTCGGGGCAGCGCGAGGGAGAGGGGACGAAGGGGATCAAGAGAGCGAGGGTAAGGGAGAGAGGCCAGAGGGGAATAGCTAGTGGGGGCAGAATACTAATGGCGCACCTCCCCCTGGTGCGCCATAAGTACATCCATAGCAATGGCGCACCTCCTCGTGGTGCGCCATTGGTAAATTTTTTTCTGTTCGATCCCACAGGTTATCTTCCACCAAACCCCATCTACATCACACAACTTACAGTAGCCCGACTGGTCAGCACGCAGCAAACCCACTGGGAGGTCCTGGGTTCGATTCCCAGGATCCCCAATTTTTTCTTTTATGCATTTTTTTCTTTGCACAACATGTCACATATGCTAGATGCTGAGAATTTCATGTTAAAAAATAATATGCAGTTTGTTGCCATGTTAACAACATTTAAAATGGTGTTTGATATTTATTTGCGTTTAAATATGTTCAAACTTGTTTAAATCATAACTAAATATCCATTGCTCCAAATTTGACAAACTTTATATGCTTTTGGGAGTAACATATAACCAAGCACAACTAGTCTTTTTTTGGATTTTTAGTTGCATTCATTTGTGAATTGGTAAAACATTTATGAATATGAAAAAATATCATCAAATTTGAAAAAATATTCATGAATTCAAAAAGTGCACATGAAAAAACATTTATGAATATGTCGAAATACAATCGAGAAATGAAGGCTACATTAAATATAATCAATCTTAGCTAGCTATCTTTTCACAATCTTGTTGCCCTTCTTTTTCGCAAATGGAGTTCTTCTCTTGAACGGACGTCCTTTAGGTAGGGTGGTCCTGCTTCTTCTTGTGGTGTATGGCACTTCATCATCGTCGTCATGTTCCATCTTCGGGTCGCCATACTTGTCGAAGTCTTGCTCATTGGCGACTCCGTCCATTCCGATGATCTTCATTTTGCCTCTCCTCACGACAACACGACTGGGCTTTGACGGGTCGATAACGAAGAAGCATTGGTCCACTTGGGAAGCCAGTACCCATGGATCATTTTTCGCGGTGACGTTTGCGCCCGCGGTCTTGGATTTGGCTTCGGGTATAACCATGCTGGTGAAATACCGGTCTTCTTTTAGGACGCTCTTGGCCCATCTGACACGGAACATCGGGACCTTCTCTCCAGCGTAGCTCAGCTCCCAGATCTCTTCGATCCTTCCGTAGTATCTGTCCTTGTCATTACCGGTGTAGGATTCCATCGTTACCCCTGAGTTCTGATAACCATCGCTCTTCATGTCCTTGTCCTCAGTGTAGAACGTGTACCCGTTGATATCATACGCCTCTTAGGTCATCAGGTTGTGCTCGGCGCCCTGTGACAAGGCGAATATGAGATTTTCTTCCGCGGAAGAATCCTCATGTAAAGGGTACGACAGAAGCTTCTCTTTGAACCAACGCGTGAAACATGAGTTGTGCTCTTTGATTATATCTCCGTCCGTCCTCTGTTGGCCTCGGTCATTGTACGTCTTCTCAATAAAGGTTTTGTGCTCTACCACCCAAGGATCGACCACGTCTATGTGTTGTAGCGCGACTAGGTTTGCTCTTGCAAAGTCGGCGAGTCGACCCTCGAAGTCGACATGCATTTCGCGGTGACCCCATCCAGCGAGCCTGCCGAGGTGCCTGTTGACGGGCAGACCAACGGGGTTCTGGATGCCTAGATAATTCGTGTAGTAGGAGATGCACTCTTCGGTCAGAAAGCCCCTGGCTATGCTTCCCTCTGGACGTGACATGTTGCGAACGTATCCTTTGATGACACCATTCATCCTTTCGAACGGCATCATGCTGTGCAGGAACGTCGGCCCGAGTTGGATGATATCCTCCACGATATGGACCAGTAGATGCACCATAACGTCGAAGAATGCGGGCGGGAAGTACATCTCAAGCTCGCATAGTATCACCACGATCTCTTCCTGTAGCCTTCTGAGTTGCCTCACGCCAACTGACTTCCGAGAGATGATGTCGAAAAAGTTACATAGGCCAAATAGCGTGTTGGAAATATGCCCTAGAGGCAATAATAAAAGAGTTATTATTATATTTCCTTGTTCATGATAATCGTTTATTATCCATGCTATAACTGTATTGATTGGAAACTCAAATACATGTGTGGATGAATAGACAAACTTTGTGTCCCTAGTGAGCCTCTACAGGACTAGCTCGTTGATCAAAGATGACCGCGGTTTCCAGGTCATAGACATGAGTTGTCATTTGATAACGGGATCACATCATTAGGAGAATGATGTGATGGACGAGACCCAAACGTTAAACATAGCTTTTGATCGTATCAGTTATCGCTATAGTTTTCTGCATGTCAAGTATAAGTTCCTATGACCATGAGATCATACAGGTATCTCCGAAGGTGTCTGTTGAGTTGACATGGATCGAGACTGGGATTTGTCACTCCGTGTGACGGAGAGGTATCTCCGGGCCCACTCGGTAATACGTCATCTCAATGAGCTCAAAGTGACTAAGTAGTTGGTCACGGGATTATGTATTACGGTAACGAGTAAAGAGACTTGCCGGTAACGAGATTGAACTAGGTATAGAGATACCGACGATCGAATCTCGGGCAAGTAACATACCGACGAGACAAAGGGAACTGTATACGGGATTGCCTGAATCCTTGACATCGTGGTTCATCCGATGAGATCATCGAGAAACATGTGGGAACCAGTATGGGTATCCAGATCCCGCTATTGGTTATCGACCTGGGAGTGTCTCGGTCATGTCTACATGGTTTCCGAACCCGCAGGGTCTACACACTTAAGGTTCGGTGACGCTAGGGTTGTTAGTGAGAACAGTGCATGGTTACCGAAGGTTGTTCGGAGTCCCGGATGAGATCCCGGACGTGACGAGGGTCTCCGGAATGGTCCGGGGACGAAGATTGATATATAGGATGAAAGGTTTCGGAGTCCGGAAGTGTTCCGGGGAGCATCGGGAAATCGGCGGATGACCGAAAGGGGTTTCGGGGGTTCCGGAAGGGGTTTCGGGCCTAATGGGCCACAAAGGGGGACACAACAGCCCTCATAGGGCTGTGCGCCCCCCCTGGGCCCTCTCCTTGTGCGCCAAGGGGGCTGGTCCCCCCTAGGGCCGCCGCACCCCCCTAGCCTTGGGGGGCAAGGCACTTGGGGGGGGGGGGGAACCCTAACCCTGGGGCGCCGCCCCCTCCCATCTCCCCTTGGCCGCCGCCCCTAGGGGGTAACCCTAGGGCGCCCCCTCCCCTCTACTCCCCCTATATAAAGAGAGGCAGAGGGAGGGCAGCCACACACGTTTGTGCCTCGGTGCTGCCCTCCCTCTCCCACGTCCATCTTCGTCTTTCCCGCGGTGCTTGGCGAAGCCCTGCTGGAATCCTCCACCACCACCACCACCACGCCGTCGTGCTGCCGGTTCTCCATCAACCTCTCCTTCCCCCTTGCTGGATCAAGAAGGAGGAGACGTCCCCGAGCTGTACGTGTGAAGAACGCGGAGGCACCGTTGCTTCGGTGCTAGGATCTTCGGCGATCTGAATCGCGGCGAGTACGACTCCATCAACCGCGTTCTTGAACGCTTCCGCTTAGCGATCTACAAGGGTATGTGGATCCAACTCTCCCCTCATAGATGCATCTCCTAGATTGATCTTGGTGAACGGTAGGAAAATTTTTGTTTCCCATGCAACGTTCCCCAACAGTGGTATCAGAGCTAGGATCTTGCGTAGATGCTTTCACGAGTAGAACACAAAAGGGTTTGTGGGCGTTGATGTTTAAATTGCTGCCCTCCTTAGTCTTTCTTGATTCAGCGGTATTATGGGATGAAGCGGCCCGGACCAACTTTACATGTCCACGTACATGAGACCGGTTCCATCGATAGACATGTGACTTTTGTTGCATAAGATGGCTGGCGGGTGTCTGTCTCTCCTATCTTAGTTGAATCGGAATAGAACAAGGCGGTCCTTGTAGAAGGTTAAATAGCAACTTGAATATCACCGTTGTGGCTTTGCGTAGGTAAGAAACGTTCTTGCTAGATACCCATAGCAGCCACGTAAAACATGCAACAACAAATTAGAGGACGTCTAACTTGTTTTTGCAGGGTATGTATGTGATATGATATGGCCAATGACATGATGAGATATATTTGATGTATGAGATGATCATGTTGTAATAGTTAATATCGACTTGCATGTCGATGTATACGGCAACCGGCAGGAGCCATAGGGTTGTCTTTAATTTTTGTATGACCTGCGTGTCAATCATTAAGCGCTTTGTAATGCTTTACTTTATCGCTAAACAGTAGCAATAGTAGTAAGAGCATGGTGGGCGCGCGACAACCCCGATGGCGACACGATGATGGAGATCATGATGATGGGGATCATGGTGTGGCGCCGGTGACGATGGAGATCATGCCGGTGCTTTGGAGATGGAGATCAAAAGCACGAGTTGATGGCCATATCATGTCACTTATGATTTGCATGTGATGTTAATCCTTTTATGCATCTTATTTTGCTTAGGACGAGGTAGCATTATAAGATGATCCTTCACTAAAATTTCAAGATAAAATTGTGTTCCCCCCGAGTGTGCGCCGTTGCGAAGGTTCGTCGTTTCGAAGCACCACGTGATGATCGGGTGTGATAGACTCTACGTTCGCATACAACGGGTGCAAGCCAGTTTTGCACATGCAGAACACTCGGGTTAGACTTGACGAGCCTAGCATGTACAGACATGGCCTCGGAACACGGAAGACCGAAAGGTCGAGCATGAGTCATATAGTAGATATGATCAACATGTAGATGTTCACCATTGACACCACCTCATCTCACGTGATGATCGGACTTGGGTTGGTGGATCTGGATCATGTCACGCTCGAATGACCAGAGGGATGTCAATTTGAGTGGGAGTTATAAATAATTTGATTAGGTAGTAACTCACTTATCATGAACAATAGTCTAAAATGTCTTTGCAAATCATTTGTTGTAGATGGCTCGCGCAGTAGCTCCCCTGAATTTTAATGCGTTCCTAGAGAAAGCTAAACTGAAAGATGATGGGAGCAACTTTGTGGACTGGCTCCGCAATCTGAGGATCATCCTCACGGCTGCCCAAAAGGTTTATGTCCTAAATGCACCGCTAGGTGACCCCCCCGCTCCTACAGCCTCTGCAGACGTTTTGAATGCCTGGCAGTCGCGTTCGGATGACTACTCAATAGTGCAGTGTGCCATGTTGTACGGCTTGGAAGGAGGACTTCAAAGGCGTTTTGAACGTCATGGTGCATATGAGATGTACCAGGAGTTAAAGTTCATCTTTGAAAAGAATGCTAAGATCGAGAGGTATGAGACCACCGATAAATTCTTTGCTTGCAAGATGGAGGAGAATTCGTCTGTCAGTGAGCACTTACTGAAGATGTCTGGGTACTATACCCGCATAGCTGATCTGGGACTTGTGTTCCCGGATGAGGCTATCATTGACAGAATTCTCCAGTCACTCCCTCCTAGCTACAAGAGCTTCGTGCAGCAGTATAACATGCAAGGGATGAACAAAACCATCGCCGAGCTGTTTTCGATGCTGAAAGTCGCTGAGGCAGACATCCAGAAGGAGTATCAAGTGTTGATGGTCAATAAAACCACCAGTTTCAAGAAGAATGGCAAGGGCAAGAAGGGTAACTCTAAGAAGGGTGGCAAGGCAGTTGCTCATCCAGTGAAGAAACCCAAGGCTGGGCCCAAGCCAGAGACTGAGTGTTTCTATTGCAAGGGGAATGGCCACTGGAAGCGGAACTGCCCCAAGTATCTGGCAGACAAGAAGGGGGCCAACAACAACAAAGGTATATGTGATATACATGTTATTGATGTGTACCTTACCAACTCTCGTTGTAGTGCCTGGGTATTTGATACCGGTTTGGTTGCTCACATTTGCAACTCTAAACAGGAACTGCGGAATAAACGGAGGCTGGCGAAGGACGAAGTGACGATGCGCGTGGGAAATGGTTCCAAGGTTGATGTGATCGCCGTCGGCACGCTCGCTCTTCGATTACCATCGGGATTAGTTATGAACCTGAATAATTGTTATTTGGTGCCTGCGTTAAGCATGAACATTATATCTGGATCTTGTTTATTGCGAGACGGTTACTCATTTAAATCAGAGAATAAAGGTTGTTCTATTTATATGGGTAATATCTTTTATGGTCATGCACCCGAAGTTAGGGGTTTATTCTTATTGAATCTCGATAGTGATGATACACATGTTCATAACATTGATGCCAAAAGATGTAGAGTAGATAATGATAATACCACTTTCTTGTGGCACTGCCGTCTGGGTCATATCGGCGTGAAACGCATGAGGAAGCTCCATGCTGATGGACTTTTGGAGTCTCTTGATTTTGAATCACTTGACACATGCGAGCCGTGCCTCATGGGCAAGATGACAAGGACCCCGTTTACAGGGACAATGGAACGGGCAAGTGACTTATTGGAAATCATACATACTGATGTGTGTGGTCCGATGAGTGTAACGGCGCGCGGTGGATATCGTTATTTTCTCACCTTCACTGACGACTTAAGTAGATATGGGTATGTTTACTTGATGAAGCATAAGTCTGAAACTTTTGAAAAGTTCAAGCAATTTCAGAGTGAGGTTGAAAATCATCGTAACAAGAAGATCAAGTTCCTACGATCTGATCGAGGGGGAGAATATCTGAGTTATGAGTTTGGCGATCACTTGAGAAAATGTGGAATTGTTTCACAGTTGACGCCACCTGGAACACCACAGCGTAATGGTGTGTCCGAACGTCGTAATCGAACCCTATTAGATATGGTGCGTTCTATGATGTCTCTTGCCGATTTGCCACTATCGTTTTGGGGATATGCGTTAGAGACAGCTGCATTCACTTTAAATAGGGCTCCATCTAAGTCCGTTGAGACAACACCGTATGAACTGTGGTTTGGTAAGAAACCTAAGTTGTCTTTTCTCAAGGTTTGGGGTTGCGATGCTTATGTCAAAAGGCTTCAGCCAGAAAAGCTCGAACCCAAAGCGGACAAATGTGTCTTCATAGGATACCCAAAAGAAACTGTTGGGTACACCTTCTATCTCAGATCCGAAGGCAAAGTGTTTGTCGCTAAGAACGGGTCCTTTCTCGAGAAAGAGTTTCTCTCGAAAGAATTGAGTGGGAGGAAGGTAGAACTTGATGAGGTTATTGAACCTCTGCTTCAGCCAGAGAGTAGCGCAGCACAGAAAGATGTTTTTGTGGAGCCTGCAGAGGTCGAAGAGGAAGCCAATGATGATGATCAAGAAGCTTCTGATCAAGTTACTACCGAACCTCGTAGGTCGACAAGGGTACGCACTGCACCTGAGTGGTATGGTAACCCTGACTTGGAGGTCATGTTGTTGGACAACAGTGAACCTACGAGCTATGGAGAAGCGATGGTGGGCCCGGATTCCGACAAATGGTTAGAGGCCATGAAATCCGAGATGGGATCCATGTATGAAAACAAAGTATGGACTTTGGAAGTATTACCTGAAGGGCGGAAGGCCATTCAGAATAAATGGATTTTTAAGAGGAAGACGGACGCTGACGGGAATGTCACCGTGTATAAGGCTCGACTTGTGGCAAAGGGTTTTTCACAAGTTCAAGGAATTGACTACGATGAGACTTTCTCACCCGTAGCGATGCTTAAATCCGTCCGAATCATGTTAGCAATAGCTGCATATTTCGATTATGAAATTTGGCAGATGGATGTCAAAACAGCGTTCCTTAACGGTTTTCTTAAGGAAGAGTTGTATATGATGCAACCGGAAGGTTTTGTCGATCCAGAGAATGCTGACAAAGTATGCAAGCTCCAGCGTTCCATTTATGGGCTGGTGCAAGCATCTCGGAGTTGGAATCTTCGCTTTGATGAGGTGATCAAAGCGTTTGGGTTTGTACAAGTTTACGGAGAAGCTTGTATTTACAAGAAAGTGAGTGGGAGCTCTATAGCGTTTCTAATATTATATGTGGATGACATATTGCTGATTGGAAACAATATAGAATTTTTGGATAGCGTGAAGGGGTATTTGAACAAGAGTTTTTCGATGAAGGATCTCGGTGAAGATGCTTTCATATTAGGCATCAAGATCTATAGAGATAGATCAAGACGCTTGATAGGACTTTCACAAAGTACATACCTTGATAAAGTTTTGAAGAAGTTCAAAATGGATCAATCCAAGAAGGGGTTCTTGCCGGTATTGCAAGGTACAAAGTTGAGTAAGACTCAATGCCCAGTGACTGCGGAAGATAGAGAAAAGATGAGTGTCGTCCCCTATGCTTCAGCCATAGGCTCTATCATGTATGCAATGCTGTGCACAAGACCAGATGTCAGCCTTGCCATAAGTATGGCCGGAAGGTTTCAAAGTAATCCTGGTATGGATCACTGGACAGCGGTCAAGAATATCCTAAAGTACCTGAAAAGGACTAAGGAGATGTTTCTCGTTTATGGAGGTGATCAAGAGCTCGTCGTAAAGGGTTACGTCGATGCAAGCTTTGACACTGATCCGGATGACTCTAAGTCTCAAACCGGATACGTATATATTCTCAACGGGGGAGCGGTAAGCTGGTGCAGTTCCAAGCAGAGCGTGGTAGCTGATTCTACATGTGAAGCGGAGTATATAGCTGCCTCGGAGGCGGCAAAGGAAGGTGTCTGGATGAAAGAGTTCATGACAGATCTTGGAGTTGTGCCTAGTGCACTGAACCCAATGACTCTGTTCTGTGAGAACACTGGTGCCATTGCTCTAGCCAAGGAACCAAGGTTTCACAAGAGGACCAGACACATAAAGCGACGCTTCAATTCCATCCGCGATTCGGTCAAGGAGGAGGACATAAGTATTTGCAAAGTACACACGGATTTGAATGTTGCAGATCCGTTGACTAAGCCTCTTCCACGGGCTAAGCATGATCAACACCAAGACTCTATGGGTGTTAGATTCATTACCTTGTAATGCTAGATTATTGACTCTAGTGCAAGTGGGAGACTGTTGGAAATATGCCCTAGAGGCAATAATAAAAGAGTTATTATTATATTTCCTTGTTCATGATAATCGTTTATTATCCATGCTATAACTGTATTGATTGGAAACTCAAATACATGTGTGGATGAATAGACAGACTTTGTGTCCCTAGTGAGCCTCTACAGGACTAGCTCGTTGATCAAAGATGACCGCGGTTTCCAGGTCATAGACATGAGTTGTCATTTGATAACGGGATCACATCATTAGGAGAATGATGTGATGGACGAGACCCAAACGTTAAACATAGCTTTTGATCGTATCAGTTATCGCTATAGTTTTCTGCATGTCAAGTATAAGTTCCTATGACCATGAGGTCATGTAACTCACTGACACCGTAGGAGTGCTTTGTGTGTACCAAACGTCACAACGTAACTGGGTGACTATAAAGGTACTCTACAGGTATCTCCGAGGGTGTCTGTTGAGTTGACATGGATCGAGACTGGGATTTGTCACTCCGTGTGACGGAGAGGTATCTCCGGGCCCACTCGGTAATACGTCATCTCAATGAGCTCAAAGTGACTAAGTAGTTGGTCACGGGATTATGTATTACGGTAACGAGTAAAGAGACTTGCCGGTAACGAGATTGAACTAGGTATAGAGATACCGACGATCGAATCTCGGGCAAGTAACATACCGACGAGACAAAGGGAACTGTATACGGGATTGCCTGAATCCTTGACATCGTGGTTCATCCGATGAGATCATCGAGAAACATGTGGGAACCAATATGGGTATCCAGATCCCGCTATTGGTTATTGACCTGGGAGTGTCTCGGTCATGTTTACATGGTTTCCGAACCCGCAGGGTCTACACACTTAAGGTTCGGTGACGCTAGGGTTGTTAGTGAGAACAGTGCATGGTTACCGAAGGTTGTTCGGAGTCCCGGATGAGATCCCGGACGTGACGAGGGTCTCCGGAATGGTCCGGGGACGAAGATTGATATATAGGATGAAAGGTTTCGGAGTCCGGAAGTGTTCCGGGGAGCATCGGGAAATCGGTGGATGACCGAAAGGGGTTTCGGGGGTTCCGACAGGGGTTTCGGGCCTAATGGGCCACAAAGGGGGACACAACAGCCCTCATAGGGCTGTGCGCCCCCCCCTGGGCCCTCTCCTTGTGCGCCAAGGGGGCTGGTCCCCCCTAGGGCTGCCGCACCCCCCTAGCCTTGGGGGGCAAGGCACTTGGGGGGGGGGGAACCCTAACCCTGGGGCGCCGCCCCCTCCCATCTCCCCTTGGCCGCCGCCCCTAGGGGGTAACCCTAGGGCGCCCCCTCCCCTCTACTCCCCCTATATAAAGAGAGGCAGAGGGAGGGCAGCCACACACGTTTGTGCCTCGGTGCTGCCCTCCCTCTCCCACGTCCATCTTCGTCTTTCCCGCGGTGCTTGGCGAAGCCCTGCTGGAATCCTCCACCACCACCACCACCACGCCGTCGTGCTGCCGGTTCTCCATCAACCTCTCCTTCCCCCTTGCTGGATCAAGAAGGAGGAGACATCCCCGAGCTGTACGTGTGAAGAACGCGGAGGCACCGTTGCTTCGGTGCTAGGATCTTCGGCGATCTGAATCGCGGCGAGTACGACTCCATCAACCGCGTTCTTGAACGCTTCCGCTTAGCGATCTACAAGGGTATGTGGATCCAACTCTCCCCTCGTAGATGCATCTCCTAGATTGATCTTGGTGAACGGTAGGAAAATTTTTGTTTCCCATGCAACGTTCCCCAACATAGCGTTTCACGGACGTGCGCGTCCATGATCCCACGGATTGCAACTGGAAGTATCTGCGTGATCAGCATGTGACAGTCGTGAGACTTCATCCCGCTGAACTTCTACTTCGCTGGGTCTAGGTATCTACTTATCTTCCCTGCGTAACCGTAAGGAAGTTTTACTCCTACGAGGCAGGTGAAAAACTGCTCGATCTCCTCCTGACTTAGAGTAAAGCACGCGGGAGGGTAGTCATCTCCGGTCTTCTTGGCCTTTTTCCCTTTGCGACGACTTTCCGTGTCCTGCTTCGCCTCATCATCATCATCATCATCATCATCATCATCATCATCATTAGCGTGAAGCTCCTGCCTGATGCCCATTGATTTCAAGTCTGCCCTTGCTTTCGGCCCATCTTTGGTCCTCTCTGGCATGTTGAGCAGGGTACCAAGCAGACTCTCGCACACGTTCTTCGTGATATGCATGACATCAAGGCTGTGAGGCACACGGTGGATCTTCCAGTACGGCGAGTCCCAGAAAACATACCTCGTTTTCCATACCTTCAGCAGCGGCTCTGGCGCCTTTCGCTTCTTTCCCGGCTCTGGCGCCTGTTGCTTCTTTCCCGACAGTGGGCAATCTTTCCAATTTTTCAACAGCTCGTCTATTTCCTCGCCGCTCCTTGTACGCGGGCGTCTTCGGGGTTCGGTTTCACCATCGAACAGATCCTTGTGTTTCCTCCACGGGTCATCTTCGCGAAGCCACCTTCGATGTCCCATGAACATGGTTTTCGAATACCCGGGATCTCTATCTAGCTGGCGATACGTTGTGTCATCCATGCACCTAACGCATCCAGAAAATCTGTGGACCACCTGCCCCGCGACATATCCGTAACCGAGGTAGTCGTGCACCGTCGTGAGCACTGCGGCTCTCATAGGGAAATATTCTTTCTCTACAGCGTCCCACGTATTGGATGGCGTTTTCCACAGCGTGTCTAGCTCCTCTTTTAGCAGCCCCAGATACAGATTGATGTCGTTCCCTGGTTGTTTCGGCCCTTCAATTAGCATACTCATGTGAATGTACTTCCTCTTCATGCACAACCAGGGGGAAGGTTGTACATCCACACAAACACAGGCCAGGTGCTATGTGTGCTTCTCTGGCTGCCAAAAGGATTGACTCCATTGGTGCTCGCGCCCAGCACGATGTTCCTTGGATCGTTCCCAAATTCTAGGTCTTCGAAGTTCAACGCTTGCCACTAGCTCGCATCCTTAGGGTGACTCAGCATCTTGTCTTTTTTATTTATCTCCGGATCATTTCCGTCATCTTCTCGCTTCTTCTCCTCCCTATCCGCATGCCAACGCAGGAGCTTTGCTATCTTAGGGTCCGCGAAATATCGCTGCAGACGAGGAGTGATCGGAAAGTACCACACCACTTTTCGAGGAGCTTTCTTCCGCTTCTTGTATCGAGTGACGCCGCACACCGAACATATGGTAGACTCCGCGTGCTCGTCCCGATAAATGATGCAATTGTTCATGCACACATGGTATTTCACATGCGGTAAATCCAGAGGACACACGATTTTCTTCACCTCCTCGAAACTGGTCAGGCACTTGTTCCCCTTGGGAAGACATTCGTGCCAGAATGACATGTTCTCGTCGAAGCATGCGTCGGTCATTTTGTGTTTTACCTTCATCTCCAGAGCCATGAGCGTTACTTTCAGGCGGGTATCCTCGGGCCTGCATCCTTCATACAATGGAGTAACCCCGTCTATCTCCAGTTGATACAGCTTGGCTTTCTCTTGGGCGGTAGCTCTTGCGTTATACGTCTGCTTGAGAAGCAGCTCTTGAATATGAGGGTCCTGCACCCAGCCTCCATTGTCGTCTGCTCCGCCATCTTCATCTAGATCATGATCATGCCCTTCGTCTTGATCTTCCTCATCATCATGTCCGGCATCTTCTACATGATGACTGTGTACAGCATCACCGTTGTGATCATGTCCTGGAGATTCTTCGTCTTCTCGCCCACCCTCGCCGCGGTGGTTGTCTTGCTGCCCTTCCTTATTTCTTGCCCGGCCATGGACGACTTCATAGTCATATTCATCACCTTGCCACCGATAGCCATTCATGAAACCACGCAAGAGCAGGTGGTCCCGCACCTGCCCGGAATCCGGGCCCGCAATAAGGCTCTTCAGCTTGCATCTTTGACACGGACATCTTATCTCCGTCTCGTTCTTTTGAAGCATCTCAGCCTTCGCGGAGCTCAAAAACCTAATCACGATGCCTACGGTCATCGTGCGGACCATGGTCGCCTGCGGGGTAGAGCAAAACGATATTTTAGAACAAAGAAAAAATTTGGCATGACTTTCCCTAAAAATAGGACCAAAAAGAATGCATAGTGCCAAAATTCTCGCCGAAACGGAAATGAATCAACATTTCGGCAAAATATTGGCAACTATCGCATTTCAAATACCGGTACCTCCAAACACAAACATATATGCAACACCACAAACATATGCAACACCACAAACATACATAGATCTAGCTAGGCCATAAAAAGTGCATCTGCACGGTTGTTGGAGCTCGAGGGAGAAAAAATGATCTACAACATAAAGATAGCTTTCCCCCCTTACTTACCTATCAAAAAAAGGTAAATTAACCACTTAATTTTAATGAATCTATGGTGCAAATGAGGTGAGGAGGAGGAGGCAGCGGACACAAGCTTGGAGGAGGAGGTGGAGAGAATGAAGTGGGGAAAGTGAGTGTGTAGGTGTGGTTGTCCAAAATATCTAGCTGGTCTCACTTTACTAATGGCGCACCACTCATCAATGCGCCATTAGTAACCAGTGTTACTAATGGCACATTAGTGAGAGGTGCGCCATTAGTAGTTTTGAAAAAAAAATAGTATTGGCGCACTGAGTTGGAGGTGCGCCATTACTAGTTAAACTAGTAATGGCGCACTGTGCCACCGTGCCCCATTAGTATGTCTGTAAAAAAAAGTTGTTACTAATGACGCACCGAATATCTAGTGCGCCATTAGTATTTGTACACTAATGGCGCACCAACACATGGTGCGCCATTAGTATATACTAATGGCGCACCACATGTCTGGTGCACCATTAGTGGCCATATCATCTATAGCCCTTTTCCTAGTAGTGTATGTATGATTCTCTAGTTCAAGCTAGATATCTTGGGTGCACTCATCGTACGCACACAAATTCCTTGGCTCGTTGACCGTAACTCTCTCAAGCACCACTCTGTCGTCTAAGAGCTCTTCCCCCTCTCTCTCAAACTCTCCATCTAGCCGGGTCACACATACACATGTATATCTCACTCACACTCGATAGGCCCATCTAAATCTCTATCTCTCTCCCTCGAACTCTCTCCATCTCACACGCACACACAAACAATCGCATGCCTAGCTATCCAAGTATGATGGTCTCTCACTCAATTGTAGGCACACGCAGTCCCCCATATATGTATATGACTAGCTAATCTTAGTCTCCATCACAAACATGTGCATGGTCTATCTCGATTTCTCTTGGGGCATCTTTCTATCGTGCACGCATCTCCCTCGATGTCCCACCCATATAGTCCCCTCACGATCTCGAGGCGGACTTTGTATCGTAAACACACCCTCTCGCCCTCCCCATGCTTCCATGTTCTCCATGTGTCCCTCTCGACCTTTGTACCTTGTTGGCCAGACCTCTATTGGACATGTGCTATAGGGGTGTCTCTCTTCGTTGCAAACAATCACACACTAGCTATCTTCGTGTATCTCCTCACCTCGCTTTTCTATCTCGGAGATGCATGCGTGATATGTTCACCTAAGAAACGAAAAAACACACACTCTCTCTCTAATTTATCGTTTGTTCTCACTTTCTCTTTCACACACATACTCTTTTTGCACACTTACTTATTCTCCTTCACACGCACTTGATCCCTCTCGACTTAGGCACTCTCCTCGGTCCATAGCATATTGATTTATTGAAAAGTCAAACATCAAAAAGTTTGACAATGTACATGGAGAAAAACAATTACATCTGGAACGACAAAATGATACGATTAGATTCACCATGAGATGTAGTTTCGTATGATGTATCTTTGGTATTGAAAATATAAATAACATTTGTGTAAACCTGATCAAAGTTTCCAAAGTTTGACTTCTAAAAAAATTACATGCACTGCATTATCGAGCGGACGGAATATATCTTTCCCCCTCTTAGCTATCAGATGCACCACTCAACCTTATCGGGGCTCCTCAATCTCTCTCAAACTTTATATCTCCCTGGTTCACACATACACATGTCTTACTCGTGCTATACATATAGACCCATCCAACACTCTCCGCCCTTGTTCTCTCTCTATGTGACACGCACCCCCCTAATAAGTACCATAATCCCTCACTCCATCATAGGCGCAAGCACTCCCCCCTAAGTATGATTATCTCTCACTAGCCATCAGGAACACACGTATTGTCTCCTTCCATCCATACGTCTATCTCGATATCTCTCGGGGTATCTTCTATCACGCACACACCTTGTCACTCGATCTCCCACCCATGTAGTCCCATCATGATCTCCAGGGGATCTCTCTATGATAAACATACACTCTCTCCTCCCCATGCCTGCATTTTCTCTATACGTCTCTATCGACCTCTCTCCCTTGTTTGTCAGATCCCTCTTGGCCACGTGCTAGGGGTTTTGCTCTCTCGGTTGCAAACAACCACACACTATCTCCTCACCTTGCTTCCGTTGTCGAAGATGCATGTGTGATATGTTTGCATACGACACACATGTTTTTTCTCGACTTTTATCGAGTGTTGTCCATGTATCTTTCACACACGCACACACAGTTTTTTCACTCACTCTTTCTATTTCACTCTCTCTCTCTCTATCTCTCTAGTTAGGGACTCTCTCACGTCCATAAGCATATGGATGTTTTGAAAAGTCAAACCTCAAAAAAGTTTGACCAGGTATATGTTGAGAAAAACATTTACATATGGAAAAATCATTATATTCATCACAACATGTACTTACTTCATACTATCATTTATCTTTGGTATTGTAGAGATTGATGTAGCATGGACTCCAACAAATATGGTGTCAGATGGAAGTCGTGCTGGTGGCGTGTGCCGTACTCCTGGACGTGAATGCTTGTTCTGGCCCATGCCACCCTACTACTCCTACTAATTATAGTAGTAGTATCAAGGATTCGAGGTGCTGGTTACGTACAGCGAACACATTAACATATGGCCCACCTCACATTGTGGCCAAATTTCTTGGAGTCTGTGCTAGGTTAAAATGTGTTCTTTGTGAGGATGGGTGGCTGGTCTCAACTTTAAAACCTGTTGTATTACATACATAGACGTAGAGATAGTGCAGCATGTGAAGGTAGTACAAATAGTGTACTATTGTTGATTGGCCTCATCCGATAACCTGTTGTAATGCACGTACAATTATGTATTCAGAAAATATTATTTTTCCTCGTCGCAGCACCCACTCAGAGAAGCAACTCGAAAGCCATTCATAAATTTAGTAAGTTTATCATAGGCATATCATTTTATTACCTATAACAGGTCACCAACCCACAACGACAACAAGGATACATTATAAATACAAAACTTTTCATCACACAACAAATAACAAGCAATGAAATGAACTTCAACTCAACCAATCCTCAGCGTTGGAAACACATGCTTTGAACGACAAGTGATTCTCTAGGAAGGGCCAGCTAGTGTCAATCTCGAGACCAACGCATGACTGATCATCTAGGCTGAAGTGGCCTACTATATCACGACCAGGGTAGGGAGCCACCGTAATGTCCGACGTATAGATATAGTTGCTTCTCATAAATGGTAGTAACGTTGTGTCAATAGCAGTTGGATCACCTTTCACCATCATTGGATATTTTTGTCCAAGGAAGAGCGAGTTTGCTCCAAGACTATCAATACTGTACCATGGAGAAGGTGTTGGCACTAGCACACTAGTATCCACCCCGAATACAATGCAACGGGTGTTGGAATAGGTCCGGAGAGTGCGACCATGGGAGACAACACCTGCTCCCTCAGTAGTAACATCAGCAGTGGGCTCTATACAGACAAGAAGTGGTGATCCATTGGAATTAGTTGCCAGCCGCCAGTGAGCATATGGGCCCTGCTTGTCCTCATGCTCGTGCTCATCACCATCATCATCTCCCCCTTGGTTATAATTTTTTTCAAGTATAGGTGGTGGAATGTTCACAGGACCTTGGAAACACAAGAAGAAGGTTAATTAGTAGAGAAGGGAAATTTGCTAACTCGCATGCATGTGGATGAAACAATTATAATTACGGTGGAAGACAAACGTACCGAAACAATAAGGATACCATGCAAAAACAGTGCCACGAGTGGTGGCAGCAAACACAAGACCTTCGTATTCAATTGCATCACAGTACACATCCGTGTATAGAAACTGATTTTTGAGCTATATCCATCCAATCAAACCACGACGGACGGCAACAAACTTGTCAAAGATAGCAACAACTTTATAGTTCTTGTAATTCCAAGAGCGGTTGGGTACTCGAGAAATTGCTATCTTCTATAGACGACAGTCACCATGATCATATTTGAACATACGTCGATCATTTGTGTGCTCAACCTCACGGCACTTGGAGATTTTTGGAAGTGGAATCCGCTGACAAGTGTACACATTCACAAGTTCCCACTCGCAATTGTTCCCAATATAAACAACCCAATCTCCATTTGCGCCTGCCCAATGCTTGCCCTCAAGCGATGGCATCTTAACATCATACGTATCATTATCAAGCGGCATCAACTTGCACAAGGCGAGGCTTCCCTCGTCCCCGCGCTGATCAGCAGGGTCGCGGCGAAGAAGATAGGGGAGATCAAACCGCTCCTGGACCCTTGGGTTCCTTGTAATGATGTTATTAGTTGAGTCGAGAATGTTCTTGAATGAACCTACCATGCTAGCCAAGGTGATGACGTTGCACCGATCAATGAGTTCCCCCACTACATCATCTTTCAGATCGGGGCAAGAATAACGGGGTCGTTTCCGGCTTGTTCCCTCCATGGAGAAGACGATCGAACAATGGCAGAAGGAAGGGTGAAGGCAAATGGAGGATGGAGGAAGAGCGTGCGACGGCAGTTCCAAATCGAGAGGGAAAGGCGAAGAGTCAGTGGACGGTTTCCAGTTTGCCACGGTACACGAAGAGGCGCCCCGGCCTACACGTCCTTTCGGAAATTGTACAAAAGGACTCGCCATCGTCTCAGTGACATGTTGGAACGGGACCACATGTCAACGAAACATGGTGTGTAATTTCTCATGCAAAATGCGATCTGGCCGCGTTGGCCCAAGGTGCCGCATTAGTTATCGCTGAATAATATAAAATATTATGAGTGCAGACGCTCCACCCCGAGGTTTGTAGCTCCTTCTCAGTCGTCGGGAATCTATGTTCTTCCACTCTTTCATTTAAGACATGAGCTTTGTTCATCCTGTTGCCGGCATGCGGGACATCTATATGCCTCCATTTTACAAAATCATACTATATGCCTCCATGACACGTAGGACATCTAGCATCAAGGTGGCGTGTCATGCAAGAAAATGGAGATATGCAGTGCGTAAGTGAGTCGTGCACTTCTATGGCACCTAGTACTACACAATATTTTTTCTCCTCAATGGCACGTGAATAGTGCACGTACTCAATGACAGAGAACGGGATGGTAGCCATGGACATGGTCGGCCCTTTTTTAAGAGAGTACTAATAAATACGTAACTTTGATGTGTCCCGTTAACTCGCAGAACGACGAGAAGCTTGCTTACTACGCCTTATCCCTCGCCAACGTGTGCGTGGTGGCTCGCAGCATGAGGAGAAACTTTTGCTTACAAGGGGTGGACGTGCAGCAGTTCATTTGGTATCAGATTGCCAGAAGTAGTACCATCATTATTGTTCGACTTCCGGAAGAGGAGAAGAGCCAACTGCAAGGTCACCTACTAACCTATAATACTACAATAGCAAAAGCTGGTCCACCTTTTTAGAGCACGGTTAATTAATATAGGCGGCTCTTGCAGCGGCACATCATTTAGAGCAAGAACTCTCATCGTAGGATCAAAGGAAATGACACAAAAGTTGGAGTGGATGCTAGATTGCCAATTAAAACATGATTACATAGGGGAAAAAAATCCTATAGCATTCTATCCTATGAATCAAACGACCAATGTAGGAAAATTATGAAGGGTGTCTCTCCAACAGTGTTCCTCGCCTCACACCTAGCATCACGGTAGTCGAACTTGGAGTCATTCATCTGGTACACGGGACCACATGTCAACGAAACATGGTGTGTAATTTCTTGTGCAAAATGCGATCTGGCCGCGTTGGCCCGAGGTGCCGCATTAGTTATCGACCTTTATTTTTTTAATGGCGTGCCGTTCAGTTTTGAAGCACGACTAACTGGTACTGTTTGCAGAGAAAATATAAACTACTCTACCACTACTCCAACTCTAGTACTAGTAGTATAAAAAAGATATATAGGCTGCAGCTTCAGAGCTTTCTTGCTAAGGGATGCCCACTTGCTTCTCACACTATCACCCTCTCTCCAGATCTAAAAAAGACGGCCTCTCTCTCCCTCCTCACCGGTGGCCACAAATCCACCGAGGAAGAAAAGGACGTGCAGCGTTGACGCACTCGTCGTCGGCGAGCGAGGTCATGCACTGACGACAAGGCCGTCCTCTCAGTCCTAGAGCCCGCGCGGGATGGCCTCCGTCCCCAAGCTCGTTGCCATAGTGCGTGCGGAGGACGATGACCACGAGCGAAGCCACTTCCCGCCGACCCTCAGGTATGCTACCTCTTTTCGAACCATACCCTTGTTCTATTGCCCCATCTGCCACGTCGCTGCATGTGGATCTTATTCCACTCCACCATCTTCCCAATTTGCTATCCTCTGCTCTGCTGGTCACGTAGACGAAAACCTTAATTTGCACTATTAAAGGAAACCCTACTTCATGGAGACTAATCCATGTGTGGGTTGAATAAGGAAAGGAAGGGAGGTTGTACTGTCCAAGAGAGTAGGCATCGAACCCGCATCTAGGTTGAAAAGGGGAAAATCAGTAGCTAAGGAACGAGTCTCGTGTCTCTTGGTTGAAGAAGGGTAGAAAGGCATGCCAACGCAATAGAGAATGACCAGATCGATCGGTTTGTTGTCCTCACATAGGAAAAAGGTGCTTAACATAACAAAAATGGGACGTAATCCACATATGATGCCTGGATATTTGTTGCTCTGGGCAACCATACCTCCCTCACCACTCTATGCGTCCGTGGAGGTACATCGTACTGGTGCGCCCACTATCTGAATAGGTCTCCCATGATCTTATTGCCACTTTTTTGCTGTTAGTATACCGCCAGCGGTAAACTCAACCAATGCTACTGCTAAAGTGATGCCACATTTAACTAATGCCGCACTCAGTCTAATGCCACCGATAAATTTAAGCAATGCCATTTAATGTCTCTGGATTATTTCAGGGTTAGCTGTTGATTGTGGATGTATTAAAGATTTTTCAGCTAAGGCATTCTAATGTTGTTGCACAGCCAGTATACCAACGATGAAACTTGTTACTACCTTCAGATTTTTGCACTGTTAATGCTTATAGATTACATACATCACTTTCATGAGATAAGTCAATTTTTTTGTACAGTGTCACCAAAATGCCAAGGCGCTGATGTCATTTTATTTTGATTAAATTGCACAAAAAATTATGAAGAGGAAAGGTCAAGAGTGGGCACCTCCTCCTTTTGCTATTGTATTGATCCGTTCAATCAAGTTTCTATGTTTGATCGATTATCAAGATTGGGATAGAAATTTTCAGGTCCTCTCGAGTTCGAAATGATATATACCTTCAAGGTACATGGTTTGCAAAAAAATTATACTATCATCAGTTCATAATGCTAGTTACCTTCAGACTTTTGTATTTCGTTTAATGTTGTTGCCAGCTAGTATACCAATGCTGAAACTTGTTACCTTTACATTTTGTATTGTTAATGCTTATAGAAATCTTCAAGTGCTAGCTTATGGAGATCAGTTCAGTAAAACCATTATACTCTACCCCGTAATAAAAAATTACTCCACTGTTCCACTAGCCAGTGGATTAGTGTATATTTGTACTATTTGAATGGTGTTGCATTAGCGTATCGACATATATAAGGTGTGGCAATCTTTCCCTGAGCAACAAGTTTCAGCATTGGTATACTAGCTGCGCAACAAGTTTCAGCATTGGTACAGAGGGTGTAGAGTTCACTCAAATACTGCCAGTAAAGCTAGCCGCACCTTTGTTAAGATTGGGATAGCAATTTTTCATGTTCACCCGAGTTCAAAATGATATTTACCTTGAAGGTACATGGTTTGAAATTTTTTTATACTATCATTAGTTAATAATGCTAGTTACCTTCAAACTTTTGTATTTTGTTTAATGCTCTTGCACAGCTAGAATACCAATGCTGAAAGTTGTTACCTTTACATTTTGTATTGTTAATTCTTATAGAAATCTTCCAGTGCTAGAGCTTATGGAAATCTTCCAGTGCTAGAGCTTATAGAAACCTTTTCCCATTAAGAAATTGGAATGCTTATATTTGTGAGTCTATGCTTCAACTAGTGCCACTTTTATAGTAATCACACTTTCAATATCTATGCAAACGGGGATGCTCGATTTTAGTGGAACTACACAAAAAGTCCAACTGGTTCAACATTAGGAGCATGTTTTCTTCCAAACCTTTATATCCAATTCGTGGCACTATGAGCTGTTCATTAAGAAGGTACATGGTTTGCTACTATCTTGCTACTCTTTTTGTACTGTCATTAGATAGTAATACTAGTGGTTTGCACGTGAATTTATTGGCAGGCTGGACCTACATTGGAGGTGCAGGACAGGATTTAATGATTGGTTGCTCAATTTCGGTTGTATTGATTTCACCTCTTCCATCACTGTGAACATGGATATCCTTGGTCTGATGAAGAATAGGCGCTATATTTCTGCTTTGAAGAAGCAAATCAATTCAGTATGAAATTGTCCAGGGCAAAACATGACTGTATCAAATTGTCCAGTGCAAAACATGACAGATGCTAAGCGGAAGAGACATGTTTAAACCGAAAATACAAGGTAGGGTATATGTTTACTAGCTGCTTGATATTTGTGCAGACAGAGATGTCTTGCTATTTGGCAAACACACAAAGTGACCGCAATTTTGGTTGAACTACACAAGAGAATAGTATAGTCACTGCATGCAGTGCCATTTGAAAATAGACACAGAAAGATTGGATAGTCATTTCATGGACTGCAGAAAAGTAGTACTGTACTATTTATTGGCCAACACTAGGTGCATCATTGCTTTGGTCTGATTATACAATGGGCATCATTTTGCCTAAGTTAAAGTTTGTATTCCGAAAATAGTCTCGCCGTGTGATGGAGAGAAGACCAAATCATATTGCAGTGGATGTTCCTCCATCATGTGTGGTTCATTCTGATGGTTCCAGCTGTTGGTGAAACCACTTACGTTTGCAAGAGGAATTGTAGAATTCACAAACAAATTTGTCTTTCAGTCTGTACTGAATGTTGGCCAAGAGAAGCATCCATGTTAGTAGGAAGAACATATGTTTTTTCTAGATCTTTGCTTTTGGAGCTACATATTCGTATATGATCTGTGAATCATTGAGATGCATTAACATGTTGATCTTATGTATGGGAATCGTACTAGTTGGTTTTAGTTGTGGCTGATCTTTGCTTTTCGAGCTACATATTTGTATATGATCTGTGAATCATTGAGATGCATTCACAGTTCCTTATATTTGTTCACTCAGTGTTTACAAGTTACTCATCGATCACTAGCTAGCCTACTAATGCGCTCCTGGCAGTTTTAGTTGCGACGCAAGATCCGAAGTGGCAGTTTTTTGAATAAAAATGCCTACCTCTGAAGAAACTGACAAGCTCCTCTGAAGAAAATGCCATGCAAATCTGAAGAAACTGCCAGCAAAAACGTTCGCAAATGCCTTATCTCCAGTGAATGTTCATCAGTTAATGCGATCGTACACGTACACCATCCGACCTACTTCATCCTACACGGATAAATAGCGGATCACACACGTACTACCTCCTTTCCGGTTTGCAGGGCTCAATTCAAAAAACGACCTACTCGATCCTACACAAATAAATAGCGGATCACGCACGTACTACCTCCTTTTCGGTTTGCAGGGCTTAATTCAAAAATCTCACCAACCAAGGTAGATGGTGAGTGGTGGAATGATTTTTTACAAGGAGGGAGTACCTCATCTGGATGATTCGAGTTTGCAAATGCCTTATCTCCCAGCGAAATGCCTTATCTTCCAGCTAAAGTTCATCAACTAATGCCCTCGGCTGCAACTCGTTGCATGCTGCTCCGCGTACTGGCTGCGAGCGATTTTGAGTGCCTGCATGCAGCCGGCCGTAATTAAGGAAGCTAACTGATGCGAAAAAAGATGCGCTTTAATTGTTGCGGGCCTTTTAAATCCATGGAATCATTATTGACAAGGAGGGAGATGATTCGAGTGCACTCGTTTGACCGTCATGCATGGACGGGACGGGACGGCATAGTCAGAATTTCAGTTTCTCTAGTTTTCCACGGCAAGCTGGCCCGCTAAGCCATGCTTGCTTAATTATGCATTGAATTCTGATGACCGTCGCGCTACCTTCCGCCTATAAGTACTGTTTCCTGGCCTTCTATGGTGGCACCTTGACCCAACTCGCCCTATCCTCATAAGCCCCCACTGGCCCGACGTCGCTCGCCACTTATCCTCGCTCTTGCCACGTCCACCATGCCTCTGCCCGTCCGCGATAGGCTAGGCCGAAGGCGGTCACCGCCGAAACTAGTGTTCCGTTTTTGACCGGAAGGCAGACGGAGGGAGGAGGCAATCTGTCGGTCTTTAGATGGCAATGCGGAGATCGAGGACTTGTTGGAGCGCGACCACCTGGCGGAGGAGCAGGAGTGGTTGGAGTGCGACCGCTTGGTGGAGGAGCAGCGTATCGCCGATTTGCGCCACCAGCTGGACATGGAGCAGCAGCGCACCGACGCTCTGAGCCGCGAGCAGAGCGCCCGCTATTGGGCCGTGTCGGGGAAACTGATCGCCCACGAACACCTATGGGACTGGAGTCCCTTTTCGGTACGGCAAGGGGATGGAGGATGCACGGAGAGCAGATCGAGGCAAACACGCGAGATGTTTACCCAGGTTCGGGCCGCACAGATGCGTAAAACCCTACTCCTGCCTTGGTTTGTATTGCGTTCTTGACTCGGGAGCGAGAAGAGCTACAGTGCTGATCGCTAGGACCGAGCGTGAGAGTGATCGAGGATCGGAACCCCTTCTACGTTGCGCATGGGCCTCCTTTTATAGGTCAAAGGGGTCACCGACAGGTGGCAACACATATGGGGGTAAAAGAGTAAAAACAGTGGTAGTTGGAACAGTGTTTGCATAGTGCTCTATACCTAACCCTGACGGCAAGGGACAAGGGCATTAAATGCCCGTCGCTGTCGCCCCAAACAGTGCAAAAAGCGTCCTCAAGGCGCCTCCGTCCGCCACGACGGTGGTCTCGTCATCGCAGCTTGTCACCGTGTACCCCAGGCTGCACAGCCTTCCGCCACGTGCGCCTGGAAGGGCTCCAGGGCGACACGTGGGTGGATGCGCTAGATCGCGGGCACCTAGTGGAAGTTTGCCGCGGCAAGCGCCTTGCCGCGGCCGCTACCTTGTCGCGCCCGGGAGCTTGTCGCTCTCCGGGCCTTGCCGGGACGCGTGGCGCGTCGCGGCAAGTCTCTTGAAATGCCATGCTTGGCTGGCAAGTTCCTCTTGCCAGGGTCTTGTGCCAAAGAAGTGGTCTTGAGCCTTGAGTGGCCTTCCCGGCAAGCTCCTCTTGCCGGGGCCTTGTTTCTTTAACTTGAATACTTTGTTCTTGAATGGTTCCAAAGGAAGTATAGTGGGCCTTGGCGATCACGCGGCAAGCCCTGCCTCGGGACGCTGCAACTGCCCGTGCACAAGTTCAGGATACTAAGGTACCCCTACTTTAGTACACCGACAGGAGCCCCCGGGCCTGGGCCATACACGGTGCCGAGCGCTGTTGGGCCAGGCCCAAAACAATGCACAGGCACGAGCGGCCCGCGACACACCGAATCCCACTCCGAATCCGCCGCGTCCCTCCCTAACGGCACGCGTCGATCGCGGCGTCGTGGGAGAGATCGTGGCCTGTTTCTTTAATGGGGAAAATGCGGAACGTCCCCCTCTCCCCCCTTAAAAGCAGGGGGAACAGGGGCAATTCCTTCCATTCGCCCGTTGCTTCTTCCTCCTCCAGAAACCCCCGCCGCTCCCCTCCTCCCCGAAGGTCGAAAGAGAGCAGCGCTCCGCCCCCCTCCGCCCCCGCCAGCATCACCAGCGCCGTCGACTTCCTCCACCGTCCCCGCCATGGCCCCGAAGGGCGAGAAGGCGAAGGCTGCGAAGTCCGCCAAGGCGCTGAAGCTAGTAGCGATGCGGAAGAAGATGGCGGTCTTCCCGCCGAGACTCAGTGCGGAGGAGCTGAAAGACTCCTTCTATCTCTTCTGGTCGAGGGAGACAAAGGCGCATCCGCGCACCAAGGTACTCCCCGCCGTAGCCTGCGAGATGTTCCCGGGAGGCTATGCCTTTTTTGCTCTGTTCTTCTATTGCGGGCTCTGCCCGCCCTTCTCGGAGTTCTTCTGTGATATCATGAATACCTACGGGTTTCATCTCCTTGACCTCACCCCAAACGCCGTCTTGACCATGGCCATTTTCGCACATCTGTGCGAAAATTTCGTCGGAGTTTACCCCAATTTAGCTCTCTTCCACCATTATTTCATACCTCGAGTCGAGTCAGGGTCACCGCTGTCTGATGGGATCTCTTGGATCTTTAGGCTCCATAAGAAAGAGGCTTACTTGACAGGGGAGCTTCGCGGCAAGTGGGATGAGTGGAGAGCCAACTGGTGTTGGATTATGGAGGACGACCCACAGCAGTTCACTTCCCGGCGCCAAGTCGCAGTAGTGCGCGGCAATGACTGGAGTGACCTGGCCCCCGAGGATGACAAGCTGAAGATAGCCACCACTCGGATCCTTCGCCTCCGGCAAGCCAGGCTCAGTGTAGGTGCCGTCGGGGCAGACTTTCTCCGCCGCCGCATCGCTCCCTTGCAGGAGAGGAAGAGGGCTGCTTGGGATTTCAGGAACGCGGCAGACAACATGAGACTGCGCCCGGGCCTTAATGACAACTTCACCGTCATAGAGCTCAATGCAATGCTTCAAGCGCTGTTCAAGTACGACTCCGCCCATCCTGAGTGGTTTGCGCTGCCGCCGGGCGTAGTCCCATTGTGCAATAGCTCTCCGCTCAGCGCCATCCGTGTGGCGATGCCATTGTGTGATTCCCATGGTATCAACCCCACTTGGCGGGAACCTTCCGAAGAAACCGTGCAGACGTTCTTCGACAACCTGATGGAGTCGCCAGTCAACGCCGACGAGAAGCGGGGACTCACCCGCGACACCACCGACGAGGAGATGGCATATATTGCCACCAGGTTGGAAGAGGCAGCCACAGCCAGGGCCGCGGGTGAGTTTGGGTATACTGTGGAAGAAGCGGAGGCAGCGGAGGTGACAAGCCTCGCCGAGGAGGAAGAGCTTCGCAAAGAGGGAAAGCTTGCCGGGCGACTCACCGAGACAAGCCAGCCCATCGAGCAAGGCGCCGAGTCGAGCGGGCCCGCCGAGCAGGGCGTCGGGTCAAGCGACCAGTAGGGCGTCGGGTCAAGCGACCCTGCCGAGGACTCGGGCGGCTCGCTGGGCCTCGACTCCTCTTCTTCGTCCTCGGGTAGCTCACCGCCACCAGCGAGCCCTCCAGCTGCCCCGAGAAGGCGCCTTCGCAGGGCTGCGGACGCGACCGGGCGGCAGGCGAGCCAGCAGCCGCAGCGCCGCCCGACGCGCGCCGCCGCGACGGGCAAGGCCGCCAAGGGAGCGCCCCGTGCCTCAGCGGCAACAGGAGGGGGATCTTCCCGGACTGGCGCCCCTGTGTCCGTCGCCCCTCGCGCTTCGGTGGCAACCGGAGCGGGGTCCTCTCAGACCACCGTCCCGGCTCCCGCCAAGCGGCCAAGGGATCCCACTCCCCCAGCTCCCCGCGCCGGGACACGCGCGCTGGACTTTGACTTTTCGGCGCTCAGCTCCGACGACGAGGAGGAAGAAGAGTAAGTCTTCGCGATTCTTGTTTCTCTCTGGCTTTCTATTGATTCTTGCATTGTATCTTTTTTGCCTGACTCTGCTCTTGTCTTTCTTCCAGGACTCTGGCCCAAAGGGCGGCGAAGAGGGCCAAAGTCCCAGTAATCGTCATTGAGGACGAGCCCGCCACCGTAGCAGGGGGTGCACCTGCGACAAGCCTGCCGGACCCGGCAGCTGTTCCCCGGAGCAGCCCCCAGCGCAGCCCTCAGCGTAAGTCTTCTGTCCACTCTCCGCTCGTTGGGCGCGCGCGGGCCTTCTATCCTTGTTAATGTTCTGTTTGTTGATTTGTGCAGAAGCAGAGCAGCAGCATCAAGAGCGTCAGGAGGTCGCCCCCGACGAGCCGCACGCCTCGACCTCACCGCCAAGGAGAAGCTCCCCGACGAGGGAGAATACTCCGCCAAGGGCGAGCACTCCGCCAAGGGCGAGTACTCCGCCAAGGGCGAGTACCCCGCCAAGGGCGAGCACTCCGCCAAGGGATGGCGCCACTGGTCCTCCGCCTGCGGGAGTTACCTCTACGCCGCCGAGGGAGAGCTCCCCGGCAAGGAACTCCGCCGAAGAGGAGGCCTGCGCAGGTAAACCCTTGGACTTTTCTCCTTGTGGTTTTCCTCTTTTTGGATATTTTCTTGACTATTTTTCTTTTGTCAGACCCGTCCACCCCAGGGCCGATGGAGACGGAGGTCGCCGTCGAGGAGGACGCGCGCGACAACACTGGCGATGCCACCGCTATCGAAGAGGCGGCCGGTGCTGACGAGCCCGCCGCCGACGAGGCCGCCAAGACTGCTGGCGCGGCAGCTGAGGAGGGGACCGACAGTCGCACTGACGGCCCCGAGGCTGCAGGAGCGTCAGACGCTGCACCGGCTGCCGATCCCGCTGCTGCCGCAGCCGAGCCAGGCGCCTACCTGGAGGCCGACAACGGAGTCTTCATCCAGCTCCCGTGGGCGTCCATGTCAAGGGCGCCCGCGGAGGGAGAGGTCTTCGACGGGGAGGTCCTTGCCTCCGCCGGTTGAAGTTCGTCGACGCGCCAAGCAACAGTAGCGAGCCCGAGGAGGAGCGGCTTCTGCGGAGGCTTCTGTCTTTGTACCGCGCCCGACATGCCAAGCTGGAGTCCCGAGAGGCTCTGGCCGCCAAGGCAGGTGTCGACTTGGAGAAGCGCGCAGAAGAGCTTCGGGCCAGCAACCAAGCAGCTCTCCGGTCCTTGGCGGAGGAGCGGGAGCAGCTTGCCGAGGCGCATCGGGCGTTTATTCTTGAGAAGGCCGAAGCAGAGGAGCAGCAACGGCTCGCCGCCGAGGAGTTGTCCCGGCGAGAAGGTGAACTGACGCAGCGGAAGGTCGACCTCGATAGCCACGAGGACGAGCTTGCCGCGCGCGAACAGTCTCTTGGCGGAGCTCTGCAGGAAGCGAAGGACGCCGTTGCAGCTGCTGAGACCGCCAAGAGGGACTTGGAGGCAAGGGTGGCGCAACTGGAGTCCAACTTGAAAGCGAGCGAAGAGAAGGTTGCCGCCCTTGTGTCGGAGAGGGAGAAGGACGCCCACAGCCACTCCGAGCTGCAGGTCCACCTCTCCGACAAGGGCAAGGAGCTCGCCGTCGCCAAGGATTCCATCGCCGATCTGGAGTTGAAACTTTCCACCCTCACCACATCGCTTGACGGCGCCAGAAAGCGGGAGACGGACCTGAAGGAGGAGCTCAGGGCCGAGAGGGCACTGTTGGACAGCGCCGCTCTCTCCCAAAACAACTTCAGGCTGACGGTGGAGCACTGGACCGAGGGCCTTGTCGCCGCCGCCGCCGACGTCGACAAGGAGCTGGCGGAGCTGGGGGCGGAGCACCTCGGGTACTCCACCGACGAGAATCTCCCTCACAGCGCCAAGTTGAGCTTGTTCTTCAGGGGGGTGGCGCCGGCCCTCCAGCAGCTCCGGGAAAGGATCCCAAAGCAGCTGGCGGACGAGTCGCGCAGGCTCTGCGCGGGGGCCCTCGAGAAGGTGTTGATGAAGATAGTGCACCGCAACCCAGGCCTCAACCTCACCAACGTCCTCAGGACCTTGCCGCCGGACGTTGACCAGGAGGCGCTCAAGGCCCTTGTCGCGCCTATTGTGAACAAGGTGGGCGTCATCAAGAGGGTCGAGGGCGATCGCGTGGATTAGTCTTGTTTACTTTCTCCTTTTCTTGTCGCTGCCAACCACGTTATGAACAATAGTTTATTAGCATTGCGACAAGTTGCTTTGTAATATAACTTTATTTTGGGTAGTCAATGCAATGTTATTTCCTTTACTTGACTTTCTCGCTTTGTATGTTTTCACCCTACGCTTTTAGGAAACTTGCCGGCGTAGGGACCCTTGCCGCGAGCGCTGAGTGCGGAACTTCAGCAGCCTGCTGGCAATGCCGTTGCCGACAAGAAACCTTATCACAGCTAGTCGCAGCACACTTAAGCTGTTGAGCGAACTCGGAAATGAAGTAAGGGCGTGACACTTGTCGCAGCAAACTTAAGCCGTTGAGCGTGCTCGAAACAAAGTAAGGGCGCGGCTAGCCACGAGCTGGTTCCTTCGCGCACAGGTTTTCCATACAAAGTGCGGTCGTTCAAGGAAGATAACTCAAAAATTTAAAAATTTGATTGCTCAAACTTTGGCAACTTAGCTTTTGTGTCGTTTGCTTCCCGGTGAGGCAAGACTTTCTTGAACGGCACTCGGTCCATACCCACTACCTCCTTCCCCCCCGGCAAACTTGTGCGCGAGGAAAACTTCTTCTGCTCGAGAGAAAAGAAAGGGAGAAAACAGAGATATGGAGCCTTGCGGCTCGTTATTGCTTACCGGGGATAGGTGCTGCACAAAGTGTCAGATAGTATATGCAAGAAAGTAAAAAGGGCATGAATTGACAAGTTGTGCGATGCACAGAAGCTTTACTGATTCACGGGGTCTGCGCCCGGCTTTGTACAAAGGTTTACATGCAATAGCGGCAAGACTTGTACAAAAGGTGGTTGCCGGAGCGGATCACGGCAACCGCGCCTTACGGGTAAAACTTACGAAGATGCTCAATGTTCCAGGAGTTGCTCACCGGTAAGCCTTCTTCGGTCTCAAGGCGGACAGCGCCGGGCCTTGTGACTTGTTTCACCCGATAAGGGCCTTCCCACTTCGGCGTCAACTTGTTGGAATTCTTGGCGGACTGAACGCGCCGAAGAACAAGGTCGCCTTCCTCGAGACTTCTGGCTTTAACCTTGCGGCTATGGTAGCGACACAAGGCTTGCTGGTATCGAGCAGCTCGTACAGCAGCCTGAAGACGGTCCTCCTCAAGGAGCAGTGCGTCATCTTGTCGCAGCTGCTCTTGCTCGAGCTCATCGTAAGCGAGCACTCGAGGCGACCCGTATACGAGTTCCGTGGGGAGAACTGCCTCTGCTCCATAGACAAGAGCAAAGGGTGTCTGTCCAGTGGCTCGATTTGGCGTCGTCCTGATCGACCAAAGAGCCACTGGCAACTCCTCGATCCAGTTTCTTCCGCACTTGCGCAGCCTGTCGAAAGTTCTCGTCTTAAGTGCACGCAGCACTTCAGCGTTTGCCCTCTCCGCTTGACCGTTGCTCCTCGGGTGAGCAACAGAAGCGAAGCAGACCTTGGCGCCAAGGTCTTGGACGTACTGCATGAAGGTGCGACTTGTGAATTGTGTGCCGTTGTCGGTGATGATCATGTTAGGGATTCCGAAACGGCAAACAATTGACCTGAAGAACTTGACTGCTGACTGTGCGGTCACCTTTCTCACTGGTTCCACTTCCGGCCACTTTGTGAACTTGTCGATGGCGACGTACAAGTACTCAAATCCCCCGGCTGCGCGGGGAAAGGGGCCGAGGATATCGAGCCCCCAGACCGAGAATGGCCAGGACAAAGGGATCGTCTAGAGAGCTTGAGTTGGTTGATGTATCTGCTTGGAATGGAACTGGCATGCTTCACACTTGGTCACTTGCGCAGTTGCATCCTGGAGGGCTTCTGGCCAAAAGAAACCTTGCCGGAATGCTTTTCCGGCAAGTGCTCTGGCGCCAATGTGGTGGCCACATATGCCTCCGTGTATCTCTGCCAACAGCTTTTGTCCATCTTCCCGGGGAATGCATTTTAATTTCACACCGTTGAGTCTTCTTCTGTACCGTTCGTTGCCGACAAACTGATACATACTTGACTGCCGGGTTATTCTTTCTGCTTCTTCTGGCTCTTCAGGAAGTTCTCCTGTTTGAAGGAACTGGACAATCTGCTGCGCCCATGCCGGAGCCTGCGGCTCGACGACAAGGACTAAAGGCATCTGTGCTGCTGCGGGAACGTCAGCTTCTACGGCAAGAACCTGTGGTTCAGCCGAAGCTTGACGTTCCCCGGCAAGCTTGCCGGGGCAAAGCTTGTCGGGAACGCCTGCTTCAACTGTACAAACCCTTGGGCTTGCAGGAGCAGACCGCTCCTCAGCAACCTTATCATTGATCTTGGGGACCTTGTTGGCGGCGGCTTCAGGAAGTTCTGCCGGCAAGTAGTCACCAGAAACCAACTTTCTCTTCTTACTTTGCCCAGTTGACGGTGTTACGGATGGCTGAGTCAGCTTTAGCACGAAGATCCCTGGTTCCACAGGTAACTTTAGTGCAACACACTTAGACAGATCGTCTGCGATGTCATTCTGAGCTCTTGGAACGTGCTCCATCTACAAGCCTTCAAAGTGCTCTTCAAGCTTTCTCACTTCGCCAACGTATGCTTTCATCAACGGACTTTCGTAGCTCTTGTTCACTTGGCGGACGACCAACTGTGAATCACCCCGCACAATCAGCTTCTTGATCCCAAGTTCCGCTGCGATTCTGAGGCCGGCAAGCAAACCTTCATACTCCGCAGTATTGTTTGTTGCTTGCTCCTTGGGAAAGTGCATTTGGACGACGTACTTGAGATGTTCTCCGGTGGGCGCGACAAGCAACACGCCGGCACCGGCGCCTTGCAGTGAGAAGGCACCATCAAAGTACATGATCCATTCTTTGCTTGCTTCTTTGCCGGGGATGCTTGTCTCTGGAATCTCATCGTCTGGCGTTGGCGTCCGTTCTGCTATGAACTCTGCCAATGCTCTGCTCTGAATAGTTGAAGTGCTTTCAAACTTGAGGCCAAAGCTTGACAGCTCCAGTGCCCACTCGACAATCCTGCCTGTCACTTCTGGTTTTTGCAGTATCCTCTTCAGCGGAAAGCGAGTGACCACTGTTATCTCGTGTGCTTGGAAGTAGTGGCGCAACTTTCTCGAGGCCATGAGAAGGCCGAAAAGCAGCTTCTGCACCCCAGAGTATCTTGACCTAGCCCCCTGCAAGAGGGAACTGACAAAATAAACTGGGCGCTGCACCATCTTCTTCCGCACCTCTTCTTGCATCTGTGTGGACCCATCCTTGTCGGGACCAGAGCTTGTCGGAGAAGCCCCCTGCTTGTCGCTGGATGTGCTTGCCGGGGCTGTTGGCTCATCATCTACCTCCCTTTCCGCTACTAATGCAGCACTAACCACTTGATTGGTTGCTGCTAAGTATAGCAGCTACTTCTCTTGCGGGTTAGGTGCGACAAGTATTGGAGTGGTGGACAGGTATCTCTTCAAGTCTTGCAGCGTCGCCTCCGCTTCCGGAGTCCATTTCATTGGACCTGCCTTTTTCAAAATTTTGAAAAACGGCAGGGCGCGTTCTGCGGACTTAGAGATGAATCTGCTGAGAGCAGCCACGCAGCCGGCAAGCCTTCGTACATCCTTGACGCGCTTCGGTGCTTCGATCTGCTCGATGGCTTTAATCTTGTCGGGATTGGCTTCAATCCCTCTCTGGGATACAAAGAACCCGAGAAGCTTGCCGGAGGGGACTCCAAACACGCACTTCTCGGGGTTGAGCTTGAGTTGGATCTTGCGCAGATTCGCAAAGGTTTCATCTAGGTCTTGAATCAGAGTAACCCTGTCCTTGCTCTTGACCACTATATCATCCATGTAAGCTTCTACATTTCTGTGTATTTGTGGCTCAAAAGCTGTATGGACTACCCTTGCAAACGTTGAACCGGCATTCTTCAATCCAAAGGGCATGCGTATGAAGCAATAAGTGCCACATGGAGTAATGAATGCAGTTTTCTCTTCATCTTCTTCAGCCATAAATATCTGGTGGTATCCTGAATATGCATCAAGAAATGAAAGCAACTCACATCCGGCTGTGGAGTCAACGATCTGGTCAATGCGCGGCAAGGGAAATGGATCTTTGGGACAAGCTTTATTCACATCGGTGAAGTCAATACAAAGCCTCCACTTTCCGTTCGCTTTGCGCACGACAACAGGGTTGGCCAACCACGTGGGATGGAGTACACCTATGACAAGGCCTGTCGCTTCCAGCTTCTTGATTTCTTCAGCGATAAACTCTTGGCGCTCCACCGCTTGTTTTCTAACCTGCTGCTTGACGGGCCGCGCATGAGGACAAACGGCAAGCTTGTGCTCAATCACTTTCCTGGGAACACCGGGGATGTCAGACGGTTGCCATGCAAACACGTCAACATTCGCCCGCAGGAAAGCAACGAGCGCGCTTTCCTATTTGGGATCGAGCGTGGCGCTGATGGTGAAAGTACCACCAGTGCCGTCCTCCTTGGCGGACACCTTCTTTGTCTCTGGTGGAGCTGCCATCGCCTTCTTGCACTTGCCGGTGGAGCTCGATGGTGCGTCCTCGACCGCAGCGCAGCACTCCGAAGAGGTGCGTTTGCCGGAGTGGGCCCCAGAGCTCTTGCCGGACTTGGTCTTGTTCTTCCCCCCGGGAGCTTCAGCGGCAAGTGTTTTGCTATCTGTTGCGGCTGCTGCATCCCGGTAAATCTTTTCGGCACAGATAAGGGCGTCCTTCTTGTCGTCGGGGACAGAGATGACGCTTATCGGGCCGGGCATCTTGAGCAAATTGTAAGCATAGTGAGATGCTGCCATGAACTTGGCGAGAGCCGGACGGCCGAGTATCCCATTGTAGGGTAATGGAATATCGGCAACGTCAAAGGTGATCCTTTCAGTCCTGAAGTTCAGCTCTCCGCCAAACGTCACTGACAGCGTGATCTTCCCCTTCGGGTTGCTCCTTCCCGGGTTGATCCCTTGAAAAGTGCCAGTTTCTTCGAGCTCGCTGTCGGGGATCTGGAGTTTCCGGACCACAGCAGAGGAGATCAGATTCAGGCCGGCCCCGCCGTCAACCAACATCTTGGTGACCTTGAGGTTGCGGATGGTTGGCGAAACCAGCATTGGCAAACACCCGACCGCAGTGGTGCGATCAGGGTGGTCCTCAATGTCAAAGATGATGGGCGTGCTGGACCACTTCAGAAGTTTGCGCGACTCGACGGGTGGTTCTGCCGCATTGACTTCCCGCACCCATTGCTTGAGTTGGCGGTGGGAAGTATGCAGAGAAGCACCTCCGTCAACACACAGAACTTCTGTGGCCTTCTGGAACTCCTGCTCGCTGTTATCTCCGTCATCCATGTCTTCATCGTCGTCTTCGTCTTCGTCCTTGTCGCGGCCGCGGGGAGGTCTGTCTCCTTGCCGCTACTTGGCCTTGCCGTGGCGTACTCCCCGGCCATTGAATGGCCGCTTCTTGCCGGACTCTCCACCACCTCCCTGGGCCTTCTCCTTGTCGCGTCGCTCATACTCAGCTTTCTGCTGCTCGACGAGGTACTCGACCCTTTTGCAGTTCTGGAGGTCGTGGCCCTTGGTGCGGTGGATCTTGCAGTACTGCTTGTCGGCGGCTGCCACAGTTTCCTTGCCGGAGCTGCCAGCCTGGGCTTTCTTGGCGCTGGCCTCCTTGCCGGACTGCTCGACGGCTAGCACTTCTTTGTTCTTCTTTTTCCTGTTGTTTCGCCGCCGGCTCTTCTTTGCCGGGGTGGCGTCCTCACTATCTGACCCCCTGCTCTAGTATCCTCTCCGGGGAGTCTCCTCCCCTCCTCAGCGCGTGCACACTTGTCGACCAGGGCATAAAGCTCACTGACGTCTTGGATCTTGCACATCGCCATTTCCTCCCTCATCCTGCGGTTACGCACGTTCTGGTGGAACGCGCTAATAACCGCGGTAGGGTGGACGTCTGGGATGTTGTGCTGGACGCGGCTGAATCTCTGGATATACTTTCGCAGGGTCTCTCCTTCCTTCTGGGCAAGTATGTGAAGGTCACTCTCCTGGCCATGGGGCTTGTGGCCACCCGTGAAGGCGCCGACAAACTGATGGCACAGGTCGGCCCAAGAAGAGATGGAGTTATCCGGCAAGTGCATGAGCCAAGATTTGACGTTTGGCTTGAGCACTAGCGGGAAGTAGTTTGCGAGTATCTTCTCGTTTCGTCCCCCGGCAGCCTGCACCGCGATGGTGTAGATGCTGAGTATCAACTGAAGACATACATTTTTAGGGGTCGACCTTCTACGTAAATATCAAACTCCTCAGAGACTTATATAACTTGTGTACACTCACAAACACATTAGTCCCTTAACCTATAAGTATTCAATACACCAAAATCACTAAGGTGCACTAGATGCACATACAATCTCCCCCTTTTTGGTGATTGATGACAAATAGGTTAAGCTTTCAACGGGGATAAAAATATAAAGTGTAACTACTGATATTGAGGAATTTGATTGCAAGATATAGAAGGACTCCCCCTGAAGATGTGCATATCTAAAGATTTTTGCTTGAGTAGCAAATGCATATTGTAGAGTAATATCATGGAGATCTCCCCCTATATCTTGTAATTCATACACGCATTTGACGTATGATATGAAGAATTTGAAATGCATGGGCAAATATGGTGTCTGGCGAAATTCAGCATGCATGCATTAAGGAACTTGATGAAATAAGTATGCAGAAAGCAGTTCAAAAAGTGTTAGACCACGATCGGACTTAAGTTTACAACTAATCAGAGCAAACACCTCAGAAGAGCAAGAGTTGAAACTTAACAAAAATATAGTCCATATATAAGACCCTCTTGAAGACTAACTCAAATGTCTCCTCCTTTGTCATCAAATGACCAAAAGGGACAAAAATGAGGACTAACGCCCCTGAAGAATATCATCATGATGTCAATGGAGGAGCGCCAGCGTTGTTGGGGTCGTCCATTGTAGTACGGCCTACCTTAGTGTCGTCCAAATCTTCAGCTTCATCCATCTCACGCGATGAAGAAAAGGAACTAGTAACCAGCTGAGGAACTTTGACCTTCTAGAATTTCTTCGAAGGTGGTTGAGACCAGTCAAAGTCCTGTTGAAAGTCCATCCCCTTGAGTTCATCCGCACTGTAGAGATGTGAAAGAATGTCCCAAGTGCGGTTGAAGATTTCATCCGCATAGTAGTGATTCTTCTTCATAGAGTTTTGTGTGACAGTCATGTTCTGAAGAATTGAAGCAAACTTACGGTAGACCCACTTGTGGTTGCGATCGACCTTGTGATGAAGACTTAGGAGAGTCTGACGATCAGTCATCACTCGCGGAGCAGTGGCTTGAGGAATTTTCTTTGAAGCTTTTGTGGCAGAGTCTTGGGTTGCAGAGTCATCATTGGTGGAAAAAGATGCAGCTTTGTGAAACTGACCATCCAATGGATGAGTGCCTTCATCAATAATTGCAGCTTTGCCTTTTTCATTAACCGAGGAAATAGTCCGTTTGAGGACCTTAATAGGAGGCAAATAGCTGAGGTGATTCTGACAATCTTCCTTGTAGTGAATTGAAGACCTGGTTCTGATGAATTTCATAATCCAAGGAGCATAAGGCTTCAAATCAAACGGTTAGAGTGCAACATTCTCTAGAGTCCTCATTAAGAAATAGTGATAGTTAATGGGAATCCCATGTATGATATTGAACAACAGATTCTTCATGATGCAAATAACGTCTCCTTCTTCAGAGTTGTGGCCTTTAATTGGACTGAGAGTTTTGGTCAGAATGCGGTAGATTGTCCTTGGGACATAGAGCAAATCCTTCACAAGGAAGGTGGTTCTTGGAGGTTGGTCAGCCTTCAAAGGCTTCATCAGCACTTGCATCATATGATTTGGAAGCTCAGGTTCATCATAGATCCGTATTGCGCCTTCAGCAGGAGGACTGACTGGTATGGCATTAAGCAATTAAGAGAATGGGGCTTTGTAATGAGTGTTCTCAGTCATCCAATCAAGCACCCATGAATTCACATCAGTCACATCACCAATGAGGTGCAGAGTAGCATAGAATTGAAGAATTAGCTCTTCATTCCAGTCGCAGATGTCAGCGCAGAAACTCAGAAGCCCAACTTCATGAAGAACATTCAGGACAGGCTCGAAGCAAGGGATGGATTCCATGTTAACAAGAGGAATTTGACGGTGCTCAAATACCTTGTCTTTGTCAAACAGGAGTGAAGAATAGAAGTTCATCTGGCTTGCTGTCCAGAACCGCTTGCGTTGATGTCTTTCTGAGTCATATGGATTGAAATCCATGAAGAAATGATGCTCAGCAAAGAAATCATCAGCCTTAAATTTCTACCTGGTAACATGAGGATTTTTCTTCTTGGGCTGAAGATTCACATATGATGACTTCACAGCCTCTTGATTCAAAAGCTCTCGAGCTGCTGCCTGTGGAATTGCAACTTCGGGTTCTTCAGCAGTGGTTGTTTTCTCCATTTCTTCAGCTGATGCAACTGGAGCTTCTTCAGGAATGGAAAGAAGTGATGTTTGAAGTCCTTCAGAACCCGTTTGAATTTCTTCAGTTTGCACAGGGGACTAGTGAATTTGATGTAGCGGTGTGGTCATGGGTGAATTGGAATGAGTTTTTTCCCAATAGTCATCCTTGAGCACGGGAGTTGTAGAGCCAATGTCCACATCTTCGTCTTCTTCCATTTCCTCAATGCCTACCTCTTCAGCTGTGAACTAAGGCATGTGCGATGATACCAGTAGTGTTGAAGGGATATCTTTCGCTTCAATTTCTTCATCCAACTACTTTGAAGAAGCAGCAGAAGGATTTTATTCATCTGTGTCATCTGGTATGACGTATTCCTCACAAAAGGGAACAATTTCCTTTGATGGCACTATAGAAATTGGAACAACATCAATTGGGTTGGATAGTGAGCTCGTCAAAGTCCTCACTTTCTAAGGAGCCGAGGACTCTATAGTCGTTGATGCTTTCGTTTCTTCACAACAACTTTCTCCATAGCTTTGGTTTTCTTCACTTCTGGTGCAGAAGGAAGCTTGACATTCTTCATCTTTCAAGACTTTGCAGCAGGAGCAAATGATGTTGGTTCAGTTTCTTCAGGTAGGAATGATGCAGACGCCATGGCATGCTCAGGTTCTTCAGGTATAGCAGCAGATTCTTCAGCTGTCCTGGGTTGTACTTTAGGCGCAACATTGGAGGTTTCCCTGGCACTTTCAGAGTCATCAGCAGCCTGATTGTCAGCAGCGCTTTCAGTTTCTTCAGTAAGGTGAATTTCTTATTGCGAGGAAGTTGCACCACTGAGCTTGAGGTACCTGGAGAGCTTGACGAACCTGACTTTCGCACCGATCCAGTCTGCATGATATGTGTCTAAGTCATCACTGAGGCCTTTGATCTCCTGTTGCATGTTTACAAGTTCCTCAGAAGTCATATTCAGTACATTTTTTTCAGAAGTCTCTCCTTCTTGTAATGGGCCTTCTTGACTTATCTGTTGAGGGAGTCTTGTATTCAGGGGTCCTCTGGCATCCGGGTCGATGAAGCTGGGCCGTGTTGATGGGCCACAAAAGTAGAAGCAAAATACTCTCCCCGTATTCGATCAGGACTCCTATGTACGTAGAAAGGCAAGTGTAATGTCCGGACGTATCTATTACTTCCTCCCCAAGTCACCTTTGTAATCCTAGGCCCCCTCTAGCGTGTATATAAGCCAGAGGGTTCAGTCTGTAGAGTCCAACATCAGAATCATAACATCCTCATAGGCTAGGTTGTAGGGTTTAGCCATTATGATCTCAAGGTAGATCAAATCTTGTAACACATATTCATCAAGATCAATCAAGCAGGAAGTAGGGTATTACCTCGATCGAGAGGGCCTGAACCTGGGTAAACATCGTGTCCCTAGTCTCCTGTTACCATCGATCCTTAAACGCATAGCTTGGGCTCCCCTACCAGCGATCTGCCGGTTTTGACACCGACATATATCCTTCTCAAACTTCCACTTTTCCTCACCAATGAATGCGGCCAGAATGTGAATTTGACAAGGAGTGAGGTTCATTTCAGGAAGAGGTGCGTTGGGATGCTTGTGCCATAGATCAATATTCGTGGATTTTCTTGGGATCCAACATGAGAGGCACAAAGCTGCCTTTGGCTCTAGCAGCCTTGAGTGATTTATCTCTGATGATTTCAGTAAGTTCCTCGTCATCAGACGGAACTTGGAATGCCACTTTATTTTTAGGGGTTGGCCTCTTTCCTCGTCCAATAGTGGTTTTTATTTTCAGTAGAGTTGGACCAGTTGAGGATTATGGTGGAGCTGATGAACTTGCAGATGCTCCAAAAGCAATTGAGAAACTTGCAGTTTGTTGACATGTTGCAAGATGCACATGTATTGATGACTTTGCAGCAGCGGCTGAGGATTGTGTGGCAATTGAGGGGATTGGCACAACCCTTGAAGAAGTTGCCTGAGGATTTTGCCTTGATGGTTTTGACGTTGAAAAACTTGGCTATGAGGGCATTGTTGTTGAGGAACTTGGGTTAATAGCAGATTTCTTCAGCATAGCATATTTAGGCTTACTGGCGGAGGCCTCGACAGCAGCAGCTGAACCTTCATTGAATTTCTTCACTACTTCTTTATCATCTTTGTGAAGCTTGGCTTGGCGCTTGACCCATTCCCATGGAAATTTCTCACCGCGTCTAACGCTTGAGGGATCAGCAATCTAGCCAGCAGCCAATGGAGGTCTTGGACCCGGAGAGTTAACCGTGAATTTCTTCATGTACTTTGGAGTAACTTAATGATATTCCATCCATTCCTTAGCCCATCTTCTCTCAATTCTCTGTATTCGCACCTTGCGCTGATTTTTGGTCTCTCAGCCATGAGTTGCTTCATTTGGTGCGAAATAATCAGCATAGATATCATCAATAATCTCAAAGGCAGAGTTAGTTTCTGGCACTACAAAAAAGAAGACACATCTGTGACATTTTGGGTCGAACGGATTTTTTCCTGTCATGCTTATGACACTTCTATGACGATAATTGTGACAAAAACCCATATCGTCAGAGATGTGGTGGGCTCCTACTTCTATGACAAAAAAATACTGACAAAATGGGGTTTTCCTCCTGGACGGGCCGAAGACATAGCTGCATGACATTCTTTGGGCTGTCCATGATGGAAAAAATTGTGGTAGAAGCGAGGGCGAGGAAATTTTTGGGGAGTTCCCGGTTACGGTGGGTAGTTGGGGCGGAGCGATGCACCGAGGTTTGCGTGTTTCTCTCATACACATCGCGTGTATGTGTGAGGCATTGGGCTCTAACTGAACCCAAACGAGGCATTCGCTTACTGAACCCGAGCGATTGCACTAGCTACGTTACTGAACCCGATCGATCGATCACTTGGCTGCTAACTGAACTCGAGCGATTCCTTCACTACCGCTGCTAACTCTACCCGATCGATCGCTACTGTTGCTTACTAAAGTTGATCGAACCTGCTGCCTCTTGATGAACAGTGAATGTGGGGTTGCTACCAGACACGGTTCTGTATTGTAAACTGTCAGCTACTATGTTCACACGCGGATTCTAATGCGACAATCGTGTGTAATTCAAACTACAGTACTTGTAAAATCCGGCGACAGGCGTGTGAACTGTTCCCATCGATCTAGATTCCGGCCACCAATAAATACTACCTTGCTCACGTCGTCCCGCCTGCATTCTCATCTACATCCTCTCCTCGCAAGCCCCCCTCTCTCTCAAAGCTCTGCCATGGCACCGTCGATCTGCCCACGCGCCGACGAAGAGTCGCCGCCCCCCGAGGACGCTCATTCGATGAGCAGCGATGAGGAGGACCCCTACGCGCCGCCGGACGAGGTTGCGCTGGAACCCCCAACATTGGATTGGTTTTGGGGCCATTACAATCTTTGTCTGCGGAAGTCACTATCGCCGGCTGAGAAAGCCAGGCAAGTGGCTTTCAAGAAGGAGATGGCGGAGGAGAAAGCCAGGTACCAGGCGGCCTGTGAAGCCCGTGATGCCGCCTGGAAAAAGGAGAAGGTGGAGCTTTGGCGACGGGCGCATCGTTGAGCGGAGGAGGTGTACGAAGACGGGTACTTCGCGAGGAAGGCCAAAGGCGCTAGGCGCCTCATCGCTACGTGGAGGTGGGCTGATAAGCTCCAGCGTGGCACCGACGAGGAGTTGCAGTGGGCGCCCAACGAAAAGGCAATATCATCCGCGCTCGTCCACCAGTAAGAGGCAGATTGGTACGTCAAGCGCTGCGAGGAGGAGGAGGCGGAGTACTGCCTCCGCGCTGGGATGACACCGCGCATCAGGGATGACACCAAGAATGGACTATTAGTTTTAGTATTGTTCGTTTTCAATTTTATGCATTGTACCTAGTAGTTAAGTATCATCACGTATATGTGATGATATTATATATATTCTGTGATGAACTAATGAACAACATATATATATATATATATATATATATATATATATATATTATGAATTCCATTTTCTATCTGTTTTTGTATACTAATTTGAATCTAGCTGTTATCATCCACATATACAGAATGGAGAGCTTATATACACACATTGAAACAGAACATATAAGAACGGAAAACAGAGTACACACATTGAAACAGAGCAGTTAACAGAGCAATACTATGATTGATGTTAATACATAGTTATCCACGTCGAAGCGACTCAACAAAATAAAACGCGTCCATGATACCATGACCAGCAGCCCTTGCCTACGGTAGCTCTTTTCTCTGCCTGAACTCGTGCAGACGTTCGTCCAAGCGGTCGACACGCTCGCGGTACATCGTGAGCGCGATCTCGAGCTCCAAGTTGGCTATTTCATCGGAGATCACCAGCTCGAGGATGCGGCGGCCATGTTCCTCTACTGCGCCTAGGTGGACACTTGGGCCAAGGGGGCGGTCGAGCCTACGGACCAGCGGGTTGGCATCCAGCAGGCCGCAGACAAGGCGAACGGCGCCACCCATGCGAACGGCGCGGCGGGGGTCCGGTGCAAGTACGGCGCGGCCGACCTTTGGTGCAAGTACGGCGTTGAGGGCCTCTGCCCACTCCCGGCGAGGTATGGGGGTACTGGCAGGACGTGTACCCAACTGCGATGCCGTGTCAACAGCAGGCAAGCGTCGATGGATCCGCTCTTGATGTGCGGTGCGCCGCGCCTCTCTCTCTGCGGTGCTCCAACGGTCTCACCGTGCGGCAAGACGCAGCCTATCGGCACGAACGCGCCTAACTTTCTCTGCGATGCGCCATCAATCATGTTGTGTGGCGAGCTGTAGCCTGTCGGTGCTGACATGCCTATCTTGATCTGCGGCGCTCAAGTGCCATGCGCCAAAGGTCAGCTCAACCCTGGCGATGACACGCATCACGACGTCATCCATCGCATTGCCGGGAAGCGCCTTGGCCTCGGCGGGCTGTGGCGTCTGCTTCTTTTCCTCGTCGACGAGGTTGATGGCAGAGGCAGCGCTTTGGTGGGTTGGCATACTTGGAAATGGTGGATGTGCTACAGGCTGCGCTTGTCGCCTCCGTGCGTTGCACGCCACCTAGGTTTATGCGCAATGTCGCTGGGTGGCAGGAAACAGGTGAGGAAATGTCGGGAAACGGTGGCGTGTTCATAAAACGTCATCAATTAATGGAAACTTAGCATAGAAGGAACATCGAGCTAGCACAAGAAGTAGATGATGATCAGATGAACACGGACCACACTAGGGAACCCGTCGGTGTTGAATTCATCAATCGCAAACGATTGAATACCAGCAAGCGTTTGTCCACAACACACACGGCTTATTCCATCATAAACAGGTCGGATGGATCAACTGTATGCCACGTATCGCACATTGTCAAAAAGTAATGCGGTAGACCTTCTTTAACATGTGTTAAAAACAAAACAAAAAACAAAACAAGGACCTCGAGGTTAATTCCACCCCACAACACACACGCCTTATTCCATCACAAATAGGTCGGATGGATCTATTGTATGCCACGTATCGCACATTGTCAAAAAGTAATGCGGTAGACCTTCTTTAACATGTGTTAAAAAATAAAATAAAATAAGGTGTTGGAGGCCGTCGGCTGGAAGATGCTGCATGAGCAGAGCAGTGCCTCGGGGATGCTGCTGACAGCGGCCGTCGAGGAACTAATGGGTGACTTGAGGAAGGTCCGGATCAAGCGCGAGCAGGAGGTGGAGGAATCTGTGGCTGATTTCAAGCAAAGTCGTGAGGAATTGAAGAAGTAGTTGGAGGATGTCGTCGCCCGTGATCCATCGAAGAGTATATACAGTAGCGATCCAGATCGTTGTCCGTGATTTCCTTCTGCTCTTGCATCCGTGTCTTCCGGGCTTTGCCACATGTGGCATTTTAAATTATCCGGAATATGTAAGATAATTATTATATGCGCCATTGCAAATTTGTCGTCATACTATCAGTTGCCATTTTATTTGTCGTTGTATTATCCGTTGCCCTATGTGGCAATTTAAATTAGCCCGAAATACGAGTTGAAAACACGAACAAAGCAAATGCTACCATGGGATCACAAGCAAACACCCTCCATCCAGGCTCTTTAATTAACCCATTAATGGAAAAGTTGTGAGCGAGGCGGGCGGCGGCTAGTGCATGGAGGTCAAAGAGCTTGCTTCCCGGTGAGCATGGACGGCCTTGCTGCTCGCGCGTGTCCCGTCGATCCTGCGAGGTGCACAGGATGCACGCGTCCAGTCGAGCCTGCGCGGAGGACTGCTCGCACACGTCGCTCGAGCCTGCACGGCGGACTTCTCACGCTCATCCCGTATAATCAAACAGTTGTACGCACGCCACCGAGTATGGTTAAATTTTGACATGGTTCATATAATACAACCATTTGCGACATTAACGTGTTAGCTTTTTGTTTCAAAAAGGACTTCATTGGCTACTAATGTGTGCGCCTCTTCTCGAACTGGACGATTTTTTTACCACATCATATATGTGCCATGTCAAGAAACCATGCCAAGTTTCATGTTTTTTGGGTGATTTTTTGATTTATTTGGATTTAAAAACCGGGATTCTCAATGTTTCACGACGACGACAAGTTTGAATTCAATCCCATTCCTTAAATGAGACCTAAACATGCACCCAATGACACAAGTATGATTTCCCACCCATTTTGCTTAACTGGAGCATGTGCTTGTAGTTCAAATTTGAATTATGGACTAAATTAAATGCGTAGAAAACTTACTTAGTAATATATACAATGGCCAAACGAACCCTGAACATTTTCAAATTTTAGCACGACACTTCTGTTATTCTATGTTGCCTGTAGAAAACAAAGTTCAAGGCGAGAAGTGGCAGTGATTATCGTTTCGCCCACCGAAACCACGAGGGTTGCGAGAAGTTCAGTTTGTAAGAGGCTTGTAATATAGCTTCGCCCAAATTGGACAATTATATGTACCATGTAGTGACACCCTGCAAAGTTTCATGATTTCCTGTGAGTTTTCGATTTACAGAGATTTAAAAACCGAGATTCGTAATGTTTGTGGCCAAGGCAGGACGGCGAGACGGTTGGATTCATTCCCATTCATTCCATGGGACCTAAACATGCACCCCAAGGACACGTGTACATTTTTTTCTAGCCATTTTGGTGCACTGGAGCATGTATTTGCAGTTCGGATTTTAATTATGGACATTAAATGCCTAGAAAAATCAATTAATGAATAAAAAGAGTCAAACGAACCCTGAATAATTTCAAAGTTCAACGCGAATCTCCCTTTGTTTCGTGTTGTGTGTAGAAGAAAATATGAGGCTAGAAGAGGAAGCGATTATCGTTAGGCCCACAAGGGGACATGTTTCCCTATCGAAACCACGAGGGTTCTTGCGACAGGCTCCGGTTTGTAAGAGGTTTGTAATAAAGCTTGGCCCAAATTGGCAATGTTTTTACCACGACATATATGTGCCATGACGTGACACCATGCCACCTTTGATGACTTTCTGGTGAGTTCTGGATTTATGGGGATTTAAAAACCGAGATTCCAAATGTTTGAGCACGAGCCAGGACGATGGTACGATTGTAATTCATTACCATTCCTGGCATGGGACCTAAACATGCACCCAAGGACACATGTACAATTTTTCCAGCCATTTTGGTGAACTTGAGCATGTATTTGTAGTTCAAATTTGAATTATGGACACTAAATGCCTAGGAAACTCAATTAGTGTATAAAAATGCCAAACGAACCCTGAATAAGCTTAAATTTTAGCATGGATATCATGTCGTTCCATGTTGCCCGTAGAAGAAAATACAAGGCGAAAAGAGGGAGCGATTACGTTTCGCCACAAGGGGAACATGTTTCTCTATCGGAACCACGAGGCTTCTATGAGAGAAGCTCCGATTTGTAAGATGTTTGTAATAAATCTTGGCCCAAATTGGCAATGTTTTTACCACGACATATATGTGCCATGCGTGACACCATGCCACCTTTGATGACTTTCTGGTGAGTTTTGGATTTATGGGGATTTAAAAACCGAGATTCCAAATGTTTGAGGACGAGCCAGGACGCCGGTACGGTTGTAATTCATTCCCGTTCCTGGCATGGGACCTAAACATGCACCCTAGAACACATGTACAAAAGTTTTAGCCATTTTGGTGAACTTGAGCATGTATTTGTAGTTCAGATTTGAATTATGGACATTAAATGCCTAGGAAACTCAATTTGTGTACAAAAAGGCCAAACGAACCCTGAATAAGTTTAAATTTCGTCATGGATATCACGTCGTTCCATGTTGCCCGTAGAAGAAAATACAAGGCAAAAATAGGCAGTGATTACGTTTCGCCACAAGGGGAACATGTTTCCCTACTGGAACCACGAGGCTTCTTTGAGAGAAGCTTCAGTTTGTAAGAGGTTTGTAACAAAGCTTGGCCCAAATTGGATAATGTTTTTACCACGACATATATGAGCCATGACGTGACACCATGCCAACTTTCATGACTTTCTGGTGAGTTTAGGATTTACGAGGATTTAAAAACCGAGATTCTAAATGTTTGAGGACGAGCCAGGACACCGGTACGGTTGTAATTCGTTCCCACTCCTTAAATGGGATCTAAACATGCACCCAAGGACACATGTATAATTTTTCTAGCCATTTTGGTGAATTGGAGCATGTATTTGAAGTTCAGATTTGAATTATGGACATTAAATGCCTAGGAAACTCAATTAGTGTATAAAAAGGCCAAACGAACCTTGAATAAGTTTAAATTTTAGCACGGATATCCTGTCGTTTAATGTTGCCCGTAGAAGAAAATACAAGGCGAAAAGAGGCAGTGGTTATGTTTTGACAACAAGGGGAACACGTTTCCCTATCGGAACCACGAGGCTTCTTTGAGAGAAGCTCCGGTTTGTAAGAGGTTTGTAATAAAGCTTGGCCCAAATTGAACAATGTTTTTACCACGACATATATGTGCCATTATTTGACACCATGCCTACTTTCATGACTTTCTGGTGAGTTTAGGATTTACAGAGATTTAAAAACCGAGATTCCAAATGTTTGAGGAAGAGACAGGATGCCAGTATAGTAGTAATTCGTTCCCATTCCTGGCATGGGACCTAAACATGCACCCTAGGACAAATCTATAATTTTTCTAGCCATTTTGGTGAACTGGAGCATGTATTTGTAGTTCCGATTTGAATTATGGACATTAAATGCCTAGGAGACTCAATTAGTGTATAAAAAGGCCAAAAGAACCCTGAATAAGTTTAAATTTTAGCACGGGTATCTTATCGTTCCATGTTGCCTATAGAAAAAAATACAAGGCGAAAAGAGGCAGTGATTATCATTTCCCCCACAAGGGGGACACATTTTCCGATCGGAACCACGAGGCTTCTTTCAGAGAAGCTCCGGTTTGTAAGAGGCTTGTAATAAAACTTGTGCCAAAATGGACGAAAACAATTCCTCGACATATATGCGCCATGTCGTGACACCATGCCAAGTTTCACGATTTTTGGGTGAGTTTTGGATTTACTGGGATTTAAAAACCGAGATTCTTCTCACAAAATGTTTTCAAATAGCACACGGTTCACTCACGAAAGTCGTGTGCCTACCAAACCGTGGCCAAGAAACCCCCCCCCCCTGCTGCACGCGTGATCTGAGCCGTGCGTTCTGATTGTCCAGAACCCAAACACCACGGATCATACGTCTACACCGTTGGATGCTCCCAGATCGAACGGTAACCCTCAGCCCTTTCGACAGCACATGCAGTACATGGGTAAGCACTATGTGCATGCGTCGTGCTAGCTCACGCTTCCTTCTCTACTGCGTTTTCTAAACAGGCTACCATTTCCCGCCACTCCTCTCATCGGTTTCCCGCTACCAGTGTCAGTGCTCATTGAAGGCTAGACGGCGACACACCGTCCATGTAAATATCGCACACAGTCTCTAAAAGCACAAATGTGCGTGGTAGGAGGGAGTAGGTCCCATAGGGTGACCATCGAGAAATGCCTTAAAGGCAAGGAGGCCATTCCTATAAGCAAGGCGCCTGTAATATCCCAGTGTCATGATACAATGACCTCACACTAATGGTGCCATGTCATCAAGTTTAACTAAGCCAAATTGCCACTTGATAAAAATGAAAGCCATTTCCAACTTTAAAATAAAGTCAAATAATTTTTTCGTCAAACAATAAAATAAAAATGTTCACTCGGTTGCAAAAATACACTAAATAATTGTCATAATAAACCATCATTACTTGAATTATTAGAATGCCCTTAACCTAATTTTAAATTGGACCAAATAGCCCCAAAATAAATCTTTTCTATTTAAACAAAATTAAATGAATTCAATTTGCCCCTAAATTTTTTGTGTCGCCTAATAATGTTATGCTTGATTCAGGTGCAAAGTTTCATAGATTAAAAAAATCATTTGGTAGCTAAAATAAATAGAAAACAATAGCAAGTTTAAATAAAGCATAAATTCAAAGAAAAGAAAAGGCCTAAACCTAATACTAACTGGGCCTTAGTGGCAGAGGAGGCCCGGCCCACCTGGGTTTCCCCTTCCTCCTGCTACAGGAGGCACAGATGGGGCATGGCGGCCATCCAGGCCACCATGGCCACCGTGTCAGCCATCCTCGCATCCCCGGCGTCTATAAAATTGTCGTGTGCGAACCCTAGATCGAGCCCAACAACCCCTAGGACCTCACATCTCTCTCCCTCGCCTCGCTCTGCTCGGTTTGGAGCACACCCGAGCGTAGCAGTCACCTTGTCGTTGTCGTCACCGTAGCCACCGTCAACCTTAGCGCCCGAGGAGACGTCCTGGAGATCCGCCATCGTCGTCTCCTTAACCCTTGTGGAAGGGTTAAAGCTAAGAGGCATCATATGTTTGTCATCGCCGTCATCTTCGCCCATGGCCGCCACATCTCATCGTCGGGCTCGTCGCGCCCGACAAGTCCCCGGCCCATCCGAGCTCGCCATCGGCCTCCCCAGGGTGAGCCTCGCCCACTCCCCTCTTTTACCCTTGGTCTCCCGCCATAGGCCGCACCCCGCGGCTTGCTTCGACCGAGCTAGCAGTCACCCAAAACATATGCGCCTTGCTCGTGCTTCGGCCGCGCTCGACGCGTGCTCGCCGCCGCCTGTAGCCTCACACGCGCCTGCTCGCGTCGGCCCCTACCGCTGCCTCGGCTCCACCGCTCCCCGCGCTACTCCGCCGCCACCTGCGCCCAGCAGCCTCTACCCTCCGCTCGCTGCTGCTCCGGCCAGCGGACTCGCATGTGCCCTGGCCGTCCCCCCCGTCCCACCTCGCGATTGCTGCCCCTTCGCCCGGTCGCCCCAACTGCCCGGCCAAGCCCGCCTTCGTCGACCGCGTGCCAGGCTCACCATCGCCCGTGGCTGCTGCCGCCCACGGCCACCGTGGCCGCCGTGCGCACACGCATGTGCGTGCATGCCCTGCCGGCGTGGCCAACTGGGCCACTGCCGAGTGGGGATGTCCCATAAAAAATTGTAAAGAAACGAAAAAGAATATAAAAAAACATTGTTAAAAAATTGTTGGATGGATTTATGTGTATGACTTGTGGGCCCCCTAATCAGTTTGACCAGTCAACGTGTCAACGTTGACTACTGACTGGGCAGTCAACTGGGCCCACTGTCAGCCTCTAGTACACTCTGGGTGAACTGCATCGGGTGCGCTTAGCTTTTTCCTATTTGATACGTCTCCAACGTATCTATAATTTATGAAGTATTCATGCTATTATATTATCCATCTTAGATGTTTTATATGCATTTATATGCTATTTTATATGATTTTTGGGACTAACCTATTAACCTAGAGCCCAGTGCCAGTTTTTGTTTTTTCCTTGTGTTTGAGTTTTACAGAAAAGGAATACCAAACGGAGTCCAATTGACGTGCCAATTTTTGATGATTTTTTATGGACCAAAAGAAGACCCGGGAGTAAAAGAGTTGGGCCAGAAGAGCCCGGGCTGCCCACGAGGGTGGGGGCTCGCCCACCCCCCTGAGCTCGCCCTCCTATCTCGTGGACGACTCAAAGACCCCCTGGACGTGAGACCAACGCCAAAAATTTCTATAATTATAGAAACCTCCAAAAAATAACCTAGATCAGAAGTTCCACCGCCGCAAGCCTCTGTAACCACGAGAAATAAATCTAGGCCCTCTCTAGCACCCTTCCAGAGGGGCCATCATCACCGGAGGCCATTGAGGAGGATCCCAGAGGGGCCATCATCGCCATGAAGGCCAAGTACCAGAGGGAGAACCTCTCCCCATCTAGGGGAGGCCATGGAGGAGGAAGCACAAGGGGGAGAACCTCTCCTCCTCTAGGGGGTGGCGGCGCCGGAGTGCCAATGGGAGGGGAATTGTAACGCCCCGGACACACCCGCCGGTGGTCGTTACTCCTGGCGGGATCTAGACTGGCCCCACATATCAATACTAGTCTTTTCTGCGCACTTTGTCCTTACTCGTGCGCACCCGGGAGCAACTTCCCGGTCGGTCACCCATCCTGAAAATATTCCAAGCTGAGCACACTTAACTTTGGAGTTCTATCCGAATGGGCTCCCGGAAAAGAAGGAATTCCTTATTGATATGAGTAGTCTATCATCCCTAATAAGCCAGGCTATCACAGGAATCATCGCCAGGGTGATCGTCTTCATCAACATCACCATCATCATCACCATCCTCATCTCTTTTACACGGTCCACTCTCCCGCACCCCGCTGTAATCCCTACTTGAACATGGTGCTTTATGCCACATATTATGATCCAATGATGTGTTGCCATCCTATGATGTTTTGAGTAGATATCATTTGTCTTTGGGTTGATTGATGATCTAGATTGGTATGATTTGTATGTTTTATTTCGGTGTTGTCCTATGGTGGCCTCCGTTTTGCGCAAGCGTGAGGGATTCCCGTTGTAGGGTGTTGCAATACGTTCATGATTCGCTTATAGTAGGTTGCTTGAGTGACAGAAGCATAAACTCGAGTAAGGGGGTTGTTGCGTATGGGATAAAGGGGACTTGATGCTTCAATGTTATGGTTGGGTTTTACCTTAATGATCTTTAGTATTTGCGGATGCTTGCTAGAGTTCCAATCATAAGTGCATATGATCCAAGAAGATAAAGTATGTTAGCTTATGCCTCTCCCTCATATGAAATTGCAATGACGACTATCGGTCTTGTTAACAATTGCCTAGGACAATTCCGCACACCGATCCATCATTATTCCACACTCGCTATTTATAATATTTAGTAATATATTCTAACTTTATGATAACAACACCTACTTTTATATTCTAGCTCTCTGAGATCATGCAAAGTTATCCTCTTCATACCCACAACGTAGTTTTATTTCTCGTTTCGAGTTGGAAGCAAATGTTTGGTGTACATAGAGTCGTATCAGTGGCAGATAGGACTTAAGAGAATATTGATCTTACCTTTAGCTCCTTGTGGGTCCGACACTCCATACTTATCACTTCCACCATTGGGAATTGCTACGATGATTCCCTGCACTTGGGGACCATCAAGCTCTTTTCTGGCGCCATTGCCGGGGAGCAATAGCGTGGGGTTGATATTCTCGTGTGTGCTTGTTTGCTTTCTTCACTAAGTAGATTTTCTTTTTCCTTTTTGTTTCTGTTTAGTTGTGGGTGAAACATACAAAAAAATATAAAGAATAAAATACAAAAAAATACTTGCCTCTTATGCCTAAAGTTTTTCAAAAAGAGAACTGATTGGAAAGTTATGCATTGAAGAAGTGAGGGTCGACCTTGAGCACTTGTGTTCATGCTCATGGAAAAAAGGTAGAATTTTTCATGGAAGTTTCTCTGTAAATAATTATCCCCTTGTATATATCCATTGTATTATAAAAATAATGTGCCAAGCTTTGGTTTTACGATGATTAGATTGCTTGTTTTCTATGTGCAGAACAAAAAACAGAAACTTTGGCTGTAGCGTGTGATTTTACATTTTTTTACTGGAAGGTCAAATGGGTCTGAAACGCTTTGCACATTACTTCTGTAAAAATTGTTCAAATTGTCATAATTTTTTAGAATTTTTTAGAGGTACAGAAGTTTACTAAACTTCCAGATTACTACAGACTGTCCTGTTTTTGACAGATTCTATTTTCTATGTGTTGATCGCTTATTTTGATGAATCAATGGGTAGTATCGGGGGGGGGGGTATGAACCATGGTGAAGTTGGAATACAGTAGATAAAGTGATAATATGAAATTGTAATAAGTTTGCAACAGTACCTAAAGGTAGTGATTTGCTTTATTATACTAACGGATCTCACAAAGTTTTTTGTTAAAGTTTTGTGTGGATGAAGTGTTCGAAGATCGAGGAGCTATCAATATGAGAAGAATAAAGAGAGGGAAGAGTTAAATCTTGGGGTTGCCCAAGGCACCCCAAGTAAATATTTCAAGGATACTCAAGCATCTAAGCTTGGGGATGCCCTGGTTGGCATCCCATCTTTCTTCTTCAACAATTATCGGTATACCTCGGTTTTTGTTTTGTTCACATGATTTGTGTCCCTTGTGTTTTTATTTTTTTCTTTAAGAACCATGCTAGTATGAGATAGCCCTTCCTTGATTTATAGAATTCTTCATGTGCTTCACTTATATCTTTTGAGTATGATCTTATAGAATGATCTTTGTCCTTCACTTAAATCTTTTGAGTACGGTTTTATAGAATGCTTCGTGTGCTTCACTTATATATTTTGAGCTTGGATATTTGCTAGTCGATATTAATCCTAGAATACTCAATGAACTTCACTTATATCTTTTGGAGTATGAATAATACTATCATCTAAAGTGGATTTGGAAGAGTGTCAACTTTAGTTAGTAATGATTCCACTATTTCGAGTTTGCTCCCACTATTCCGAATGAGAAGAATTTTGCTTATGTGGAGAGTAGTAAAATTTCTATGCTTGTAGATCATGAAAAGAATGCTTTATGTGATGGTTATATTGTTGAACCCATTCATGATGCTACTGAATTTTTTTATGAGGGAGTAATACATGCTTGTAGAAGTTGCAATAATATCAAGTTTCCTCTCTATGTGATTAAAGTTTTGAAGTTATACTTGTCTTGCCTTCCTATGCTAGTTGATTATTGTTCCCATAAATTATGTGCTCACAAAATCCCTAGGCATAGGAAGTGGGTTAGATTTAAATATGCTAGTCATATTCTTCATGATGCTCTCTTTATGTTTCAATTCTTATCTTTTATCTGAGCATCATTGAAATCATCATGCCTAGCTAAAAGGCATTAAAGAAAAGCGCTTGTTGGGAACAACCCAATATTTACCCTTACTATTTTTGTGTGTTTACATGATTAAGATACTGTACTAATCATGTTTTATAGCTTTTGTTTCAATAAAGTGCCAAGTAAGACCTTTGGGAAGACTTGGGTGAAAGTTAATGTGATCTTGCTGTAAAAAACAGAAACCTTGCGCTCACGGGATTAGCTGCCATTTTTTTACAGAAGAGTGCTTTTGAGTTGATTCTTTTTGCAGAATATTAATATACAAAGTCCTCATGTCCACCAATTTATTTCATAATTTTTAGAGTAGCAGAAGTATGGTTGTTGTTCAGATCATTACAGACTGTTCTGTTTCTGACATATTCTGTTTTCACTGCATAGTTTGCTTGTTTTCTAGTTTCTATGGCTTATATTTCTCAATATAAATTTTAGAGATGATATGGTACAGTAGGCATTGTGTGAGAACAATTATGAACCAAGTCTTTGACAGTACCAAAGTGAATGGTTTACTCTTTATCATACTAACCTATCCCACGAAGTTACCTTAAGTTTTGTGTGGTTGAAGTTTTCAAGCTTCGGGTGAGATATCGATATGAGGAGAATAAGGAGTGGAAGGACCCTAAGCTTGGGGATGCCCAAGGCACCCCAAGGTAATATTCAAGGAAGACTCAAGCCTCTAAGCTTGGGGATGCCCCGGAAGGCATCCCCTCTTTCGTGTTCAAAACTATCGGTATACCCTACTCAGAGCTATATTTTTATTCGTCACATAATATGTGTTTTGCTTGGAGCGTATTTTCAGTTTTACTTGTTGTTTGAATAAAATCATTGTATCTGAAATCTTGAATGAAAAAGAATCCTCCCATGGCTAGTTAATTATTAGACTACTCAGTGTCCTTCACTTATATCTTTTGGAGTAGTGCGTCATTTACTCACGTGCTTCACGTACATCCTATGAGTAAATGGTTGAATGAATTGAATATCATAAATCTGAATTTATATATGTTTCATATGCTTATACCATGGGGAGTAATGACTTCACATAGAATAAGTATAGGTAGTAAACTTATTGAAAGTTAGCAAACGCGGAATTGGTCACTTGAACAATTCATGAAAGAATGTTGAAGGAAGAGAGATTTCACATATAAATATACTATCTTGGACATCTTTGTAATTGTGAGCACTCATTAAAATATGACATGCTAAAAGGTTGATGTTGGACAGGGAAGAAAACTTAATGGGTTATGTTTTCCTATATCCGAAATGTTATATTATCTTCGATCATCCAATATGTTGGGCTTGCCTTTCCCTCTCATGCTAGCCAAATTCTTTGCACCAAGTAGAAATACTACTTGTGCTTCCAAACATCCCTTAAACCAGTTTTGCCATGAGAGCCCATCATACCTACCTAAGGATTGAGTAAGATCCTTCAAGTAAGTTTTCATCGGTGCATGTAATAAAAATTGCTTTCTAAATATGTATGATCTATTAGTGCGAAGAAAGTAAGCTTTATATGAACTTGTGATAGGGAAGAAATAAAAGCGATGGACTGCATAATAAAGGTCTTTATCACAAGCGGCAATATAAAGTGACGTTCTTTTGCATTAAGATTTTGTGCATCCAACCATAAAAGCGCATGACAACCTCTGCTTCCCTCTGCGAAGGGCTTATCTTTTACTTTTATCTTCTACACTTATACAAGAGTCATGGTGATCATCACCTTTCCTTTTTACACTTTTTCCTTTGGCAAGCACTTTGTGTTGGAGTGATCCGGATATATATATCCACTTGGATGTAGGTTTTCATAAATTATTATTGTTGACATTAACCTTGAGGTAAAAGGTTGGGAGGCGAAACTATAAGCCCCTATCTTTCTCTGTGTCCAATTAAACTTTGAACCCATAAATATCACATGAGTGTGAGCAATTGTGAAAGATTAAATGATAGTTGAGTATGTGGAGTTTGCTGAATCAAAGCTCTTACATAGACCCTTCCTGAGAATATGATGAATTGCAATTGTTTGATGACTAAGAGCACTGTTTGTTAGTTTTCAAGAAAGTTTATGATCTATACTTTAACATGTGAATAGCTTCTTACTTGATCAGGAAAAGTTTTATGAGATGAGCTACTGTTATGACACATAATGATGCTAAAAGAGGTGATTGAAATTATCATTGATCAAACTTATGCACCTGCTAGCATTCACACTTCATAAATTATTTCTTTTATCATTTACTTACTGAAGGATGAGCAGGAATTAAGCTTGGGGATGCTGATACGTCTCCAACGTATCTATAATTTATGAAGTATTCATGCTATTATATTATCCATCTTAGATGTTTTATATGCATTTATATGCTATTTTATATTATTTTGGGACTAACCTATTAACTTAGAGCCTAGTGCCAGTTTCTGTTTTTTCCTTGTTTTTGAGTTTTACAGAAAAGGAATACCAAATGGAGTCCAATCTACGTGCCAATTTTTCATGATTTTTTATGGACCAAAAGAAGCCCCCGGAGTAAAAGCGTTGGGCCAGCAGTATCCTGGGCTGCCCACAAGGGTGGGGGGCACGCCCACCCCCTGGACTCGCCTTCCTATCTCGTGGACGCCTCGGAGACCGCCTGGACGTGAGACAAACGCCAAAAAATCCTATAAATACATAAACCTCCAGAAAATAACCTAGATCGGAAGTTCCGCCGCCGCAAGCCTCTGTAGCCATGAGAAATCAATCTAGGCCCTCTCTGGCACCCTGCCGGAGGGGGCCATCATCACCGGAGGCCATGGAGGAGGATCCCGGAGGGGCCATCATCGCCATGAAGGCCAAGGACCAGAGGAAGAACCTCTCCCCATCTAGGGGGGCCATGGAGGAGGAAGCATAAGGGGGAAAACCTCTCCTCCTCTCTCTCGGTGGCGTCGGAGTGCCATCGGGAGGGGAATCATCACCGCGGTGATCGTCCTCATCAACATCACCATCATCATCACCATCCTCATCTCTTTTACGCGGTCCACTCTCCCGCACCCCGCTATAATCCCTACTTGAACATGGTGCTTTATGCCACATATTATGATCCAATGATGTGTTGCCATCCTATGATGTTTTGAGTAGATATCCTTTGTCTTTGGGTTGATTGATGATCTAGATTGGTACACGTTGTATGTTTTATTTCGTGTTGTCCTATGGTGCCCTACGTGTCGCGCAAGCGTGAGGGATTCCCGCTGTAGGGTGTTGCAATACGTTCATGATTCGCTTATAGTGGGTTGCTTGAGTGACAGAAGCATAAACCAGAGTAAGAGGGTTGTTGCGTATGAGATAAAGGGGACTTGATGCTTTAATGCTATGGTTGGGTTTTACCTTAATGATCTTTACTAGTTGCGGATGCTTGCTAGAGTTCCAATCATAAGTGCATATGATTCAAGAAGAGAAAGTATGTTAGCTTATGCCTCTCCCTCATATGAAATTGCAATGACGACTACCGGTCTTGTTAACAATTGCCTAGGACAATTCTGCACACCGGTCCATGATTATTCCACACTCGCTATTTATAATATTTAGTAATATATTCTAACTTTATGATAATAGCACCTACTTTTATATTTTAGCTCTCCGACATCATGCAAAGTTATCATCTTCATACCCACGACGTAGTTTTATTTCTCGTTTCTAGTTCGAAGCAAACGTTTGGTGTACGTAGAGTCGTATCAGTGGAAGATAGGACTTGAGAGAATATTGATCTTACCTTTAGCTCCTTGTGGGTTCGACACTCCATACTTATCACCTCCACCACTGGGAATTGCTACGATGATTCCCTGCACTTGGGGACCATCACTATTTAATTTTCGTATTATTAATAATTCAAGAAATTTCAGAATATTGTATAAACTTCATAAATTCATATAAATTCAACCGTAGCTCCGATGAAAAAGTTTTATATATGAAAGTTGCTCAGAGAAATCCAATGAATCCGAATACGCGGTCTGTTCATGTGTAACATGCCCCTAGCATGCTGAACATGGAACTTTCCCCCTCTTTTCCTTTGTCTGGAAAACACCAAACGCCGGAAAACCCTCCGGATGTTTTTCGCTCTCCATCTGCAACGTGTAGTACTGCGTTAGAACACCCCTATATCTGCTTTTTGTCATGTCACGCTTAGTGGTACCTATGTTTGCTCCGTATTTATTGTTGCTTCCCCCTCTTCTCTCTGGTAGACCCCGAGACTGATGCTGCCCCAATGATCGACTTCACCCCTGACGATCGGTCTCTTGCAGCAGAGCTTCCAGGCAAGCCAACCCCCTTTGATCATTCTGATATCGCCCATTCCCTTCTCTCTTATGCTTGCATTAGAACTCCTATAGTTTTTGTATGATCCTATTCTGATGCATAGCCTGTTATTGTTACCTGCTTTCATACCTTACCTGTTTATCCTAAACTGCTTAGTATAGGTTGGTTGGGACCCATCAGAGACCCCCACTTTGTCCTGACTACCCCGCTGAATTATCAGAAGACCCGATCAACGGGATCGAAGACCAGGCCCCGGCACCGCACATCACTTTCCCCTTAGTTGCTCGACACTATTGGGTTACTATCGAGTGCCGAGGGTGATACCTCGTCAGCAATTCTGATGTTAACACTGTAGTGTAGCTAGTCAGTCGTGGTCATCGAGGGTGATTCCTCCTTCACTGCTCCCGATAACGACTCTGTCGTGTGATACGTCTCCAACGTATCTATAATTTTTTATTGTTCCATGCTATTATTTATGAAGTCTTGGATGTTTAATGGGCTTTGCCATACACTTTTATACCATTTTTGGGACAAACTACTAACCCAAAGACCCAGTCCAGATTGTTGTTTTTTGCCTGTTTCAGGGTTTTGTAGAAAATAAATATCAAACGGAGTCCAAACGGAATGAAACCTTCGCGAGAGATATTTTTGGAGAAAATCACACACGGGGAACTTGAGAACCACGTCAGGGGAGCCTCGAAGTGCCCACGAGGGTGCGGGGCGCGCCCCCTGCCTCGTGGGCCCCTCGAGCGTCCCCCGGTGTCCTCCTTCCTCCTATATAAGTCTACGTACCCCGAAACCATCACCAACAGAGAGAAAACCCTAATTCCACCGCCGTAACCTTTTGTTCCCGTGAGATCCCATCTTGGAGCCTGTTCCGGAGCTTCGCCGGAGGGGGGATCCATCACGGAGTCCTTCTACATCATCACCATCGCCCTCACCATTAGTTGTGAGTAGTTTACCACAGACCTTCGGGTCCATAGCTAGTATCTAGATGGCTTCTTGTCTCTCTGGATCTCAATACAAAGTTCTCCTCGGTCTTCGAGGGGATCTATTCGATGTAATCTCTTTTTGCGCTGGTGTTTGTCGAGATCCGATGAATTGTGGGTTTATGATAAAGATTATCTATGAGAAATATTTGGTTCGTTTCTGAACTCTTTATGTGTGCTCATAATATCTTTGCAAGTCTCTTCGAATTATTGGTTTGGTTTGGCCTACTAGATCTATAGTTCTTGCAATGGGAGAAGTGCTTGGCTTTGGGTTCAATCTTGTGGTGTCCTTTCCTAGTGACAGTAGGGGCAGCATGGCACATATTGTATTATTGCCATCGAGGAAAAAAAGATGGGGTTTATATCATATTGCTTGAGTTTATCCCTCTACATCATGTCATCTTGCTTAAGGCGTTACTCTGTTCTTATGAACTCAATACACTAGATGCATGTTGGATAGCGGTCGATGTGTGGAGTAATAGTGGTAGATGCAGAATCATTTCGATCTACTTGTCTCGGACGTGATACCTATATACAATGATCATGCCTAGATAGTCTCATAATTATTCTCTTTTCTATCAATTCCTCAAAAGTAATTTGTTTACCGACTGTAGAATATTGCTATCATGAGAGAAGCCACTAGAGAAAACTATGGCCCCCGGGTCTATTCTCAACATATCAATCTACATCTCCTTTACTTTTACCACTTTTACTTTCTGTTCTTATAAACAAAAATACCAAAAATATAAACTATCATCTCTATCAAATCTCACTTTCGTAAGTGGCCGTAAAGGGATTGACAACCCCTTATCGCGTTGGCTGTGAAGTTCTTATTTGTTTGTGCAGGTGCGAGGGACTCGCGCGTGGTCTCCTACTGGATTGATACCTTGGTTCTCAAAAATTGAGGGAAATACTTACGCTACTGTGTTGCATCTCCCTTTCCTCTTCGAGGGAATACAACGCAAGCTCGAGAAGTAGCAAGAAGAATTTATGGCGCCGTTGCCGGGGAGGCTTACGCAAAAGTCATATACCAAGTACCTATCACAAACCCTTATGTCGGGGAACGAATCCACGAGCACCTATGGGACCGGCGGACCGAGCCCCTTTCGGTTCGGCGGGGGCGAAGATCGCACGAAGAGCGGATCGAGGCGAAACACATGAGCAGTTTACCCAGGTTCGGGCCGCACGGATGCGTAAAACCCTACTCCTGCTTTGTGGTTTGTATTGAGTTCTTGCTCGGGAGCGCTGAGTGCTACAGTACACGCCAGCAGCTAACGAGACCGAGCGTGAGTGTTCCCCCCCCCCTCTACGTTGCGCATGGGCCTCCTTTTATATGCTCAAGGGGTCACCGACAGGTGGCAACGTAGACAAGGGTAAAAATGGAAAGGTGTTACGGTTGGTACAACCACCTGTTACAGTGTATCAAACCTAACTCTGACGGCAGGGGACAAGGGCATTGAATGCCCATCTGCGTCGCCCAAACAGTGCAAAAAGGGACCGTCAGGGACGCCACCGCTCGCCACGATGGCAATCTTGTTAGCACCGCTTGCCACCGCGCACCGCTGGCTGCACAGCCTCCCGGCACGTACGCCTGGAAGGGCCCTAGAGCGACACGTTGGCGGATGTGCTGGAGCGCGGGTACAGAGTGGTAGCTTGCCGCGGCAAGTGCCTTGCTGCGGTCGTTGTCTTGTCGCGTCCGGGAGCTTGTCGCTCACCGGGCCTTGCCGGGACGCGTGGCGCATCGCGGCAAGTTCCTTGAAATGCCTTGGTTGGCCTTCCCGGCAAGCTCCTCTTGCCGGGCTCTTGTCTCTTGGCTTGAATACTTTTTTCTTGAATGGCTCCAAAGGAACCACGGAGGGCCTTGGCGGTCACCCGGCAAGCCTTGCCGCGGGATGCTGATAACCCTCAACTGTAAGGGATCGAGATAGTCTTCGCGGGTAAGAATAACCCAATTTATTGATTCGACACACGGGGAGCCAAAGAGTATTTATAAGCTTTGACAGTTGAGTTGTCAATTCAACCGCACCTGAAATATACTTACTTGCAACAAAAGATAAGTGGTAACAGTGATATGATAGTGATGATAGTAATAGTAAAAATAAAAAGCAAAAGTAAATAGCAACAGTAGATAGTAAAGTAAATAGCAAAAGTAGCGACTAGTGACAAGCAGGGTTTAAAACACTGTAGGCTAGGGAGATGGATGGTTGGGTGCTGCATGGATGAGATAGATTCTAACTTGGGGCACGGCACACGGAAAAGTAATGATCATCTAGGCAAATATCAAACATTAGGCATGTATCCCGTAGGTAGTTGTACGTGCTTGCAATAAGAACTTGCACAACATCTTTTGTCCTACCATCCCGCTACGAATGGTGCCAAAAGGAACTTATGGATATTAAGGTGCTCATGTCAAAGAGCACCGGAACAAAGCAATGAACTCAATGTATACATGTAATCCTCAAACTACGGACCATCCCCTTTGGTGTCCCAAGCTGTCACTTTTGGGATCGCCGGTTCCAGACCGTAACAGGTGCAAACAACTCATAGATAGGATCACGAACACAAATATATTCATACAAACACATATGGTTCAGATCTGAAATCATGGCACTCGGGCCCTAAGTGTCAAGCATTAAGAATAACAAGTTGTAGGAAAGATGATAAACACCATAGTAGATGATAGGCAACATGCCCCCAACAATCTGATAAACTATTACATGATCTAACTCATCCAATCCCTACCATCCCCTTCGCCTACAGCGGGGGAATTACTCACACATGGAGGGAGAAGTCATGGAGGGATGATGGAGTGGTGATGATGATGACGATGGCGACGATCTCCCCTATCCGGAGGCCAATTCAGCCTCCAGATTAGCCCTCCCGAGGAAGAACAGAGGGTGGCGGCGGCTCCGCGACGAAAAACTGCGAAAGAACTTCCGATCTGGGGTTTCTCCGTCGGGGGTAAAAATATGGGCTAAAGTAGGGCACCAGGGGGCGTGGGACCTGCCCAGGCGCCCCCCCGGCACGGCCCAGGGGGGCGCGCCCACATGGCGCCTGGGCACCCCCTGGCCCCACTTTGGCCCCACTTCTGGTTCCTGGTTCCTTCGGGTGCGTGGATTTTCTGTGATTTTTCGTGGATTTTTCTGAGGTACCTAAAAATCTGTTTTCCTGCACACAAATAAACCATACAGGCAGCTCTGCTGAAAACAGCGTCAGTCCGGGTTAGTTTAGTCCAAATCATGCAAGAATGAGGTCAAAACAATAACAAAAGTGTTTGGAAAAGTAGATACGTTTGAGACGTATCAACTCCCCCAAGCTTAGCATATTGCTTGTCCTCAAGCAATTCAGTTCAACGAAATGGACGCGACAAAGAAAACTTTGACAAACTCTTTTGCTTCATTAGATGTATATAAGCATGTACTACGAAAAGAGTTTAGCAAGTATTGAAACAGTACTATGAGGACAATGCAAAGAGCAATCCTTCTTTCAAGTGACCAGTCACAAATACTTAAAAGTAAATAATATATTACTGAAAATCAAGACACGATTACATTGCACATAGCTTGAGCATATTAGGGTGGTATCTCGCTAGCCTCCATGAGTGAAGCAAAACATAAATGCAGAGACTCCTCCAGAGTTTTAAAGGAGACTAGAACTAAGAATTTCAGAATTAATCATATCACAAGTATGCAGAAGACAATGTAATACTTTGGGACAATGCACATTACACTCAGAATGACAATTATGCTCTCCTAGTTAGTGCTTTGAAGAAAGAAGGTGAGACTCTCGAACCGTGGCTTTTATTGGCAAGGTTGAAAACCCGTGGTTGGAAACAAAAACTAAACATGTACCAGAGCTCTTGGTTTTAAAAACAGAAGTAAATATGTTTTGAGAAGTGCATATTTCGTCAACGAATGCTAGCAGATAACTCAATCATCTTTTAGGTGGACAAGTCTCGAGGAACGGCTCCCGCATGAGGACGATCACATCCTCTTAATCTCCTTTGTTTATCACTGCCAAAGTTTTCTGATTTCTCATGAACAAAGCGTGAAGGAGGGTTTGTTTGTTATATTATCTTTTTGAGCCGGGCGCACTCAATGCCAGTTCCTTTTCGTATTAGGGGTTTGCACATTATACATGCAATCCAGGGGTGAAACTTGTCCAACTTAAAAACATCATGAATTAACTACTACTTCCTCATGAGCTAAAACATAGGCACAAAAGGAAATGCTTTTGATTAGTTTCGAGATGGTACATGAAAGTCTTCGTTAGGGATGGCAGGTAAATACCATGTATAGGAAGGTATGGTAGACTCATATGGCATAACTGGTTTAAAGGGTTTGGATGCACAAGCAGTCATTCCGCTTAGTACAGGTGGAGGTTTAGCAAAAGACTGGGAAGCGACCAACTAGAGAGCAATAACGGTCATAATCATGCAGAGCGACAAAGCAACATTGAATCGGGCATGAACGTGATATAACTATTCTAAAACTCAAAGATCATCAAGGCAAAGTAGACTTTTTAGTCTTAACATGTGTAAGCATGTGCCAAGTCAATCCAAAAATTCTCTAAAGGGAAATACCACCTTAGTATACCAGACTATGAACAGTGCAATGCATGTAGATCATTTCAATAACACATTATATACTCTAGTTATTCGGGACTAGCCACAAGGAAAGCATGAACCACTGGAAGAGCATTGTAAACATAGCACTATGTCGCTACAAGCTGGTCATACCGGTCTTCCTTGTTGCTTCCTTTCAGTCGATCTTCGTCATTACTGCTTGTCACTTGCACGATCGAACGTAGGAAATATAATCAAATGCCATCACGGACTCGAGCTGATCTCTGAAAACAAAGCAAACTAAAGAGAGAAAGGAAATCTTTTTGGGTTTTTCAAAGGTTGAATAAAAAGCAAAAGAAAGAGAAAATCTTTTTGTTGTTTTTGCAAAGAGAGAAATAAAGAAGAACGGGCAAAAACTTTGAAAAGATCAAAGTGAATAAAACGGATAATACAATGGAAAAGTGAGAAGGGCACGTACTCCCCCAAGCTTAGGCTTTTGGCCTAAGTTGGTAGCAGCTACTGCCCCCAGGAGCCTCCTGCTCCAGGGGTATGGTGGTGAGTCCACGGGTCGTAGAAGGATGCCGGCGCGTACACCGAACTCCTCAGAGTCTCCCACGAGGAAGGTTCCGAACGCCAAACAGAGGAAGACCCTTCACCAAACTCGGTGGCGGTCTCTTCCTGAAAATGTGGTATCTCACCGTGCCTCTCCTCGTCGGGCACAACCCCCTCCATGGGGTTATGAAACTGATGCTGGACCATGAACTCATCGAACTGAACAACATCAAAGGACCATCCGTTCCTGCGAGAAAAATCAAACAAAAGAGGTGCAGGTAGACGGATCTCGCGTTCCGCGGCAGTTCCGAAATGCAAGATATAGATAAGATTATTAAGTTCAGAACCCTTGGTAACAAACTTATGCCTTTTCATAGCAGCAAGATCAAAGCTTAAATAAGTAAAAGGAGTATCATCAGGATGTGGGGTGCCTCCAAGATGCTCTAAGATAAGTGTGGCGTAAACGCCACCATATAAGTCCCCCTTGTTACCGTTCATAGCAAGGCGTCGAGTAATTAAGGTACCCAGATTATAATCAGACCTCCCTGAGAGGGTTGCTGCTAGGATAGCAATATCCGGAGCAGAAATGCTGCTCGTGTTGTCACGAGCTAACACCCCTCTGGCAATATAATATGCAAAATACCTGAGGTGAGGAAATAAGATGCTGGAGATCTTCGACCGATGAATATCCCTCGTACCCATGCTGCAGAGAGAGTTGATGACGGTTTTCAGCTCGGAGGGCTGAGTGGCCATCCTAGCCGTCCTCCCAACGTTCGGCACACCTATTATTTCACAAAAATTTCCCAAAGTCATGGTGATAAGATCATTATAAATTTTAAACTCAATAGCACCTGAATCAGGATTATATCTAAAACTGTTAATGAAATTGGAGGTGAGTTTTTGATACTGAGTAACACGGCTCGTGACGAGTCGTGTCAAACCTGCATTAGCACAAAGATTATAAAACTCGTCCTTGATTCCCGCAGCTTCCATGAATTCATCACATGGAAACGTCATCGCACGTGCTGGACTTGTGTCTTCCAATAACTCCAGGGGCACATGATCTTCATTATAGCTCACCCTAGCAGTCGATGGTGAAGCTGCGGCTCTAGTAACTCGATCGGAGTGTGCGGGCCTCCTCTTCTCAAGCCACCCTTTTTCCCTTCCTAACAAACTCATTTCTGAAAAAAATTACAATTTACAAAAACGAGGATTAAAACAAAGTGAGCTAAGGCAAACTACTCAACTCACTTGCCCAAGGCATAAACTTGCATCAAAACTTGGGAAATAACTTTCTACACATGCATGCAAGCTCATCTCTACAGCACCAAGAACTACTAAATACTCACAAATGAGGCCACCAATCAAAAATCTAATTGGAGGGGTGGAGGAGTCACATACCAGGGAGTATTTGCTCAAAATTTCAGCTCAAATGATGGGCTGTAGAGAGAGATCGAAGAATCGCCTTCAAGAACAGCAAGAACACAAGAGCAGTAGCAGCACTCGTGTTTTTGGAGAAAGAGAGAGAGAGAGAGGAAGAAGAAGTACCTGGAGGGGGGTCCCGTGGGCCCCAGGCGCCCTGTGGGCGCGGCCAGGGGCTAGGCCGCGCCAGCTGGCCGCCTGGGCCACTGGTGGCCCCCCTGGCTGGCCCCAGGCCCCTCTGGGTTTCTCCCGACGTGGAAATTTTTATTATAATTTTTCTGGAATTTTTCTGAAAACTTCACTGTTGAAAATTTTTCGAAGTTCAAAAAGCTGCGAAACTCTCTGAAAACTTGAAACAGTTAGTAGTATTGTGAAGCTTCAAAAACATAAATACTTGGTACAGCAAGTAGGACAAAACTAAAAACAAGTGAAAACATAACAAGCTCAACTTTTTATCCATATAAAACATATTTGTTAATAAGGTTGATCAAGTCTTACCAACAAACAGGCGATATATAGAGCAAAAAGTCTCACCTCCTACGGAGTAATGACTGATCCTTTACCTTGATGGACATTGTCCCTACCATGATAGTTTTGTATTTGTGAGGCACATGTAGTGGACAATCCCATTCTCCAATCTTCACGGTCTCGATATTCTCTATAGAGTTGAGGGCATGCCTCCTGTCGGTCTTCTTTGGAAAATATACCGTGTGTTCTTTATCATTCACATGGAAGGTAACCTTCCCTTTATTGCAATCAATAATAGCACCTGCGGTGTTAAGGAAAGGTCTACCAAGAATAATGGACATGCTCCCATCCTCAGGCATGTCAAGCACAACAAAATCAGTAAGAATTAAACAATTAGCAACTTCTACGGGAACATCCTCACAAATACCTATCGGAACAGCGGTTGACTTGTCAGCCATCTGAAGGGAGATATCTGTAGGAATTAGTTTCTCTAAACAAAGCCTCTCGTAAAGAGAGAGAGAGGCATAACACTCACTCCTGCTCCAAGATCACATAAAGCAGTTTTGACATAATTATTCTTTATGGAGCAAGGAATGGTGGGTATACCTGGATCACCGAGCTTCTCAGGAATCTTTCCACTGAAAGAATAGTTAGCAAGCATAGTAGATATTGCATCATTAGGAACTTTTCTTTTATTAGTGACAATATCTTTCATATATTTTGAATAAGGAAGTAACTTAATAGCATCAGTCAAGGGTACCTGAAGAAAAAGAGGTTTAATCCACTCACAAAACTTATTATAATGCTCTTCTTCTTTAGATTTGATGGACTTACCTGGAAAGGGCATGGGTTTCTGTACCCATGATTCTCTTTCCTTCCCATGTTTTCTTGCGATGAAGTCTTCTTTAGTGTACCTCTTACGTTTGTCAGGTGCTTCTTCTTCTCGAACTTCAGGCGGATCATTCTTCTCATTATTATTACCATCAGGTTCAGCACCGTCTTCTGTCTCAGCATCGGAGATAGATACACTGTTGGGATCAATAGCTGGTTCTTCATCTGCAATGGGATCATTAGAATTGTCAGTCTCCTTCTGTTTCTTCTTTTTCTTTGGAGAGCCAACAATTTCTTCTTCCTGCATTTGAGAATCCTGCTCGATTCTCTTCGGATGCCCCTCTGGATAAAGAGGATCTTGAGTGCTAGTTCCTCCTCGGGTCTTAATTTCGAAAGCCTGCAAATTATCTTGTTTGGCATTGTTAGCAAGCAAATCTCTTTGCACATTAGAAATTTGATCAAGCTGAGTTTGAACCATATGAAAATGCTTCACAAGACATTGAACATCATTAACTGTTCTATCTAAAACATCAAGCAGTTTTTTGATAGCAAGGGAATTATCATGCAACTGACTTTCTATCCTCTCATTAAAATGATTTTGTTTCATAATAAAATTATCAAACTCATCTAAACATTGATCAGGAGGCTTACCATGAGGGATGTCACTTGCGTTGAAATCTAAAAGAGAGTGTACCTCTACCATAGGAGGGTGAGTAGTAGGCTCACACAGCTTCTCAATAGGGGGTAGATTCTTCACGTCTTCAGCTTTAATACCTTTCTCTTTAATAGACTTCTTTGCTTCTCGCATATCCTCGGGGCTTAGAACAAACATGCCCCTCTTCTTTGTTGGTGGAGGTGGTTCAGGGACGGACCAATCTTCATGGTTTTTGGCAATCCTGCCCATTAAGTCTTCCGCATCGTTCGGTGTTCTTTTCCTGAAAACACAACCAGCACAACTGTCCAAATAGGACCTGGATTCATCAGTTAGACCAGCATAGAATATATCAATTAATTCATTCTTAGGGATTTCATGTCCTGGTCTAGCCCGAATCAGACCGCAATACCTCCCCCAAGCTTTAGGGAGGGACTCATCCTGCAACTGTTTAAAGTTATAAATTCTTTGTAAAGCAGCATGTTGCATGTGAGCAGGAAAGTACTTATCAACAAAAGAGTGAGCTAAATCCTGAGGACTCTTAATGGAACCGCATGGGAGTGAATCATACCATGCTTTAGCACCTTCCTTCAACGAGAAAGGAAGAAGCTTGGTCACATAAAAGTATTGTATCTTCTCATTTGTGGTAAACAGGCTACCCAACTCACCGAGTTTAGTTAGGTGTGCAATAGCATCATCATTTTCTCTGCCATAAAAGGGGTCAGCTTCAACCATAGGTATAAGTGAAAGATCAACAGAGAAATCAAAATCAGGATCATCAATGCATATAGGAGATGTAGCAAATTCAGGATTAGGAACGGTTTTGTTCTTCAAAGAGTGTTTTTCAAATAGTTTCTTAATAGCTTCAGGGCCAGAGCCGGAAAACTCTGTCAGTTCCCTGCATAATTCTTCATCTAGTATATAGTAATCATCATCAAGGAGACTCTCCTTGAGTTTACTCAAATCAGGATAATCATAAGTTTCACCAATAGGGTAGCGAGTAACAGAAAGTTCAATTCCAGACTTTTTAGCAGCAGCAGCAATTTGTTTCTCAAGAGCATAACCAAGCGAACTAATATCATCATCAAAAGTAGTAGAAGCATCATCAAGAGTATCAGACATAGTAACAGATTCAGTAGGAGCATCATGTGGTGGTGGTGAGGCAAACTTACTCATAACGGAAGGTGAATCAAGTGTAGCACTAGTGCTCAGAGCAGTACCTCTTCTTGTAGTGGATAGTAAGATCGGAACCTTGGGGTCTCCTTTCTTACCCATAGTGATAAAGTGCAGCAGGTAGGATACCTCAAGTAGACTTGTAAATATTGCTATGCTCCCCGGCAACGGCGCCAGAAAACGGTACTTGATAACCCTCAACCGTAAGGGATCGAGATAGTCTTCGCGGGTAAGAATAACCCAATTTATTGATTCGACACACGGGGAGCCAAAAAGTATTTATAAGCTTTGACAGTTGAGTTGTCAATTCAACCGCACCTGAAATATACTTACTTGCAACAAAACATAAGTGGTAACAGTGATATGATAGTGATGATAGTAATAGTAAAAGTAAACAGCAAAAGTAAATAGCAACAGTAGATAGTAAAGTAAATAGCAAAAGTAGCGACTAGTGACAAGCAGGGTTTAAAACACTGTAGGCTAGGGAGATGGATGGTTGGGCGCTGCATGGATGAGATAGATTCTAACTTGGGGCACGGCACACGGAAAAGTAATGATCATCTAGGAAAATATCAAACATTAGGCATGTATCCCGTAGGTAGTTGTACGTGCTTGCAATAAGAACTTGCACAACATCTTTTGTCCTACCATCCCGCTACGAACGGGGCCAAAAGGAACTTATGGATATTAAGGTGCTCCTGTCAAAGAGCACCGGAACAAAGCAATGAACTCAATGGATACATGTAATCCTCAAACTACGGACCATCCCCTTTGGTGTCCCAAGCTGTCACTTTTGGGATCGCCGGTTCCGGACTGTAACAGGTGCAAACAACTCATAGATAGGATCACGAACACAAATATATTCATACAAACACATATGGTTCAGATCTGAAATCATGGCACTCGGGCCCTAAGTGTCAAGCATTAAGAATAACAAGTTGTAGCAAAGATGATAAACACCATAGTAGATGATAGGCAACATGCCCCCAACAATCTGATAAACTATTACATGATCTAACTCATCCAATCCCTACCATCCCCTTCGCCTACAGCGGGGGAATTACTCACACATGGAGGGAGAAGTCATGGAGGGATGATGGAGTGGTGATGATGATGACGATGGCGACGATCTCCCCTATCCGGAGGCCAATTCAGCCTCCATATTAGCCCTCCCGAGGAAGAACAGAGGGTGGCGGCGGCTCTGCGATCAAAAACTACGAAAGAACTTCCGATCTGGGGTTTCTACGTCGGGAGTAAAAATACGGGCTAAAGTAGGGCACCAGGGGGCGTGGGACCTACCCAGGCGCCCCCCGGCGCGGCCCGGGGGGGGGGGGGCGCCCACAGGGCGCCTGGGCACCCCCTGGCCCCACTCTGGCCCCACTTCTGGTTCCTGGTTCCTTCGGGTGCGTGGATTTTCTGTGATTTTTCGTGGATTTTTCTGAGGTACCTAAAAATCCGTTTTCCTGCACACAAATAAACCATACAGGCAGCTCTGCTAAAAACAGGGTCAGTCCGGGTTAGTTTAGTCCAAATCATGCAAGAATGAGGTCAAAACAATATCAAAAGTGTTTGGAAAAGTAGATACGTTTGAGACGTATCAGATGCTGCGACTGCCCGTGCACAAGTTCGGGATACTAGGGTACCCCTACTCTAGTACACTGACAGGAGCCCCCGGGCTTGGGCCATACACGGTGCCGAGCGCTATTGGGCCAGGCCCAAAACAGGGCACGGGCACGCGCGGCCTGGGTTACGCCGTATCTCTCTTCGTATCCACCACGCCTTCCCCGAACGATGCGCGTTGAATGCGGCGTCGTGGGAGAGATCGTGGGTGGTTACTTTATTCGGAAAGACGGAACGTCTGCCCCCTCCCTCCTTATAAGCAGGGGAAACAGGGGCAGTTCGCCCACGCGCAAGTTGCTATTCCAATCTCGGAAACCTCCGCCGCTCCCCCTTCTTCCCAAAGCTGAAAGAGAGCAGCGCCCTGCCCCCCATCGCCACCAGCACCACCAATGCCGTCGGCCTCTCCCACCACTTCCGCCATGGCTCCGAAAGCCGACAAGGGGAAGGTTGTGAAGTCGACCGAGGCACAGCGGCTCGCGGCGCTGCGAAAGGAGCGGGCAATCTTCCCCCCCAAGCTCGCCGCGAGGGAGCTGAGGGAGTATTACTACCTCTTCTGGTCAACGGAGACGCGGGCGCATCCGCGCATGAAGGTACTTCCGGCCGTCGCTTCGGAAATGGCTCCGAGTGGATATCCCTTCTTCGCCTTGTTCTTCTATTGCGGGATCTGCCCGCCTTTCTCTGAGTTTTTCTACGATATTATGAACACCTATGGGTTCCGCCTCCTTGACTTCACCCCCAATGCTATTCTGACCATGGCAGTTTTCGCACATCTCTGCGAAAACTTTGTCGGAGTCTATCCAAACGTAGCCCTTTTTCGCCACTTCTTTATGCCCCGAGTTGAGAGAGGAGAGCCTTTGTCCGGCGGAATCGCCTGGATCTCGAAGGGCGGCAAGAAGGAAGCTTATCTGGAGGGAGAGTTCCGCGGCAAGTGGGAGGAATGGAGAGCAGACTGGTGCTGGATTGTCGAGGAGGACCCGCAGCCGTTTACCGCCCAGCGCCAAACTCCAGTAGCGCGCGGCAGCGATTGGTGCAACGTGGCCCCGGAAGACGATAGGCTGAAGATTGCCGTCGCCCGGATCCAACGCCTTAGGCTTGCCGGGCTCACTGTAGGTGCGGTTGGCGCAGATTTTCTTCGCCGCCGCATCGCCCCCCTGCAGGAGAGGAGGAGACCCGCCTGGGAGTTCAAGAATGCGGCGAACATCATGAGGCTGCGCCCGGGCCTCAATTTCAACTTCACGGTTATAGAACTTGACGCAATGCTCCGGGAACTGTTCAAGTACAACCCTCAACATACCGAAGTGTTCAGGTTGCCGAAGGTTGTCGTTCCGCTGTGCAACAATTCCTCGCTTGACCGCATCCGTGCAATGATGCCGCTGTGCGACTCGCATGGAATTGTCCCAACTTGGCAAGAGCCGGCAGACGACGTCGTGCAGGAGTTCTTTGACGGCTTGGTAGAAGTGCCGGTCCGCTCCGACGAACAGAAAAGCCTCACTCGCGCCACCACCGATGCGGAGATGAAACGCATCGCCACTAGGCTGGAAGAGGCGGCGGCAGCCGCAGCCGCGGGCGAGTTTGGATTCACCGTGGAGGAGGCAGAGGCAGCAGAGGTGGCAAGTTGTGTCGAGCGAGAGGAGCTTGCCGGCGAGGAAGAGCTTGTCGGGCATGACATCGAGTCGAGCGAGCCCGCCGAGGATACGAGCGGCTCGTTGGAGATCAACTCCTCTTCCTCCTCATCTTCAGATAGCTCGCCGCAAGCAGAGCCCCTAGCTCCACCAAGAAGGCGTCTCCGCAAGGCCGGGGACGTAGCGGAGCGGCAGACGAGTCGACAGCCGCTGCGCCGCACGACACGCTCCACCGCGGCAAGCACTGTTGCCGCGGAAGCGCCTCACGCTGCTGCGGCAACTGGAGCGGGGTCCACCCGGACCACCGCTTCTGCTCCTGCCACTTCTCACGCCGTGGCGGCAGCCGGAGCGGGGTCGTCTCGGACCACCGCCACTGCTCCCGCCAAGCGGCCAAGGGAACCTACTCCTCCGCCTCCTCGCGCCGGAGGTGAGTCGGACTTTGACTTCTCCGTGCTCAGCTCCGACGAGGAAGAAGAAGAGTAAGATTCTTTATTGTACTTGTAGTTCTTCAATTCTTGCTGTTTTGTCTTGTATCTCATTTGCTTTACTCCGAACTTATTCCTTTTTTAGGACTCTGGCCCAGAGAGCGGCGAAGAGAGCCAAGGTCCCGGCGCGTCCAGAGGTGATTATCGTTGAGGACGAACCCACCGAGACAGCAGAGGGTGCGCCCGAGACCACCTTGCCGGACCCGACATCTATTCTCCAGAGCAGCCCCCAGCGCAGCCCCCAGCGTAAGTATATGGTTCGCTTTCTGCTGTTAGGCGCGCATGGATGCTCTTTCTTTGCTGCCATCTTTTTTGTTGGTTTGTGTAGGAGCAGAGCAGCCCCACCAGGAGCGCCCGGAGGCCGCCCCCTACATGCCATCTGCTTCAACTACGCTGCCAAGGGAGAGTTCTCCGGCAAGGGAGAGTTCTCCGGCAAGGGAAAGTTCTCCGGCAAGGGAGAGTTCTCCGGCAAGGGACAGCACCAGCGGCCCCCCGGCGGCGGAGACTACGACTGCAGAACCCGGTACATGTAATCCTCTTGCTTCAAAACTTCCCTTGGGTTCTTCTTCTTTTGATCTTCTTTTTGGATATTTGCTTGACTTTTCTTCCTTTTTCGGCTATCAGACCCATCTGCTGCGGAGCCGATGGAGACCGAGGTTGCTGGCGAGGAGAACGTCGCCGAAGAGGCCGCCAAAGCTGCCGCCGCAGGAGCTGGCGAGGGGTCTAGCGATTGCACTGACGGCCCTGAGACCGCAGGAGCGCCAGGCGCTATGCCGACCGTCGATCCCTCCGCCACTGCCGCTGCGTCAGGCTCCAAAGAGCCCCAGCCAGGCATCTACTTGAAGGCCGGCGACAACGTCTTCATCAACCTCCCCTGGGCGTCAAACTCCAGGGCGCCGATCGAAGGAGAAAGCTTCGATGGAGAGGTGCTCGCCTTCGCTGGGCTGACGCTGGTTGATGCGCCGAGCAGCAGCAGCGGCGAGCCTGAGGAGGAGCGGCTACTTCGGAAGCTGGTGTCGCTCTACCGTGCTCGGCAGGCCAAGCTGGAATCCCGAGAAGCGCTTGTCGCGAAGGCGGGAGCGGACATCGAGAAGCGCGCGGAGGAGCTTCGGGGTCTCAACCAGGAAGCTCTCCAGTCCCTCGGAGAGGAGCGGGCGCAACTTGCCGAGGAGCAGAAGGCCTTCTTCCTCGAGAAGGCTGAAGTCGAAGAGCAACAGCGGCTTGCCGCTGAGAAGCTGTCTGCGCAGGAAGGTGAGCTGGCGTAGCAGAAAGTCAACCTTGACAGCCACGAGGAGGAGCTTGCTGCGCGCGAGCATACATTCGGCGGAGCTCTCAAGCAAGCAGAGGATGCTGCCGCAGCTGCCGAGGCCGCCAAGAAGGAGCTGGAGACGAAGGTGGCGCGGCTGGAGGCCGATCTCAAGGCGAGCGGTGAAGAGCTTGTCGCGCTCAAGCGTGAGTGGGAGAAGGACACCTACAGCTTGTCAGAGCTGCAGGTTCATCTCTCCGAGAAGGGCAAGGAACTTGGCGCCGCCAAGGACTCCAACGCAGATCTTGAGTTGAAACTGACTACTTTGACCAAGACGCTGGACGGCGCCAGGGAGCAGGAGGTGGCCTTGAAGAAGACGATCAAGGCCGATGAGGCGCTGCTGGCGAGTGCTGCTGCCGCCCAGAACACTTTTAGGGAGACTTTGGAGCACTGGACGGAGGGTCTTGTGAATGCTGCCGTAGACATCGACAGGGAGCTGGCGCAGCTGGGGATGGAGGATCTCGGGTATTCCTCCGATGAGAACCTCCAACCCAGCGCCAAGCTCACCTTGTTCTTCAAAGGCGTGGCGACGGCACTCCAGCGACTCCGGGAGAGGATCCCAAAGCAGCTGGCCGATGAGTCGCGCAAGACCTGCGCGGGAGCTCTTCAAAAGGTGTTGGTGAAGGTGGCCTTCCGCAACCCGGGCCTCAACCTCGCCAACGTCCTCAAGACCCTGCCGCTGGATGCTGATCTGGAAGCGCTCAAGGCCCTTGTCGCACCCATTGTGGACAAGGTGAGCGGGATCAAGAGGATTGAGGGCGATCGCGTAGACTAGGCCGCCCGTTTTCTTCTTTTCTTGTCGCTGTTGGTCATGTTATGAGAACAATCTGTTAGAGCCGCGACAAGCTACCTTGTAATATAACTCTATTTTGGGTAATGATTGCCATGTTATTTTCTTTACTTGATTCCTTCCTTTGTATGTTTTTGCCCTACGCTTTTAGGGAACTTGCCGGCGCAGGCACCTTAGCCGCGAGCGCTGAGTGCGGGACGTCAGCAGCCTGCTGGCGGTGCCGTTACCGACAAGAAACCTTGTCGCAACTAGTCGCAGCACACTTAAGTTGTTGAGCGGACTCAAAACAAAGTAAGGGCGCAACTAGCTACGAGTTGGTTCCTCCGCGCACAGGTTTTCCATACAAAGCACGGTCGTTCAAGGAAGATAACTTAGAAATTTAAAAAAAATCTGATTGCTCAAACTTTGGCAACTTAGCTTTTCTATTGTTTGCTTCCCGGCAAGGCGAAACTTTCTCGAACGACGCCTGGTCCTTACCATTATCTTCTCCTTCCCCCCCCCCCCGGTAAACTTGTGGGCGAGGGAACCTTCCTTTCCTTGAGAAAAAGAAAGAGGAGAAAATAAAGATATGGAGCCTTACAGCACGTTATTGCTTACCGGGGGTAGGTGCTGCACAAAGTGTCAGATAACACATGCAAAAAATAGAAAGCATGAAATTGACAAGATGTGCGGAGCACATGAGCTTTACTTATGCACAGGGTCTGCGCCTGGATTTGTACAAAGGATTACATGCAACAGCGGCAAGACTTGTACAAAAGGTGGTTGCCGGAACGGGTTCCGGCAACCGCGCCTTACGGGTAAAACTTACGAAGATGCTCAATGTTCCAGGAGTTACTCACCGGAATGCCATCTTCGGTCTCAAGGCGGACAGCGCCAGGCCTAGTGACTCGTTTCACCCGGTAAGGGCCTTCCCACTTTGGCATCAACTTGTTGGAATTCTTGGCGGACTGAACGCGCCGAAGAACAAGGTCGCCTTCCTCGAGACTTCTGGCGTTAACTTTGCGGCTATGGTAGCGGCGCAAAGCTTGCTGGTAGCGAGCAGCTCGTACAGCAGCCTGAAGACGGTCTTCCTCAAGGAGCAGCGCTACTGGAGTTTGGCGCTGGGCGGTAAACGGCTGCGGGTCCTCCTCGACAATCCAGCACCAGTCTGCTCTCCATTCCTCCCACTTGCCGCGGAACTCTCCCTCCAGATAAGCTTCCTTCTTGCCGCCCTTCGAGATCCAGGCGATTCCGCCGGACAAAGGCTCTCCTCTCTCAACTCGGGGCATAAAGAAGTGGCGAAAAAGGGCTACGTTTGGATAGACTCCGACAAAGTTTTCGCAGAGATGTGCGAAAACTGCCATGGTCAGAACAGCATTGGGGGTGAAGTCAAGGAGGCGGAACCCGTAGGTGTTCATAATATCGCAGATTGGAATAGCAACGGACAATCTGCTGTGCCCATGCTGGAGCTTGCGGCTCGACAACAAGGACTAAAGGCACATCTGCTGCTGTGGGAACATCCGCTTCTACGGCGAGAACCTGCGGCTCAGCCGGAGCTTGACGTTCCCCGGCAAGCTTGCCGGAGCAAAACTTGTCGGGAGCCTCTGCTTCAATGGAACAAACCCTAGGGCTTGCCGGAGCAGACTGCTCCTCAGCGCTCTTGGTGTTGATCTTGGGGACCTTCTTGGCGGCGGCTTCGGGAAGCTCTGCCGGAAAATAGTCACCAGAAATCAACTTCCTCTTCTTGCTCTGTCCAGTTGATGGTGTTACAGACGGTTGAGTCAGCTTGAGCACAAAGATCCCTGGTTCCACAGGTAACTTAAGTGCGGCGCACTTCGACAGGCCATCGGCAATGTCGTTCTGAGCTCTTGGAACGTGCTCCATCTGTAGGCCGTCAAAGTGTTCTTCTAGCTTTCTTACTTCATCAATGTAGGCTTCCATCAACGGACTCTGATAACTCTTGTTCACTTGGCGGACGACAAGCTGCGAGTCACCCCTGACAATGAGCTTCTTGATCCCAAGGTCTGCCGCGATCCTGAGACCAGCAAGCAAACCTTCATACTCTGCGGTATTGTTCGTTGCTTGCTCCTTGGGAAAGTGCATCTGGACTACGTACTTGAGGTGCTCTCCGGTGGGTGCGACAAGCAGCACGCCAGCACCGGCGCCTTGTAGCGAGAAGGCACCATCAAAGTACATCAGCCACTCTTTGCTTGCTTCCTTGACGGGGATGCTCGTTTCTGGAATTTCTTCATCTGGTGTTGGCGTCCACTCTGCTATGAATTCTGCCAATGCCCTGCTTTGGATAGTTGAAGTGCTCTCAAACTTGAGTCCAAAGCTTGACAGTCCCAGTGCCCACTCAACAATCCTGCCTGTTGCTTCTGGATTCTGCAGTATCCTCTTCAGCGGAAAACGAGTGACAACTGTGATCTCATGTGCTTGGAAGTAATGGCGCAGCTTTCTCGAGGGAGAAGGCCGAAAAGCAATTTTTGCACACCAGAGTATCTTGACCTAGCCCCCTGCAGAAGGGAACTGACAAAGTAAACTGGGCGCTGCACCATTCTCTTTTGTATCTCCTCGCGCGCCTGCGCAGATCCATCTTTGTCGGGACCAGAGCTTGTCGGGGAAGCCCCCTGCTTGCCGCTGGATGTGCCTACCGCGGTTGCTGGCTCATCATCTGCCTGCCTCTCCGCTACTAACGCAGCACTAACCACTTGATTGGTTGCCGCTATATACAGCAGCAACTTCTCTTGTGGGTTAGGTGCGACAAGTGTTGGAGTGGAGGACAGGTATCTCTTCAAGTCTTGCAGCGCAGCCTCCACTTCCGGAGTCCATTTCATTGGACCTGCCTTTTTCAATATTTTGAAAAACGGCAGGGCGCGCTCAGCAGACCTAGAGATAAACCTGCTGAGAGCAGCCACGCAACCGGCAAGTTTTCGTACATCCTTGACGCGCTTTGGTGCTTCAATCTGCTCAATGGCCTTGATCTTGTCGGGATTGGCTTCAATTCCCCGCTGAGACACGAAGAACCCGAGAAGCTTGCCGGAAGGGACTCCAAAAACACACTTCTCGGGGTTGAGCTTGAGGCTGATCTTGCGCAAATTTGCAAAGGTCTCGTCTAAATCTTGAATCAGAGTTGCCTTGTCCTTGCTCTTGACCACTATGTCATCCATGTAGGCTTCCACATTTCTGTGTATTTGTGGCTCAAAAGCGACATGGACTACCCTTGCAAATGTTGAACCAGCATTCTTTAAACCGAAAGGCATCCGTATGAAACAGTACATGCCACATGGAGTGATGAATGCGGTCTTCTCCTCATCCTCTTCTGCCATGAAGATCTGATGGTATCCTGAGTATGCGTCAAGAAATGAAAGCAAGTCACATCCGGCCGTGGAGTCAACAATCTGGTCAATGCGCGGCAAGGGAAATGGGTCTTTGGGACAAGCTTTATTGACATCGGTAAAGTCGATACAAAGCCTCCATTTCCCGTTTGCCTTGCGCACGACTACAGGATTGGCCAACCACGTAGGATGGAGCACTCCTCTGACAAGGCCTGCTGCTTCCAACTTCTTGATCTCTTCTGCGATGAATTCTTGGCGCTCCACTGCTTGCTTCCTGACCTTTTGTTTGACGGTCTGCGCATGAGGACAGACGGCAAGATGGTGCTCAATTACTTTCCTGGGAACACCGGGGATGTCAGACGGTTGCCACGCAAACACGTCGACGTTCGCCCGCAGGAAAGTAATGAGCGCGCTTTCCTATTTAGGGTCAAGAGTGGCACTGATGGTGAAGGTACCACCAGTGCCGTCCTCCTTGGCGGACACCTTCTTGGTCTCTGGCGGAGCTGCCATTGTCTTCTTACACTTGCCGGTGGAGCTCGGTGGTGCGTCCTCGACGGTAGCGCAGCACTCCTAAGAGGTGTGCTTGCCGGAGTGGGCGTCAGAACTCTTGCCGGACTTGGTCTTCTTCTTCCCCCCGTGTCGTGGAATTAACACGGCAGATGTCCGGTTTAGCGGACTTGAAGATGGAACCATCGCACGGGTTAGCTTGAAAGGGTTCATGGCACACAAAGGACACAAAGGATTTTATACTAGTTCGGCCCCTTCGAGAAGGTAAAAGCCTACGTCTAGTTGGTTTGGTATTGCTTGGGCGTCGGTTTACAGGGAGCGGATTCGCTTGCCTGCGTCTCGATGGTTTGATTGTTGCTTGTCCTTGAACCGGTACCGGGTCGTCCCTTTATATAGAGGTGACGCCTGGTCCGGTTTGCAGAGTCCCGAGGCCGGCTCATAATCGTGTCCGCCTCGGTCTCTCCCCTTTCTTTCTTATCCCTCAAGTTACATCTCCTTGACGGTTTACAAATCGTATTTCTATACATGGGCCTTGAAATCTCATGGGCCGTAACCTCTACTAAAATAGTAAAACAAGCATGATATAACTAAGCCGGTTTACAACATCCGGTTTATACCTACTAACCATATCCCTGACATTAGGCCCCAGAATGATTTGAACTTGTTCATATCAATCTCCATCGTCTTCTGTAATTTTCTTCTGTCTTCATTTTATTGAAAACCGGCTCTGACGTCATCCTCCAAAATCATTAAAGTCTGACAATGACATCATTTCCGCATTTAACGCTGTGAGCTGTACTGTAGCGTATTTTAAGGGTTATCCCGAAGATCGAGGCATCACGGGATCTTTATTCGATTTCTGTCTCCTCGGTTTTCGCGCCTGCCGTTTCAGACCTGACCTTTGGCTATAAATACCGCCCTGCTCCATTCATTATCTTCTCTCGCGTCTTCTTCCTCCTTTCTCCTCCTGACCCACAAGAACTCCATTGCTGCCTGAGCTCGAGAACACCGCCGACGACCACCGGATCTTCCGTCCTCGACCGGCCGCTGCATCAACCTGAGCCTTGACCAGATTTTCTCCGCCGCCGATTCTTACTGTCCCTGGTATGTTCTTCCTCCTCACTGTAGATCTTACCATATTCGCCATTGCTTCGCCCGTGTTCTTCCGCCATTAGGGCTCCCGATGAAGCTCTGTTCCTTTGTAGATACTTATACCATAGGAATCTCGTAACCCTTTAAGCCTTAGTCTGTAAGTCTCACTTAGCACCAGATTGGATCTTGCCGTAATGACTCTGTTGCTTTATCCGTTCCGCCATTAGGGTTCTTCGCAAGCTTCATGCTGTTCATTTTCTGAACCTGTGATTCGTAATAACCTTTTTGTCGACCCTTTCCATTTTATTCCGCTGTAGATGCGTTGAAGCCTTACTGCATCTGTCTAACATATAAAACCCGTCCTTTGATATGAAGTCCGCATAGCTTTCTTCTTTAACGCTTACTACTCTGCTGTAGATTAATTTCCTTTCTTCAGCATACTCAGATCTTTCCTTCTTAGTACTTATTTAGAAACCTGTTTTTCTCCTTAGTAGATTCGTTAGAAACGCTCCGGTTTCGATTACCATGCTACAAACCGGTAACAATATAAACTGATGCAATAACTTTAGCTGTTCCGTTCCGCTTCAACTGCCATTTAAACCGGGAATGACGAAACCCTGTTTCATAATTGCCGGTTTAACCTTGTCAAATAGATCTCCGTTTTAACCATTGTATAACATGAATAAATCCCGGATCTTTATTTTCATAATCCGTTTTTGCACTTTCTCTTCTTCAGTACTTGCCTAAATGGCCAAACAGTACGTTTCGTGCGACTGGGTTCGTTCAGTTGTGACTGAAGAAGACCTAGTCAAGCTGTCGAGCATCGGTACATTAGGTCCTCGGGCCGAGTTGAAATGGCGCGCTCCGGGTAATGAATGCCCTCCTGCTCCCAGGTCCGGAGAGGTTATAGTATTTGTGGATCATATCTCCAGAGGTTTCTCTCCCCCCGGTTCAAAATTTTTCCGGGACGTCCTTGCCACCTTCCAACTGCATCCACAAGACATCGGGCCAAACTCCGTTTCCAATATTTGTGACTTTCAAGTTTTTTCTGAAGTGTATCTGCAAGAAGAGCCTTCAGTTGATCTATTCCGGGATTTCTTCCATGCGAACCGGCGCACCGAGTTCACTAGTGGGCCTCACCAAGAACTTGGCGGTATCAGTATTCAGAAAAGGAGGGATGCAGTTTTTCCGCACGCCTCTTTACACACTCACCCCAAGGACTGGAACAAGTCTTGGTTTTATTGCATAGACACATCTCCTGAAGGTGAAAATCCGTTGCCGGGTTATCGTGAGACTCGTATCCCGGCAAATCATCCTCTGCCGCAATGGTTAAGTGCTACTGAACGGATCCAATTTTCACCTCAACTTTCCAAGCTGAGAGCTTTCATAGCTAATGGACTGCTCGGAACCGATTTCCTTCGCTGCTGGTTATCATGGAGCATTCTCCCCTTAAGCCGGCGCCCGAAGCTGATGTATAAATATTCGGGTAAACCGGAAGACCCACTGAGGTTTACTAAAGAGGAACTTTCTGAATCGGAGGTGATAGAGTCTGCCAAAAAGATCGTCAACCCCACCTTAACAGATTGCTCCAAGGTTGGCTTGGCCCCATACTTTGCTTTTTCATTTAGGCTGATGACCCCTTCTGGAGGAGAAAACTTCAGGACAAACCGGCAAAGCAAACTCGCCGTAAAACTCCTGCAAATAAGAAAAGGAAGGCAGTCGTTGACGCCGGTTCTCCTTCTGAGGACGATGATCCGGAGTCCGAGGTACACCTTGCTCCGGTTTATATTTTGCCATTATGTACTTGTTAACATATCTAATGATACCCTCTCACAGGATCCCTTGGAAGGTGATAACCCGGCTGAGATTGAGGTAACCCTTATTTCTTCTGATTCAGAACCTCCTCCTCAGAAAAGCCGTCGGACTGTTAGAAAATATCAGTTTTCTCATCCTTATGCTAAGTTGGATCCTAATTTTGATTTGAAGAAGCAACAGCACGAAGCCTTGCGCCGGACCACCCGCCATTCCGGTTTAGCAGTGGAATCCTCTGGAATCTCCTTAACTCCGGCTCGGAAACGCCGCGCTGAGGTGACACTTTCTCCAACACTTCTTCATCCCAAGGCCGGTCTTATCCGAAAACCACTTAAACCGACTGATCCTGATTATCAGGAAACTCCACTGTCCTCGTCCGGCGAATCAACCGCTACGCAGCTGCCCCCTCTGAAGACCGTCCCGGGGTAATTCTCTTCACCACTCCGGTTTATGACGTTCCTTTCTTTTATAATGCTAACTCATCTTGCTTATTTGTCCAGTAAACCGAAACCTAGCAAGAAGCCCAAGGCGAATAAGCCTGCAGTTGATCCCTCTGCCAATGAACCAGTAATTGAACCGTCAGCAACTGTTCCTCCTGAAAGCACTCCTGTCACTCCGGTTCAAGAGCCTGTTCTTAATACTCCTGCGACTGATGCTGCCCAAGATCCACCAAGTCCAGCCCGGGTTAGTTCTCCTCAAGTTACCCCGGGGTCTCCTGATCCGGCTCAAGCTGAGATTACTCCTCCCAATGCACCTTCTTCCCCTGACGTTGTGGTTACTGGCGCTGCTTACGTTGCGCCAGCCAAACCCACCGTTTTAGCAAAACACACTGCCAAAGCGGAGAAGGTAACTCAGGAAAAGGGGAAATTAAGCGCGGATATATCCAGCCTTTCGAGCCTGAGTGCCCAGGACATTTATTCCGGATATCTGAACCGGCTCCACAGCAGCCGTGACTATGAAGCCAGCCTGGTGAACCTCATGAGAGAGAAATACGAGGTAAATTTTCCTGTTCTGACTTTGCTTTTTCAATGCATCTTTACCTTATAGCAGCCCCCAAGTTCCGGTTTATCTGCTTTATAGGAGGTGATCCGGAACTTTGTAGGTTTGAACTGCTGACCCATACATTAGCCCCCAAGTATCAAGTAGATAACTTGGTTATGTATTTGATACTTGTAGTTTCAAAATTGTCTCTGATGCATTACTTCAACTGCCATTAGCCCCCAAGTGTCAAGTAGACAACTTAGTTGTGTGCTTGAGACTTTGTAAAATTGTCTTTATTGTACTGCTTCAACTGCCATTAGCCCCCAAGTGTCAAGTAGACAACTTCGTTGTGTGCTTGAGACTTGTAATTTCTAACCTTGTGTTTGAACTTTGTTTACAGGCTGAGCTGAACCGGAATGCTGTGGAGAATAGTGAACTTCGAAGCCGGCTTATCGAAACTGAAAAAGCCGCTTTAAAGGCGAAGAAAGACCTTCAAGTAAGTTTAAAAACTGCTGAAGACTTGAAGAGGTTCTTTGATGAGGAACGGACTGCTTTTGAAGTCCAGAAGAAGGATCTTGAAAAACGTATTCAAGATGCCGAAGGGGCACTTAACCCGGTTACTGAAGAATTGACCGGGTTAAAAAGCCAGATTGATTTGATGACCTCTGCTATCTTTGGTAAGCAAAACCTAAATTCTTGTCTGTTATCTTTGCAACCTGTTATCTGTGCCGGTTTAACTTTTCTTGTTGTATGCAGGACGCCGTGTCTCCCATCTTGGGGATGATGTACGGAAGAAATTGAAGGCCTGTTATACTTTGGTTGAGCAACTATATTCTGGAGCGCAAAGGATCATCAGCGCCACTTCTTTTGGTAAACCGGCTCCTTCAACCATCAAGTCTACTTTGAACAGTTTGTCCATTCTGCCAGCCCGTCTTGAAGAGGTGAAGAAGTCGGCTGCTCGAGGAGGTGCTCTTCTGGCCCTTACGAGAGCTAAAGCTTGGGTCCCCGACCTTGATCCGGCCGAAGCGTTAACCGGATTTCCTGATACCAAGGAGGACGGTTCAGCCTTTGACGAAAAGGATCTTTATGCTCTGACCAAGGAAGTACGTCCTCTTGCCAGTAAGATTGCGGAGGAAGCTGACTCATCTCGATACCATCCAGCATACAATCTTCAGAACGAGCGGGTTGAACGACCGGTTTACGATGTTGCAAACTTAACTCCGCCGGTTCGTCCTCACACCTTTGCCCCTGATATTGATCCTGCCGAGCTGATCAACGATGAAGTATATTTCCGTGCCTTGGCCAAGATTGATTGGCGTGCATCAGATTTCCCACCGCTTCACGAAGAGGAAGATGTTCCGGAACAAGGCGGTGGCCAATCATCCCAGCAATGAGAAACACAAACTTGAATCATGATTGTTACTCTGAAAACAATGTTCCTAACTATTTTGGCTTTTATGCCGTGTAATAGGTTTAGATGAAACTTGATATCTTGTGATCCGGCTTTTGGTCCTTTATGAAGTATTCATTTTTTGACTTGTTGATTGATGCGGGTTCCTTGTTCTGTCCATAAAAAAGAAAAAATATGCCCTAGTGGTTGTACCACCGGACGGATTAACTTGTTCTCTTGATATAACTAATAAGCATATCCTTAACAAATAACTGCGATACCTGAAATTGTATGTAACCAAAATACCTTAAACCGGACTGGATGTTTAAAATCGCCTTTCTTTATCAATTGTAGCAAACCCTTAGAACTCTTCGGTTCATCTCGTCGATAAATCCTCCTTTTCAGAACTTTGCAATTTGTATCTGATCGTGTGTTGCCAACCTGTCAATTCACTATGAAATCGAGCCGGGTTACGATGAACGCCGGTTTAACTCTCGCTGGCCTTCCTGATCCGGATTCATAACATAGCCATTCAAGGGGGTGCAGGCGAACCACTGTCCCCAGGGGCCGGGCCATCATCTGAATCGTTGGATTGATACCAACGGTTCAGGGAACCCAAAAATTCATAACATAGCCATCATGGGGTGTGCGGGCGATACGCTGTCCCCAGGGGCCGGGCCATCATTTGAACGTGGATTGATACCAACTTGTTCAGGGAACCCAAAAATTCATAACATAGCCATCATGGGGTGTGCGGGCGATACGCTGTCCCCAGGGGCCGGGCCATCATTTGAACGTGGATTGATACCAACTTGTTCAGGGAACCCAAAAATTCATAACATAGCCATCATGGGGTGTGCGGGCGATACGCTGTCCCCAGGGGCCGCTGACATTCCTCCTGACTCTGCAGGTTTTTCCCTTTTTCTTTTTAGGGGGTTCTTCTCTTCCTAAACCGGTCATAATCTCTTGCTCTTTGTGAGTTCTATCGCTCCTTCACATACCCTGCAAAAATTAGTTTCTAGAAAGCAGTCAATACTGAAATATGATTCCTGATACCAAACTGATATGGATACTTGCCGCAAAATTCATATATGTGGAAAAAAGGCTGAGCCCCCGGTTTACCGAGGGTGCCGGTTTATTCATTACTCATAATATATACATAGGATACAGAGAAGCCTCGGGCTCAAGTGTAATATGGCCGTAGATGAGCGATGTTCCATGGCCTTTTCGTCTCCTCTTCTGATGTCCGTGAATCTTTGTGCTCTCGAATGTCCACCAAATAATATGACCCGTTGTGTAAACTTTTGCTGATCACAAAGGGCCCTTCCCATGGCGGGGATAACTTGTGCATATCTGTTTGATCTTGGATGAGCCGGAGGACCAAGTCACCCTCCTGGAATGTCCTGGTTCTGATCCGGCGGCTGTGATATCTGCGCAGATCTTGCTGATAAATCGCCGACCGTGCTGCAGCTATGTCACGTTCTTCATCCAACCGATCCAGACCGTCTTGCCTTGACTCCTCATTGATACCTTCTACATAGGCCGCCACCCTTGGTGAATCATGGCGTATGTCACTTGGAAGAACTGCTTCTGCACCGTAAACCATGAAAAAAGGTGTATAACCTGTAGACCGGTTGGGTGTAGTGTTAATGCTCCACAGGACAGATGGTAATTCTTCAACCCAACATCCTGGAGTTCTCTGCAAAGGTGTCATAAGCCGGGGCTTGATTCCTCGCAATATCTCCTGATTTGCCCTTTCTGCTTGGCCATTGGATTGGGGGTGAGCTACGGAAGCTACGTCCAAACGAATATGCTCTCGTTGACAGAATTCTTCCATCTCACCTTGAGATAAGTTGGTGCCATTATCTGTAATGATGCTGTGTGGAAAACCAAACCGGAATATTACTTTTTTGATGAACTTAACCGCTGTGGCCGCATCACACTTGCTTATAGGTTCCGCTTCAACCCACTTCGTAAACTTGTCTACTGCTACTAGTAGATGAGTTTTCTGATCTTGGGATCTTTTGAAAGGACCAACCATGTCAAGCCCCCAAGTTGCAAAAGGCCAAGTTATTGGTATCATCCGGAGTTCCTGTGCTGGAACAAGAGCACGTCTTGAAAACTTCTGACAAGCGTCACACTTGCGAACCAGGTCTGCTGCATCTGCATGTGCAGTCAACCAATAAAAGCCATGTCGGAAAGCTTTGGCCACTAAAGATTTTGATCCGGCATGATGGCCACAATCCCCTTCATGAATCTCCCTTAGAATCTCACAACCTTCCTCAGCTGAAACACATCGCTGAAAAACTCCGGAAGTGCTGCGATGATGCAGCTCCCCGTTTGCAACTGTCATTGATTTGGAACGCCGGATTATCTGCCGTGCTTCATCTTCATCCTCTGGTAGCTCTCCTCGGCTTAAATACGTCAAATAGGGTAACGTCCAATCCGGAATGACATGGGTTGCTGCAACCAACTGTGCCTCCGGGTCTGGAACCGCTAAATCGTCCTCTGACAATACTTGAACCGAAGGATTATGCAGTTCATCCAGAAAGGTGTTTGGGGGTACCGGTTTACGTTGCAATCCTAGCCGGCTCAAAGCGTCAGCTGCTTCGTTCTTCCGCCGGTCTATATGCTCCACCTGATACCCTTTGAAATGTCCTGCAACCGCTTCAACCTCTCGTCGATAAGCTGCCATCAGGGGATCCCTTGAATCCCACTTGCCTGAGACTTGCTGCGCCACCAAGTCAGAATCGCCCAGGCACTTAACCCGGCTCAAATTCATCTCTTTTGCCAGCCGTAAACCATGAAGCAGCGCCTCATATTCTGCTGCATTATTAGTACAAGGAAATAACAACCGGAGGACATAACAAAGTTTATCACCTCTGGGGGAAGTTAAAACAACTCCAGCCCCCGAGCCTTCCAACTGCTTTGAACCGTCGAAGTGAATCGTCCAATAAGTAAGATCCGGCTTCTCCTCAGGAGTCTGCAACTCTGTCCAATCATTGATGAAGTCGACCAAAGCTTGAGATTTTATGGCAGTACGTGGCACATACTTCAACTCATGTGGACTGAGCTCAATGGCCCATTTGGCTATTCTGCCTGTAGCTTCTCTATTCTGGATTATGTCTCCCAACGGGGCTGAACTAACCACAGTTATTGGATGCCCTTGGAAATAATGCTTCAGTTTCCGGTTCGCCATAAACACCCCATATACCAATTTCTGCCAGTGCGGGTATCTTTGCTTGGACTCGATGAGCACTTCACTCACATAGTAAACCGGGCGCTGAACCGGATGCTCCTTCCCTGCTTCCTTGCGCTCAACCACAATTGCAACGCTAACTGCTCGTGTGTTTGCAGCAACATACAACAGCAACGGCTCCTTGTCAATGGGAGCAGCTAAAACCGGCGGTTTCGCTAGTTGCTGTTTCAGATCCTCAAACGCTGTATTTGCCTCATCACTCCAAATGAATCGGTCCGTTTTCTTCAACATCTGATAAAGCGGAATCGCCTTTTCTCCTAAACGGCTGATAAACCGGCTCAGTGCTGTGATCCGGCCAGCTATGCGCTGAACATCATTGATGCAAACCGGCTTTGTCAAAGACGTGATGGCCTTGATCTTCTCCGGGTTGGCTTCAATTCCCCTGTTCGAGACCAGGAAACCCAGAAGTTTGCCAGCTGGGACTCCAAAGGCACATTTCTCCGGATTAAGCATCATTTTGTAAGCCCGAAGATTATCAAAGGTTTCTCTGAGGTCCTCTATCATTGTTCTTTCCTCTTTTGATTTAACCACGATATCATCCACATAAGCATGTACATTCTTTCCTATCTGCCCCTTCAAACAATTCTGAACACAACGCTGATAAGTTGCCTGCGCACACTTGAGCCCGAAAGGCATGGATACATAGCAAAAAGCACCAAAGGGAGTTATGAAAGCTGTCTTCTCTTGATCTTCCACTGCCATCTTGATCTGGTGATAACCTGAATATGCATCCAAAAAACTCAGCCGCTCACACCCTGCTGTAGCATCAATAATCTGATCAATACGGGGTAGAGCAAAAGGATCAGTTGGGCAAGCTTTATTGAGGTCTGTGTAATCCACACACATCCTCCACTTCCCGTTCTTCTTTAAAACCAGCACCGGATTAGCCAACCACTCCGGATGAAAAACTTCCACTATAAACCCTGCTGCCAAGAGCTTGGCCACTTCTTCTCCTATAGCCTTGCGCCTCTCTTCGTTAAAACGGCGCAGATACTGTTTCACCGGTTTAAACTTCGGATCAATATTTAACTTGTGCTCAGCGAGTTCCCTCGGTATACCTGGCATGTCAGAAGGTTTCCATGCAAAGATATCCCGGTTCTCACGGATGAACTCGATGAGCGCGCCTTCCTATTTAGGATCCAGGTTAGCACTGATGGTGAACTGTTTGGACGAATCTCCTGGCACAAAATCAACTTGCTTGGTCTCCTCTGCCGATTTAAACTTCAATGCCGGATCATGCTCGGTCGTTGGTTTTTTCAGCGGAGTCATATCTGCCGGATCAACATTATCTTTATAAAACTTTAACTCTTCCGTTGCACATACCGCTTCTGCATAAGCTGCATCACTTTCTTCACATTCCACTGCTACCTTACGACTGCCGTGCACCGTAATGGTGCCCTTGTGACCCGGCATCTTGAGCTGCAAATAAACATAACATGGCCTAGCCATAAATTTAGCATAAACCGTCCGTCCGAATAAAGCATGATATGGGCTTTTAATTTTGACAACTTCAAAAGTGATCATCTCCGATCTAGAATCATGCTCATCCCCAAAGGTAACTTCTAAGTCAATCTTACCAACCGGATAAGCTGATTTACCTGGGACCACTCCGTGAAACACTGTGTTTGATGTTCTTAACTGTTTATCTGTCAGACCCATACGGCGAAAGGTCTCATGATATAGTATATTGATACTGCTGCCTCCATCCATGAGGACTTTAGTGAACCTGTATCCTCCCACCTGTGGCGCCACCACCAAGGCCAAATGTCCCGGGTTATCTACCCGTAATGGGTGGTCCTCTCTGCTCCAAACAATGGGTTGCTCCGACCATCGTAAAAACTGTGGTGTTGCCGGTTCTACCGTATTAACGGCCCGCTTCAAAACTTTCTGGTCTCTCTTGCATAAACTCGTGGTGAACACATGATATTGACCGCTGCTCAACTCCTTCGGGTTACTCTGGTATCCGGATTGCTGTTGCTGCTGCGGACGCTGCTGCTGCTGATTTCCTTGGTTGTTATGATTCCCTTGGCCCTGCTGCTGATTATTCTGATTGTTGTAACCACCTTGATGGTACGATTGATTCCCCTGACCCTGATAACCTCCTTGATACTGTGATTGATTTCCTTGACCATTGTAATTTCCTTGACTACCTTGGCCGCCTGGTCGGGGTTGATAACCACCGTTGTTCCCTTGATAACCGCCGTTGCCTCTATATCCTGAACCGGAGTTATTCCCTTGATAAACTGGACCGTAAAACCCGGGCCCTGGACCGCCGCTTGGGGGCCGGCTAGGAAGATTAAAACGGTTATTTCCTGGGTTCATGCATTCTCTTGCGGTGTGCTTTGCCGGCCCCTTTCTTCCGCTATGCTTTACACAGGGTTGATCCAAATCCTGCTCCCAACCCGGATTTCCTCCACCGGCTTGGCGAGTCGGACCTTGCTGACCGCCCTGAAAACCACCTTGAACCTGTGTATTAGCCACAAAATCGGAGCTATTTTCCGGCTTCCGTTTGCCCAACAGGCTCGAAGTAACCGGATTAACCGGCGCCGGTTTGCCAGTCTTGCTGGCCTTTCCCGCTTTATCTCCTTCTGCTTCTGGATACTTCGTATTATCTGAGTCTCCATACTTTACCAGGGCACTCATTAGAGTCCCCATATCGTTGCATTCCCTTTTAAGCCGTCCGAGCTTTAATCTTAACGACTCAAACCGGCAATTGTTCTCCAAAGTTACAATCGCCGTGCTGGGGTTGATACCATTGGAGGAGTGCAATATCTCTGCCACTCTGCGTACCCAAGCTGCCGTAGACTCCTGTTCGCCTTGCACACAGGCTGCTAAGTCTATTACTGACATTGGTTGTTTGCACGTATCCTTGAAATTTTTGATGAACTGACTGCGCAGCTCCCCCCATGATCCGATGGAATTCGGAGGTAGTGCCTTCAGCCAAGTCCGGGCCGTACCTTCAAGCATCATAGTGAAATATTTGGCACAAGCCGATTCATCTACGTCCAGCATCTCCATGGCCATCTCGTAACTTTCCACCCAAGCTTCGGGCGGTAAATCGGCTGTGTAATTAGGCACCTTGCGAGGTCCTTTGAAATCCTTGGGCAACTTAACGCTCCGTAGGGCGGGGACGAGACATTGTATCCCAAAGCCGCTCGCTGTCGCTCCTGTTCCCGTGGCGCCTGTGTGAACCGGCGTTGACTGACGAACTTCCTCCCTGGCCTCCGATCTAGGCCGGTTTTGATCCGGGGCTGGCATCTCTGCCCTTGCCGGATTATGTTGCCGGTGCTGATGTCTCCTCCGTTCACTGCTAGACACTTCGGGCTCCTCCCAATGTCTAGAGTAGCTCCGATTGGGACGGGGTGTTGAATGTAACCTTTCCTTGCTATGAGAGTACGCTTGCTGCTGTATTAGCGCCGTATTGAGTAGCCTATGGGCCCTGCGCGCCTCTATCGCCACTGGTGATGTTTCTTCCACAGGTAAAGCGGCCAACCGTGCTGCCGCCGCAGCAATGTTATCCAGAGGGTTTGAGTAATGTCCCGGAGGGATAGGAACATAAGGCGCCGATGTAATCTGTCGCTCCCGTTCCGCCGTGGGCTGCTGAACCAGTTCATCCCGAGCTGGGGAGCTCCTCCGGTTTAAAGCCGGGTTATTACTGGCCCCAACCCCAGGTGTTCTGAACAAATCAGCAGATTCGAAACCCGGCGGTATGCGGGATTGATATTTTCGCCCCCTTACTCCGTCCATGGAAGCCTGCTCCATCCTTAAGTGAAAAGCTTGATCATCCAGGTCTGCTTGTCTTGCCGCTAACATCTCCCCTTCTGCCCTTAAATCCTCTTTCAGCTGATCGATCCGGGCTTTTAACTGAAGAAGTACTGCATCATGTTGCGCCTTGTCTGCTGGAGCTACAACCTCGACTGCTTTAGCTGCGAACTCCTCGATCAAGGTGGATAGAACTGTAGTAAGGGGGGGATTAGAACCGCTTCCCCCTGCACCGGCTCCTGCGGTGGTTCCGTTCGTCAGGGGTTGTGAACCGGCCATGAAGACCGCCACCCGGTTTGGCGGGCCAAAGGGGCCCGGAATACTGTTTCCATCGGACTCACCCTCAGACCGGCCGTCCCGCAACTGATACAGAGACTCAGTTTCCCCGGACGAAGATTCGTCATCAGAGCAGACAACGGTTGCACCATCAGATTCCGATCCGTCCTCGGCTTGGCCTCCGTGAATTGCTCCAACGAACACATGCTTCATGGCAGGCTGAATCCGGGCCGATCTCGTACGCTGAGCCGGCTCGACGATGTTGGGGAAGGTGTCCGGCTCAGGTCCCGGTTCGCCAATTTTGCCGATGAAGACTTGGATGCTGCCGAAGGGGACCCGGTACCCGTATTCAATCGAATCGGCCTCCGGTCCCCAACCCGCGTCGTCGATGTAGAACCGGCCACGACGACTCTTGGTCATCCGGCCGACTGCGTAACCCTTCAACCCTTCGAAGCCGCCTTTCAAGAACTCGAAACCATCGTGCGCAGGCCCCACGGTGGGCGCCAACTGTGGGCGCCAACTGTCGTGGAATTAACACGGCAGATGTCCGGTTTAGCGGACTTGAAGATGGAACCATCGCACGGGTTAGCTTGAAAGGGTTCATGGCACACAAAGGACACAAAGGATTTTATACTAGTTCGGCCCCTTCGAGAAGGTAAAAGCCTACGTCTAGTTGGTTTGGTATTGCTTGGGCGTCGGTTTACAGGGAGCGGATTCGCTTGCCTGCGTCTCGATGGTTTGATTGTTGCTTGTCCTTGAACCGGTACCGGGTCGTCCCTTTATATAGAGGTGACGCCTGGTCCGGTTTGCAGAGTCCCGAGGCCGGCTCATAATCGTGTCCGCCTCGGTCTCTCCCCTTTCTTTCTTATCCCTCAAGTTACATCTCCTTGACGGTTTACAAATCGTATTTCTATACATGGGCCTTGAAATCTCATGGGCCGTAACCTCTACTAAAATAGTAAAACAAGCATGATATAACTAAGCCGGTTTACAACATCCGGTTTATACCTACTAACCATATCCCTGACACCCCGGGAGCTTCAACGGCAGGTGACTTGCGATCTATTGCGGCTGCCGCTTCCCGGTAGATCTTGTCGGCGCAGATAAGAGCATCCTTCTTGTCGCCAGGGACAGAGATGACACTTATCGGGCCTGGCATCTTCAACATGTTGTATGCGTAGTGAGAGGCTCCCATGAACTTGGCGACTGCTGGACGGCCGAGTATCCCATTGTAAGGCAATGGAAAATCGGCAACGTCAAAAGTGACCCTCTCAGTCATGAAGTTCAACTCGCTGCCAAATGTCACCGGCAACGTGATCTTCCCCTTCGGCTTGCTCCTTCCCGGGTTGATTCCTTGGAATGTGCCGGTCTCTTCAAGCTCGCTGTCAGGGATCTGGAGTTTCTGGAGTGCGGCAGAGGAGATCAGGTTCAAGCCGGCCCCGCCATCAACTAGCATCTTAGTGACCTTGAGGTTGCGGATAGTTGGTGAAACCAACATCGGCAAGCACCCGACCGCAGTTGTGCGATCAGGGTGGTCCTCAATATCAAAGATGATAGGCATGCTGGACCATTTCAGAAGCTTGCGTGACTTGACAGGTGGTTCTGCCGCATTGACTTCCCGCACCCACTGCTTGAGTTGGCGGTGTGAAGTATGCAGAGAAGCACCGCCGTCAATGCACAAGACCTCTGTGGCTTTCTGGAACTCCTGCTCACTGGACTCGACATCATCCATGTCTTCATCGTCGTCGTCATCTTCATCCTTGTCGCGGCTGCGGGGAGGTCTGTCTCCTTGCCGCTGCTTGGCCTTGCCGCGACGTCCTCCCCGGCCGGCGCGCTTCTTGCCGGATCCTCTAGCACCTCCTTGGGCCTTCTCCTTGGCGCGTCGCTCGTATTCAGCCTTTTGCAGCTCGACAAGCTGCTCGACCTTCTTGCAGCTCTGGAGGTCATGGCCCTTGGTGCAGTGGATCTTGCAGTACTGCTTGTCGGTGCCGTCCTGCTTGTCGGCGACCGCCACAGCCTGGCAGTTGGTGCATGCGGCAATCTCCTTGCCGGAGCTACCAGCTTTGGCTTTCTTGGCGCCACCTTCGTTGCCGGACTGCTCGATGACTAGCACATCTTTACTTTTCTTCTTCATGTTGTTCCGCCGCCGGTTTTTCTTTGCCGGGGCAGCATCCTCGCTGTCAGATCCTCCTGCTCCTGTATTCTCTCCGAGGAGTTTCCTCCCTTCCTCAACACGTGCACACTTGTCGGCAAGGGCATACAGCTCACTGACGTCTCTGATCTTGCACATCGCCATCTCCTCCCGCATCCTACGGTTACGCACGTTCTGATGGAACGCGCTGATGACCGCGGCAGGGTGGACATCTGGGATGTTGTGCTGTACACGGCTGAATCTCTGAATGTACTTGCGCAGGGGCTCTCCTTCCTTCTGGGCGAGTAGATGAAGGTCACTCTCTTGGCCATGAGGTTTGTGGCCGCCTGTAAAGGCGCCGACAAACTGATGGCATAGGTCTGCCCAGGAGGATATGGAGTTGTCCGGCAAGTGCATGAGCCAGGACCTGACGTTGGGCTTGAGCACCAGCGGGAAGTAGTTGGCAAGGATCTTGTCGTCCCGTCCCCCGGCAGCTTGCACCGCGATGGTGTAGATGCTGAGGAACTCCGACGGATGTGACTTGCCGTCGTACTTCTCTGGTACGTCTGGCTTGAAATTCTTCTTGCTGGGCCACTTGACTTGCCGCAGCTCACGAGTAAACGCAGGGCAACCTACCGCGTACGGCAAGTCGCCTGGTTCCCCTGGCGCATGCATGTCGACAGAGGGCCCAGCGCGCTGGTCCGATTGACGCCGCGCTTCTCTTCGGCGCTCGATGCGAGTACGAGCGTCGTCTTGCTGTCGTTCGTGAAGAACTTGGAGCTGATCGCGACGAACCCGTGGATCTGATGACGGGGTGGAGTCGCTGTCGAGGTGGATCCGGCGAGCCGGCGATCTTGGTCTTCGGGGCGGAGAATGCACGGTGGTTGCACCCTCAGCGGTCTTGTCGCCATCGGCTCGTGCCTGGCTGACTTGCCGCGGCTGCGATGTACTCGGCTGCCGTGGAGTGTCGCCGTTGGCGAAACCGATGAGACTCTGAATGGTGGCCCTCCAGTCGTCGATCTTGTCTGCCGTTGTAGGGTAGTCCAGGAGCAATTGAGCTCGCGCCAAAGCTTCTGCTGAAGTGGCGGGTAGCGGTGGCGAACGGTGTGAGGAGCGGGATATGCTCAGACTTCTAACTATGTTAGAAGGAGCAGTATCCCGTCCAGGCGACCGTGCCTCGCTCGTGCAAGCATGTTGGCGTGCATGCTGGTCTTGAGCACTCCGAGATCCACCAGCTCGATCTTGGTCCAGCAAACGTATGGTACCGTGAGTACCATGACGATGCCGGTCCCGCGCCTCCTGAGATGGGCGCGGTGCATGTACGGACGCCGAGGTCTTGGAGTGCGCCCGATCGTTGTGGGAGCCGACTACGCCGCCGATGGGCAGCGCAGCCTTGTCCTTGGACCTGGCAGCACCGTGAGCTCCCTCGTCGACGCCCGTTCTTCCGCCGGCGTCTACCCCACCAGCCGTTTGCTCCGGCGGTGGTGGGTTCGGCGCGGACGGAGCAGCCGCCTCCGAAGCCTTCTTCTTCAGCGGCATGTCGATGAAGACGATGAAGATCTAGCTCGTGTGAACGCCGGATCAGGTTCACACAACCTCGACGTCCCCTACCTGCCGCGCCAAAGATGTCGGGGAACAAATCCACGAGCACCTACGGGACCGGCGGACCGAACCCCTTTCGGTTCGGCGGGGGCGAAGATCGCACGAAGAGCGGATCGAGGCGAAACACACGAGCAGTTTACCCAGGTTCGGGCCGCACGGATGCGTAAAACCCTACTCCTGCTTTGTGGTTTGTATTGAGTTCTTGCTCGGGAGCGCTGAGTGCTACAGTACACGCCAGCAGCTAACGAGACCGAGCGTGAGTGTTCTCCCCCCCCCCCCCTCTACGTTGCGCATGGGCCTCCTTTTATATCCTCAAGGGGTCACCGACAGGTGGCAACGTAGACAAGGGTAAAAATGGAAAGGTGTTACGGTTGGTACAACCACCTGTTACAGTGTATCATACCTAACTCTGACGGCAGGGGACAAGGGCATTGAATGCCCATCTGCGTCGCCCAAACAGTGCAAAAAGGGACCGTCAGGGACGCCACCGCTCACCACGATGGCAATCTTGTTAGCACCGCTTGCCACCGCGCACCGCTGGCTGCACAGCCTCCCGCCACGTACGCCTGGAAGGGCCCTAGAGCGACACGTTGGCGGATGTGCTGGAGCGCGGGTACAGAGTGGTAGCTTGCCGTGGCAAGTGCCTTGCCGCGGTCGTTGTCTTGTCGCGTCCGGGAGCTTGTCACTCACCGGGCCTTGCCGGGACGCGTGGCGCGTCGCGGCAAGTTCCTTGAGATGCCTTGGTTGGCCTTCCCGGCAAGCTCCTCTTGCCGAGGTCTTGTCTCCTAGGCTTGAATACTTTGTTCTTGAATGGCTCCAAAGGAACCACGGAGGGCCTCGGCGGTCACCCGGCAAGCCTTGCCGCGGGATGCTGCGACTGCCCGTGCACAAGTTCGGGATACTAGGGTACCCCTACTCTAGTACACCGACACCTTATCCTTCGCATTACATTTTTTGCCTCTCGTTTTCCTCTCGGCCACTTCACCCTTGCCGTTTTATTTGCCCTTCTTCTGCCGTGTGTTTATCGTTCGCTTGCTTCTAGTTTGCTTGTGTGTGTTGCTTGCTCGCTTGTCACTATGGCTCTCCCTATTAGTGTTGACCCTCACCTCAAGAGGCTAGAGGATATTGAAAACAATGTTAGACATTTTATGACTATACAATTTGAGCATATTGACTTTTTCAGAATTGATCTTAAAGAACAGAAAAAGTTTATGGAGTATATGAATAAAGACCTTGATGATATGTCTAAGGAATATTATGGCTTGAAATCTCAGTTTGCTCATCTTGAGAACTTAAATGCCTAAATTTTGGATAAACAGTCCACCTTGATCAATAAGATGGCTGCTAAACCGGAAGAGCATAAAAATAAAGATGAAAATCTGAAAGTTATTGATGTGTCTCCTATTAGATCCTTGTTTTCTAGTATAAATCTTGATGAAGATAGGATTGGAGATGATTCTGCTTTAAGGTGTCCCAATGATTCAAAGTTTTTAGATCTTGATGCTAAAATTGTTAAAAGTGGGAGTGAAGAGATTAAAACTTTGCTTAGTGATGAACCCACTACTTTGGATTTCAAGGGATTCAATTATGATAATTGCTCTTTGATTGATTGTATTTCCTTGTTGCAATCCGTGCTAAATTCTCCGCATGCTTATAGTCAAAATAAAGCTTTCACCAAACACATAGTTGATGCTTTGATGCAATCTTATGAGGAAAAACTTGGGTTAGAAGTTTCTATCCCTAGAAAGCTTTATGATGAGTGGGAACCTACTATTAAAATAAAAATAAAAGATCATGAACGCTATGCTTTGTGTGATTTGGGTGCATGTGTCTCCACTATCCCAAAAACTTTGTGTGATTTGCTAGGGTTCCATGAACTTGATGATTGTTCTTTAAATTTGCATCTTGCGGATTCCACTATTAAGAAACCTATGGGAAGAATTAATGATGTTCTTATTGTTGCCAATAGGAATTATGTGCCCGCAGATTTCATTGTTCTTGATATAGATTGCAATCCTTCATGTCCTATTATTCTTGGTAGACCTTTTCTTAGAACGATTGGTGCAATTATTGATATGAAGGAAGGAAATATTAGATTCCAATTTCCTTTAAGGAAAGGCATGGAATACTTTCCTAGAAAGAAAATCAAATTACCATATGAATCTATTATGAGAGCCACTTATGGATTGCCTTTCGAAGATGGCAATACCTAGATCTATCTTGTATCGTGCCTAGCTAGGGGCGTAAAACAATAGCACTTGTTGGGAGGCAACCCAATTTTATATTTTTTGTTCTTGCTGCTGTTAGGGAATAAATATTGCATATAGCTTCTGTTTAGATGTGTTTTCATGTTTTGTTTAGTGTTTGTGCCAAGTAGAACCTTTGGGAAGACTTGTGTGAAGTTTATGTGATCTTGCTGTGAAAAACTGAATTGTTAGTGCTCGCTAGAATGGTCGTCTGATTTTACTGGAGCGTGCTATTTAGTTGATTCTTTTTGAAGATGATTAGTAGACAAACTCCTCACGTTTACGAATTTAGTTTGAATTTTTTGGAGTTACAGAAGTATGTGAAACCTGCAGATTACTACAGACTGTTCTGTTTTTCGTGTGTTGTTTGCTTATTTCAATGCATCTATGAGTAGTATTGGCAAGTATGAACCATAGAGAAGTTGGAATACAGTAGGTTTAACACCAATATAAACAAAGAATGAATTCATTGCATTATCTTTGAGTAGTGGTTTGCTTTCTTATACTAACGGAGCTCATGAGAATTTTTGTCTAAGTTTTGTGTTGTGAAGTTTTCAAGTTTTGAGTATTGCTTTGATGGACTATGGAACAAAGAGTAGCAAGGGCCTAAGCTTGGGGATGCCCATGGCACCCCGAGTAAAATTCAAGGACAATCAAAAGCCTAAGCTTGGGGATGCCTCGGGAAGGCATCCCCTCTTTCGTCTTCATCCATCGTTAACTATACTTGGAGCTATATTTTTATTCACCACATGATATGTGTTTTGCTTGGAGCGTCTTGTATAATTTTAGTCTTTGCTTGTTAGTTTGCCACAATTATCCTTGTTGGACACACCTATTTGAGAGAGTTAAATATGTCCTAGGAATTGCTAGAACACTCTATGTGCTTCACTTATATCTTTTGAGTTGAATAGTTTTGCTCTAGTGCTTTACTTGTATCTTTTAGAGCGCGGTGGTGATAATATTTTGAAGAAATTGTTGAACTCTCATGCTTCACTTATATCCTTTTGAGAGTATATTAAAACAGCATGGTAATGTGTTTAGGCTATTAAACTAGTCTTCACATGATAGACATCCAATATCAATGTAGTAAAAAACTTTCACACCAAGTGCATTGAATATGATGAGATGTTGGATGCTTGATAATTGTTTTGAGACATGAGGATAGTGATATTAGAGTCATGCTAGTGGAGTTATTATGAAATTGAGAAATACTTGTGTTAAGGTTAGTGATTCCCGTAGCATGTACGTATGGTGAACCGCTATGTGACGAAGTTAGAGCATGAGGTATTGTAAAGTGCCAACCTTTGTGTGGAGGTCGGGTGCGCGCGATGATTAACTCCTACCAACCTCCCCCCTAGGAGCATGCGTTGATTGCTTTGTTTTGATGACTCGTAGATTTTTGCAATAAGTATGTGAGTTCTTTATGACTAATGTTGAGTCCATGGATTATACGCACTCTCACCCTTCCACCATTGCTAGCCTCTCTTGTACCGCGCAACTTTTGCCGGTACCATACACCCACTATATATCCTTCCTCAAAACAGCCACCATATTATTCCTCAAAACAGCCACCATACCTACCTATCATGGCATTTCCATAGCCATTCCGAGATATATTGCCATGCAACTCTCCACCATTCGTTCATATGACACGCATCATATTGTCATATTGCCATTGCATGATCATGTAGTTGACATCGTACTTGTGGCAAGGCCACCATGCATAACTTTTCATACATGTCACTCTTGTTTCATTGCACATCCCGGTACACCGCCGGAGGCATTCATATAGAGTCATACTTTGTTGTAGTATCGAGTTGTAATACCGAGTTGTAATGAAAGTGTGATGATCATCATTTTTAGAGCATTGTCCCATGGGAGGAAAGGCTAAATCAATAAAGCCCCTCCGCAAAAAAATGAAAAAGAAAGGCCAAAGAAAAAAAAGGCCCAAAAAGGGACAATTGCTACTATCTTTTTACCACACTTGTGCTTCAAAGTAGCACCATGTTCTTCATTGTAGAGATCTCATGCTTAGTCATTTTCTTATACTAGTGGGAATTTTTATTATAGAACTTGGCTTGTATATTCCAACGATGGGCTTCCTCAAATGCCCTAGGTCTTCGTGAGCAAGCAAGTTGGATGCACACCCACTAGTTTCTTTTGTTGAGCTTTCATACATATTTAGCTCTAGTGCATCCGTTGCATGGCAATCCCTACTCACTCACATTGATATCTATTGATGGGCATCTCCATAGCCCATTGATACGCCTAGTTAATGTGAGACTATCTCCCTCCTTTTTCTCTTCTCCACAACCACCTCTCTATTCCACATAGTGCTATGTCCATGGCTCACGCTCATGTATTGCGTGAAAGTTGAAAGGTTTGAAAGAATAGAGTATGAAAACAAGTGCTTGGTTGAAATCGGGGTTGTGCATGATATGAATATTTTGTGTGATGAAGAGGGAGCATAGCCAGACTATATGATTTTGTAGGGATAACTTTCTTTAGCCATAGTATTTTAAGAAGACATGATTGCTTTGTTAGTATGCTTGAAGTATTATTATTTCTTATGTCAATATATACTTTTATCTTGAATCTTTCAGATCTGAACATTCATGCCAAAATTAAGAGAATTACATTGAAAAACTATGTTGGTTAGCATTCCACATCAAAAATTCTTACTTAATCATTTACCTACTCGAGGACGAGCAGAATTAAGCTTGGGGATGCTTGATACGTCTCCAACGTATCTATAATTTTTTATTGTTCCATGCTATTAGTTATGAAGTCTTGGATGTTTAATGGGCTTTGTCATACACTTTTATATCATTTTTGGGACTAACCTACTAACCCAAAGGCCCAGTCCAGATTGCTGTTTTTTGCCTGTTTCAGGGTTTTGCAGAAAATAAATATCAAACGGAGTCCAAACAGAATGAAACCTTCACGAGAGATATTTTTGGAGAAAATCATGCACGGGGAACTTGAGAACCACGTCAGGGGAGCCTCGAGGTGCCCACGAGGGTGGGGTGCACGCCCCCCTTCCCAGGGCGCGCCCCCTGCCTTGTGGGCCCCTCGAGCGTCCCCCGATGTCCTCCTTCCTCCTATATAAGTCTACGTACCCCGAAACCATCACCAATAGAGAGAAAACCCTAATTCCACCACCGTAACCTTCTCTTCCCGTGAGATCCCATCTTGGAGCCAGTTCCGGAGCTCCGCCGGAGGGGGGATCCATCACGGAGTGCTTCTACATCATCATCATCCCCCTCACCATGAGTTGTGAGTAGTTTACCACAGACCTTCGGGTCCATAGCTAGTATCTAGATGGCTTCTTCTCTCTCTATGGATCTCAATACAAAGTTCTCCTCGGTCTTCGAGGAGATCTATTCGATGTAATCTCTTTTTGCGGTGTGTTTGTCGAGATCCGATGAATTGTGGGTTTATGATCAAGATAAATCTATGAGAAATATTTGGTTCTTTTCTGAACTCTTTATGTGTGCTCATAATATCTTTGCAAGTCTCTCTGAATTATTGGTTTGGTTTGTCCTACTAGATCTATATTTCTTGCAATGGGAGAAGTGCTTGGCTTTGGGTTCAATCTTGCGGTGTCCTTTCCCAGTGACGGTAGGGGCAGCAAGGCACGTATTGTATTGTTGGCATCGAGGATAAAAAGATGGGGTTTATATCATATTGCTTGAGTTTATCCCTCTACATCATCTCATCTTGCTTAAGGCGTTACTTTGTTCTTATGAACTCAATACACTAGATGCATGCTGGATAGCGGTCGATGTGTGGAGTAATAGTAGTAGATGCAGAATCGTTTCCGTCTACTTGTCTCGGACGTGATGCCGATTTACAATGATCATGCCTAGATAGTCTCATAATTATTCGCTTTTCTATCAATTGCTCGACAGTAATTTGTTTACCCGCCGTAGAATATCGCTATCATGAGAGAAGCCACTAGAGAAAACTATGGCCCCCGGGTCTATTCTCAACATATCAATCTACATCTACTTTATTTTTCTTGCTTTTATTTGCTATTTTATTAAACCAAAAATACCAAAAATATAATTATCATCTCTAGCAGATCTCACTTTTGTAAGTGACCGTAAAGGGATTGACAACCCCTTATCGCGTTGGTTGCGAAGTTCTTATTTGTTTGTGCAGGTGTGAGGGACTCGCGCGTGGTCTCCTACTGGATTGATACCTTGGTTCTCAAAAACTGAGGGAAATACTTATGCTACTGTGCTGCATCTCCCTTTCCTCTTCGAGGGAATACAACGCAAGCTCGAGAAGTAGCATCGTGCAACCCCTCAAGTGTGGACCAACGAGGGTGATTCCTCGAAGTCCACCTTGATGGTCACATCGAGTGGGAATCCATCGAGGGTGATTCCTTAGGTTTCCCATTTATGTTTCAGACACAAGGTTACTCTGACTTACCACAGAGCCATGATGACATCGGGTCGGCCCCGAGGGGTACCCGTGAGTGATGTGAAGTTGGGTTGATCTGGAGGATACCCGTAAGTTTTCCAGGCGGCCCGGCCGAGCATTCTTAGCCCTTGCCGGAAGTCCGTGAGACGGGGCGACGGGGTCACATGATCGTGTCTCTGCTCATTACCGCACACTACCAAGACACTAACAGTTTGGATATTTGATCTGAGTACTTTTCGCACTAACCAGCACGCAGGAATAAGTATGGGCACTATGCGGTGTATGCATCAGCCAAAGCTCATCAGACGTCAGCGACTTAGCGGCGTGTGCCAGGTTGGACTGGAACGCCTCGCTTGTATAAGGGGGCTAGGTCTGCTCACCGGCCCCGTACGTAATGTGCAGGAGTGCAAAGGACGATGGGCCCAAGACCCCTGCGCGCTTAGGATGTGACGTCCCTGATGATGCCTAGCTAGGGCTGCGGCGTGTTGATCCGCGAGGGCAGGCATGACCTGATGGTGTGTCCGGCCGGAGATAATCGAGCGTGTTGGGTAAGTTGATGCACCCCTGCAGGGAAGATTGATCCATTCGAATAGCCGTGTCCCCGGTTACGGACGCTCAGAGTTGTATCCTGATCGATACAACTAGAATAGGATGCTTAGATATGAAATGGATATGTGGCTCCGGGATTGCTTTCTCGCAGGGACTCGAGGAAGGATCTCTGGGCGTTAATTATATAACATGCTTGATAACTATAATACGCTATTCTGTACTCTCTTCTACTGCTGCAAGACGGTGGTTTCCAGAAGATGCTAGTCTTTGATAGGACTAGCTTCTCCCCCTCTTATTCTGGCATTCTGCAGTTTAGTCCATAGATAGTACCCTTTCATTGATACCGATGCATACTTAGTCTAGATCTGATGCTTGCGAGTACTTTGGATGAGTACTCATAGTTGCTTTGCTCCCCCTTTTCCCACTTCTTTCTTCTTTCTGGTTGTTGCAATCAGATGGTGGACTCCAGGAGCGAGATGCCACCTTTGACGACTGCTACTACCCCGAGGGTGACCACTACTATGTGCCGACGGCCGACGACCAGGAGTAGTTAGGAGGCTCCCAGGCAGGAGGCCTTGCCTTTTTAACTATTTCTACTTTTGTGCTAGCCTTCTTAAGGCAAACTTGTTTAACTTATGTCTGTACTCAGATATTGTTGCTTTCGCTGACTCGTGTTTTCGAGCCCTCGAGGCCCCTAGCTTGTAATATAAAGCTTGTATTATTTTATTTGTGTCTAGAGTTGTGTTGTGATATCTTCCCGTGAGTCCCTGATCTTGGTCGTACACATTTGCGTGCATGATTAGTGTATGGTCAAATCGGGGGCGTCACAAGTTGGTATCAGAGGCAACTGCCTATAGGTAGCCCCCTTTCCAACTCCTTGGCCGAAGTTGAGTCTAGTCTTTGAATATATTTTTTACTAACATGGTTGTGTGGCTTACGGGCCCATGTCGCCTTTGGGTGGTATTAGCATCTTTTACTCCTTGTCTATAGTCTGGGATTCTGATCTCTCATCTATTCGGGTTAAATGGTTTTGCTAATTCTAACTCTAAGTTCTCGTAAATACTTTCTCCCGGAAAGCCCCTCATTCCAGATGATTGCCTGCTTCACCAGAAGATTCTGAAGACACTCTTCAGTATTTTCCCGAGACTTTTGTGCTCGTCGCTTTTGCAATTCCCTACCTTCGATATATCCTTACGGATAACTTCGTACACTTGTCATTCATACAATCATTCCCCGTTGATCTTATTATTACAAGATACCCCGGAATCCTCTCCATTGTTCTGAGAAAACTTTGTGCCTACCGCCTTGCAGTTCTTTGCCACATGAATACCCCTACGGATAATTCCTCGCACTTACCAAGTATCCGGTCATCCCTTGTTGTTCATGTGTTTCACAAAAGTCTTCTAAATGCCATTCGATCTTCCAAAAATCCTCAGCTGCCTATTGCTCTTGAAATTCTTGCTTACTTGCATTATGGATAATCCCATAAGTCTAGTAATGTTATTGGCATCCTTTCTCATTATCTTTTCGAGTTCACTGATTCGTTAAGTTGCAGTTGCTTGCAATCCTTAGTCGAATCCTAGAATTCATCCTTCCGGCTCATACGTTGTTTTAAACATGGTCTGCATCTCAGCCAATCAAATTGCCAGCGAGTGTACCCCTAAGCCTACTCGAGTTACCTATACTTAATCAGAGCATTTGATTCTGATCCCTTGATTTGGAAATCACAATTTCTTTGCATTTGAGCTTTGAATTAGTCAGTTGTTTCTATAATCCAATGCCTTTGCGTTGTTTCATCCTCTGGTTGTGTGCCGATGCTCACATCAATTCTGTTATGGATTGTCAGATCCTTTATTGGATCTTATCCATTAGTGTCCTTCATAAATAATAACCTTGTGAGCCTTTTCCTCCGATACATAATGCCTTTGGTAAATTGTATCCTCGACTTTCACAATCATGCTCTACTTTCACGCTTGTATAATTTACTCCTGAAGTTGGTGGTATGTGTTCCTAAGATGCCCCGATGGGTTGAACCTATGCCTTCCATAATCTATGTGAGCCTGAAGATTATGCAGGTTATATCTACTAGCGTTTCGTCGGATAAATTTTCAACTCTACAACTTCTTCCAAGACGAGAAGTGAATGAAAGGTTATGCATTGGGGAAGTCGGAGTCGACCTTGAACTTAGTGTTCATGCCCGTGGACACGATGTAGATCTTATCATCAAAGCTTCTCGAAAAATTAATCATTCCCTTGGTGTAAGTTCATCTTATAACTGGGTTTTGGTATTTTACAATCATGGCTCCGACCATACTGCTCTCCTTTCATTTCATTTCTCACACAAGTTAAAGCACTTATCTTATGCAGATAAATATGCATGTCCAACTTATATTTTCTGATCTACCTTCGAGTATTACCCATTTGGTATCTTGAGAATATCAAAGAATGTGTTGTTTCTTGTGAATATTCATTAACTATTGCTTCTCACTGATTTCAGTTTTCCCTGGGTTCTGAGTTGTTAGTCATTCGAGGACAACGATAACTATATCGAGTCCGTAGTGTGATTCAACAACTCTGAGTAATCTTCATTACTTACGAGTTTGTACTCAATCATGGCATTCCCAATCATTTGGCTACATCATCATCATGCTAAAGCTTGACCATGCTACCTATGTCCTTCATCCCCGGAACACAATCCCGACAGTTCGCTAAGCTACATTGACATTTCAACATCATATTGTTGTATTGAAAGGCAACTCTGACTCTGAGATTGCATCTTGTGTAAGGTTCTAATAACCTTTTGCTTCTCCAATCCTTTGTTGGATGTCATCACCGACCGATTACATATTCATGAAACCTCTCAACAGAATGTGTCGTGATCATCATCAACATTTTGACGTCTTCCAAGATATGAATCGAATTCATGTCAAGAAAGACCATCCTTGCCCCTCGATAAATTGTGTTGCCATCGACAACAACCTTGCATCCCTTCCAACACTGACTTGGTCATGTTTCGCTTATACCTCGTTTCCTGTGCTATTCCTGAAATTGCACCTTGTGTTTTTCCCGTGATCTCCAGACCCAACCCTGACTTAAAACTCCATATCATTGCTACCTCGAAACATGACGGTGGTACTTCAAACATCAACAAGAACATTCGAAAGCGCAATGCTAAATGTTTCTTGATCACTTATCCAAACAACGTTGTATGGGTACATATCATGATTCTCCTTGGCCCTTTTATCTAAATGGTTATGTACTTGATCTCATGTCACGTATATCGTGCCCTTCTTATACTTAGGAAGGATATACTCCTATTATTTGTGTATAATCACATTTCCTTTCCATTGGTTTGATTATTCTAATAATCACATTTTCCTTTCCATTCGTTTGTTTAACCTTTCTTATAAATTTTTGTGATCTAAGCAGTAATATTTCCCTGCTTATGTAAACACCTTGTTGTACCATTATGTCAGTAAGACCCTGTTACTATTAATTGAGGACATTCTGGTAACGCTCGATGGACGAGGACTTTGCCTATTGGTCTGCCTCATCTCAACAAGCAGGGAAATGGTTATCTTCGTACCCCGCCCATGGTACCGATGTTGTTGCCATTAGAGCTGACAAAATTTCCTCTGACATGCCTTGCTATCGTGATCGTGCAAGATGTCAGCACCCTTTCTACTTGTAACCCACATAGTGGGCCCATAACCCATAATTCCACATGATCGAAACCTGACTCTCCTGCACAACCTGATCCTGAAGTATCCACTGCACTTGGTTTCGTATGTAATTCACGAGCTAATTTCCTTACCGTGTTTGATTCTGGTATCGGATGCAACATTATTTTTCAGTGCTCTGAACCCCTTCACACTAGTTTAGGCATCAGCTGGCTGCATACCTATTTGAAACTTGTTGAACCTCCTTAAGTCATCCTCAATATGTTTCCTGGTGCTTATACCCCCTATTGGTAATAATTACTGGACAATTACCGGATGCTAATCCTTCCAGATACTTGTCCTTATATAGTTCCCCCTTGTAGCCTATTCGTAAGTACGGTAAGGATTCGGAAGGAAAAACGACAACTTCATCATGATGCATTGATGCAGAGAAATGAAGACATCAACGAAAGGGATCAACTTCTACGAGAAGAGCAACCTAGAACGAGAAGAGCCGTTAGACTTTCGTAAACATAACTTTCCCCTTACTCCACCTCTTAAAATCTCAGGACGAGATTTCTAGTAGTGGAGGAGATTTGTATGAACCCCCAGTGTCATGCTACAGTGACCTCGCACTAATGGTGCCATGTCATCAAGTTTAACAAAGCCAAATTGCCACTTGATAAAAATGAAAGCCATAATCAACTTTAAAATAAAGTCAAATAATTTTTTCGTCAAACAGTAAAACAAAAATGTTCGTTGGGTTGCAAAAATTCACTAACTAATTGTCATAAATAAACCATCATTAGTTGAATTATTAGAATGACCTTAATCTATTTTTAAACTCGACCAAACAGCCTCAAAATAAATATTTTCTATTTAAACAAAATTAAATGAATTCAATTTGCCCCCAAACTTTTTGTGTCACCTAATAATGTCATGCTTGATTCATGTGCAAAGTTTCATAGATTAAGAAAATCATTTGCTAGCTAAAATAAATAGAAAATAGTAGGGAGTTTAAATAAAGCAGAAATTCAAAGAAAAGAAAAGGCCTAAACCTAATACTAAATGGGCCTTAGTGGCAGAGGAGGCCCAGCCCACCTGGGTTTCCCCTTCCTCCTGCTCCAGGAGGCACAGATGGGGCGTGGCAGCCATCCAGGCCGCCATGGCCGCCATGTCAGCCATCCCCGCCTCCCCGGCGTCTATAAAATTGTCGTGTGTGAACCCTAGATCGAGCCCGACTCCCCCCCCCATCAGAACAAGCCACGAAACCAATTTTCTGCCGCTGCAACCTTCTGTACCTATGAGATCCCATCTTGGGGCCTTTTTCGGCATCCTATCGGAGGGGGGTTAGATCACGGAGGGCTTCTACATCAACTCTATTGCCCTTTTGATGGAGCGTGAGTAGTTAACCACAGACCTACAGGTCCATAGCTAGTATCTAGATGGCTTCTTCTCTCTCTTTGATTCTCAATACCATGTTCTCCTTGATGTTCTTGGAGATCTATCCGATGTAATCTTCTTTTGAGGTGTGTTTGTCGAGATTCGATGAATTGTGGGTTTATGATTAGTTTATGTATGAATATTATTTGAATCTTCTCTGAATTCTTATATGCATGATTTGATATCCTTGTAAGTCTCTTCATATTATCAGTTTGGTTTGGCCAACTAGATAGGTTTTTCTTGCAATGGGATAAGTACTTGGCTTTGGGTTCAATCTTGTGGTGTCCTCACCCAGTGAAAAAGTAGGGGTACAGAGGCATGTATTTTATTGTTGCCATCGAGGGTAAAAAGATTGGGTTTTCATCATATTGCTTGAGTTAATTCCTCTACATTATGTCATCTTACTTAAGGCGTTACTCTGTTCTTCATGAACTTAATACTCGAGATGCATGCAGGAGTAGGTCGATGTGTGGAGTAATAGTAGTAGATGCAGAATCATTTCGGTCTACTTGTCTCGGACGTGATGCCTATATTACATAATCATTGCCTTAGATATCGTCATAACTTTGCGCTTTTCTATCAATTGCTCGACAATAATTTGTTCACCCACTGTATTATTTGCTGTCATGAGAGAACCCTCTAGTGAAACCTATGGCCCCGGGTCTATTTTCTATCATATTAGGTTCCGATCTACTATTTTGCAATCTTTTACTTTCAGATCTATAAATCAAAACCCCAAAAATATTTTATCTTTTATTTATCTTATCTCACTTTTGCAAATAACCGTGAAGGGATTGACAACCCCTTTATAGCGTTGGGTGCAAGTGTTTGATTGTTTCTGCAGTTATTGGCGATTTGCACGTTCTTCTCCTACTGGATTGATACCTTGGTTCTCAAACTGAGGGAAATACTTAGCTCAAGAAGTAGTAGACAACTTGAGGGATGTTGATTTAAGTGGGGGTTCATTAGTAATTTGATTATTTGAACTAAAATTTATCATGAACTTAGTCCTAATAGTATTTGCAAATCTATGATGTAGATAAATGGCCCGCGCTACCGTTCCCTTGAATTTTAATGCGTTCCTAGAGAAAGCTAAGTTGAAAGATGATGGTAGCAACTACCTGGACTGGGTCCGTAACCTGAGGATTAACCTCATTGCTGCACAGAAGAATTATGTCCTTGATGCACCACTAGGTGACGGACCTGTTGCAGGAGCCGACACAAACGTTATGAACGTCTCGCAGGCTTATCTGATGCCTACTCGATAGTTCAGTGTGCCATGCTTTACGGCTTGGAACCGGGACTTCAAAAGTGTTTTGAATGCCACAGAGCATATCAGATGTTCCAAGAGCTGAAGTTGACATTTCAAGCTAATGCACGGGTTGAGAGATATGAAGTCTCCAACAAGTTCTTTAGATGTAAGATGGAGAAGAACAGTTATGTCAGTGAACACATACTCAAAATGTATAGGCACCACAACCACTTGACTCGGTTGGGAATTGATCTTCCAGTTGAGTGTGTTATTGATAAAGTTCTTTAGTCACTATCACCAAGCTACAAAGGCTTTGTGATGAACTATAATATGCAAGGGATGACAAAAACTATTCTTGAGCTCTTCGCGATGTTGAAATTAGCGGAGGTAGAAATCAAGAAAGAGCATCAAGTGTTGATGGTTAACAAGACCACCAGTTTCAAGAAAAAGGGCAAGGGAAAGAAAGGGAACTTCAATAAGATCGGCAAGCAAGTTGCCGCTCCCGTGAAGAAGCCCAAAGATGGACCCAAGCCTGAAACTGAGTGCTTCTACTACAAGGGAAATGGTCACTGGAAGCATAACTGCCCCAAATACTCGGCAGATGAGAAGGATGGCAAAGTGAACAAAGGTATATTTGATATACATGTTATTGATGTGTTCCTTACTAGTGCTCGTAGCAGCGCCTAGGTATTTGGTACTGGTTCGGTTGCTCATATTTATAACTTGAAATAGGAGCCGCTGAATAAATGAAGATTGGCTAAGGACGAGGTGATGATGCACGTCAGGAATGGTTCCAAGGTTGATGTAATCGTCGTTGTCATGCTACCTCTATATCTACCTTCAGGATTAGTGTTAGACCTCAACAATTGTTATTTGGTGCCAGTGTTGATTATGAACATTATATCTCGATCTTGTTTATTGCAAGACGGTTATTCATTTAAGTCAGGGAATAATGGTTGTTCTATTTATATGAGTAACATCTTTTATGGTCATGCACCCTTAGTGACTGGTCTATTCTTGTTGAATCTCGATCGTAGTGATAGTGTGATACACATATTCATAATACTCGTGCCAAAAGATGCAAAGTTGATAATGATAGTGCAACATACTTGTGGCACTGCCGTTTAGGTCATATTGGAGTAAAGCGCATGAAGAAACTACATGCGGGTGGACTTTTGGAATCACTTGATTATGAATCATTTTATACTTGCGAACCATGCCTCCTGGGTAAGATGATTGAACTCCATTCTTCAGAACAATGAAGCGAGCTAATGACTTATTGGAAATAATACATACATATGTATGCAGTCTAATGAGTGTTGAAGCACGCGACGAGTATCGTTATTTCCTAACCTTCATAGATGATTTGAGTAGGTATGAGTATATCTACTTGATGAAAGACAAGTCTGAAACCACTGTTTAAGAATTCGTCTGATTATTTAGTTAACAAGCTAGTTAATCCCTACTTGTAGGATGGCCGAATTGAATAACACTTGTTCATCGCGTTAACTTGTCAGGCCGATTAACTTGCATGTGAGACTGATTCATAGGTTGTCAGGTCGATTAATCGTTGATGGTCCATTAACTTAGGGGCAAACAAAGCCCAAAATTTTGTTCTCTAACCCCTCCCATCCCCTCTCGCTCCTCAATAACTAGGGTTTGAGAAAATCATAACATATTTGGTATATTACATAGTTGAGAGAATGAGAGTATGGTATAATACCTAAATACATATATATATATATATATTTCTATTTAATCTGCCCATTAATCATCGACCAATTAATCCAATTAATTGGCCGATTCACCAATGAACCGCTACTCCCAAGTCGACCGAGCAGCTACCAGTTAACGATTTCCTTAAAAATGTCTGAAACATTTGAAAAGTTCAAAGAATTTTAGAGTGAAGTGGAGAATCATTGTAACAAGAAAATAAAGTCTCTGTGATCTGATCGCGGAGGTGAATATTTGAGTTACGAGTTTGGCATTCATTTAAGACTATGTGGAATTGTTTCACAACTCACGCCACCTAGAACACCACAGCGTAATGGTGTGTCCGAACATCGTAACCACACTTTATTAGATATGGTGCAATCTATGATGTCTCTTACCGATTTGTTGCTATGGTTTTGGGGTTATGCATTAGAGACACTCGCATTCACGTTAAATAGGGCACCGTCTAAATCTGTTGAGACGACATCGTATGAACATGGTTTGGCAAGAAACCTAAGTTGTCGTTTCCTAAAGTTTGGGGATGCAACGCTTATGTCAAAAGGCTTCAGCCTGACAAGCTCGAACCCAAAGTGGAGAAGTGCATCTTAATAGGATACCCTAAAGAAACTATTGGGTATACCTTCTACCATATATCCGAAGGCAAGATCTTTGTTGCTAAGAATGGGTCATTTCCAGAGAAGGAGTTTCTCTCAAAAGAAGTGAGTGGGAGGAAAGTAGAACTTGATGAGGTAGTTGTGCCTTCTCTCGAATTGGAAAGTAGCACATCAGAGGAAACCATTCTCGTGATGTCCACACCAACCAGAGAGGAAGAAATGATAATGATCATGAAACTTCAGATCAAGTTACTACTGAACCTCGTAGGTCAACCAGAACACATACCGCACCAGTGTGGTACGGTAATCCTGTCCTGGAAGTCATGTTGTTGGACAACGGCGAACCTACGAACTATGAAGAACCTACGATGAGCCAAGATTCCTACAAATGGCTTGAGGCCATGAAATCTGAGATAGGATCCATGTATGAAAACAAAGTGTGGACTTTGGTGGACTTGCCCGACGATCGGCAATCCATTGAGAATAAATGGATCTTCAAGAGGAAGACGGACGCTGATGGTAATATCACTATCTACAAAGCTTGACTTGTCACAAAAGGTTTTAAACAAGTTCAAGGGGTTGACTACGATGAGACTTTATCACCTGTAGCGATGCTTAAGTCTGTTAGAATCATGTTAGCAAATGCCGCATTCTATGATTATGAAATCTGGCAAATGGACGTCAAAACTGCATTCCTTAACGGGTTTCTTAAAGAAGAGTTGTATATGATGCAAGCAGAATGTTTTGTCGATCCTAAGGGTGCTAACAAAGTGTGCAAGCTCCAGCGATCCATGTATGGACTGGTGCAAGCATCTCGTAGTTGGAATATACGCTTTGATGAGGTGATCAAAGCATTTGGTTTTATACAGACTTACGGTGACGCCAATATTTACAAGAAAGTGGGTGGGAGCTCTGTAGCATTTCTGATATTATATGTGGATGACATATTGCTGATTGGAAATGATATATACTTTCTGGATAGCATAAAAGGATATCCGAATAAGAATTTTTCAATGAAAGACCTTAGTGAAGCTGCCTGTGTATTGGGCATCAAGATCTATAGGGATAGATCAAGACGCTTAATAGGACTTTCACAAAGCACATACCTTGACAAAGTTATGAAGAAGTTCAAAATGGACCAATCAAAGAAAGGGTTCTTGCCTGTGTTGCAAGGTGTGCAATTTATTAAGAATCAAAGTCCAGATGACTCTAAGTCACAAACCGGATACGTATTTATATTGAATGGTGGAGCTGTCAGTTGGTGCAGTTCTAAGCAGAGTGTCGTGGTGGGATTTACATATGAAGCGGAGTACATAGCTACTCCCCCCGTCTGGAATTACTTGTCAAAGAAATGGATGTATCTAGACGTATTTTAGTTCTAGACACATCCATTTCTATCCACTTTTGTGACAAGTATTTTCGGACGGAGGGAGTACTTTGGAAGCAGCACATGAAGTAGTCTGGATGAAGGAGTTCATATCTCAACTGGGTGTAATACCCAGTGCATCGGGTCCAATGACAATCTTTTGTGACAACACTGGAGCAATTGCCATAGCAAAGGAGCCCAAGTTTCACAAGAGAACCAAACACATCAAGCGACGCTTCAACTCCATTCATGAATCTGTCAAGGATGGAGACATAGAAATTTGCAAAGTACATACAAATCTGAATGTGGCAGACTCGTTAACTAAACCTATTCCACGAGCAAAACATGTTTAGCACCAAGACTCCATGGGTGTTAGATTCATTACTATGTAATCTAGATTATTGACTCTAGTGCGAGTGGGAGACTATTGGAAATATGCCCTAGAGGCAATAATAAAGTGGTTATTACTGTATTTCCTTAATAATGATAAAGGTTTATTATTCATGATATAATTGCATTGATCGGAAACTTAAATACATGTGTGAATACATAAACAAATACCAAGTCCCTAGTAAGCCTCTACTAGACTAGCTCACTGATCAAAAGATGGTTAAGGTTTCCTGGCCATAGGCATGAGTTGTCATTTGATAACGGGGTCATGTCATTAGGAGAATGATGTGATGGACAAGACCCATCCATTTGCAGAGCATATGATCGTTCATTTTATTGCTGCTGCTTTCTTAATGTCAAATACACGTTCCTTCGACCATGAGATCATGCAACTCCCACACTCCGGAGGAATGCTTTGTGTGTATTAAACGTCACTTCATAACTAGGTGATCATAAAGGTGCTCTACATGTATCTCCGAAGGTGTCTGTTGAGTTGGCATGAATCGAGATTGGGATTTGTCACTTCTTATGATGGAGAGGTATCTCTGGGCCCTCTCGGTAATATAGCATCGCAATAATCTTGCAAGCAAAGTGACTAAGGAGTTAGTTACAAGATGATGTATTATGGAATGAGTAAAGAGGCTTTCCGGTAACGAGATTGAACTAGGTATGTGATGGTCCCCAAGTGCAGGGAATCATCGTAGCAATTCCCAATGGTGGAAGTGATAAGTATGGAGTGTCGAACCCACAAGGAGCTAAAGGTAAGATCAATATTCTCTCAAGTCCTATCTGCCACTGATACGACTCTACGTACACCAAACGTTTGCTTCCAACTAGAAACAAGAAATAAAACTATGTTGTGGGTATGAAGAGGATAACTTTGCATGATATCGGAGAGCTAAAATATAAAAGTAGGTGTTGTTATCATAAAGTTAGAATATATTACTAAATATTATAAATAGCGAGTGTGGAATAATGATGGATCGGTGTGCGGAATTGTCCTAGACAATTGTTAACAAGACTGGTAGTCGTCGTTGCAATTTCATATGGGGGAGAGGCATAAACTAACATACTTTCTCTTCTATGATCATATGCACTTATGATTGGAACTCTAGCAAGCATCCGCAACTACTAAAGATCATTAAGGTAAAACCCAACCATAGCATTAAAGCATCAAGTCCCCTTTATCCCATACGCAACAATCCCCTTACTCGGGTTTATGCTTCTGTCACTCAAGTAACCCACTATAAGCGAATCATGAACGTATTGCAACACCCTACAGCGGGAATCCCTCACGCTTTTGCGACACGGAGGGCACCATAGGACAGCACCAAAATAAACATACAACTCATACCAATCTAGATCATCAGTCAATCCAAAGACAAAGGATATCTACTCAAAACATCATAGGATGGCAACACATCATTGGATCATAATATGTGGCATAAAGCACCATGTTCAAGTAGGGATTACAGCGGGGTGCGGGAGAGTGGACCGTGTAAAAGAGATGATGATGGTGATGATGATGGTGATGTTGATGAAGACGATCACCGCGGCGATGATTCCCCTCCCGATGGCACTCCGGCGCCACCGAAAGAGAGAGGAGGAGAGGTTCTCCCCCTTGTGTTTCCTCCTCCATGGCCTCCCCCCTAGATGTGGAGAGGTTCTCCCTCTAGTCCTTGGCCTTCATGGAGATGATGGCCCCTCCGGCAGGGTGCCAAAGAGGGCCTCGATTGATTTCTCGTGGTTACAGAGGCTTGCGGCGGCGGAACTCCCGATCTAGGTTATTTTCTGGAGGTTTCTGTATTTATAGGAATTTTTGGCGTCGGTCTCATGTCCAGGGGGTCTCCGAGCCGTCCACGAGATAGGGGCTCACGCCCAGGGGGTGGGCGCGCCTCTCACCCTCAAAAATCATCAAAAATTGGCACATCAATTGGACTCCGTTGGTATTCCTTTTCTGTAAAACTCAAAAACAAGAAAAAAACAGAAACTGACACTGGGCTCTAGGTTAATAGGTTAGTCCCAAAAATCATGTAAAATAGCATATAAATGTATATAAAACATCTAAGATGGATAATATAATAGCATGAATACTTCATAAATTATAGATACGTTGTAGACGTATCAATATGTAGATACCGACGATCGGATCTCAGACAAGTAACATACCGACGGACAAAGAGAACTACGAATGTTGTCATAAAGATTCGACCAATAAAGATCTTTGTAGAATATGTAGGAACTAATATGGGCATCCAGGTTCCGCTATTGGCTATTGACCGGAGAGCGTCTCGGTCATGTCTACATCATTCTCGAACCCATAGGGTCCACATGCTTAACGTTCATTGACGGTATAGTACTATATGAGTTATGTATGTTAGTGAACGAATTTTGTTCGGAGTCCCGAATAAGATCACAGACATGACGAGGAGCTTCGGAATAATCTGGTGGTAAAGATTGATATATAGGATGAAGGTATTCGGTTTTCGAAAAGGTTTCGAAGTGCACCAGATTACTGTCGGTGTGCTGGAAGGGGTTCCCTGAGGCCACAGGTAGGTTATACCTACTTGGTGGGCCTCATGGACTAAGGAGGGAGGCGCACCAGCCCACAAGGGTGCTGGGCGTGCTCCACCTCCCCGGCCTGCGCGCCAGAAAGAAGGAGGGGCGCCCTAGGGTAGTCGGCCCCCCTTTCCTTCCCCCCGCGCACCAAATATGAAGGGGCGTGGCTAGGCAGGCGCCTAGGAAAGCCGCCGGCAGCCTTGGGGTGTGCCCTAGGCTGCCTCCCCTCCCCCTACACCTATATATATGAGAGGAGGGGAGGGTGGGCCACACACCACGAATCCCCAAGCTGTGTGCGGTGCCCCCTCTCCCTCTAGTTCCTCCTTCGTCTAAATATGTTGTGCTTAGCAACGCTCTGTGGATTTCACCACCACCATCTCCACGCCGTCGTGCTACCGTAACTCATCTAGTACTTCGCCCCTCTTGCTGGATCAAGAAGGAGAGGACGTCATCGAGCTGAACACGGAGGTGTCGTATGTTTGGTGCTTGATCGGAACGGATCGTGAAGGTGTACGACTACATCAACCGCGTTGATAAATGCTTCCGCTTAGCGATCTACAAGGGTATGTATATGATCTCCCCCTCTCGTAGCTATGCATATCCATGGATCGATCTTGCATGTGCGTAGATTTTTTTTTGTTTTCCATCCAACGTTCCCCAACACCTTAGGTCCTAGAAAAATGGTAGACTCATCGTCGACAGCATCCTGTAACATCCGCAAAGTGCATCGACCATAATTGCAGCTCCGTCATCTACAACATACCACAATCTTTTTGCACCTCCGTCTTTGTGCGGCTTTAACATCCACGACGACTACATCATTGACGACCACTACCTCGACCACGGCTGCTATATGATCAGCTACCTCGACATGGACATACATGGCTATGTTTACAAATTACAACTACTCATCGGTAACAACTTCGGTCAACAGCTTTCGTGTCATCACTAGCGTCCACGTCACTCCCAATGTGACTGCGGGTGGGAATAGAGGAGAGATCTAGTGATGATGGCGCTTTAGAGAAGACGACGAAAGAGCGAGACTTCAAATTCAATCGCAACCGTCTGATTTACTCCTGCTACGACTAATGGGAATGTTTAGATATAGATAAGAGTTAGAGATAAAATAGGTTTAATATATTTGACTTGACGTCTACTCCCGGTCTCTCTCACTCACGACGTACTCTATATATAATCCCTCACTAGACTATCAGTCTCGAGAATTTAGTTGTATATCAATATTCACTGTCATTCATTATTCAGTCTCCTATTGTATCTTAGAATTGTTTTTTGTAGTTTAGCTGTCAGTTATTACAGTTATGTATCATTTAGTTTATCAATTAAGTCTTGTTTCAGTGTTGTTCTCGGTCTTTTTCTTAGTCCACTGTTTTCATTTAATGTGCCATTTTTGTTGATTGCCATTTTGCATTAATAGATAGTCAGTGAGCTTTAATTTTTCAGTTAGTTTCAATATAGGTTTTATTTTCTTCAGTTTGGTCAGTAGTTTTAGTGCTATGCGTCTTTGTTCATCAGTTTTGTGCGTACTTTCAGTCATTGAGTGCCCTTCCTCATTCCTAAGTCTTCAACATATAATATTTTCAATATTTTGTGGCTTGTCATTGTTCTTTTTCAGATTCTGAAGCATTTACTATTTGTTGTCATTCATTAGTTCTTAAGTTATTCAGTTTTTCATTCTCCCTTTCTGACTTAGGTTTTCATTTTCTCGGTCTTGTTGCTCATTCTTGTTTCCTTTGTCCATTCTCTATTTTACTGTATTTTCTTATGTCTTCAGTTCATGTTCTATCAGTCCTTAGTCTTTACTAACTCTGTCATTGGGCTAGTTATTTTCTCGAGTCAGTTTTTCAGCATTGTGCGTTTCTTAAGTCCTGGTTCTCACATTCATTCTCTCGGTCAGAATTTCTCTTTTTCAATCTATTAGTCATATTTCTCATTCTCATTCATAGCTTTTACAACTGCGACAGTTCATTAGTATTTTTCATTAGTTTTCCCGTCAGTTCTGGTCTTAAGTATCTTTCCACCGTCTTCGTTCTCGTCGTCAGTCTCTCTCGGTTCTTTATTTAGTCTTCTTCTTCAGTTTTGCACTATGTTTCATCATTTCTTTAGTCTCTCAGGTCAGGCAAGAAAACGCTTATAAAGCTTGTCTTCGGCAAGTATTTGTCTACTTCTATTTCTTTGTTACTTCCTCTCTTGTGCAACTTTGTTTTACTCTTCAGCCATGTTCTTTACCTTATCGTCGCAGCAGTTTTTTTATGATGGTTATGAATATTGTGGCAAAAAGGATCAGCGGCATGTTCCTTATTTGCTTTTGCGTCCTGACCTGTAGAGAATCACAAAAGGGAATTGCATGTGCATTGAACATCGCTAGAACTTGAAGTCTACTTCTAGCAGCGGTGTATACATATCGACTTTGCTATCATTTTCAGTAATCTATTTTCAGTTTTTTCAGTGATATAGGTGTCATTTTCTTCAGTTCCAAAATATCCTTCAGTGTTCAGAGTTTAGTGTTCAGTCAATCCTGGTGGGTTTTTTGTTGTCTTTGTGAGACGGTAACGGGTTTGCAAGCCGTCTGTTAGGGACCGACTGAGTGCAAACAATCACTTAAAGGTCCAAGAGGGAGAGCTAGAATTCAACCTGAAACTGGATTTTTTTCGAAAAGGGGCTTGGGCCCCGGCCTCTGCATCAAAATGATGCATACGGCCATCTTATTAAAGCTCAAAAGATCCAGCAAAGGTCTTACAAACTCCAAATAAGAAGTAGAAAAAATCGCCACAACCGGCATGCTATAGATAGATAAGCTACTAAACACCTATCCTATTACATGACCGCCAGCCAAACCGGTTGTAGATATCCCGTGCTACCGTCTCCCAACGGATAGACGCAGTAACCAAATGCTCCCTGGCCTCCGTCTGAGTGAGTAGCGACCACATACGGAGAAGAGTAGTGGCCCTGAAAATAACCTACAAGAAGTGAATATTTGTTGTCCTCTTAAAAATCAAATCATTCCTGCAATTACATATAGCCCATAGTAAAGCACATACTCCCACTCGGATATGTCTCGCTGTTACTACATCGATCCCATGCAGCCACGTCCCAAAAAGCGAGTGAATGGAAACCGGTGGGTTGATATTAAAAGCTATCTGTACCGACCTCCAAAGGTCTTGGCCATAGGGCAATCAAGGAAGATGTGTCTAATAGATTCATCACTATCACAAAAACTACATCTTTTAGACCCAGTCCAGTTCCGTTTTGCCAAATTATCCTTAGTTAGAATGACTCGTTTATGTACAAACCACATAAACACTTTGATTTGTAGAGGTACTTTTATTTTCCACACATATTTCGAGCTAGGAATCACACTAGTGTTAATAACATCCAGATACATAGATTTCACTGAGAACACCCCATTCTGAGTTAGTTTCCAGCTCAGCTGATCTGGATGTTGGGAAAGTTGTACATCCATTAGTCGTCTCACAAGATGTAACCAAGCTTCACACCGGTTTCCCACTAAAGTCCTTCTAAACTGTATATTAAGCGGGGTTGAATGTAATACCGTTGCAACATAAGCATCTCTTCGTTGAACAATATTATAGAGCGATGGATATTGAAGTGCCAGGGGCATCTCCCCTAGCCATGTATCTTCCCAAAATCTAGTGGAAGTACCATCTCCAATTATGAATCGCGTCCTATTGAAAAAGGTGGATTTCACTCGCATAAGTCCCCTCCAAAAAGGCGAATCAGTCGGTCTCACCGTCACCTGGGACAGCGTTTTGGTTTGAAGGTACTTATTACGAAGAATCTGTGCCCAGGTGGCATTCGATTCACAGGATAACTTTTATAACCATTTACTAAGTAAGCATCGATTCTTTACCTCTAAGTTTTCAATACCAAGACCCCCTTGGTCTTTCGGTCTGCAAATGATGTCCCACTTAGCAAGTCTATATTTTCTTTTGGATTCATCACTTTGCCAGAAGAACCTTGATCGATAGAAATCTAGACTTTTCCGCACTCCAACCGGAACTTCGAAAAAAGACAATAAAAACATAGGCATACTGGTAAGGACCGAATTAATAAGAATCAATCGTCCTCCGTATGACATAAGCTTGCCCTTCCAGCAGCTTAGTTTTTTCTCAAATCGATCCTCAATACTCTTCCACTCCTTGTTAGTGAGCTTACGATGGTGAATCGGTATGCCTAGATATGTGAAGGGTAGAGACCCCAAATCGCAGCCAAACAATTCTTTGTAAGCTTGTTGTTCTTCTTTAGCTCTTCCAAAGCAGAACAATTCACTTTTGTGGAAGTTGATGTTTAACCCCGAAAATTGTTCGAACAAGCATAGCACTAGTTTCATGTTCCTAGCCTTTGCCAAATCATGTTCCATAAAAATGATAGTATCGTCTGCATACTGTAAGATGGATACACCACCGTCTACTAAATGCGGAACCAGGCCCCCTACCTGCCCAGCCTCCTTTGCCCTCCCTATGAGAATTGTCAACATATCTATGACAATGTTGAAAAGGATTGGTGACATCGGATCTCCCTATCGCAAACCTTTATGCGTTTGAAAGTAATGACCTATGTCATCATTAACCCTTATTCCAATGCTCCCTTTTTGCGTTAAAGAGTCGACCTAGTCTCTCCAGCCTTGATCGAATCCTTTCATACGCAAAGCCTGCTGCAGGAAAGGCCATTTCACCTTGTCATACGCTTTCTCAAAATCCACTTTAAAAACCACCCCATCAAGTTTTTTTGTATGGATTTCATGCAGCGTTTCATGCAGAACCACCACCCCTTCTAGAATGTTTCTGTCTGGCATGAACGCAGATTGGGAAGGATGTACCACTGAGTGTGCAATTTGTGTAAGTCTGTTAGTCCCAACTTTGGTGAAAATCTTAAAGCTAACATTAAGAAGACAGATCGTCCTGAACTGCTCAATTCTAACCGCCTCTATTTTCTTTGGAAGCAACGTGATCATTCCAAAATTTAAGTGGAACACCTGCAATTGTCCCTAGAAGAAATCCTGAAACATCGGAAGCAAGTCTCCCTTAATGATGTGCCAGCATTTTTTATAGAACTCCGCCGGGAAACCGTCTGGACCCGGAGCTTTGTTGTTTTTCATTTGGGAAATGGCCTCAAACACCTGAAACTGGAATGAAAACAGACGTTTTTAATCCTGAGAATGGACTAAAATTACAACAAGTACATGTGTCAAAAACTGATTGGACAGAAAAAATGACCTGAGCCAAATGGAAAAACATACTTCTGATAAATAGATACTCCCAGATAAAGAATGCATGCTTGTATGTTCGCCTTTCAGTCTTTTCTTTCCTGGATGAACTCTCGGAGTGCGGTAAGTTTGACTCCGTATGCCGCCATGTCTTTGGACAACAATCTCGTTACTTAAATCGACAACGGTAACCTCTAAAGCTACCTTACTTCCCAGTTCCCGCAAACTCATCCTTCTTGTGTACACCTTCATTTACCGGAGCGGCAATTGCCCTCCGTCCTCCCAACCATGTCCTACCCATTGGTAACAATGGGTTACCATTCAAGTGCTCCTACATTCGTGAATACCTATCGAATAATAAGAAATTTGCTGTTGTTTCTAGTCTACTCTAGTTTCACGAATAGAAATGGTTGTAAGAAAATTGTACGTAGTATACTATTGTACTACTACTAATTAACCATGTTTATTGCGGCATTGGAGACGGCCAGAGAAGAAAACGAGAGCACAATCACCAGAAGAATGCTTCCAACACACCTCATCCTGCCAACGCCAACCTCTCTCTCCCACAAATTGTGCAACGGGAACCACTGCAAATCTAAATCTGAGGAGCAAAAATGGAAGGAGATTAGACGACAGTGTAGGGATTGACTTATAGGGAAACATCAAGTGGCAACCGCTCAAACTGATAACCTCAGCTCAACCGCACATCGCTAGTGATCAGACAGAGCCACCGCATATTCAGATGAGTACCATCTGTCATGCTGAATATCAAACTGCCAATTGCCATGCGCTTTCCACATTCTTGTGATAAGTCAATTCAGCATCTTAAGTTCTTTCCATGCGCTTTCCACGTACTTAAACTGCCGCATTGCCGGAGCAGAACAACGACACTTGGTATCTTCCAAGTCAATGTTGTGATCGTATTCCTAGCCTATATTTACCATTACATCAAATCTGATCTTCAAATTTAATTCACACACTCGAGCAAAGGGCAAGTCCAACCATGTGTGGCAAAGTATTTGGGCAGGTATCCAGACTTTCAAAAAGGGCTGCATTTGAAGAGTGGGAGATGGCACAAAGATAAACATATGGAACGATTGTTGGATACCAAATAGTGCATCCAAGAAAATCATCACAATTCGAGGCAATCAAGTGCTAACCCAGGTTTGTGAGTTATTAGACCCAATCACTGGGGAGTGGGATGAGCAGCTGATCCGAGAGAATTTTTGGCACATTAACGCCGAACGTATCTTGCAAATCCCTATATTTCATTTGGAGACAGAAGATTTTGTTGCATGGCATTTAACGAAGAATGGGGTGTTCTAAGTTCGCTCTGCTTACTATAAACAGTGGAAGAAAACTTTAACCAGGACAATATGGGCCTTGTGCACTACTCCTCAGCGCCACATCCAATCTGGCGCAAGTTATGGAGTTTGAATGTTCCGTCAAAGATCAAAATTTTCATCTGGCGGTGCTTACACAATCCCATCCCATATTTTAGCGTTCTTCCAAATTGTCATATAGGAAAGGTATCCCAATGCCCAATATGTCAAGCGGGTGCAGAGGACATTTTGCATGTCCTGTTCAAGTGTATTCGATCAAGGGCTGTTTGGGATGCTCTTGGAATAAGCATAGAGATCCAGTTGGCTGCTGAGGTGGATCGATCAGGTGCGGCTGTTATTGATTTCCTACTTTGCGATGCTGCTCATTAGAAACCATTTATGGGAGAGGTCGAACTACCAGAATTAATAGCTATAACATGTTGGTATTTGCGGTGGAAACAGAGAGAGTTTGTAAAAGGAGAGGGGGTGCAAACGCCAGAGAGAATGGCACCTGCGATCATGGTGCTCGCCCTAAACTACGTGCGTGCTACAGGAAAGGTCCTGACAAATGCAAAGATAAATAGATGGCCTTCGGTCCTAGGTGGGCATCTAGTTCTAAATGTTGATGCTTCCTTTTCTGTTGGAACAAACTCCGGTGCTTGTGGAGCAATTATCAGAGATCATAAAGGGCATTTCATCAATGCTTCTACAGCTAGGCTTGAGCATGTGGTTGATGTTGTTGCTGCCGAAGTAGCCGCACTTTTTGAAGGATTGAAGCTGGCCCTAAGTTTGGGCTGTGCTCAACTACTGGTAAGGATGGACAATAGCACAGTGGTGGATGCACTAAATCTCAATGAAGGCCATTCAATGACGGCAGCGTCAGTGTTGGATGATTGCAGGAGTATATTGTGTGATTTTGGGAAGGTTATAGTTGAACATTGTTTTAGAGATTCCAATGTAGTAGCTCGTGAATTAGCTAAATGGGGATGTGTGAACGACCCTTCTGTTTGGGCCGACGCACCTCCTAGCTTCCTTGTTAAATTCCTAGTTGATGATGTAACCGTTATTTGAGTTAATAAAGTAATCTTCCCGTCAATTTTTTTATTATGTGACATGAAGACATTTCCATGTATAAAGGCAAAAAGAGAACTATGCAACAAAGATTCCTAAAACCACTAATATATCTCTACTACTCATAAAATATGTTGATGGTGATGGTGTATCTGATACTCTGACACCCGTCATATCTGACCATCTAATCTGCATCTAACGCATGCAAGGTAAGCCGCGACATTTTGCAAAAGACCCCACCACTCTGCACCATATCCTAGAAACTCCGTAGTCTCTCCGCCTCATCCAAAATAGAAATATTTTTGTGTGAAACATAAGATATTTTTAGCGATATATATTCCAAACTAGGGTAAAATTCTCAAATTTGTGAACATGTATTAGTCTATTTTGTATTCATTGCCAGTTTAGCCCATTGCAAAATGGTCACTCGAAGCTCTCCAATCAGTGAGATCTACATAAAGAACAAAAGCCATTCTCAAAAAAATCCTAAAGAACAACGGAAAAGATAAAACCATTATTTTCTACCGACTGATTTTAGCTTTCCGTAAGCCTCCTTTCTCGCATGCCACGTGCCCCTGTCCAACCTTATCCCCACCGATCCGTTCTACTCCCTCCGTCCGGAAATACTTGTCATCAAAATAAATAGAAGGGGGTGTATCTAGATGTATTTTGGTTCTAGATACATCATTTTTTGTCCATTTTGATGACAAGTATTTTGGGACGGAGGGAGTACCACACAAAAATTTCAGACCGAAGCTTTCCATCGTCTTCCTCCTCTGGACGAGCACGAACCGTTCTCGTCTATCCCTTTTCTTTAAAATCCCGTTCGTACTCGTCCGTCTCCGCTTGCTGCAAGGCCACGCAGGCGCTGCATAGCGTTGCCCTTGAAGCACACGTTGGAGTGTTGCACAACACCGGTGAGCACCGCCGGCGAGCAGCTGCATCGCAGCGCCGGCGTCCCACTGCAACGGAACACCGATGAGCACCGCTGGCAAGCAGTTGCGTCGTAGTGTCGGCGTCCCGCTGCAACGCAGCACCGGTGAGCACGGCCGGCGAGCAACTGCATCGCAGCGCCAGCGTCCTGCTGCAATGCAACACCGGTGAGCATCGCTGGCAAGCAGCTGCATTGCAGTGCCGGTGTCCCGCTGCAATGCAACACCGGTGAGCACCACCGTCAGTAGCTGCATCACGGTGCCGGGATCCACCACCGAGCGATGCATCACAACACCGGAGCCGCTGTCGTGCGCTGCATCGCAGCACCATCGTCGGGTTCCCCTCGCTGCACCACTCTGGTGACTGACCCTGTCGGCGGTCGGGGCAGCACACCGCGCGCCCTCGCAGCAGCACTCGGAGCATGGCAGACAACTTCGTAGCACAACTTAAGCTCTTGCTCGAGTTCTCGCAGCCATGGCCGTGTCGTAGAAGTGCCATTGCAGCTCACAACACTACTGCCTCCTGCTCTCCGGCTACCGGCCTTTTGCAGAGGGGCGCTCCTGGATGGCAGCACATGGCGACGTGGCGCACCATCGCGGGAGGTGGAGGGAAGTGACGGCGGCCGGTTGTCGTAGTCTCCGGCGACCTAAAACATGCCGCGCGTGGGCCCCTAATGCAACACGCTGATCGCAGCAAACGATTACGGGGCAGAGAGGGGATAGCGTGCACGTGCTCTAGCTGTCATAGATCGGACGGATGTGCTGCCTTCCATCGGACGGTTGCGAAGGCGATTTACAAAACGGTTTCATCATCCGACTTACGCCTAGCACTGGCCTTTTATCATCTCATCCTGAACGCCCTTGTTGTCGTTGGTTTGTGCACATGAATCTTGGCGCAGGGTTATGTTCCACGTTAACTTGTGAAAGTGTTCGGGCTCTTAGGAATTCGTCGCGAACGAGATCAGCCCGAGACAGCCTTATCCTTCTCTTTCCCTCTCCCCCACCATCACCATGCACCCCACTCTTCTCCTATCCCCATTCCCTCCCGCAACTCTCCCTCGGTGGCGAGTTTCCCGGTGAGCTGCAACGGTAGCGGAACCTGAGCGATTTCTGGCATGGGGTGGGGTGAGTGCGCAACATGGTGGGCTCCGGGGACGCACATTGCATGGGTCAGAAGCTCGTGTGCATCTCGACGAGAAGTGCTCGATGTTTGACAGCCATGGAGAGGGGTATAGGCTGCCGACAGTGACGTCATGCCATTCTTGGGCTTGATGTGTGGTGGCCCTTGAGGGAGCCAGCTGCTGCCGATGGTCCCGGTGGCACCGCTCCAGGGCTCAATGTGCGGTGGACATGGAGGGGGTATCGGCTGCTAATGGCCGCGACGTGCTGCTCTCGGGCTTGATGTGCACAGACTGCTGATGGTTGCGGTAGCACCGCTCACGCGCCAGTCCTGGATGGGACAACAAGTACTCGGAGGACTAGCAGCCGCGGCCACGGCCGCATCACCTATGTTGTGGCATTGAAACAAAGGGCGTAGCGGGGTCGAGCAGGAGGGGCGCTGCAGGCCAAGACACCCAACATGGCTGCCGTCTGCCGTTGCCGCCGTGCACCACGAGCTTAGGTGTTGTTTTTACGAGCCTCTTCTTCGTGCATTTTTTCAGTATGCGTTTTGACATGAAATTTTTGTGTGGAAGATGGTAATTTAGATAGTTGCAATTTAAGTATACAATCAAATTTAGTTAGTTCACTTTTTCACATGGCATTTTTGTTGTTCATTTGTGTGCAAGCCGTGATTTTTATGTGTCATGGAAACATGACAATTGTAGTAATATAAACAACAATGGTGAGTTCACTTCCACATAGCATTTTTTGTTGTGTTCACTTTTGTGCAAGCTCTGGAAAATGAATCCCTTAGGACTTTTATGTATCATGGCAATCTAAGTTCACGAAAGAATGGGAATTGCAGTTTACGGATAATGCAATGACGCAGTAGAGGCACAATAGATTTTGTGATTGCAGTCTCACTGTATTTATAGAGGAGCAACATTTCCAGTTTTAGAGTAGAGAAAGCGGATATCCATGAAGATTATCTCCAGATGCAGGCTATACAAGCACGCAAAACACCATGGTAATTACACCATGGCAACTTTCTTAATAAGATACCAATTTTTTCTATGGACGCGGTTGTCAATTTTTGGAGGGGTGAGGTGGTAGTTTTAGTGCGAGAAACACGACATTTTTTCAGTACACGGTCGTGATCATGGGAAACATAGTTATGGTATTAATACTTAGTTTAGGGCATTGCAGCTTCATAGAATTTTAGCACTGTTGTTGGGACAAGTACCATTTAATGTTACATTCCAACAGCCTATCACTGGAGCTAAGTAGATGGACTGGTTGTACCTCATCAATAAGTTGATGACGTTCAACCTCATGGACGACCCAAACCCTTACCACTCGAAGTTGAATTCCTATGGTATGTTCTCTATTAAATACCTCATCAATGATAACCTGCCTTTTCATCATCAATATATTTGGAAACTTAAGGTCCCTTTAAGGATCATAATTTTCTTATGGAACCTAGGTTCCATGGGTGCCAAACTATTGTGGTGTACCATTCATGTAGGGGCAGATCTAGTGGGGGTTCCATGGATGCCATGGCACCCCCTTGAAAATGCAAAACCATTTGTACCACATATTTAACATTAAAAATTTAGAACTTGAAGCTTATTTAAGTTATATTTCTTGGAATGGTGATGATCTGGAAAACAAATTATACTAATTTTAGTGTGTTATCTTTAACAAATTTGAACAATTATATTAAAGTTGTGTTATTCATACATTGCACATGTAAATTGTGGCACCCTCATTTCTACCATCCTACATCCTCTACTGCATCCATGAGTTATTCAATCTGGCACCACCTACACGTAGTTCGAATATGTTCTGAAAAATGGTTGATGGGTATTCATCCTAACATTAAAGCTTAGATTTGTGTTGAAGCTTTTGTCTTACTTTGGACTATATGGAACTGCGGGGATGATTGTGTGTTTAGCAGATCATAAGCTCAAACAAATTTGCACGTCATTTACAAGCCTATCAAATGGAACCATACATGGTCATTTCTCTTTACTGAAGAGGATCATGTGTCCATGTGTTTTTGGGTGCAGCCAAAGGGAGATGATAGCTGGGAATTTATTTTATCGATATGAATGACAGCCTAGTAATAGGATTTCCGAAGCACAAAGTCTCATATTTTCTTTTTTTTCTTTTCGGTTATTGTTATCCTCTGCTTTGGCTGTCCAATGAGGCATTTATGTCGTATTGTATGTCGATGTGGTTTAAATAATTGAGCGATGTATGGAAAGCTGAGGTGTTATCTTGATTGTCCAAAAAAGCAGAGGTGTTACCCTCCTTGTGAAAAGTTAAACAAATGGCTTCTCAAAGGAGAAAAAAGTTTTCTAGTTGTTGAGAAATTCAATTGCAAACTAGTTGCAAATCTTTCGACGGTGACCTATCATGGCCGTTCATTTTTCGAAAACACTTCAAGCAATGCCTAACAGTTTTTTCCAGTAGAAGGATCCAGTCCAAGATTGGGCACGGGCAAACAACCGTTGCAGCCCTACCGTCGTGGATTTGTCATGGCATGATGTCCTAGTGTGAGGACTTAGTCGTGAGGCCAACGCAATTAGGTAGTAACTTGAACGGGGTTGAGTGGGGCGAGAGACGTGGCATTTTAGACAGCTTCGGGCCTCAGAAAACATCATCCGGTAATAGCCATACATGTTGTTTGTGGCTAGATCTTATTCTGTATGCTCATGAGGGAGTCGCTATATAAGCCAGCTCTCCTCTAATTGTGTCTAGCCTTAGAGATTATTGAGCTTCTTCCTTATCCCTCTTGGGGAGACTTGCTCCTCATTATATAAGTTGGAGGGGTGGGTTACATGTGGAGTCCTAGTAGGATTATGACTATTCTATTACAAGTGGAATCCTAGTCTTGCTTCCCTTGTGAGGGAATTATTCCTTATGTCTTCCTTATTAAGCCGGCCCACCACAACATGAGCCAGCCTTCCCATAAGCCGCCTTCTGAGCAATTGGGTCTTGTCGTTCTTGGGCCTTCCCTGTGAACCGCATGTACATGCCTCTCTGATGAATTGGCCTGCTCACGAGCCGCCAAGTCCAGGGGGGTTATCGCTGAGGCGCCAAGTTTGGCCGGGTTATCAATGAATCGCCAAGTCCCAGTCGGGTCATACTTCAGGCCAGGTCATACCACGGGGTATATCCCTAACACCTACCATCCAGGCCCCACTCCCCTCAGACCTGCACCAATTTCCTCCTCTTCTTCAAACCGAGGCTTCATCGGTAGTGAAATTGCTGAAGGAAATATGCCCTAGAGGCAATAATAAAGTTGTTATTTATATTTCCTTGTATATCATGAAGAATGTCTTTTATTCATTTTAGAATTGTATTAACCGGAAACATGATACATGTGTAAATACATAGACAAAACATAGTGTCCCTAGTATGCCTCTACTAGACTAGCTCGTTAATCAAAGATGGTTATGTTTCCTAACCATAGACATGAGTTGTCATTAGATCAACGGGATCACATCATTAGGAGAATGATGTGATGGACAAGACCCATCCATTAGCTTAGCACAATGATCGTTTATTTTTTTCTGCTATTGCTTTCTTCATGACTAATACATGTTCCTCTTACTATGAGATTATGCAACTCTCGAATACCGAGGAACGCCTTGTGTGCTATAAAATGTCACAACGTAACTGGGTGATTATGAATTTGCTCTACAGGTGTCTCCGAAGGTGTTTGTGGTGTTGGCATAGATCGAGAATAGGATTTGTCACTCCGAGTGTCAAAGAGGTATCTCTGGGCCCTCTCGGTAATACACATCGTAATAAGCCTTGCAAGCAAACGACTAATGAGTTAGTCACGAGATGATGTATTACAGAACGAGTAAAGAGACTTGCTGGTGACGAGATTCAACTAGGTATGATGATACCGACGATCGAATCTCGGGCAAGTAACAAACCGATGACAAAGGGAACAACACATGTTGTATGCGGTTTGACCGATAAAGATCTTCGTAGAATTTGTGGGAACCAATATGAGCATCCAGGTTCCGCTATTGGTTATTGGCCGGAGATGAGTCTCGGTCATGTCTACATAGTTCTCGAACCCGTAGGGTCCGCACGCTTAATGTTCAATGACGATTGGTATTATGAGTTTATGTGTTCTGATGAACCGAAGGTAGTTCGGAGTCTCGGATGTGATCATGGACATGAACAGGAGTCTCGAAATGGTCGAGACATAAAGATTGATATATTGGAAGGTTATATTCAGACACCGGAAGGGTTCCGGGGGTCATCGGATAAATACCGGAGTACCGGGAGGTTACCGGAACCCCCCGGGGAGTTAATGGGCCATAGTGGGCTTTAGGGGAGAGAGAGAGGGGCTGCCTAGGGCTGGGCCACGCGCCCCCCAAGCCTAGTCCGAATTGGACTAGGGGGGAGGGGCGCCCCTGTCGTGGATTTAGCACGACAGATGTCCTAGCAAAAGGACTTAGTCGTGAGGCCATCGCTACGAGTTAGCTTAAAGGGGTTAAAGCGGACGAAGGACACAGGGATTTTATACTAGTTCGGCCCCTTCGATGAAGGTAAAAGCCTACGTCTAGTGTGGTGTGGTATTGCTTGGGCTTCGATGACCAGGGAGCGAATCCGCTTTGCCTGTGTCTCGAGCTGTTGTTCTCTGTCCTGAACCGTCGTCGGGTCGTCCCTTTATATAAGAGGTGACGCCCGGTCCGGTTTACAGAGTCCCGAGGCCGGTTCATAAACGTGTCCGCCCCGGTCTCTGCTCTTTCTATCTTACATTCCAAGTTACATAGTATGACGGTTTACAAATCATGGGCCCTAATACATGGGCTATAAACCTCTTGGGCTACAATCTTTTACTTCATACTCCGCTGGGCCTCTGATAATATAATCTTGATAACGTAAACCGGACCCTCGTGGCCGGTTTATTCCTGGTAGTAATATCCCGGACATTAGGCCCAGATTGATTTGAACATGTTCATGTCAAACTCCAAAGTCTTGTACAGATTTTCCTGTCTGCAGCTTCAGTATACTTGGTAAACCGGCATGACATCATCCCCTCAAGTCGCTTTAAACCATCGTGACGCCATCCGCGCATTTAATGCATGTACCTGTTTCTTACCTTTATTTGTTAAAGCTCCGAAAATCGAGGCGACAGCACCATCCATATCCGATTTTTTGTCTCCTCGATTCCCGCGCTTGCCGTTTTATCTCCTCGGCCTATAAATAGGGCCGAAGGCCATCTCTTTATTCCCCTTTGCTTTCTTCCTCCTCTGACCTCCAGCGCTCAAGCTCTGCCGCCGTCCTTCGAGCTCGTCGTCCTCACCAAGCCCGGCCGCTGCATCAACCTGAGCGTGTCCAGAGATCCGTCGTTCTTCCGCTTCCGTTTCCTCGGGTGTGTTATTCATTCCTCCCCGTAGATCTTAGTTCTAGGGTTTCACGAGAGCTTGCACATGAACCTCCGTTTCTTCGCAGTTCATCACCATAGGCAGTCTCTAGCTGTAGATGTTAGACTTTTTAGGGTGATTCTTGTATGCATGACTCCGCTCCGTCTTTATAATCTTAGTTCCTCCGATACTGCTAGTTAGACTGGATCTGTAAATACCTTCGCTGCCTTCAACAAATATGACTTGAATTATCTTGATTTTTCCATACGCTATAGATCCATATTTCACCACTGCTTATGTGAAAGTTGTTTCTCACACTTTAGATCTGCAACTCATTTGCCTATGTCAACGGTTCAGTTTTAAACCTGTGCCTTATATGCCTGTGCCGATGGTTTAACTTTTACATCCGCACTTCACTTGCTTGTGTTTGGCGGTTTAGCTTGTTCCTTTCAACTCCATAATCCGGTAGCTGTTATGTTCAAATAGTATTCCGGACTAGTAGGTACCATTAGTCCCCTGCTTAAACCGCCAATTAAATCAATGCCTTCATAGAACATGCCAGTTTATATTTGCGTGGATCATAAACCGGGTCTTGTATTGTATTTTTCAGCATTCCCCCTTTGAAAAAGATGACTTCTGCGGCCAAACAGTTTGTCGCTTGCAACTGGGTCCCATCCCGGATTACCGAGGATGATTTAGAAAAAATGGCTTCAATTGGCGCTTTAGGCCCCAAGGAGGTTCTGCACTGGAGGGCTCCTGGGAAAGAGTGCCCTCCTCGGCCTAAAGAAGGAGAAGTTATAGTCTTTTTTTATCACCTGGCCCGGGGCTTTAACCCTCCAGGGTCAAAAAAATTCCGCGACGTGTTAGCAGACTTTCAGCTCCACCCCCAAGACATAGGTCCCAATTCCATATCAAACATTTGCAATTTTCAAGTCTTCTCAGAAGCCTATCTGCAAGAAGAGCCGTATGTAGAGTTATTCCGGGACTTCTTTCATTTGAATCGCCGGACTGAATTCCATGACGGGCCCAATACTGAACTTGGTGGAATGAGCATCCAGAAGAGAAAAGATGTCAGTTTTCCTCACGCCCCTCTTCATAGCCATTCCAAGGAGTGGAATCAGACTTGGTTCTACTGCATCGACACTTCACCAGAGGGAGAGAATCCACTGCCGGGTTACCGCCCTTATCGTCTGACAGCGGATCACCCTTTCCCATAGCGTCTGAGTGCCCAAGACCGGGCTTGATATGACCCCAACTTTCCAAACTCAGGGCTTTTGTAGCCAATGGTTTAACCGGGGTCGATTTTGTCCGCTGCTGGCTCTCTTGGAGCATTCTCCCGTTAAGCCGGCGCTCCGGCTTAATGTGCGAGTATACTGGTAATCCAAAGGACCCTCAGCGTCACACGGATACGGTGCTTCCAGAAAATGAAGTTACCGAGTCTGCTAAGAAGATGTTGAATATTCCTCTGGAGGAGTGCAGTCGGACCGGTTTAGCACCCTTCTGTGTGAACAATAAACCGCCATCGGTAAGATTCATCTGTCCCTTTCTCTTTGTTTTAATCCGTCCATATTACTTGTCTTCAACATACTTTTACTCCTTTACACAGGCCAATGATCCCTTCTGGAAACGGAAATCCCAAGACAAACCGGCGAAACCATCTTGCAAGAAAAGTCTGGACGTGAAGAAGCATAAGAAAAGACCTACCGCCGCTTCCGGTTCAAACGTTGAAGAAGATGATCCAGCCTATGAGGTATTGCTTGATTCTTATGTCTTTAAACTTTCCATTGTCTGTATTTATATTAACAATGACCTTTACCAGGATCCGGCGGAAGGGAGTAAAGCGGATGAGGTTGAGGTAATCTCTATTTCCTCTGATTCAGAACCATTACCACTCAAAGTTCGTCGGGTAGCCCGGAAATATCCATTTTCTCACCCTTATGCTCAACTGGATCCCCATTTTCTTTTGAAGAAGCAGCAACATGAGGCTCGCTGGACCACACGCCACAGTGGTCACGTGGTCGAATCAACCGGATTAACCCACACTCCGGCTCGAAGACGCCGCTCAGAGGTTTTGCTTACTCCAACCATTCTTCATCCAAAATCAGGTCTTATTCGTAAACCTCTTAAACCGTCTGATCCAAACTATCAGGAAACTCCTCTATCTTCTTCTGGCGAGTCAACTGCCACCCAAGTCCCGGTGCTCAAGACCGTTCATGGGTAAGCCGTTTTTCAGTATGTCCTGTTTATCTTTCCTTTTTGACTTGTGATCTTCATTATTCCTTTAATCTTTTCAGTATGCCCAAGCCTAGCAAGAAGGCAAAGTCGAATAAACCGGCGGTCGAAAACACCACCGCTGAACCGGCAGAAGATCCTCAAGCTGCCAATCCTCTGGAAGAAAACGTCGAAGTTCCACATGATGATCCTTCCCCTATGGATCAAGAAGATCTTGCTGCTCCGGGGGGTGAAGCCATGGAAAATACTGCTGAACCGGCCAACCCTATCCGGGTTAGTCCTCCCCGGGCTAGTCTGGCTCCTGTTAGTCCGGTGCAGACCAATCCCGCTGCTGCCGCTGATCCCCCCAGGCCAACTGCCGCCTCGACAAATGATGTCGAGATCACTGGGATAGGCTTTACTGCTCCCGCGGAGCCTGTCATCTTGGCCAGACACACTGCTAAGGAAGAAGTTCTTCAGAAGGACAAGGGCAAGTGGAGCACTGATCTGTCTAGCTATGCTCCCCTTAGTGCCCAGGAGCTTCATTCTGGGTATCTAAACTGGCTCTTTACTAGCCGTGACCATGAGTCTGGTTTAGTAAACTTAATGAAAGAAAAATATGAGGTAACTTCTTTTCCTTTTCCTTTCATTTCTGCTTGTGCCTTGTAGTTGTACCTTTAGTCCGCTGTAGCCCCCAAGTGCCGGTTTAGCTTTTAAGGTGAACTAGGACTTTGATACATCAACTGAAATAATTAGATTTGCATGTGTAGCCTCCAAGGGCCGGTTTACTCCATTGTGGGTGAATCGGGACTTCTCCTTTGTTTGAAAATGACATTACATTAGCCCCCAAGTGTCAAGGACATAACTTGTTATGTGCTTGGGACTTGTCTGAAAAACTTGCTTTCTTTTACTTCAATTGTACATTAGCCCCCAAGTGTCAAGTGCATAACTTGTTATGTGCTTGAGACTTTTGATTGAACTGTCTTCATGAATATCTGATATTTTCTATCCTCTGCAGACTGATTTGAACCGGGGGGCTTCGGAGATAACTGAGCTCCGGAATAGCCTGGCCTTCCAAGAAACTGCTTCGACTAAAGTCAAGGAAGAACTTACCCTTGCTTTAGCTTGTATGGAGAAGCTCAAGAAAGATTTTGAAGCGGAGCGGTCCACTTGGGAGGTACAAAAGGCTGCTTTGGAGAAAAGAGCAAATGATGCTGAGGCAGCTCTTAACCCGGTGACGGAGGAGTTATCCGGGCTAAGGCAGCATATATATGATATGACATCTGCTATCTTTGGTAAGTATTTGTTGACCTAAGCTTATCCTTGCTATCTTGCACTTCTCCGGTTTAACTCATCACGTGTACACATGGAGGCACGTGACTGATCTTGGGGATGATGTACGAAAGAAGTTGAAGGCTGCTTATACCTTGGTGGAACAACTCTATGCTGGTGCTCAGAGGGCCATCAGTGCTATTTCGCATAATAAACCGGTGCCAACATGTAATGCCCAGGATGGGACTATATCTCCTACGTGTCGAGGCACGACCTAAAGACATAATCCCATGCTGGAGTGATCGCAAGTTTGGTATCTTTGCACAACTCATGTAAAAATGGGGATGGAAAACATAAAATAGTTGGCTTACACTCGCCATGTCACACAAATACATTACATGTCCAAATCATCATTCAATAAAACATCACAGCCCATCTAAGGGTAAATCCAAATGACAAGATACCAAACATAACTTAAACCACAGGTCTAGATCGAATCCTAGTAGAAGAACCACTACTGAGCATCGGGATAACGAACATAGTAACGGATACGCTCCTCGTCGTACTCCCAGTCTAGCTCGGTGCCATCACCTGGATAGCTCACCATCGTACCTGCATCTGGTGTGTTGAAGTAACTGTGAGCCACAGAGGACTCAGCAATCCCGTTCCCGGGTATCACGACTATTTAAGCCTTGGGTGTGGAACAAGGCTGAAGAAAGAATAAGAAAGTGGTTGCAGTAGCACTAGCCTAGCTTACGTATAATAGAGCGAGAAGAGAAGGTGCCTCGGTCGAGAGATGATCACTAAGTGATCCTAAACTAATCAAGTCAAACATAACCCCACCGTGTTCATCTCCCGAAACCCTTTCGGAAAATGACAGCCACGGTACACACGCTGGTAGTGTATTGGAACAAGGTATCAAGTTTTCTACAACCAGATATTAACAAGCTCCCATATGCCACATAACCGTGGGCACGGCTTTCGAAAGTTCATAACCCTGCAGGGGTGTTCCAACTTGGCCCATGACAAGCCCACGATCCGCGGAGTCGCAACTCCAAAGGTGGGAAGACCCGAGTATTCTCGGAATCCCGTGCTCAAGATACTCCGAACTAAGGTAAGGCTAATCCAGCAAATCCTCCCGACGTGCCGACACCTTGATAGTAGCCGCGCATATCTAGTCTCAGGCCACGACCGGATGAGACATCCTACGGGTTTTTACCAGACCTCAAGTTTCCTTGAGGTGGCCCCGCAGTCTGCTCATTTCGGACCAACACTCATGTGGAGCACTGGCCCGGGGTTGTTGATTAAGAAAGAGGGTTAATTACTCCCTATGCAAGTTTATTTAGTTATTAGGAAAATAGTACCAATGTTGGGACTTGCTGGAAAAGACTTAGCACTTAGCGGTTTATCAAGGGGGCCCCATAACCCCAACCGTGTGAGGAACGCATAATCAAGGAACATAACACCGGTTTATACGGTTCCTAACGGCATGAGTGGAACAAAACACCAAGCAAAAGGCTTAGCCTTCCACCCATTGCCAATATATAGATGATTTCATTTAAGCATCTATATAGTGTGATATAACCCAACAAACTTCAACATGAAGCAAGCATCTTCAACTTCACCTGCAACTAGCAATGCTATAAGAGGGGCTGAGCGAAGCCTACGTATAGCCAATCAATGGTTTGCATAGGTAGGGTGGTTAGACAGTATCATGGTTACAATAGGAGGCTGACAGGAAAACATGGGCATCGAGGCAAATACTATAGAGCGATACTCTAGCAATAGGCAAAGATAGTAATGGTATCCGGGTTCGGTCATCTTGCCTGAAGAGTTGTCGTTCGGATCGTAAGAGGGGTCCTCGTGCTCAACCTCGGTAGTAACCTCGTGCTCGTACTCGTACTCGGTCTCAGCTTCCGGCTCTAATCAACACAGCCACACAAGGCACGAATCAACAAGATGCAATGCGCACACAAAAATGATGGATGCATGACTTATGCACTATGGGAGCACAAGGAGCATGGAAAATTGCACTCAAGCAAAATACTTCAAAACATGATAACAATAGGATATTATGAATCTACATGAAAAATCAACCAAGTTTCATATAAGACTTGCTGAAAACGGAGCTACGGGCTAAAAGTTATGCCCGAAACAAGAAATATGCACAAGCTAAAAATTACAGCCACATAGCAACTTCGGAGCACTAGATAAATAAGCTACAACACTCAAACATCATGGCAAAGAGCATGAACATAAACTAGACATATCCTACAACAAATAAGTCAATTGGTGCACCCCCAAAGGAGCCACGGATCAATAGCAACAAGCTATGACATATTGAACTTGACAATAAAATCCTGACAGCAGTAATTTATTGCAACTTTGGAGCAAAAGTTAAATATGCTACAGCCACTCAAATAAGCATGTGAGAGCATGAATGGATAGCCAACAATATGTACAGCAAGGAATCATCAAGAGTCACCCCAAAACTATCATGGATTGGCCTAGAACAACAAGCAATCATGGCATCTGGAAATTACAGATTCCAGACTTAGTGAAATTTCACTAAGTGTTAAAACAGCAGTTTCATCATGGCATCTTTGAGAGCAAGTTTAAGTCACCTCAAAGCTAAACATGGCAAGTGGTAAGAACCACAGCAAAGTACACATGATGGTGAATCCAAAACACCTAAGCATGCATCGAGAGGACAATCACGTCAATAGCAATGAGCTCCTCAAGTTGACATCTCATAACAAGCTTAAAAACTTAACAGCCACATAGCACTTTGCAACGGAGATAAACATGGCAAGATTAATTCTATCATGCAAGCCTAAGCATTCAACATGTAGAGCATGACAAGACGAACATGTGGACATCTCATTTGCTTCATTTGGGTAAACATGCTAAAAGTTATCACCTTGCAAAGATGGCATAAAAATAACTACAAACAGCAGTTTTTATCAAGATGCACTCTTCCAACAGATATTTAAGTTCCTAGATGATCTCAAACATGCATGGCATAATGGAATGAAATGTAGTACATGTCTCCACGAACGTCTGGACATCTCGTTTACTCAAAACGGAGCAACGCACAAAAAGTTATCCAAGCTCTAAAACTGCATCAGAGATCAAATTATCTGGGACTTAGTGAAAAAAGAGGGCAACCTCAGATCTGGGTCAAACGGGTCAACCGGGTCCGCGGGCGTGGTCAACGGCGCGGTCGGTGGTCAACGCGGGCGCAGCTGGCGGATCGGGTCGGGCGCGGGCGGAGCGGATCGGGCGTCGGCCCGAAGCGGAGCGGGTGGCCTAACGGGCCCCGACCCGGCCCGACAGGAACTCCAGATCGGATCGGCAAGGGAGCTCGGGGGCTCCCGATCGGTGCCCGACGGCGGCTCCTCGCGCGGACAGGGGCCGGCGGGAGGGAGGCGCGGTGGCCGGCGGCCTGGCCGGCCGGCGGCCTGGCCGGCCGGCGGCCTGGCCGGCCGGCGGCCTCCGGCGAGAGGGCCGACGGGAGGTGACGGGGCGGCGGCGATGCCCGGCCGGAGGGCGCGGTGGAGAGGGCGGCGGCGGTGGTGAGGAGGAGCGGCGGGGCCGGCGCGGCGCGTCGCCGGAGTTGGAGGAGGGCGACGCGGCCGGCGGTGATGGGAACGGTGGCGGGTGGAGGAGATGGCGGCGGTGAGCTCCTCCGGCGAGGGGAGCTCCGGCGGCGGCGGGATCTCCGGCGAGGGCGGCGGGGAAGAACTCCGTTGAAGTATTCCGGCGAACTCCGGCGGCTGGAGGAAGAAGAAGGTGGCTGGAGGAAGAAGAAGGTGGCTGGGGTTTTTTATTTAGGGCAAAATTGGGGAAGGTGGACAAATATATAGGTACAAGGAGCTAGGGTTGTCCAAATGAGGTGTGGTTTTCGGCCACGCGATCAGAATTGGATGGCCTAGATGAAGGGAGGGGTTTGGGTTGGTTTGGTGGGCTGTTGGAGGGGTGTCTTGGGCCTCAAAGTGGAGGCACTTTGAGCCCACGAGAATAACTGTTGGAGCACCGAACGAACTCCAAACGCGACGAGATTTGACAGGCGGGTTACACACACCAAAACAACAACACCAGACAAGCCTCGCGCCAAACCGGTAACGTTACACGGCCAAACACCAAAGTAGGCATCGGGGACGCCATGGACACGTGAGGGAGCTCCGGAATCGCGAAACGGACAACGGGAAGGAACGAGTGGGACCGGATGCAAACGACAACACAAATGCAATGCGATGCACATGACTACATGATATGAATGAATGAACACACGCACGCGACAAAAGACAAAAACCCAAAAGACAAAGAACCCGGAATGGAATTGATGAAGCCAGAGATAATATATATTGCCCAAAAGGGAAAATATTACATCCGGGGCATTACACAACAACTATCCAAGGTACTCTGGAAAAACTATCCATCTTGCCTGCCCATATTGTCGAGGTGAAGAAATCTTCTGCAAGGGTCGGCTCCCTCATGGCGTTAACCCGGGCCATGGCATGGGTTCCCGACTTTGATCCGGCGGAGGCCATGAATGGTTATCCCAGTATGAAAGAAGACGGATCAGCCTTCTCCGCTGAAGATCTTCGCGCCTTAACCAAAGACATGCGCCCTTTTGCCAGTAAGCTTGCTGATGAAGCGGACTTAACAAGGTATCACCCGGGTTATGATCTAGAGAATGTGCGGGTGGAGCGGCCGTCTTATGACATTGAAAATCTTATTCCACCCATTCGTAAGCATACCTTCGCTCCTGACATTGAACCGTCGGAACTTATAAACGATGAAGTATATTTCCCCGCCCTTGCTAAGATTGACTGGACCACCCCTGATTTCCAGCAGCTGCCAGAAGTCGTCGAAGACCCGGAACAAGCTGACCCTCAGTCTTCACAGCGAGCTGAAGAAGAATCCTAAACCGGCTCCGGTTTAACCTTATGTGTTGAATACTTTGCGAGAAAACAGATATTCTTTTGGGCCTACCAGTGCCTTGTAATAGAATAGTTGAAATACTGTCTTTGTCCCACTCTATCTTTCATGGCATTACTTTGTTTGGCAACTCCTGAATTGTCTCCTGCTTGCAATGCTTTGACAGTTTATATTACCTGTGTCTGCATAAACAACGCTAAAAATTGTCCTGGCGGTTTATCACCGGACGGGTTATACTGCCCAAACACATGATCTAAGTAAATAACCTAAACTGTGTATAACATAGAAGTATGTGTCGTACCTGCGATTAAGTGTATATGTAAACCTTAACCCGGCAGGAACAATACAAGGTGTAAGTGTTGATGACTCCCTTGGCTCTTTGTCGGCTCATCATGAAGGCCGACCTGGGTTACAATGAACGCCGGTTTAACTGTAAATTAGTACTGGTGTTTATAACCCAGACTATAGCTCTATAAATACAGATGTAGTGACAACTTTGTAGTTGTCCAGTCTTGAATCAATGGACTTGGTTGAAAAACCAATGACCTTGAAGATAAAGATTTGAGAAAACATAAAAATGAAAAATAAAGTTTTTGGGAAAATAAGACCATGTAGTCGAGGCTTTTTACGAGCTGCCAGGCTCCAAATTCGAGGCTTTTTATGAGATGCCAGGCTACTGTCATTAACCATTTTAGCAAATCCTGTTAAGATGATCCGCAATCTTTAACCAAATCATCAATGTCAAATGCTACCAATGTTCAAAATCTCAAAAAGATTTTGACTTGTGTAATCACTTGATGATCGTCAATTTAACGTTACCAAGTTCAGGGTCCCGAAGGATTGACTTGTGTGCGTATAATCCATGCTGAAAGGGTGAGAGTGCCTATAATCCATGGACTCAACATTAGTCATAAGAACTCATATACTTATTGCAAAAATCTATGAGTCATCAAAACAAAGCAATCAACGCATGCTCCTAGGGGGGAGGTTGGTAGGAGTTAACCATCGCGTGCCCCCGACCTCCACACAAAGGTTGACACTCTACAAATACCTCATGCTTTAACTTAGTCACATAACGGTTCACCATACGTGCATGCTACGGGAATCACTAACCTTAACACAAGTATTTCTCAATTTCATAATGACTCCACTAGCATGACTCTAATATCACTATCCTCATGTCTAAAAACAATTATCAAGCATCCAACATCTCTTTCTATTCAATGCACTTGATGTGAAAAATTTTACTACATTGACATTGGATGATTATCATGTGAAGACTAATTTATTTATCCTAAACACTTTACCATGCTGTTTTAATAGACTCTCAAATAGATCTAAGTGAAGCATGAGAGTTCAACAATTTCTACAAAATATTACCACCACCATGCTCTAAAAGATATAAGTGAAGCACTAGAGCAAAAACTATTCAACTCAAAAGATATAACTGAAGCACATAGAGTGTTCTAACAATTTCTAGGCCATATTTAACTCTCTCAAATAGGTGTGTCCAGCAAGGATGATTGTGGCAAACTAACAAGCAAAGACTCAGATTATACAAGACGCTCCAAGAAAAACACATAGCATGTTGCGAATAAAAATATAGCTCCAAGTATAGTTACCGATGGATGAAGACAAAAGAGGGGATGCCTTCCCGGGGCATCCCCAAGCTTAGGCTTTTTGATTATCTTGAATTTACTTGGGGTGCCATGGGCATCCCCAAGCTTAGGCCTTTGCTACTCCTTGTTCCATAGTCCATCAAAGCAATACTCAAAACTTGAAAACTTCACAACACAAAACTTAGACAAAAATTCTCGTGACCTCCGTTAGTAAGAGAAAGCAAACCATCACTCAAAGGTACAGCAAGGAATTCATTATTTGTTTATATTGGTGTTAAACCTACTGTACTACAAGTTATCTATGGTTCATATCCTCCAATATTACTCATAGATGCATCGGAATAAGCAAACAACACATGAAAAACAGAATCTGTCAAAAACAGAACAGTCTGTAGTAATCTGCTGGGTTCGCCTACTTCTGGAACTCCAAAAAATTCAAACTAAATTGGTAAATTTGTGAAATTTGTCTACCAATCAGATTCAAAAATAATCAACTAAAAATCACGCTCCTGTAAAATCTGAAGTCTACTTTAGCAAGCGCTAACGATTCTGTTTTTCACAGCAAGATCATATAAACTTCACACAAGTCTTACCAAAGGTTCTACTTGGCACAAACACTAAACGAAACATGAAACCACATCTAATCAGAGGCTGGATGCAATATTTATTCCCTAACAGCAACAAAAGCAAAAAAACATAAAATTGGGTTGCCTCCCAACAAGCGCTATCGTTTTACGCCCCTAACCAGGCACGATACAAGATAAATCTAGGTATTGCCATCCTTGGAAGGCAATCCATACGTGGCTCTCATGATAGATTAATATTATAATTTGATTTTATTTCTAGGAAAGTGTTCCATGCCTTTCCTTAACGGAAATTGGAATCTAATATTTCCTTCCTTCATATCAATGATTGCACCAATCGTTCTAAGGAAAGGTCTACCAAGAATAATAGGACATGAAGGCTTGCAATCTATATCAAGAACAATGAAATCTACGGGCACATAATTCCTATTGGCAACAATAAGAACATCATTAATTCTTCCCATAGGTTTCTTAATAGTGGAATCCGCAAGATGCAAATTTAAAGAACAATCATCAAGCTCATGGAACCCTAGCAAATCACACAAAGTTTTTGGGATAGTGGAGACACTAGCACCCAAATCACACAAAGCATAGCATTCATGATCTTTTATTTTTATTTTGATAGTAGGTTCCCATTCATCATAAAGCTTTCTAGGTATAGAAACTTCCAACTCAAGTTTTTCTGCATCAAAGCATCAACTATATGTTTAGTGAAAGCTTTATTTTGACTATAAGCGTGCGGAGAATTTAGCACGGATTGCAACAAGGATATACATTCAATCAAAGAGCAATTATCATAATTGAATCCCTTGAAATCCAAAGTAGTGGGTTCATCACTATGCAAAGTTTTAATCCCTTCAATCCCACTTTTAGCAATTTTAGCATCAAGATCTAAAAACTCCGAATTACTAGGACACCTTAAAGCAGAATCATCTCCAATCCTATTATCATCAAGATTAATATTAGAAAACAAGGATCTAATAGGATACACATCAATAACTTTCAGATCTTCATCTTTATTTTCACGATAACTAGAAGAACACGATTTAATATAATCTTCTCTTTTAGCATGCATTCTAGCGGTTCTTTCTTTGCATTCATCAATGGAAATTCTCATGGCTTTGAGAGACTCATTGATATCATGCTTAGGTGGGATAGATCTAAGTTTTAAAGAATCAACATCAAGAGTAATTCTATCCACACTTCTATCCAATTCATCAACTTTAAGCAATTTCTCTTCAAGCATAGCATTGAAATTATTTTGCGAGATCATAAACTCCTTAACACTAGTTTCAAATTCAGAAGGCATCTTTCCATAAGAGTTGTTGTAGGAATTACCAAAATTATTAGAGGAATTATTAGGAAAGGGCCAAGGATTAAAATTACCTCTATAAGCATTGTTACCAAAATTATTCCTACCAACAAAATTCACATCCAAAGATTCATTGTTATTCTCAATCAAAGTGGAAAAAGGCATATCATTAGGATCGGAAGAAGCACTCTTAGCAGCAAACAATTTCATAAGTTCATACATCTTTCCACTCAAAACACTAATTTCTTCGATATCATGCACTTTTTTACTAGTAGATCTTTCGGTGTGCCATTGAGAATAATTAACCATAATATTATCAAGGAGTTTGGTAGCTTCTCCTAAGGTAGTTTCCATGAAAGTGCCTCCGGCGGCAGAATCTAAAAGATTTCTAGAAGCAAAATTCAAGCCAGCATAAAAGTTATGAATAATCATCCATAGATTCAAACCATGTGTAGGGCAATTACGTATCATTAATTTCATTCTCTCCCAAGCTTGTGCAACATGCTAATGATCTAGTTGCTTAAAATTCATAATATCGTTTCTAAGAGAGATGATCTTAGCAGGAGGGAAATACTTAGAGATAAAAGCATCTTTGCACTTATTCCACGAATCAATACTATTTCTAGGCAAAGAGGAGAACCAAGTTTTAGCACGATCTCTAAGTGAAAACGGAAATAACTTCAATTTAACAATATCGTTATCCGTATCCCTTTTATTTTGCATATCACACAAATCAACAAAGTTGTTTAGATGGGTAGTGGCATCTTCACTAGGAAGGCCAGAAAATTGATCTTTCATGACAAGATTCTACAAAGCAGCATTGATCTCACAAGATTCAGCATCGGTAATAGGAGCAATCGGAGTGCTAATAAAATCATTGTTGTTGGTATTGGAGAAGTCACACAATTTGGTATTGTTCTGATCCATAGTGACAAGCAAGCAATCCAACACACACAAGCAAACAAAAACCAAGCGAACGAAAAACACACGGCGGAAGAAGGGCGAATAAAACGGCAAAGGTGAAGTGGGGGAGAGGAAAATGAGAGGCAAATAAATGTAATGCGAAGGATAAGGGTTTGTGATAGGTACTTGGTATATGACTTTTGCGTAAGCCTCCCCGGCAATGGCGCCAGAAATTCTTCTTGCTACCTCTTGAGCTTGCGTTGTATTCCCTCGAAGAGGAAAGGGAGATGCAGCACAGTAGCGTAAGTATTTCCCTCAGTTTTTGAGAGCCAAGGTATCAATCCAGTAGGAGACCACGGGCCAGTCCCTCGCACCTGCACAAACAAATAAGAACATCACAGCCAACGCGATAAGGGGTTGTCAATCCCTTTAAGGTCACTTACGATAGTGAGATCTGATAGAGATGATAATTATATTTTTGGTATTTTTGGTATAGAAACAGAAAGTAAAGAAAGCAAATAAACAACGGCGATAGAAATTGACGGGAAAGTAATATGATAAAGATAGACCTGGGGGCCATAGTTTTCTCTAGTGGCTTCTCTCATGATAGCGGTATTCTACGGCGGGTAAACAAATTACTGCCGAGCAATTGAGAGAAAAGCGAATAATTATGAGGCTATCTAGGCATGATCATTGTATATAGGCATCACGTCCGAGACAAGTAGACCGACTCCTGCCTGCATCTACTACTATTACTCCACACATCGACCGCTATCCAGCATGCATCTAGTGTATTGAGTTCATACGAACAGAGTAATGCCTTAAGCAAGATGACATGATGTAGAGGGATAAACTCAAGCAATATGATATAAACCCCATCTTTTTATCCTCGATCGCAACAATACAATATGTGCCTTGCTGCCCCTACTGTCACTGGGAAAGGACACCGCAAGATTGAACCCAAAGCCAAGCAGTTCTCCCATTGCAAGAACTATAGATCTAGTAGGCCAAACCAAACCAATAATTCGAAGAGACTTGCAAGGATATTATGAGCACACATAAAAAGTTCATAGAAGAACCAAATATCTTTCATAGATAACCTTGAACATAAACTCACAATTCATCGGATCTCGACAAACACACCGCAAAAAGAGATTACATCGAATAGATCTCCTCGAAGACCGATGGGAACTTTGTATTGAGATCCAGAGAGAGAGAGAGAAGAAGCCATCTAGATACTAGCTATGGACCCGAAGGTCTGTGGTAAACTACTCACAACTCATGGTGAGGGCGATGATGATGATGATGAAGGCCTCCGTGATGGATCCCCCTCCCGGAACAGGCTCCAAGATGGGATCTCCACGGGAAAAGAAGCTACGGCGGTGGAATTAGGGTTTTCTCTCTATGTATGGAGTTTCTAGGGTACGTAGGTATATATAGGAAGAAGGAGGGCATCGGGGGCCATGTGGGCTGCCCTTGAGGTAGAGGGGCGCGCCCTGGGAAGGGGGCGCGCTCCCCACCCTCGAGGGCTGGCCCCATGTCCCCTGACTTGGCCTCGAAGACTCTCGAGCGTGATTTCCTCCAAAAATATCTCTCGTGAAGGTTTCATTCCATTTGGACTCCATTTGATATTCCTTTTCTGCAAAACCCTAAAATAGGCAAAAAAACAACAATCCGGACCGGGCCTTTGGGTTAGTAGGTTAGTCCCAAAAATGATATAAAAGTGAATGATAAAGCCCATTAAACATCCAAGACTTCATAAATAATAGCATGGAACAATCAAAAATTATAGATACGTTGGAGATGTATCAGACCACTCTTGCGGTTTCACTTCGAGATCATGGGAGCAAGGACACGGATGACAATTGGATCAAGCGTAAGTTTCTCAAGGGTATGATGCCTTATCACAAGTCCATGTCCTCCGTCATCCGTCAACGACCGGACTTCCACACCTTGTCCTCAAGTGAAGTGTTGGATGAGTTCATTGCAATGAGGATCTTCGATATGACCAGTGACAATGCGGTGTTGCGAGCTCAATGATCCAAGAAGCCCAACCTTGCTTTGAAGGCCAAGGCTTGTGTGGAAGATGAGGATGAAGGGGATGAAGATGAGTGTTGCCCCGAGGACACAAAATATGCTTACCATGAGCATATGGCTCTAGTGTCTAGGCAATTTTGGGGCAACAAGAAGAACTCTAGGCCCAACTTCAACAAGAACAACACAAGTGGTCTCAAGGGCAAGCAACGAATGAGGACGTGCTACAATTGTGGCAATCTGAGTCACTTTATTGTGGATTGTCCATATGAGAAAAGAGAATAGAATGGGGGCAAGCTTATTCGAAAGGACAAGGCCAAATCCTATCCTAACACCAACAACCTCAACAAGAAGACTCCTCCAAGAGGTTTGGTGGCCCAAGAAGAATATGTTGAGGATGATGATGATGAAGAAGATGATGAGATGGTCACTATGGCTTCCATTGCTATCGCAACAACTCCACGATCATCTCTCTTCGACTCACCAAATGAAGGACTTTAGACCGTCGGCAAATTAACAAATTGATGATGTTGGTGCTCCTCTTGACTAATAGAATCTCTGAAGGGGCGTATGCACAGTTGGCAAACATAATAACTAACTTCTTAGTTCTCCTCTCGGTAATAACAATTGCTAATGGGTCAAATATACCATCAACTATTACAACTGCCGATGGTCAAATATACCGTCAACTATTACAACTGTCGATGGGAAACGATAATTGTTAGAAAATAAATTTTCCAAGGGGCACCGTGGGCTATGAGCATGGTCTAGCTAGCTGGTGTGCCACATATGTGCAACGGTGCACCGTCGGTTTATTATTGTTGGCAAATATATTAGTGGACGGTATCGTCGGCTAATACTGTAATGGCCGACGAAGCATAACCGACAGGAGATGGCCGACGGTTCACCATCGGTTATTATATTATTTGAGGGTGAACTAAAATATCCGACGGTCATTTCACCGTCGGAAATAAGGGGATTTCTAGTAGCGACATCCTGGCTGATGCTGATGATCCTGAGGCAGAGGCTGACCAGGATGAGGACGATGATGACTATATGCCATCTGGAGCTGAGCCATCTTGGGCCAAGAAGCTGAAGAAGAAGATGAAGAAGTTGTTCTGCATGGAGTCCCACGGTCAGTACATGGCCCATGTCGCTAAGAAGAAGTCCAGGACTCGTCACAAGGAGCTTATGCATCAGCTCGGTGCCACAGTTAAGAGCGGCTCTGAGGGCAGGATCACTGATGAGGACGACTGGGTTCGTCAGCACTGTCACTGGACTGATTCTGACCCCGAGCAGCCCCCAGCCGATGACGGAGGTGCATATGACCCTGTGATGGCTTCTCGCCCCTCGTTGGTTACCCCAAGTGGAAGGTTTGAGATGCAGTGTAGCGGTAGTTTTCCCTTGGCAAAGATACCAAGGATCGAATTCCCCTGAGACTCCAAGGTTCAACAAGAAGGTGTCAACTGCTAATGGCGCCAGATACTTAGCAATTAACTGGACCTGCACACAGATACAAATAACTTTGCTCCCAACGAGTACAGAGAGGTTGTCAATCCCTCCGGCCTTGTCGTTTACAAAGGATCAAACGCAAGAGATAATAGTGATAGGTATAATTGCAACTAGTAAGTAAAAGCAGAAAGTAAATAGCGGATGTGATCAATGATGGTAATATGGACCGGGGTCCCATGATGTTCACTAGTGATGTCTCTCTCCCAAAAAACGATAAAACAGCTATGTGAGGTAAACGAATTACAGCTGGGCAATTGACAGAATTATGTGTGCAAACCAATGCTAACTATGCTGCAAGAAAGGTTGAGGCTCAAAAGCATGGGCGGTACGCCAAGGTAAGTAGACCGAAATCCATCTGCATCTACTACTAATCATCCACCTTGAGATATCTATCCAGAACATCTCGCTGGTATTAAGTTGCGAGTCCCACCCATAGTGTAAACTCAAAGCAACAGACAACTGCATTAAAAGAACTTTGCGTAAAGTAAACAATCCTTGCACCCGCGAGTACAAGCACCGTTGTTTTCCCCCTTGTGGCAACAGCACATCCCCTAGACTCATGTTTCTGTCACTCAAACTAGTCATCGAGGGGCATGAACCCACAATCAAGCATAACGTTCCCTCTTGGAGTTACTACCTACTACTTGGACAAAGCAATAAACAGCAACGGAGAACATGCAAGAATTACTCAAGAACATAAATATAAAAGAGGTAAATCAAATATATTACTCACACACAATCTGAACATAATCTCACAATCCATCGGATCCCAGCAAACTCATCATAGCAACAGCATAAGGATTACATATGTGCCTCGATCATGTAGGGCAGCTCACGAGGTCTAATTAGTGAAGAACAAAGAGGGGAGGAGAACATCACATAGCTACTGGTCATGGACCCATGGTCCAAGGGAGACTACTCACAACTCATCCGGGAGGCGTCCATGGTGGTGGAGAGGCTCCCGGTGGTGATCCTCCCCTCCGGCAGGGTGTCGGGAAGAGTTCTCCTGGTGCTCCCGATCTTGGAAGCACGGCGGCGGCGGAACAGAGATGAGATCGTGAAAAAGGGTTCCGTCCTCGAGGGTTTCGGGACGCGGTGTAAATATATGCCAAAGGGGGGCATCAGCGGAGACCTGGGGGGCCCAGGCGCCCCCCCCCCCCCCGGCGTGGCCAGGAGGGGGGCCGCGCCACCAGGGCGCCTGGAGCCCTGGTGGCCCCCCTCCGGCCCTACTTTGGCCGCAAGGAAGCTTCCGGAACGCTGATTTTTTATATACTTTTTCCGGGATTTTTCTGGCAGTTTTCGTGATGGGAAAACCTGAAATACAAAAACAGCAGAAAACAGAAACTGGCACTGGGGTGCACTGAGTTAATAGGTTAGTCCAAATATGATCAAAAGTGTATGGAAGTGTATAAATATCATAGCAATATCACACAAAAGAGGCATGGAGCAAGCAGAAATTATAGATACGTTTTGGACGTATCACCCTGCAGCGGTGTGATGACGTTGTGTCTTTCTCTACCCCTTTTCGGTGTCTCGATGCCAAAGGGGGATAAGTGACTTGCGCGTTTCGGTGATTTGCATTGTCGTGTGTTTTAGTGTTTTGCTTTTCGTTCTGGTTTGGTGTGTTCGTGAGACTAAGCGACCGTTCTTTGTGTGAGACCTATGCTATCTTTTATATCAAGTACTCTAGTATGTGCTGCTTAATTCATGTTCTATCATGTTGCACCTACTGTGTTACTTATGTCTCCTCATTGATTAGATGTTATCGGATTATAAAAGATAGGGGGAGCATTGATCCTAGAGTGTGTGCTTTGCCTTCCACAAGCAACTCCTTTTAAGCACACATCTAGGGTGAGCTTGTCTATCTTTTATAGTCCATGGGGTTTGCTTACTCCTCACTTGTTCTTACTTATTGTGCAAATCCAGTGTTGTCAATGCACCAAAAAGGGGGAGATTGTAAGGGCATGTCCCTTCCTTTGTGGTTTTGGTGATTTATGACAATGCGTTTGCGGACTAATCGTGTGTGCCAAGTATTTTAGATATACATCCAGAGGCACGAGACGATTATCCTCCCTCCGAGTTATCAGCTCAAGATGTGTTGTCGTGCTAGGCTTTTGTTTTGGTGGACTTGAGTCGTAGGAGACACCATACTATCAAGGGGGGTCCGCAATGGAAAGGCCAGGGTGGAATCATCACGTACTCATTTTTGCACCCTCATCCTCTTCCTTTCCTAGCATATTATGTGGGCGCGGTAGTACCGTAGCCTGCGCGGTAGTACCGCATATGTGCTCTAAGCGGTAGTACCGCTGTAGAGGTGCGGTAGTACCGCTCGTGCATATATGCGGCAGTACCACCGCGGCTACTCTCCACCTTTGTGTCGATTCGGGACGAACTTTTTTCGTGTCGGGTTCTACGGTGGTAGCAACGGTAGTAGCAGCGGTAGTACCGCTGCCACCACCGCAGCTACCACCGCTCCCTTCCTCCAAACCCCGTCCCTAACACAGGGCGGTAGTACCGCTGGGGGGCACGGTAGTACCGCTGGCTCCAGCGGTAGTACCGCTCGGCCCAACGGTAGTACTGCTCTATGCGGGCTGAGAAGAGTGTAACGGTTCACTCTTCCCCTCCACTATATATAGTGTTCTTCCTCCTCTTGAACACTCACCTCTTCTCCCCCAAGCTCCATTGTTGCTCCAAAAGCTTATTTTCACCCGATCTCTCTCCCTAGCCAATCAAACTTGTTGATTTTCTACGGATTGGTTGAGAAGGACCAGATCTAAACTTCCACCAAGAGAAATTTGATTCACCCCACTAATCCCTTGCGGATCTTGTTACTCTTGGGTGTTTGAGCACCCTAGACGGTTGAGGTCACCATGGAGCCATATCCATTGTGGTGAAGCTCCGTGGTTTCGTTGGGAGCCTCCAATTCAGTTGTGGAGAGAGCCCCAACCTTGTTTGTAAAGGTTCGGTCGCCGCCTTCAAGGGCACCAATAGTGGAATCACGGCATCTCGCATTGTGTGAGGGCGTGAGGAGAATACGGTGGCCCTAGTGGCTTCTTGGGGAGCATTGTGCCTCCACACCGCTCCAACGGAGACGTACTTCCCCTCAAAGTGAAGGAACTTCGGTAACACATCCTCGTCTTCACCGGCTCCACTTTTGGTTATCTCTATCCTTTACTTGTGCAAGCTTTAGTGTTTTAGTATCTTGTGCTTGCTTGCTTACTTTTACTTGTTGCATCATACAGGTTGCTCACCTAGTTGCACATCTAGACAACCTATTTTGGTCCTAAGTTTAATTTGGTCAAGAAAAGCTAAAAATTATTAGTTGTCTATTCACTCCCCGCCTCTAGTCAACCATATCGATCCATTCAACCCCCCC
>LR738713.1:548517134-548597066 GCA_902687465.1 Secale cereale | reverse complement strand
CCCCCCTCTAAGCGACATCCACGGTCTTTCAAGAGTTGTATATGATGTAACCAGAAGGTTTTGTCGATCCAAAAGGTGCTAACAAAGTGTGCAATCTCCAGCGATCCATCTATGGACTGGTGCAAGCATCTCAGAGTTGGAATATACGCTTTGATGAGGTAATCAAAGCATCTGGTTTTATATAGACTTTTGGAGAAGCCTGTATTTACAAGAAAGTGAGTGGGAGCTGTGTAGCATTTCTGATATTATATGTGGATGACATATTGTTGATTGGAAATGATATAGAATTACTAGATGGCATAAAAGGATACTTGAATAAGAATTTTTCAATGAAAGACCTCGGTGAAGCTGCTTATATATTGGGCATCAAGATCTATAGAGATAGATCGAGACGCTTAATTGGACTTTCACAAAGCACATACCTTGATAAAGTTTTGAAGAAGTTCAAAATGGATCGGTCAAAGAAAGGGTTCTTGCTTGTGTTACAAGGTGTGAAGTTGAGTAAGACTCAATGCCCGACCCCTGCAGAAGATAGAGAGAAAATGAAAGTCATTCCCTATGCCTCAGCCATAGGATCTATCATGTATGCAATGTTGTGTACCAGACCTGATGTGTGCCTTGCTATAAATTTAGCAGGGAGGTACCAAAGTAATCCAGGAGTGGATCACTAGACAGCGGTCAAGAACATCCTAAAGTACCTGAAAAGGACAAAGGATATGTTTCTCGTTTATGGTGGTGACAAAGAGCACGTCGTAAACGGTTACGTCCACTCAAGCTTTGACACTGATCCGGATGACTCTAAGTCACAAATCGAATATGTATTTTTGTTGGATGGTGGAGCTGTCAGTTGGTGTAGTTCCAAGCAGAGCGTCGTGGCGGGATCTACGTGTGAAGCGGAGTACATAGTGAAGGAAATATGCCCTAGAGGCAATAATAAAGTTGTTATTTATATTTCCTTATATCATGATAAATGTTTATATTCATGCTAGAACTGTATTAACCGGAAACTTAGTCATGTTCTAAAACAGAGTGTCCCTAGTATGCCTCTAATAGACTGGCTCATTGATCAAAGATGGTTATGTTTCCTAGCCATAGACACGAGTTGTCATTTGATCAATGGGATCACATCATTAGGAGAATGATTTGATGGACAAGACCCATCCGTTAGCTTAGCAACTTGATCGTTTAGTTTTACTGTTATTCCTTTCTTCATGACTTATACATGTTCCTATGACTATGAGATTATGCAACTCCCGAATACCGGCGGAACACCTTGTGTGCTATCAAATGTCACAACATAACTGGGTGATTATAAAGATGCTCTACAGGTGTCTCCGAAGGTGTTTGTGGTGTTGGCATAGATCGAGAATAGGATTTGTCACTCTGAGTGTCGGAGAGGTATCTCTGGGCCCTCTCGGTAATACACATCATAATAAGCCTTGCAGGCAAATGACTAATGAGTTAGTCACGAGATGATGTATTACGGAACGAGTAAAGAGACTTGCCGGTGACGAAATTGAACTAGGTATGATGATACCGACGATCGAATCTCAGGCAAGTAACATACCGATGACAAAGGGAACAACGTATGTTGTTATGCGGTTTGACCGATAAAGATCTTTGTAGAATATGTAAGAGCCAATATGAGCATCCAGGTTCCGCTATTGGTTATTGACTGGAGATGTGTCTCGGTCATGTCTACATAGTTCTCGAACCCGTAGGGTCCGCACGCTTAATGTTCGATGACGATTTGTATTATGAGTTATGTGATTTGATGACCGACGTTTGTTTAGAGTCTCGGATGAGATCACGGATATGATGAACAGTCTGAAATGGTCGAGACGTAAAGATCGATATATTGGAAGGCTATATTCAGACATCGGAAAAGGTTCTGAGCGATTCGGGTATTTCGGAGTACCGGAGAGTTACGGGAATTCATATTGGGCCTTAATGGGCCATACGGGAAAGGAGAGAAAGGCCTCAAGGGTGGCCGCGCCCCTTCCCCATGGACTGGTCCGAATTGGACTAGGGAAAGGGGGCGCCCCCTTCCTTCCTTCTCGTTCTCCCTTCCCCTTTTCCTATTCCATGTGGGAGGTAGAATCCTACTAGGACTAGGGAGTCCTAGTAGGACTCCACACTTTGGGCGCGCCCTATGAGGGCCGGCCTCCTCCTCCCTCTCTCCTTTGTATACGTGGCCAGGGGGCACCCCATGACACACAAGTTGATTTTAGCCGTGTGCGGTGCCCCTCCCCACAGTTACACACCTCGGTCATATCGTTGCAGTGCTTAGGCGAAGCCCTCCGTCGGTAGCTTCATCATCACCGTCACCACGCCGTCGTGCTGACGAAATTCCCCCGTGATGCTCAACTGGATCAAGAGCTCGTGGGACGTCATCGAGCTGAACGTGTGCTGAACGTGGAGGTGCCGTACGTTCGGTGCTTGGATCGGTTGGATCACGAAGACGTTCGACTACATCAACCGCGTCACTAGACGCTTCCGCTCTCGGTCTACGAGGGTACTAGACACACTCTCCCCTCTCGTTGCTATACTTCTAGTGGATAGATCTTGTGTGATCGTAGGAAAATTTTGAAATACTACGTTCCCCAACAGTGGCATCATGAGCCAGGTCTATGCGTAGATGATATGCACGAGAAGAACACAATGAGTTGTGGGCGATAATAGTCATACTGATTACCGGCATGTCATTCTTTGATTCGGTGGTATTGTGAGATGAAGCGGCCCGGACCAACATTACGCGTACGCTTACGCGAGACTGGTTTCACCGTTACGAGCACTCACTGCTTAAAGGTGACTAGCGGGTGTCTGTCTCTCTCACTTTAGTTGAATCGAGTGCGGATACGTCTGGTCCTTGTGAAGGTTAAAACATCACATACTTGACGAAAAATTGTTGTGGTTTTTGTATGCGTAGGTAATAATGGTTCTTTCTAAGCCCGTAGCAGCCACGTATAACTTGAAACAACAAAGTAGAGGACGTCTAACTTGTTTTTGCAGGGCATGTTGTGATGTGATATGGTCAAAACGTGATGAGTTATACTTTATTGTATGAGATGATCATGTTTTGTAAAGTTATCGGCAACCGAGAGGAGCCTTATGGTTGTCTCTTTATTGTATGAATTGTGAAGGCCATGTAATTGCTTTACTTTATCACTATGAGTTAGCGATAGTATTAGTAGCAATAGTAGGCGAGACGACCATGATGTTGTGATGAAGATCATGGTTTCAAGCCGGTGACGATGGAGACCATGATGATGCTGTGGAGATGGAGATCAAAAGCACAAGATGATGATGGCCATGTCATGTCACATATTTTGATTGCATGTGATGTTTATCTTATTATGCTTAGAACGGCGGTAGCATTAAGATGATCCCTTACAAAATTTCAAGGTACAAGTGTTCTCCCTGAGTATGCACCGTTGCGAAAGTTCGTCGTGCCGAGACACCACGTGATGATCGGGTGTGATAAGCTCTATGTTCAAATACAACGAGTGTACGACAGTTTTGCACATGCAGAATACTCGGGTCAAACTTGACGAGCCTAGCATGTACAGACATGGCCTCGGAACACTGGAGACCGAAAGGTCGAGCGTGAATCATATAGTAGATATGCAACATAAGATGTTCACCATTGGAAACTACTCCATCTCACGTGATGATCGGACATGGTTTAATTGATTTGGATCACGTGATCATTTAGATGACTAGAGGGATGTCTATCTAAGTGGGAGTTCTTTAGTAATATAATTAATTGAACTTTAATTTATCATGAACTTAGTCCTGATAGTATTTTCAAATTATGTTGTAGATCAATAGCTCGCGTTATAGCCCCCCTATGTTTTTTCATATGTTCCTAGAGAAAACTAAGTTGAAAGATGTTAGTAGCAATGATGCGGACTAGGTCCGTATTCTGAGGATTATCATCATTGCTGCACAGAAGTATTATGTCCTTGATGCACCTCTAGGTGACATATATATTGCAGGAGCATATGCAAACGTTATGAACGTTTGGCAAAGCTCAAAATGATGTCTACTTAATAGTTTAGTGCACCATGCTTTACGGCTTATAACCGGAACTTCAATAACGTTTTGAACGCCACAGAGCATATAAGATGTTCCAAGAGTTGAAATTAGTATTTCATACTCATGCTCGTGTCGAGAGGTATGAGACCTCTGACAGTACTTTGCCTACAAGATGGAGGAGAATAACTCAACCAATGAGCATGTGCTCAGAATGTCTGAGTACTACAATCACTTGAATCAAGTTGGAGTTAATCTTCCAGATAAGATAGTGATTTAAAGAGTTCTCTAGTCACTATCACCAAGTTACTGCAACTTTGTGATGAACTATAATATGCAAGGGATAACGTAAATGATTCCCGAGCTCTTCGTGATACTGAAATCAATGAAGGTAGAAATCAAGAAAGAGCGTCAATTGTTGATGGTTAACAAGACCACTAGTTTCAAGAAAAGGGCAAAGGGAAGAAAGGGAACTTCAAGAAGAATGGCAAGCAAGTTTTCACTCCCGTGAAGAAGCCCAAAGTTGGACCTAAGCCTGAAACTGAGTGCTTCTAACTACAAAGAAAATGGTCACTGGAAGCGGAAGTTACCCGAATATTTGGCGGATAAGAAGGATGGCAAAGTGAACAAAGGTATATTTGATATACATGTTATTGATAATGTGTACCTCACTAGTGTTGATAGTAGCCCCTAGGTATTTGATACTTGTTCGGTTGCTAAGATTAGTAACTCGAAACAAGAGTTGCAGAATAAACAAAGACTAGTTGAGGCTGAGGTGACGATGTATATTGGAAGTAGTTCCAATATTGATATGATCATCATCGCACACTCCCTGTACTTTCGGGATTAGTGTCAAACCTAAATAAATGTTATTTTGTGTTTGCGTTGAGCATGAACAAGATTTGACCATGTTTATTGCAATACGGTTATTCATTTAAGTGAGAGAATGATTGTTATTCTGTTTACATGAATAAAACCTTCTATGGTCATACACCCAAGGTGAATGGTTTATTGAATCTCGATCGTAGTAAATACACATATTCATAATATTGAAGCCAAAAGATGCAGAGTTGATAATGATAGTGCAACATACTTGTGGCACTGCCCTTTAGGTTATATTGGTGTAAAGCGCAAGAAGAAACTCCATGCTGATGGACTTTTGGAATCACTTGATTATGAATCATTTGATACTTGCGAACCATGCCTCATGGGCAAGATGACTAAAACTCCATTCTCCGGAACAATGGAGCGAGCAAGTGACTTATTGGAAATAATACATACTGATGTATGCAGACCAATGAGTGTTGATGCTCGCGGCGGGTATCGTTATTTTCTCACCTTCACTGATGATTTGAGCAGATGTGGGTATATCTACTTGATGAAGCACAAGTCTGAAACATTTAAAAAGTTCAAAGAATTTCATAGTGAAGTAGAGAATCATCGTAACAAGAAAATAAAGTTTCTATGATCTGATCACGGAGGCGAATATTTGAGTTATGAGTTTGGTCTTCATTTGAAACAATGTGGAATAGTTTCACAACTCACGCCACCTGGAACACCACAGCGTAATGGTGTGTCTGAATGTCGTAACCGTACTTTATTAGATATGGTGCGATCTATGATGTCTCTTACCGATTTACCACTATCGTTTTGGGGTTATGCATTAGAGACAACTGCATTCACATTAAATAGGGCACCATCTAAATCCATTGAGACGATGCCTTATGAACTGTGGTTTGGCAACAAACCAAAGTTGTCGTTTCTTAAAGTTTGGGGCTGCGATACTTATGTGAAAAAGCTTCAACCTGATAAGCTCGGACCCAAGTCGGAGAAATGTGTCTTCATAGGATACCCAAAGGAAACTATTGGGTACACCTTCTATCACAGATCCGAAGGCAAGATATTCGTTGCTAAGAATGGATCCTTTCTAGAGAAGGAGTTTCTCTCGAAAGAAGTGAGTGGGAGGAAAGTAGAACTTGATGAGGTAATTGTACCTTCTCTCAAAATGGAAAGTAGCACATCACAGAAACTAGTTCCAATGATTCCTACACCAGTTAGCGAGGAAGCTAATGATGATGATCATGAAACTTCGGATCAAGTTACTACTGAACCTCATAGGTCAACCAGAGTACGTTCCGCACCAGAGTGGTACGGCAACCCAGTTCTGGAAGTCATGTTACTAGACCATGATGAACCTACAAACTATGAGGAAGCAATGATGAGCCCTGATTCCACAAAATGGTTGAGGCCATGAAATCTGAGATGGGATCCATGTATGAGAACAAAGTGTGGACTTTGGTTGACTTGCCCGATGATCGGCAAGCCATTGAAAATAAATGGATCTTCAAGAGGAAGACAGACGCCGATGGAAACTTGTTACTGTCTACAAATCTCGACTTGTTGTGTAAGGTTTTCGACAAGTTCAAATGAGTTGACTACAATGAGACTTTCTCACCCGTAGCGATGCTTAAATTTGTCTGAATCATGTTAGCGATTGCCGCATTTTATGATTATGAAATCTGGCAAATGGATGTCAAAACTGCATTCCTAAATGGATACCTCAAAGAGGAGTTGTATATGATGCAACCAGAAGGTTTTATCGATCCTAAAGGTGCTAACAAAGTGTGCAAGCTCCAGCGATCCATCTATGGACTGGTGCAAGCCTCTCGGAGTTGGAATATGCGCTTTGATGAGGTGATCAAAGCATATGGATTTATACAAACTTACGATGAAGCCTGTATTTGCAAGAAAGTGAGTGGGAGCACTACAACATTTATGATAAGTATATGTGACTGACATATTGATGATCGGAAATGATGTAGAATTTTCAGTAAAGCATAAAGGATTGTTCAAAAGGAGTTTTTCAATAAAAGACCTCGGCGAAGCTGCTTACATATTGGGCACAATCTATAGAGATAAATCAAGACGCTTGATAAGACTTTCGATTAAGTACATACCTTGATAAGATTTTGAAGTAGTTCAAAATGGATCAGTCAAAGAAGGAGTTCTTGCCTGATTTATAAGGTATGAAGTTGACTCAAAGCCCGACCACGGTAGAAAAATAGAGAGAATGAAAGTCATTCCCTATGCCACAGCCATAGGTTCTATAAAGTATGCCATGCTGTGTACCAAACTTCTTGTGTACTGATAACCCACAAGTGTAGGGGATCGCAACAGTTTTCGAGGGTAAAGTATTAAACCCAAATTTTTTGATTCGACACAAGGGGAGCCAAAGAATACTCTTAAGTATTAGCAGCTGAGTTGTCAATTCAACCACACCTAGAAACTTAGTATCTGTAGCAAGATAGTTTAGTAGCAAAGTAATATGATAGTTGCGGTAGCAGCAATAAAAGTAAAGATAGTGTTTTTGTAGTTTTTGTGATAGTAGCAATGGAAAAGTAAATAAGCAACTAGCAATATAGGTAAAGCTCGTAGGCATTGGATCGGTGATGGGAAATTACGTCGGATGCAATTCATCATGTAGAAGTTATAACCTAGGGTGACACAGAACTAGCTCCAGTTTATCAATGCAATGTAGGCATGTATTCCGAATATAGTCGTACGTGCTTATGGAAAAGAACTTGCATGACATCTTTTGTCCTACCCTCCCGTGGCAGCAGGGTCCTATTTGAAACTAAGGGATATTAAGGCCTCCTTTTAATAGAGTACCGGACCAAAGCATTAACACATAGCGAATACATGAACTCCTCAAACTATGGTCATCTCCGAGAGTGGTCCCGATTATTGTCACTTCGGGGTTGCCGGATCATAACACATAGTAGGTGACTATAGACTTGCAAGATAGGATCAAGAACACACATATATTCATGAAAACATAATATGTTCAGGTCTGAAATCATGGCACTCGGGCCCTAGTGACAAGCATTAAGCATAGCAAAGTCATAGCAACATCAATCTCAGAACATAGTGGATACTAGGAATCAAACCCTAACAAAACTAACTCGATTACATGATAGATCCCATCCAACCCATCACCGTCCAGCAAGCCTACGATGGAATTACTCACACACGGCGGTGAGCATCATGAAATTGGTGATGGAGGAAGGTTGATGATGACGATGGCGACGATCTCCACTCTCCGGAGCCCCGAACGGACTCCAGATCAGCCATCCCGAGAGAGATCAGGGCTTGGCGGCGGCTCCGTCTCGTAAAACGCGATAATTCTTTCTCCTTGATTTTTTTCTCCACAAAACGGAATATATAGGACCTGGGGATACGTCGGTGGAGCGTCGGGGGGCCCTCGAGGCAGGGGGGGCTCGCCCTGGGAAGGGGGCGCGCCCCCACCCTCGAGGACAGCCCGTGGGCCCCCCGGTGTGGATCTTCTTGCAGGTATTTTTTATATTTTCTGAAATAAATCTCCATTGATTTTCACGCGATTCCGAGAACTTTTTATTTCTGCACAAAAACAACACCATGGCAGTTCTGCTGAAAATAGCGTCAGTCCGGGTTAGTTCCATTCAAATCATGCAAGTTAGAGTCCAAAACAAGGACAAAAGTGCTTGGAAAAGTAGATACGTTGGAGACGTATCAACTCCCCCAAGCTTAAATCGTTGCTTGTCCTCAAGCAATTCAGTTGATAAACTGAAAGTGATAAAGAAAAACTTTGACAAACTCTATTTGCTCTTGTTGTTGTAAATATGTAAGCTAGCTATCAGGTTTTCAACAAGATCATGAACTAACCACATTCACAATAACTTTCAGGTCTCAAGACTACTTACATCAATGGCATAATGAACTAGCGAGCAATAATAATAAACCTCGGATGACAACACTTCTCAAAACAATCATGATATGATATAACAGGATGGTATCTCGCTAGCCCTTTCTGAGACTGCAAAACATAAATGCAGAGCACCTTTAAAGATCAAGGACTGACTAGACATTGTAATTCATGGTAAAAGAGATCCAGTCATGATCATACTCAATGCAAATTAATAGTAATACATGCAACGACGGAGGTGCTCTCCCACTGGTGCTTTTTGATAAGAGGATGATGACTCTGCATAAAAGTAAATAGATAGGCCCTTCGCAGAGGGAAGCAGGGATTTGTAGAGGTGCCAGAGCTCGATTTTTAAATAGAGATTGAATAACATTTTGAGCGGTATACTTTCATTGTCAACATAACAACCAAGAATCTCGATATCTCCCATGCTACGCACATTATAGGCGGTTCCCAAACGGAATGGTAAAGTTTATACTCCCCCAACCACCAACAAGCACACTCCACGGCCAGCCGAATCCACGGGTTACCGTCCAAACAAGCAACAGCCCTGGGGGAGTTTTGTTTAATTATTATGATTTTGAGCATGGGACTGGGCATCCGATTACCAGCCATTTTCTCATGAATGATGAGCGGAGTCCACTCATCATGAGAATAACCCACCTATCATGGAAGATATAGACAGCCTAGTTGATACATGAGCTGTTCGAGCATACAAAACAGAATTTCATTTGAAGGTTTAGAGTTTGGCTCATACAAATTTACTTGGAATGGCAGGTAAATACCGCATATAGGAAGGTATGGTGGACTCATATGGAACAACTTTGGGGTTTATGGAAGTGGATGCACAAGCAGTATTCCCGCTTAGTACAGGTGAAGGCTAGAATAAGACTGGGAAGCGACCAGCTAGAGAGCAACAACGGTCATGAACATGCATTAAAATTAATCAACAATGCAAGCATGAGTAGGATATAAATCACCATGAACATAAATATCATGAAGGCTATGTTGATTTGTTTCAACTACATGCGTGAACATGTGCCAAGTCAAGTAACTTAAATCGTTCAGAGGAGGATACCACCCATCATACCACATCACAACCATTTTAATATCATGTTGGCACGCAAGATAGACCATTATAAACTCTCAGCTAATTAAGCATGGCATAAGCAGCTATGATCTCTAATTGTCATTGCAAGCATGTTTCATTCATAACAAGCTGAATCAAGAACGACGAGCAATCATATTTACAAAAACAAGAGAGGTCGAGTTAATACCAGCTTTTCTCATCTCAATTAGTTCATCATATATCATCCTTATTGCCTTTCACTCGCACGACCGAACGGTGTGGAAAATAATAATAGTGCACGTGTATTGGACTAAGCTGGAATCTGCGGGCATTTAATACAGGAGAGAAGGCAAGGTAATATGGCTCAAGGTTAAATCTACAACAAAGCATATGAGAGCCACTAAGCATTTTAATCATGGTTTTCTACTCTTAACCCCTAAAGAAAAGAGAAGAAACTATTTACACGGGAAAGCTCCCAACAAGCAAAAGAAGAACGGGAAATCTTTTTGGGTTTTCATTTTTTTTAGTTACTACTACAAGCAAAGAAAGTAAACTAGCTAGAAGCTACAACTAATATTTTTTGTTTTTCTGGGTTCTTCTAGCACACAAGAAAAAGACTAAGAAAAAGAAATTGAAACTAAGCATGGATGGTATAGTGAAAGAGTGTGAGCACCGACAACTAGAATAAGTGTGAACATGAAAGTAAGTCGGTGAGAAACACGTACTCCCCCAAGCTTAGGCTTTTGGCCTAAGTTGGTCTATGGCCAGTACTGGCCGGACGGATATCCAAAGTTGTGGTTGGGGTCGTACTGTGATGCAGCAGATGCTGCCTGCTAAGCTGCAGCTCGAAGGCGGGCTGCCTCCGTCATGTTATAATGGGCATTTGCCTCCTCCATAGTTATAGTGTATCTCCCCTTTTCTTGAAAGTTAAACAAAGTAGGGGCGGGAAGAACAATAGGGATGGCATGCTGCCGGTTAAAGATTAGTCGATATTTGAGAGTTTGATTATCCCACTCTATAAACCGGTGACTAGCCATAGCATTACAGTCTAAATAAGCAGTAGGTAAGGGGTCATCATACGGGTGCACAGATACACCAAGGTAGCGGGCTATGCGAGTAGCATAGATCCCACCAAATAAATCTCCATACAAACCATTCTGGTGTAGTCTACGTGCAACAATAGCTCCCAGATTATATTGCCTATCACCTAGTACATCACTCCTGAGAACGCTAAGATCAGGGACACACATGTGACAAGCCTCATCTTTACCATTTAAGCATCTACCGATAAAGAGAGCAAAGTAATGAATAGCAAGAAAATGTATGCCCCCAGTGGTGGCTTGTGTGATGTCCCTGGATTCCCCCACTGTAATACTAGCTAGGAATTCTCTAAATTCAGATTTACGAGGATCACTCATACTGCCCCACTATGGGAGCTTGCAGGCTTCATTAAAATCCTCTAAGTCCATGGTATAAGATTTATCATATAGATCAAACAAGACAGTGTGAGAATTACGTGAAGATGAAAATTTCAACCTTCTCACAAAGCTATCAGTCAAGCCACGGTATTGGAGGCACTTATCTTGCATGAAGTCCTCGAGGTCAGCGTTACGCACATATGCGTAAAATTCATCTTTGATGCCCGCTTGACTCATAAATTCATCTGACGGCCATTCATAAGGCCGTACATCGGCAGCCCTCGGTGGTTCATCGTCGGGCTCACGGAATGCAAGCCTCGGTCCTTGCTTCCTTGAAGGACCACCTTGGAAGTTTTTCCTAGACATTTTTCTAAAATTTTCTGAAATTTTTAGTAACTCACAAATAAAAGTTAACCAAACTCAACAAGATTGATAGCAACAACTCCTACAAGTGCTTAGAGGCTATATCATGCATTAGAACCACTTGGGACCAAGAAAATTTGACATGCAAGCTCAAGAACAAGGTCACCACAGCAGCACAAATTTGCAACAAATAAAGCACTAGAACAAAAACTAATTGGACCAATGGAGGAGTCACATACCAAGGAACAACCTCCCCCAAACAGTTTGGTGAATGGTGCTTTGAGCAAGGAGATTAAAAATGGCAGCAAAACAAGCTAAAACTCGGGTTTGAGCTGGTTGGGGATTTTTTTGGGAGGAAGAAGAAGAGGATGAGTGAAAGGATAAGTGGAGGGGGGGCACGTGGTGCCCTCGAGGCAGGGGGCGCGCCCTGTGCCCTCGAGGCCACATGCTGGCTCCCCTCGCTATGTGTTCAATGCCATATTTTCTTAAATATTCTAGAAAAAAAATCATATTTCATTTCATGGCATCTGGAGAACTTTTATTTTCGGGATATTTTTTATTGCACGGATAAGTCTGAAACAGACAGATAATGCTATTTTTCTTTTATTTAACCTAATTAACTGAAAGTAAAAGGAGGGTGCAGAAGGTTTGTGATATCTAGATTCACCTATCCCATGTTCATCAAAAGGAATCCATTAACAAGGTTGATCAGGTCTTGTTAATAAACTCTTTCCGAGTAACATGAAACCGGAGAATTTTTTAATAACACTATGTTACCTCAATGGGGATATGTATGTCCCCAACAATAAGTATGTCATATGCCTTCTTGATAGTAGGAATAGGAAACTCAAAACCTCCAATAGTAATAGTTGAAGTTTTTCCAATATAATTGATACTGAAGACCTGAGGTTGTTTCCTCGGAAAGTGTACCGTATGCTCATTACCATTGACATGAAAAGTGACATTGCTTTTGTTGCAATCACTAACAGCCCCTGCAGTATTCAAAAAAGGTCTTCCAAGAATAATAGACATACTATCATCTTCGAGAATATCAAGTATAACAAAGTCCGTTAGAATAGTAACATTTGCAACTACAACAGGCACATCCTCACAAATACCGACAGGTATAGCAGTTGATTTATCAGCCATTTGCAAAGACATTCCAGTAGGTGTCAACTTACTCAAGTCAAGTCTACGATATAAAGAGAGAGGCATAACACTAACACCGGCTCCAAGATCACACAAAGCAGTTTTAACATAATTTCTCTTAATGGAGCAAGGTATAGTAGGTACCTGGATCTCCTAGTTTCTTAGGCATTCCACCCTCAAAAGTGTAATTGGCAAGCATGGTGGAGATTTCTACCTCAGGTATCTTTCTTTTGTTGGTAATAATGTCTTTCATATACTTGGTATAAGGATTTGTTTTAAGCACATCAGTCAAACGCATACGCAAAAAGATAGGTCTAATCATTTCAGCAAAGCATTCAAAATCTTCATCATCCTTTTTCTTGGATGGTTTCGGAGGAAAAGGCATGGGTTTCTGAACCCAGGGTTCTCTTTCCCTACCGTGCTTCCTAGCAACAAAGTCTCTCTTATCATAACGTTGATTCTTTGATTGTGGGTTATCAAGATCAACAGCAGGTTCAATCTCTACATCATTATCATTGCTAGGTTGAGCATAAACATGAACATCACTATTAATATTATCACTAGGTTCATGTTCATTACCAGATTGTGTCTCAGCATTAGAAACAGATATATCATTGGGATTCTCAGGTGGGTGAGCTACAGGTTCACTAGAAGCATGCAAAGTCCTATCATTTTTCTTTTTTCTTCTTCTTAGAAGAACTAGGTGCATCTATATTAGCTCTCTGAGAATCTTTCTCAATTCTCTTAGAGTGGCCTTCACGATACAGAGGTTCCTGAGTCATTTTACCACCTCTAGTTGCAACTCTAACATCATAGTCATTGTTCTTACTATTTAATTCATTGAGCAAATCATTCTGAGCTTTAAGTACTTGTTCTACTTGAGTGGTGACCATGGAAGCATGTATACTAATAAGTTTCAGTTCGTCTTTAGCACTAGACAGATAATCACTCAAGCGTTCAATCATATGAGCATTGTGTTGCAGTTGTATACCAACATAAGCATTGAAGTTTTCTTGTTTCACGATAAAATTGTCAAACTCATCTAAGCATAGGCTAGCAGACTTATAACGAGGAATATCACCTTCATCAAATCTATAAAGAGAATTTACCTTTACTACCTGTGTCGGGTTATCAAGACCATGTATTTCTTCAATAGGCGGTAAATTCTTAACATCTTCAGCTTTAATACCTTTTTCTTTCATAGATTTCTTTGCCTCTTGCATATCTTTAGGACTAAGAAATAGAACACCTCTTTTCTTTGGAGTTGGCTTAGGGGCTGGTTCAGGAAGTGTCCAATTATTTTCATTGCCAGGCATATTATTCAATAGTAATTCAGCTTGTTCCACTTTTCTTTCCCTGAAAACACAACCGGCACAACTATCCAAGTGGTCTCTGGAAGCATCGGTTAGTCCATTATAAAAGACATCAAGTATATCATGCATCTCAAGAGGATGATCAGGCAAAGTATTAAGTAACTGGAGAAGCCTCCCCCAAGCTTGTGGGAGACACTCTTCTTCAGTTTGAGCAAAGTTATATATTTCCTGTAAGGCAGCTTGTTTCTTATGAGCGGGGAAATATTTAGCAGAGAAGTAATTGATACGTCCAAAATGAATCACTATTTTATATTATAATTTATCCTTATTCATTGATATATTCCACGTTATGATGATGTTCTTATGTTGTTTTGGTCTATTTTACACAGTTTGCAACTTTCCGATGCCGAAACAGCAGACGCAGGATTCAGCAGGAAAAAGTGGATACTGAGTTGCTGAAGAAGAACACCTCCAAATTACCTGAAAATTGACGGGACGTGTTTTTCAGAAGAATAACGAAGACACGCAAAAGGGGAGTCAGAGGGGGGCCACAGGGTGCCCAGGCGGCCTGGGGGCGCCCCCCCCCTTGGCCGCGCCGGGGGGGCGCCTGGAGCCCCTGGCCCACCTCTGGTCGCCCCCTTTTGCATATATGCTCTTCGTCTCCCGAAAACCCTAAGCACGGGACTTTTTACGGAGTTCCGCCGCCGCTTCGAGGTGGAAACCTACAGAGAAGAAAAGGGCATCTCCGGTGGGCAGATTCCGCCGGGGAGATCACCTCCCGGAAGGGGAGATCGTCGCCATCGTCATCACCATCATCACGGGCATCATCGAGATCATCATCAACATCATCCCCAACACCAGCACCATCTCCATCTTCATCCAAATCTCATCTTTCCATCGCAACTCGTGTTGTAACTTGTACTACCTATCCTCTCTACTCCATCGGTGTTGATTACTACTTTGTGGTGAATGCTATTGAGTTTTGTTGGAGAAATATTATTATGTCCAGATTGTTTATCACATATTTATCCTCTCTGATCATGATCTCTTTTATGTCTTGTGAGTAGTTACTTTAGTTCTTGAGGACATGGGGAAAGTCTTGTTGTTAGTAGTCATATGCTGTTGAAGTAATATGTGTTGTTTGATACTTAAGTTGTGTTGTCATTCTACTAGTGGTGTTGTGTGAGTCGAACACCCAACACTTCGCCTTATTAAGGACCTAGGGGAATGCATTGTGTATAAAGAATGCTTATGGTGGGTTGCCGGAGTGACAGAAACCTGAACCCCAGTTCGCACGCTTTTGCATAAGGGAATAATGGATCCTCGATCGTATTGCTATGGTTAGGCTTTTGCCTTAAATTCTATCTTGTATTTGCGGATGCTTGCAAGGTGTTTAATCATAAGAGTGCATTCATCTTAGTCTAGAGAGTGCACTAGCATAGATCCACCCACCAACACTTATCAACACATAACATAGTATCGATACGGAATATGACGAAAGCACATGACTACCTCTCCCGTGTGTCCTCGAGAACGCTTTAGTCTTTATAAGTTCAGTTGCTAGGCCTCTCCTTTGCTAAGAAAGGATTGGGCCACTTGTTACTTTCAGTACCTTTTACATTACTCGCCATTACATTCCTGTTGCTTATATCGAGAAAACCCCTAAAAGTTATCTTTCAGTGCTTGCAGTAATTTCTTGCTCAGAATCGCTTATCAATACCTTCTGCTCCTCGTTGGGTTCGACACTCTTACTTATCGAAAACGCTGCAATAGATCCCTTACGGTTGAGGGTCATCAAGTACCGTTTTCTGGCGCCGTTGCCGGGGAGCGTAGCGCTATTGGTAAAGTGAAACTGGTAAGAAAGTCTTTTTATAATTCTGTTTTTTATTTTTATTGCTATCCTCTGTCCTTATGGATAACCCTATTATTGGAGCATTGCTTGCGGGAAGACACCCCACACCTGTGGTGGTTGATCCTCCCCCTACTGAAATTGTGCCTTACAAAATACCAGCTGGCATTATCAATTATGTTTTGGCTAATCGGTATGCAGGAGACAGACATCCCGGTGAACACTTGCTATATTTGTCACGACTGTGTTCATTATTTAAGCTTGCAGGTGTATCGAGGGAGTTTGTCATGAGGAAATTGTTTGTCGTATCCCTTATAGACAAAGCTTCAGATTGGTATGGGCTTCTTGAGAACCCACACTTGTTGGACTGGCAGGAGCTTATGTCTCTCTTTTATACTAAATTTTATCCTCTTCATGAAATTCATCGAGACAGGAATTATATCTATAACTTTAGGTCTCGTGACGGAGAAAGCATTGCTCAAGCTTGGGGGAGACTGAAGTCTCTAATGCTCAAATGCCCTATTCATAAGCTTCCCAAGGAGATTATACTTACAAATTTTTATGCCAGGCTTTCTCGTCAGGATAAGGAGATGCTGGATGCCTCCTCTAATGGGGTGTTTCAGAAGAAGAGTGTTGAAGAAAGGTGGGGTCTCCTTGAAAGAATCCAGAGGAATACCGAAGATTGGGAAATTGATAAAGGTATTGAACCAGCTATAACTTATGAACATGATTATATTGAGAGCTATGTAGAAACTGATTACTTCAATACTTTTTGCTCTAAGATTGGTCGTGATTCCCATCTAGTGATTGATTTATGTAAGAACTTTGCCTCTCATGTTGATTCTTTTAAAAAGAATAGAGACCAGCACCATGCACCTTTTAAAGAAAAACCTATTGATATTTATGTTGCTGATCCTATTTTGCCTGCAGTTATATATGAACAGCCTCCTTTTCCCACGAGGATAAAGGAGCACTCTCTTGTGACAGGCATAATAAATAAAAGTGAGAGAAAAGTTGATGAACCTGAGGACCAGATCAGGGTCGATCCTCGAGTTGCATTGATTAAAGACCTTGTTACTGATGATGTTTTGGATTCCAATATAACTTTTTGTGTTGTTTCCACTAACCTTGTCACGGCCAAGAATAAAGGCCCAATTTCAGGTACTCCGGTGGTATCTGTTAAAATAGGAGAACACAATTATTATGGGCTATGCGATTTGGGATCGAGTGCAAGTGCTATTCCTTATTCACTTTATGAAGAAATCATCGATGAGATTTCCCCTTGTGAACTTGAAGAAGTTGATGTTACTATTCATCTTGCAAATAGATCAACTATCTCTCCTATCGGAATTGTGAGAGACGTTGAAGTCCTATGTGGAAAGGTAAAATATCCTACCGACTTTTTAGTACTTGGTTCAGCCAGGGACAATTTTTGCCCCATAATTTTTGGTAGACCTTTTCTTAGAACTTGTGGAGCTATAATAGATTGCAAGAAAGGTAAAGTTTCTGTTGAATTCAATGGTGAGCCATATGAATTTAACTTTTCTAAGTTCTCTAAGCAGCCTCGTGGTACTAATTTACCTAGTGATGATAAAATTATTGAAAGTATTGCCTCTATTGCTATTCCTCCTGATGATCCTTTGCAGCAATACATGGAGGACCACGAGAATGATTTACATATGCAGGAAAGAAATGAACTAGATGAAGTATTCTTGAGGCATCCTGCTATCCTGAAGCACAACCTTCTGGTTGAACCTTTGGGAATTTTATCAAAACCAAAAGAAGACCCGGTGTTCGATCTTAAACCTCTTCCCGATACGCTCAAGTATGCTTATTTAGATGAAAAGAAAGTATATCCTGTTATTATCAATTCTAACCTTTCAGGATATGAAGAAGAGCGATTATTGGAAGTACTTCGTAAACACCGAGGCGCAATTGGCTATACCCTTGATGACCTTAAGGGGATTAGTCCATCTATCTGTCAACATACTATCAACTTTGAGCCCGATGCTAAACCAGTTGTTGATCATCAACGACGGTTGAACCCGAAGATGATGGATGTCGTGAGAACTGAGATTCTCAAGCTTCTAGCCGCGGATATTATCTACCCTATAGCTGATAGTAAGTGGGTAAGTCATGTACATTGTGTTCCTAAGAAAGGAGGTACAACTGTGGTTCCTAATGATAAAAATGAACTAATACCTCAGAGAATTATTATTGGATATAGAATGTGTATTCATTACAGGAAGTTGAACAAAGCAACCAGGAAGGATCACTACCCATTGCCGTTCATCGACCAAATGCTTGAAAGGTTATCCAAAAATACCCACTTTTGTTATCTCGATGGTTATTCTGGCTTCTCTCAAATTCACGTTAACACTGTCGATCAAGAGAAGACCACTTTTACTTGTCCTTTTGGTACTTATGCTTACAGACGTATGCCTTTTGGTTTATGTAATGCCCCTGCTACTTTTCAAAGGTGTATGTCTGCTATCTTTCATGGTTTCTGCGGGGATATTATGGAAGTCTTCATGGACGATTTCTCCGTCTATGGAACTTCATTTGACCATTGTCTTCACAACCTTAATAAAGTTTTGCAGAGATGCGAGGAGACAAATTTGGTACTCAACTGGGAGAAGTGCCACTTTATGGTTAATGAAGGAATTGTTCTTGGTCACAAGATTTCCGAAAGGGGAATTGAAGTGGACAAAGCTAAGATCGAAGCTATTGAGAGGATGCCTTATCCAAAGGACATCAAAGGTATTCGCAGTTTTCTCAGTCATGCAGGTTTTTATAGAAGATTTATTAAAGACTTTTCTAAAACCTCGAGACCCCTCACTAATCTTCTCCAGAAGGATGTTCCTTTTGCGTTTGATGAAAATTGTAAGGAAGCTTTTGAAATCCTTAAGAAAGCTTTAATAACTGCTCCTATAGTACAACCACCTGACTGGAACTTACCTTTTGAAATTATGTGTGATGCAAGTGATTTTGCTGTTGGAGCTGTCTTAGGACAAAGGGTTGATAAGAAATTGAATGTTATACATTATGCTAGTAAGCCCCTTGATAGTGCTCAAAGAAATTATGCTACTACTGAGAAGGAATTCTTAGCTGTAGTTTTTGCTTGTGATAAGTTTAGGCAGTATATTGTTGATTCCAAAGTTATTATTCATACAGATCATGCTGCCATTAAATATCTTATGACAAAGAAGGATGCTAAGCCAAGGCTTATCAGATGGGTACTCCTTCTTCAAGAATTTGATTTGCAGATTGTTGATAGGAAAGGAGAAGACAATCCGGTAGCGGGTAATCTTTCAAGAATGGAAGATATACCGCATGATCCCATCCCACTTAACGATAGTTTTCCAGACGAGCAACTTGCCATTGTAAAAGTACAACCTCTCTCCGATCCTTGGTATGCAGATTATGCTAATTTTATTGTTGCAAAGTATTTGCCTCCAGGTCTAACGTGTCAGCAGAGGAAGAAGTTCTTTCATGATTTGAGGCACTACTTTTGGGATGACCCACATCTTTTCAAAGAAGGTCCCGACGGGATCGTGAGAAGATGCATTCCGGAACATGAGCAGAAGGACGTTCTCCGACGGTTTCATGATAGTCCCTATGGAGGACATCACGCCGGTGAGAGGACTGCACATAAGGTTCTTCAATCAGGTTTTTATTGGCCTACTCTCTTTAAAGATGCTAGAAATTATGTTTTAGCTTGTGATAAATGTCAGAGAGTTGGTAACATTAGTAGAAGGAATGAGATGCCTATGAATTACTCACTAGTGATTGAACCTTTCGATTGTTGGGGTTTTGATTTTATGGGTCATTTTCCTTCTTCGCACAAGTACACCCACATTTTAGTAGCTGTTGATTATGTGACCAAGTGGGTTGAAGCAATCCCCACTGAAAGTGCTGATCACAAAACATCTTTGAAAATGCTTAAAGATGTAATTTTTCCTAGGTTTGGTGTACCAAGGTACCTCATGACCGATGGAGGATCACACTTCACGCACGGAGCTTTTAGAAAAGCTTTGGCTAAATACGATGTTAATCATAGAATTGCTTCACCTTATCATCCTCAAACTAGTGGGCAAGTTGAGCTCACCAATAGAGAGATTAAGTTGATCTTGCAGAAAATAGTAAACAGAAATAGGAAGGATTGGTCAAATAAATTGGGAGATGCTTTGTGGGCATATAGAACTGCTTACAAAAACCCCTTGGGTATGTCTCCATATAAGATGGTATATGGCAAGGCTTGCCATCTGCCATTAGAACTAGAGCACAAAGCTTTCTGGGCTGTTAGAGAGCTTAACGCTGACCCAAAACTAGCTGGTGAGAAGCGTCTCATGAACTTGACCTCTCTAGATGAATGGAGAAGTGAAGCTTACGAGAGCGCTAAAATGTTCAAAGAAAAGGTAAAAAGGTGGCATGATAGGAAGATTCTGAAACGTGAATTTAACATTGGTGATAAAGTTTTGTTGCTTAGATCCCGTTTCAGGTTTTCTCCAGGTAAACTACTTTCTAGGTGGGAAGGACCATTTCATATAGAAGAAGTTTATCGGTCTGGTGCAATTAAGATTAATAATTTTGAAGGCACCAAACCTCAAGTTGTGAATGGGCAAAGACTTAAGCATTACATAGCAGGAGACCCTGTCGATGTTGATGTGAATATAATATACACAACAACCCATGAAGAACATGTTGCAGCCCTGTTTCAGACGCCAGCAGAAGCAGAATAAAGAAAAGGTACGTAGTACGGTAAGAAAACACCGCAAAACATCATAAAAGTTCCGTATTACACGTTTTTGAAAAAATAGTAAAATTCCGAGTCGAAGTGGAGCCGGAGACGACCACCAGGGAGTCCAGGTGCCCCCCTGGCGCCCCCCCCTTGGGCCGCGCCGGCAGGCCGCCTGGACACCCTCGTGCCCGTCTCCGACCCCGCTTTGATCCGTTACCTTCCTTTCTGTGCATAAATTTTTCCTATATATTTGCCCGGGTTGCTCCGGCAACGTATCTTGCGATTTCGCGTGTTTTCTCTTCGATCTGTTTCTGCCAGGAAATCTTTCAGCTAAATTTAGGTGCCATGGCTTCTCCAAGTTCCCCCAAGGACACGTTCGTCGTCAACGTCATCAACCCTTACCTCGCTGAGGTGAAGAAGCACCCTCAGGTGGTTCATATGAAGGAAGGCGACCTTCATCAAGAAGACCTGAAGGGACCTATCAAGGAGGGGAGCGTCCAGGCCAGGCTGGAGGAAGTGGAGCAGGAAGTCTTCAAGTACAAGAAGATGACCGAGCGTGGTGTCGAAGCTAACTTTGACATCACCAACGAGCTAAAGAACTACTTTCTGAAGGAGATGAAGGAGATGTGGGAAAGAATCGCCGCGGCTGAAGACAGGATCATAGAACTCCAGGGGCAAATTAATGATCTATCTAACCAGAACTGTGAGTATGAACTAAGATTTATGCGCATGAGTTTGGGTGCTGAATGCAGGATTCAGGAGATGAGCCTCTCGCAAGAGACTTTAGCAAGATATCCATGGAAGCGTTTCGCCAAGGACTACGTGATTAATGCCAACAAATATGGGAGAAATCTCCATGGGTAATGGCATTCCCTTGGCTTGTTCCAAGCTTGGGGGAGTGCCTGGTATCTTTATCTTTTACCTTTTGTCTTTTAGAAGTCAAGTAGAGTCGTATCATGTCCAGGGAAGTTATTATATGAGATAGGTGTGTGCATTGAGGTCTATCGCCCCCCTTTGGTGAAGAATTGTATCCGTGTGTGTGGAGTCGTCTATGATGGAATATTAATGAGAAGTTTATCGGTCCCTTTTTGCTGCACTCGGTATTCTCTTCACGCAATCGACCTTATATGATGATTCTTATGGGAAGTATTGACCTTATGTCAGGTATGGCTGTGAAACTTTATTTAATCTTGGCAAACATAGCTTTGGTCACAACAACAAGCATGATTCTCTTAAAGTAGCAACATAGCCAAAACCTTTATGTTATTATACTTGAAGTGTTATGTTGACAAGGAAGACAACTTGATGTGTTATGCTTATTTCAATGTTCATGCTTTATATTGCTTTGTATCTTAGTCATCATCAGTTGTCTGCTCTCTCAAAACCGTTGCTAGCCTAACTCTGTACTAAGCGGAATTCTGCTTGTGCATCCATACCCTTAAGCCAATACCTTCCATACGAGTCCAACATACCTACCTACTCGTGGTACTACACTACCACCTCCTAAAAGTATATAATTTATGTGTTATCCTTAAATGTTCAAAATCTTTTATTTTGTGCCTCTGCTTTAGCTCATGAGGAAGTAGTAGCTAATTCATGACCTTTTTGAGTTGGACAAGCTTCACCCCGGGATTGCATGAATAATGTGCAAACCCATAATACGAACAGGAACTGGCATTGAGTGCGCCCGGCTTAAAAATAATATAACAAACAAACCCTCCTTCACGCTTTGTTCATGAGAAATCAGAAAACTTTGGCAGTGATAAACAAAGGAGAATAAGAGGATGTTATCGTCCTCGTACGGGAGCCGTTCCTCAAAACTTGTCTAGTTCAAGAAGCAATTGAGTTATCTATTAGCATTCGTTGACAAATCATGCACCTCTCAAAAATTCGTTTTCATTCTGTTTGATTTGAGGATAGCACATGAGTTTTCCCTACTACCCTAGAGCAGGGCCTATCTTTTAATTTTAAGTTGAGTCAGTTATTCCTACTTCCTTCTATTTCTCAAAGAGAGCAAACGTTTGATGTTGATAAGGATTCATGCATATAAAGCTGCATTAAGATTTGTCATATCATATCCTTGTTGACATTATCATTTGATAAGCAAGTTGTTTGTCATGCCCAGCTAAGACAAATATCTTCCTTTGTGTTAACACTTTCACTTCTTGCTTATTAACTTGTTATTTCAAAAAAAGCTTCAATTTAATCCCATTAAAAGCAAAAGTTAAAATTATTTGTTGTTCCTTGACCAAAGGACATGTTTGCCATGATATAATGAGTTTCTATTGGTCCTACTTTCGAAGATAAGTGTTGACACTCTTTCATAAAAGCCTTATGAGTTGAAGATTGTTGCTGAGGATATTTGAGTTGGTGAAGAGACTATGATGCTTCTTGTCCGTATTCTATTTATCGACACTTCACTCTCTAAACTTGTGGACAAGTTTACCGAGTTCATTTTCGCTTGGGGACAAGCGAGGTCTAAGCTTGGGGGTGTTGATACGTCCAAAATGCATCACTATTTTATATTATAATTTATCCTTATTCATTGATATATTCCACGTTATGATGATGTTCTTATGTTGTTTTGGTCTATTTTACACAGTTTGCAACTTTCCGATGCCGAAACAGCAGACGCAGGATTCAGCAGGAAAAAGTGGATACTGAGTTGCTGAAGAAGAACACCTCCAAATTACCTGAAAATTGACGGGACGTGTTTTTCAGAAGAATAACGAAGACACGCAAAAGGGGAGTCAGAGGGGGGCCACAGGGTGCCCAGGCGGCCTGGGGGCGCCCCCCCCCCCCCCTTGGCCGCGCCTGGAGCCCCTGGCCCACCTCTGGTCGCCCCCTTTTGCATATATGCTCTCCGTCTCCCGAAAACCCTAAGCACGGGACTTTTTACGGAGTTCCGCCGCCGCTTCGAGGCGGAAACCTACAGAGAAGAAAAGGGCATCTCCGGTGGGCAGATTCCACCGGGGAGATCACCTCCCGGAAGGGGAGATCGTCGCCATCGTCATCACCATCATCACGGGCATCATCGAGATCATCATCAACATCATCCCCAACACCAGCACCATCTCCATCTTCATCCAAATCTCATCTTTCCATCGCAACTCGTGTTGTAACTTGTACTACCTATCCTCTCTACTCCATCGATGTTGATTACTACTTTGTGGTGAATGCTATTGAGTTTTGTTGGAGAAATATTATTATGTCCAGATTGTTTATCACATATTTATCCTCTCTGATCATGATCTCTTTTATGTCTTGTGAGTAGTTACTTTAGTTCTTGAGGACATGGGGAAAGTCTTGTTGTTAGTAGTCATATGTTGTTGAAGTAATATGTGTTGTTTGATACTTAAGTTGTGTTGTCATTCTACTAGTGGTGTTGTGTGAGTCGAACACCCAACACTTCTCCTTATTAAGGACCTAGGGGAATGCATTGTGTATAAAGAATGCTTATGGTGGGTTGCCGGAGTGACAGAAACCTGAACCCCAGTTCGCACGCTTTTGCATAAGGGAATAATGGATCCTCGATCGTATTGCTATGGTTAGGCTTTTGCCTTAAATTCTATCTTGTATTTGCGGATGCTTGCAAGGTGTTTAATCATAAGAGTGCATTCATCTTAGTCTAGAGAGTGCACTAGCATAGATCCACCCACCAACACTTATCAACACATAACATAGTATCGATACGGAATATGACGAAAGCACATGACTACCTCTCCCGTGTGTCCTCAAGAACGCTTTAGTCTTTATAAGTTCAGTTGCTAGGCATCTCCTTTGCTAAGAAAGGATTGGGCCACTTGTTACTTTCAGTACCTTTTACATTACTCGCCATTACATTCCTGTTGCTTATATCGAGAAAACCCCTAAAAGTTATCTTTCAGTGCTTGCAGTAATTTCTTGCTCAGAATCGCTTATCAATACCTTCTGCTCCTCGTTGGGTTCGACACTCTTACTTATCGAAAACGCTGCAACAGATCCCTTATGGTTGAGGGTCATCAGTAATACATCATATCATGGGGACTACGCACACAACCAGGATCAAGAGAATTAAACCAAGTCTTAGCATCACCCTTTAAAGAGAACGGAAACAACTTAAGGATATAGTAGTAGCAAATCTTTTCATCATTGGTAAACAGGGTGGCTATATCATTCAACTTAGTAAGATGTGCCACAACAGTTTCAGACTCATAGCCATGGAAAGGATCGGATTCAACCAAAGTAATTAACTCAGGATCAACAGAGAATTCATAATCCTTATCAGTGACACATATAGGTGAAGTAGCAAAAGCAGAGTCATGTTTTATTCTATGTAGCGACCACGATCCGAATGGACCAAAGTCTCTGTGTTTAAGTGTCATCCCTGGATCGGTAATGCTGACACACACAGTACTTGAAGGATTTATAGCAGAGTGGCAATCACACACTTTGTGGGGACCCCGACTTAAGAGTCGAGATCACCGAATGCACGTGTACAATGATCCCAGAGATCAATGCTCACTGAACACACAGAAGCTGAATAACAAGAGTCTTACATCCATACATACCGTCTTACACAAATTATGACCATTATGGCCCAGTCTTACATAGATAAAGCCTCATGGGCTAAATAGCAAATAAACTCAAATAGCGGAAGTCTTCATAGATAAGTAGAACCCATGCCATCTGCCTTAACCCTACAGGCATTCTGACTGGGAAAGCGTCCTAGTTCGCATGTTCGTCTCCATAGAATTCTCCTTCAAATTCCTTCTATTCCATGCCTGGCCAATTAAATAACCAGTGGCAAGCCAATGGGTACTTTGAATGTACTCACAAGCAACCCATGTTTTTGGAACAAGTATGACAAGGTATGAAATAGCACTAGATAGGATATGTTTGCAGAAAGTAGAAATTTGTGAGTGCAATAACATGATCTATTTGAGGCATGCATCATAGGAAATATAGGTTACATATATCAACATAGACAAGTTATGATCTCTTCATCTTGTCAAGTCCTTTTGACTTAAATCAAACGGAGCTTTCACACACACACAGGGTTTCGCAAACATTGGACGTAGCCCAAGAGCGGTTACCCAACTGTCCTTGACCGTGGACACGGCTATTCGAATAGTTTTACACTCTGCAGAGGTTGCACACTTTACCCACTAGATCCGGGGAACTTTCGTGTCATCCATGACCCGCGGTACCTCAAGTACCCGGGGTAAGCACCCGATCACTACCTTTCCCTAGGCGACACTAATATGGAGTCCACTCAATTGGTAGCAACCCCCGTGCCCCACATTTCACATCTTAAGATTTTTGGAGCCTCGCTCCTATTTCACATACCACGGGCACGGGGTACCAACGGTGTGTTTGGTGCCCTGTGAAAACAGTCATGGCCGCCTATCCAAGCACGACCCCGTCCCGAGAGTGACCTCATGTCACCCCCGTCACTAGTAATGCGGGCACCATGCTAGTATCAGCCTAGGTAATCAATAATGCCCTTTCCCATATAAGGGTAGAGTGGTTGCGCATGTAAAGTTGGAATAACGGTCGCAACTTAAACCAATCCGTTTGAAAAACATCACACACACACACTTGTCTCGGTACACCACTTTGTCATCAAGTGGTTACCCATCTCATCATCTCCCTCGGGCATAAGTGACACCCGATGGGTTTTTTGAAAGAGTCCCTTGAATGAACTATGCTTTCACCATTATGCATATCCCCGTTCCACTTGCATAGACACTACTATAGCAATCTATCTACTCCCACCGGCATAACCCTCATAAGAAGGTAGGGTCATGCACAAATGCAAGTATCAGTGAGGAAGTACAGTGGCAAACCAGCAAGTGATTTCCACCTCATCATGATTCCGTTGCAACAACAATACGGTGTTATATGACATGCATAAAAAGGGTTCCATAGACATGGTCAAAGGGCTGCTTGCCTTGGTTGGCTTGGTCTTCAAAACCTTCAAGTCCTTCTCCTTCTTCTTCTTCATCAACCTCCTCAAACACGATATCTAATCGTCGCAATAAATAACGGAAAAATAAGATAATAATAAAAACAGAAAAATTAAAGTGCTCAGAAAAATGTCAACTTATTTTTATAAAATACTAGAGGGAAAACTAAGATGGTAAAAATTATTAGTTTGGGATTTGGAGTGACAGAATGGGGTACATGAATTTTTGAACAAAGGTTTTAGTGTTCAAATTTAGATTTAAATTTGAACAGAACAGAAAAGGTTCATGAATATAGGTGAAAGTGATATCATTAAATAGGTTGGAATTTTACAAGTTTTTAGGAATTGGAATTAATTTATTTGGAAAAATATTTTATCCTGTGGAATTTTTACAAAATAGACAGAAAAGGAAAAAGGGAAATGCCACTGTGCCACTGGGCCAGAAAGGCCACAGTGCAGCAGGCCCAGAGGGGAAACAGCCCAGCGCATTGGTGCATGCGCGCGCGCCAGGTTTCAAACCTGACGGGCGGGACCAAGGCGTCAGCGAGAGGGGAGAGAGACGAGGGAGAGGAGAGACTGACAGGCGGGGCCCGCCTATCATCCCTAACCCTCCTGCAGATGGCCGGCGAGCTCACCATCAGCGATTCAGGGCACGGCATGGAGAGCTAAGGGCAGGGACGGAGTCAGCGTGAGTCGCCGTTCGGGTGGTGGTGGATGTTGGACTTCTTGTAACTGAACCTAGCATCCGTTTCTGAACCTTTCGTATGGTGTAGTACACCAACGATCGGTCTCCTCTGTAACGCCACGATGGGGGCTCTTCCCATCTATATTAACATGCAACCGGGACCTGAGAAGGCATCCTGTTTCCTGCAATTCCACATGGAATTAGAGCCACCTCTTCCAAAGTCTAGCGATCTGATCTAGCCAAACACACACACCAAAAAACCTGATCGCTGGTCAAGATCATCGATCGATTCCCTCCCTCCTTCCCCATGGCGACCTCCTCTTCAACAGTGGCGGCGCTTCTGGGATCTCCTCCCTCGGAGAAACTCTCTCGGGAGAATCACATCTACTAGGAGATGCAGGTTCTTCCTGCCTTTCGCGGTGCTCGGGTCATGGGGCTACTTGATGGTTCCGATTCAGCACCTGCAAAAACACTAGAGGTTGAGGCTGAAAGCACGAGGACCACTGTGTCGAATCCGGCCTACGAAGCCTGGATTGAGAGGGATCAACAAGTCGTGAGCTATCTCACAAAATCAATAAGTAAGGATGTTCTTGCTCAATTTTTTGCGTTAGAACATGCTGCTGAAATCTGGGCTGTAATTGAAGCCTCGTTTGCCTCACAATCCAAGGCACGCATCAATATGCTGCGTGGAAAACGTGTGAATACAAAGAAGCATGATATGCCTGCAGATAAATATATTGCTTTGATGAAAAGTTTTGCTTCAGAACTTGCTACAGCTGGTCGGCTAATTGATGATGATGAACTAAAGGAGTATATCCTTGGTGGTCTTGATGGAGAATATAACTCTGTGGTTGCCTCTATTAACGCTGTTCCTACCACCACTCTTGCTGATGTTTATGCATAGCTTACGGCATATGATTACAGGCAGCAAATGCTTGCCGAGTCAGATCAAACCGTTGGGGGTTTTCAGTCTTCCACTAATGCTGCTACACGAGGACGTTCCTTCAATAATAATTATCGGCAAAACTCTCGTGGTGGATATGGGCAATACAGTGGTCGTCCGCAGCAGACACATCCAACACACGGTCGTAATCCACAGAGAGGTGGTCATGGTCGTGGTCATGGCCGTGGTCGCATACCTTCTCCTCGCCAGGATATTACATGTCAGATATGCAAAAAAATATGGGCATCCAGCACGTGATTGTTGGTGGAGGTATTCTGACAATGGTGATGATGATGACTCTCACTCGGATGACAAGGGTGCGCATCTTGCATCTTATGGAGTGGATACAAACTGGTATGTTGATACAGGAGCAACAAATCACATCACCGGAGAATTACACAAATTGACCACTCGGGAAAATTACAATGGACGTGATCAAGTCCATACGGCAAATGGAAATGGTATGGCAATAACACATGTTGGTCATTCTACTTTGCACACCCCTCATAATTCTCTTTCTCTTAACAATATTTTGCATGTTCCTAGTGCATCCAAAAATCTTTTATCTGCTCATCAACTTGCCTTAGACAACAATATATTTCTTGAAATTCATCCTTTCTTCTTTTTGATCAAGGATCAGGTCACGAGGGACACACTATTTAAAGGTCCTTGCCATGGTGGTCTCTACCCGATTATGCCCTTCTTCACGAGGTCTCCCAAGTGTGCCTTCATCGCCATCAAACCCACTTCATCCATATGGCATAATCGTCTAGGGCATCCATCCTCTTTTATTGTTCAACAAGTACTTCGGAAGAATAAACCCCCTTATGATCCACAAATAAATCCTTATGTATGTGATCCATGTCAGCAAGCTAAAAGCCATCAGTTTCCCTATCCCATCTCTACTAGTGTGTCTACTGTTCCATTGGAACAAATATTCTCTGATGTATGGGGTCCTACTCCAGCTTCTGTTGGGAAACACTTATATTATGTGAGCTTTATTGAAGAAGCGTTCCGATGTTTATCAGGTCTTTCTTAATTTCCAACAACTTGTTCAACGGAAATTTGGTCGAAAATAATTACCATGCAAACTGATTGGGGTGGTGAATACGAAAAACTCAATGCCTTCTTCCAAAAAGTTGGCATTACACATCATGTGTCTTGTCCTCACGCCCATCAACAAAATGGTTCTGCTAAACGGAAACATCGACACATTGTTGAGGTTGGCCTTGCCTTACTTTCTCATGCATGCATGCCTCTTAAATTTTGGGATGAAGCCTTTCTCACCGCCACGTATCTCATTAATTTGATACCTACCAAGATACTCAATCACATGAGTCCTACGGAAGTACTACTCCATGTCAAACCCAACTATGAATCTCTTCGTGTGTTTGTGTGTGCATGTTGGCCAAACCTTCGCCCTTATAACAAACGAAAACTCTCGTTTCGCTCCAAGCGATGTGTTTTCTTAGGCTATAGTCCTCGACATAAAGGGGTTAAATGTCTTGATATATCCAGCGGTCGTGTCTACATCTCACGTGATGTTGTGTTTGATGAGAATGTTTTTCCCTTTTCTCTTCTTCATCCTAATGCTGGTTCACGTCTTCGTGAGGAAATCCTTTTATTACCTCATAATAGTCCATCCGATAATGAGGGGGTGCACACTAATAATGACCACATGTTTGTTGTTCCTACAGTTGCTAACCATCCACAGGTCACAATGTTTGAGGCATCCGCTGATACAAACACAGAAGAAACCAGTGAAGAAAATACAGGAAATGATCAAACAAACTCTGAAATTGACCAAGAGTTGGGTGCATCTATCGTTTTTCAGCCTCCTGACGATCCCCATGATGATTCTGCTCTGGATTCTGCCTTAGATCAGGAGCAAACATTCTCCCTACAGCAGACTGATGTGTCCAACGATGCCACGTAGCGTCACCCGGCATCCACTGCGCCGACCGCGTCCCGCTCGCCCATGCGTTTCTCTGCACGCGAATCAAGTGTCTCCATGTCATCAGATAGGACACCTCGGGGTTCTCCCTCCTCCGGATCTTCTACATCACGTGGTGGCCAAACTGCTACACCCGGATCCCTTGCTCCAAGCGGATCTAATTCGGTGTCTGACAACAGCAGCCCAACAGGATCTTCTGCGCCACGGAGCCCTGCAACGCCTCCTGTAACGCCTCCTGTTGCTACACAAGATCTTCCTATTACTGCTCGCACCCGTCTACAAAAAGGTATACGCCAACCAAGAATTTTTACCGATGGTACTGTTCATTATGGAATGCTTACTATTACAGGAGAACCACAAAATCTTTATGAGGCAATTCGTGATAAAAATTGGCATCATGGTATGAAAGAAGAATATCAGGCACTTATGCATAACAAAACTTGGCACCTTGTACCCCCAAGTTCTAACAAGAACTTGATTGATTGCAAATGGGTCTACCGCATCAAGAAAAAGTCAGATGGTACAGTTGACAGGTATAAAGCCTGCCTTGTTGCAAAAGGTTTCAAACAACGTTATGGTATTGACTATGAGGAAACTTTTAGTCATGTTGTCAAAGCAACTACTATACGTCTTGTGTTGGCTATTTCAATCTCTCGTGGTTGGAGTTTACGACAGCTAGACGTGAAGAACGCGTTTTTACATGGTGTTCTGGAAGAGGAAGTCTATATGAAACAACCTCCTGGTTTTGAAGATCCTCGAGCTCCACATCATGTTTGTAGACTTGACAAAGCTCTCTATGGTTTAAAACAAGCTCCTCGTGCATGGTACTCTCGGCTTAGCTCTAAACTTCACAGTCTTGGCTTTATATCATCCAAAGCAGATACATCCTTGTTTCTCTACAACAAGTCGGGCATCACTATTTTTATGTTGATATATGTGGATGATATTATTGTGACAAGTTCCTCAGACCAGGCAATCTCTGCTCTATTAAAAGATTTAAGCCAAGATTTTTCTCTCAAAGATTTAGGTGATCTTCACTTCTTTTTGGGCATGGAAGTTAAGAAAGTTCATGGTACATTGGTCTTAACACAAGAAAAATATGCCGCTGACTTGCTTAATAGAGTGGGCATGAATAATTGTACACCATGTCCTACACCATTATCTTCTTCAGAAAAATTGTAACTTACAGATGGCACACCTCTTGGTCCTGATGATACTACACACTATAGAAGTATTATTGGTGCTTTGCAATATTTAACCCTCACACGGCCTGATCTATCTTTTTCAGTCAATAAAGTTTGTCAATTTCTTCATGCACCTACAACAACTCATTGGACAGCAGCCAAAAGAATTTTGAGATATGTTAAGGGTACCTTGTCAGTTGGCCTCACATTTGAAAAGGCCCCTTCTACCCTTCTTAGTGCCTTCTCCGATGCGGATTGGGCAGGATGTCTTGATGACAGATGCTCTACATGTGGTTTTGCTATATTTTTTGGTCCTAACCTCATTTCTTGGAATGCTCGCAAGCAAGCAACAGTATCTCGATCTAGTACTGAAGCAGAATATAAAGCTCTAGCTAATGCCACCACTAAGCTAATTTGGGTGGAGGCCTTACTCAAAGAACTTGGTGTTCCCCTCAAAGAAAGACCTTGTCTGTGGTGCGACAACCTTGTTGCTACATACATGTCTGCAAATCCAATATTTCATGCCCGCACCAAACACATTGAGATTGATTTTCATTTTGTCCGTGAGAGGGTTGCCAACAAATTGCTAGATATTCGTTTTATCTCTAGCAAAGAACAAATTGCAGATGGTTTTACCAAGGCGTTACCTGTTCCGCAACTTTATGAGTTTAGGCGTAATCTAAACCTTTCCAAAATTTAGATTAAGGGGGGGTGTTGGACTTCTTGTAACTGAACCTAGCATCCGTTTCTGAACCTTTCGTATGGTGTAGTACACCAACGATCGGTCTCTTCTGTAACGCCACGATGGGGGCTCTTCCCATCTAAATTAACACGCAACCGGGACCTGAGAAGGCATCCTGTTTCCTGCAATTCCACAGTGGAGGCAGTCGCCGGAGTGGTCGGGTTCGCCGACGACGAGGTTGCACGGCGGAGAGGCGTCGGGTGGTGGTTGCTCTGGCCATTTCCAACTGCACCAGAGAGGGGAAAGAGGGGGGAAATGGTCAGTGAGGCTCGGCGGTTTCAGATCGAAGCTCAAGGGTAGCGGGGACGGCCCGTACCGAGCGGATGACGGCGAGCCGCCGCGGCGGAGCTCGAGCTTGATCTCGAGCTCGAGAGCTTTTGGGAGAGAGCTGGGAGTGTAGGGGGGCGCTTGGGTGAGCTCAGAGGCGAGTGATGGAGAGGAGAGGGCTCGGGGAGGCCTTTATATAGGCGGGCGGCGGTCCACCGAGGAGGTGTGCGCCGGCGAGCTCGTTGTGGTCGCTACAGGCCACGGGGGCTCGTCGGGGCGTGTCTGGGGAGCTTGTGGGTGTGGTTCACGTCCAGAGAGGGGAAGATAAGGAGCGAGGGAAGGCTCCAGAGGCTTGCGCGTGTGAGGCCGGAGATTGGAGCTCACGGGCGGCCGGCGCGCGTGCGAGGGAGACCACAGGAGGGAGAAAGAGAAGGGGGACAGGGCTGTGGCATGTCGCGGACGTCGAGGCACCTCGACTGGCGCAAGGGGAAGGCCCGAGGTGGTCGGGTGCTGCGGATTGGGGGTCGCTACAGTGCGGGTGCGCACTGTAGCGCGCTCTGGAGCACGCCAATTGCATGCCAGGGCATGTCTTTGGCTTGCTGGGCGCGGCCACTTTGTCTGGGGGGTCAGGTGAGGAGTAAACAAGGGGGTGGTGGCCTTGGATGCCCTGGGGAGCCAGTAGGAGAGGAGTGAGGCAGAAGAAGAGGGAGAGAAGGGCTGTCCAGGAAGGTAAAATGAGGGTTTTCACCCCTCAATCATTGAGCTCTGGCTATGGGGAAGTTACTGGAGGTAGGAGAGGACTAGGAGGAGCTGTGGTAAAAAATTGGGCTCAAGGAGAATAGTATAAGTGGTCAAAGTGGTGATTTTTGAAAAGTGTCAGAAGGTGTTTGATGCAAATTTGGGCAAGCAAATTAACTCCTCTTGACATGAGACTTGACAGGATCAAATGGTATATAGAAATAGGGTGTTCCACCAAGTTTGGGCTCATTTGAAGAAACTTGCCAATGTAAACTTTGGTGAACCCTAGAAATCAACAGAATATTTACCAAGTTTGAGTTAAGCAAATCATCCCTCCTTGATGCACCACTTGTTGTAGTGTCATCATTTGGGGTTGTGATCATGCCCATAGAGTTTGAGGTCACAAGTAAAAATTTGGTAATGTAAAGTTGTTCAAACTTGAATCTGAACAGAAATGGTTTTGGGGTACTCTGATCAAGTTACCCTTCTCCAAAACTTATGCCATTTGGTCTAGATGCATTATTAGACCATTCTAGCATGTGCACCAAGTTTGAGAGCATTTGAACAAGTTTGGCAATGTAAAGTTGCTCAAACTTCAAAAATGGATAAAATGGTTTTGAGGGGTTTTGATGATGTTTTCTTGCTTCCCAAGGCATGGGGCTTGGCAAGATCATCAAATATGTCATATATGACATGATAGAATTTCCCTGGAATTTTTAGAGGATATTTCCTTTGTAAATATTTCAAAAGCTTGAAATATCCAGGGAGGGTTTCTGAGGGATTTGTCCAATATTTTGAACATGACCAAGTGTTGAAACTCTTATATATGGATAATATATGTCCTAAGAGTCTCCCTGAATTTTGGCAAATATTTTTGAAATAGTTAAATAATTTTTTCCTATTAAAGACCATTTCTGGCCTTAAGAAAAAGCTTTTAAATAAAATAGGAAAATAACTTTTAAAATTATATTTGTGTGGTTTATGGGAGTCCTATATCTACTAGGTTTCAAATATACTCTTTGAAATATTTTTCTCACCCTAATCAAGCACTTGTAGTGCAAACCTCAATTCAGGGGTTTTTGGAAAACTAATTTTTGAAAATACTTTTTGGCCAAATTATTTTGTAAGAAAATACTATATTTTTATATACACTTGGTATGATCATTGGGCAGAAGTTTGGGGTAAGCAGATGAAATATATAAGAGGGAGTAGTTGATTTTAAACAGCACTTGAAAAACACAGTGAGAAAAACTTAATTCCAAATAAAAGCCAAATGATGCCAAAAAAATTTGTTGGTCCAAATTTTCATGCTTTATTAATGCAAATGACATGTTACAAAATGCAGGGTGTGACAGACCTACCCCCCTTACAAGAATCTCGTCCCCGAGATTCCTAAACTAGGTCTTAACAGAGATCGGGATACTCGGATCTAAGATAGTCTTCACGTTCCCAGGTTGCTTCTGCTTCCGTGTGGTTGCTCCACTGGACCTTGAAGTACTTGATGGTGCGGCTTCGCGTCCGTCGCTCTGCTTCATCCAGAATGTGAATGGGCCTCTCACGGTAGGTCAAATCAGGCTGGAGATCAATGGCTTGGTGATCGACATCCTTGTAGAGATCAGGCTTGTCCGGAATTTGGAGACACTTCCGGAGTTGTGACACGTGGAATACGTTGTGCACATCGGATAGCTCAGGTGGTAGTTCCAACTGGTAAGCCACTTCTCCTCGTCGGTCGGTGATCTTGAAGGGGCCAATAAATCTTGGTGCAAGTTTCCCCTTAACATGGAATCGCTTGGTTCCCTTCAGAGGAGTTACTCGCAGGTACACATGGTCTCCGACACGGAAACTCATATCTCGGCGGCGAGTGTCAGCATAGCTCTTCTGCCTTGATTTGGCGGCCTTCAAACGTTCTCTGACTAGTTGGACTTGCTCTTCTGCTTCGCGGAGAATATCTGGTCCAAAGACTAGCCCTTCTCCAGTCTCTGACCAATTGAGGGGTGTGCGACACTTGCGTCCGTACAACACCTCAAATGGTGCCATCTGAAGGCTCGACTGATAACTGTTGTTATAGGAGAACTCGGCAAAAGGGAGGCAATCTTCCCACTTGGCTCCATATGCAAAGACACAGGCTCGGAGCATGTCTTCGAGAATTTGATTTACTCGCTCCGTATGACCTTCGGTCTGCGGGTGAAAAGAGGTGCTGAAAGACAACTTGGTTCCCAAGGCTTCTTGGAATCTTTTCCAGAACCTTGAAGTAAACTGGGTGCCTCGATCTGACACAATCTCCTTTGGAACACCATGGAGGCTCACGATTCGATCGATATAGAGGCTGGCCAGCTGGTTTCCACTGTAGGTTGTTTTGACGGGAATGAAATGGGCTACTTTGGTCAAATGGTCGACTATGACCCAGATGGAGTCATGTCCTCTATTCGACCTTGGTAATCCAGTGATGAATCCATTCCGACTTTATCCCACTTCCACTCCGGAACCCTGAGTGGTTGGAGCAATCCAAGGGGTCGCTGATATTCATCCTTGACCCTTTGGCACACATCACACTTTGCAACATAGGTTGCTATCTCTCTTTTCATCCCGTGCCACCAGAATCTTTCCTTCAAGTCTTGATACATCTTGGTTCCTCCGGGGTGGATGGAATACGGAGTGTCGTGGGCTTCTTGCAGGATCAGGTTCTTCAGCTCCATCTTGTTTGGTACGCAGATGCGGCCTTTGTACCAAACAATCCCGTGCTCGTCCTCGGAGAATCCTAGGGCTTTGCCTAGTTTCATCTTCTTCTTGATGCCTTCAATGCTTGCGTGCCCACCTTGTGCGTTCTTGACTTCGTCCATCAGGGTTGGTTTGACTTCTAGATGGTCTAGAAATCCATGGGTGACCAATTCCAAGCTGAACTATTCCAGCTCTTCAAACAGGGTTGGCTGCCTTCTTTGAATTATGGCATTCAGGGAGCAAGCCTTTCTGCTTAAGGCATCGGCTACCACGTTAGCCTTCCCGGGGTGATATTGAACACTGAGGTCATAATCCTTGATTAGTTCCAACCATCTTCATTGCCTCATGTTCAATTCCTTCTGGGTGAAAATATACTTCAGACTTTTGTGGTCTGTGTAAATCTCACACCGTTTCCCTAGGAGGTAATGTCGCCATGTCTTCAAGGCATGAACCACTGCTGCTAACTCAAGATCATGAGTAGCGTAGTTCTCTTCATGAGGTCATAGCTGCCTTGAGAGGTAAGCTATGACTCGACCTTCTTCCATCAGAATGCTTCCCAATCCGGTTTGACAGGCATCACAATATATCACGAACTCTTTGTGAATATCAGGTGTAGCCAGAACTGGGGCGGTGGTCAATCTCTTCTTGAGCTCTTGGAAGCTTTCTTCGCATTTTGGCGTCCATTCGAACTTTTTGTCCTTCTTCAGGAGCTGAGTCATTGGCCGGGCAATGCTAGAGAATCCTTCCATGAATTTGCGGTGATAGCCCGCAAGTCCGAGGAAGCTTATGACTTCCTTGACGGTCGTTGGAGATTGTCATTGGGTCACAGCTTCGATCTTCGCGGGATCAACTAACAATCCTTCCTCGGTCAAGACATGACCTAAGAACCCAACTTTATGCAGCCAAAACTCACATTTGCTGAATTTGGCATATAGCTGGTGCTCTCGAAGCTTGTCTAGGACCATCCTCAAATGTTGCTCGTGCTCTTCCTCCGTCTTCGAGAAGACAAGAATGTCATCAATGAATACGACAACAAACTTGTCCAAATATTCCATGAAGACTTTATTCATGAGATACATGAAGTAAGCCGGGGCATTGGTCAATCCAAAAGACATGACCGTGCACTCGTACAGGCCATATCTTGTTACAAATGCCGTCTTCGGAATATCTTGGGGTCTGATCTTCAGCTGGTAGTACCCAGATCTGAGGTCGGTCTTGGAGAACACCTTGGCTCTGCTGAGTTGATCAAACAGATCTTCGATCTTGGGAAGTGGATACTTGTTCTTAATTGTAACTTCATTGAGGGAACGGTAGTCAATGCATAAGCGGATGGTACCGTCCCTTTTTGCCACAAACAGAACAGGTGATCCCCAAGGGGAGGCACTTGGGCGGATAAATCCCTTCCTCAGCTGCTCTTCCAGTTGCTTCTTCAACTTGGCTAATTCTTTCATTCCCATTCTATAAGGCTTCTTATAGATGGGTCCTGCCCCGGGCATGAGCTCGATGATGAACTCAATGTCACGGTCAGGGGGCATACCCGGTAGCTCATCCAGAAAGACATCAGGATACTCGCACACTACTGGCACTTGCTCCAGCCCAACTTCAGACAGACAGTTGACTTGAGTGGCTTGAGCAGAAGAGGAGTTGGGGGCAAACTTAACTTTGACTCCTTAGTCATTGGTCATAGTGACAGTCCGATTGGCGCAGTCTAACAAGCCTTGGTGCTTGCTGAGCCAATCCATTCCTAAGATCACATCCAAGCCTTGCGATCTTAAGATGATAAGGTCTGCTAGGAAGTCTACACCGTTAATGATAATACCGACTCCCTTACAGCCTATCTTGGCTCTCATCTCTGCTCTGGGGGTTTGTACCACCATGGGGTTATTCAGGGGTGTAGGGGTCAAGCCACTTTTTAATGCAAATCTTTGAGTGACAAATGAATGCGTGGCTCCATAATCAAACAAGACAGTTGCAGGTGCTGAGTTGACAAGGAACGTACCCAGCACGACGTCCGGGTCTTCCTGAGCTTCTTCAGCGGTGACGTGATTCACACGCCCCTTTCCATGGTTGGGAGGGTTGCGAGGAGCTTGGTTCCTTGGTGGCATCCCACGGCCTTGTCCTGGGTTCTGCGCATTGGGGCGCAGGGCGTCGGGCTTCTTGTTGGGACACACCCTTGAGATATGTCCTGACTGACCACATCCAAAGCAAGTGACTTGGTTCGGGTTATTGATCTTGTTGCCTCCACTATTATTGGGGTTGAATGCTGGCCTTGGGTTGGCATACTGCTGAGGCTGATAGTTGGTGCGAGGTGCAGGAGCTCTTGGCTGCTGATAGGTTGGCTTGACCGGGGCTGGCTGCCACGGGCGAGGCTTCTGGTTGCTGGAACTTCCCTTGCTGACCATCTTGCGCTTGCGAGTGTCTTCCAGAGCACGCCGCTTGTCTTCAAGCATGAGTGCTTTGTTCACCAGATCGGCAAAGGTTGGGCAGTCACACACGACAAGCGAGTACTGCAGAGTCTGATTGAGGCCTTCCATGAAGCGCTCCCTTTTTGCAGCATAAGTGCTGACATCTTCAGGGGCGTACCTTGACAGAACACTGAACTTCTGCATGTACTCCTTGACAGTGCCACTTCCTTGCTTCAGGGCTCGAAACTCACACTTTTTGATAGCCATAATTCCGGAAGGAATATGGGCCTTGCGGAATTCTGCCTTGAAGTTGTCCCAAGTGATGTCTTGCCCAGCGTGCATGACCTTGAATCCATCCCACCAAGCTCTAGCAGTCCCCCCGAGGCAGTGGGCAGCATAAGCGACCTTCTCGCGGTCTTCGGTGCAACTGACTAGTTCCAGCAAGTCCTCAATGGTGCGGACCCAGTCGTCTGCATCCAGGGGTTCAGTAGTCTCGATGAAGGTTGGCGGTGCATGCTTCTTGAACTCTGCCAACGTGGAATGTCCATTGCCATTCCCCGCCGGCTGGCGGTTGTTGGTGACTGCTTGAGCAATCATCTGGAGGGTTGCGGTGTTGGCTTGGCGTTCCTCTCGGAAGGCTTGGAGAAGCTGAGCCATGTCCATGTTCGGGGAAGGTGGTGGTGGAGCTTGGTCGTGGGTTTGGTCTTGGCCGGCCTCTGATTGGGCGGATGTTCCGGCTTCGGGCTGCTGGGTAGAGGTACCAGTACGAGTTACAACAGGCATCCTGTTGGAGCGGTAAAGGTCTCATGATTTGGAAAGAAGAGGGAAAGCAATAAAGATGGGTGCCTAGTAAGGGGGTGGGTGTGACACTAATCATTTTCATGCAAGGGCCAAAAGGGCCAAACACGTTCATTAAAATCCAAATGGGTGATGCAGTCATTTACACATTCCCGAAGGGAAGATACGACGTACATCCAAACACAACAAAAGCAAATACTAGATGGCTTCATATGAACCATACGAGGACTCGACTTTGCATAGGGGTTACACGACCTATCCTACCGTAGAGGTCACGAGCTGGCATATCCGAGTTGCGAATAATGCCTAAGCGGCGGAATGCTCGGTCGCGTATTCTGGCTCTTTTGGGTCTTCCTCCTTGTCTTCATCTGTCTGGGGCCCCCTATCACTTGAGGGTGTGGGGGAGTGAGGAGTTGGATATGGCGGTGTTTTGTTGGTGGTGCAGGGAAAAGCTTGCGATATTCCCTTGCCGTCATATGGCGTCGCTGGGGTGGCTCTTCATCCTTGGAAGATACATCTCCTGAGGGCCTTCCGCCTCAATACGCGATAGCGGGTCGCCCAGGAGGCGCACCTTCCTTCTTGATCATATCCGTCTTATCTTGTGCTCGATGAAGAAGTGCCTTGGTCTTGTGGAGTTCTTCTCCCAGCTTCATCGATTCCGAGGCCAAATCTTGTGCCTAGTTGTCGGCACAAAGGCTGAAATAGGTCTGGAATCGAGGTGGAAGTCCTTCCTTCAGTGGAGGACCTTGCGTGATGCTTTCATCTTCACCTTCCTTCTGGTAAGGCAAGAAGCGGGTTGTCATCTTGGCTGCCATCTCCGGAAGAAGTTCTCGAAGACGGGTCAGTGCCTTGAGTGCAGCAGCCTCGACAGCGAGGGGTAGTGTTGCCATCCAGGGTCCCTCGAAGAACCAACTTGTGGGAGGATCGTTTGCCTTCACGATTACTTCCACATGGTACTCCACCTCAGTGTCTCTAACCCAATGCTCATGGTAGGTGAGGATGGGTGCTCGATGGAACTGGCACTCCTGGAGGCAATCCTCGAGAAGCAAGGGGAACCCAGTGGTCAGGTGCTCTTCAGGTACAGCGGCCATCTACAAAGGTTGAATAGGAGAGGTTAATAAGCTGATGATATCTCAGGTTTGGTAAGGTTTAGAAAAGAAGAGAGGTTTAGAAGGTTTATGAAAAGGGTCTCATCCTAACTAACGCCCATGCTAACAAAGGCTTCCTACAGTCAGGATGGCTCTGATACCAGCTCTGTGGAGATCCCGACTTAAGAGTCGAGATCACCGAATGCACGTCTACAGTGATCCCAGAGATCAATGCTCACTGAACACACAGAAGCTGCATAACAAGAGTCTTACATCCATACATACCGTCTTACACAAATTATGACCATTATGGCCTAGTCTTACATAGATAAAGCCTCATGGTCTAAATAGCAAATAAACTCGAATAGCGGAAGTCTTCATAGATAAGTAGAACCCATGCCATCTGCCTTAACCCTACAGGCATTCTGACTGGGAAAGCGACCTAGTTCGCATGTTCGTCTCCATAGAATTCTCCTTCAAATTCCTGCTCTTCCATGCCTGGCCAATTAAATAACCAATGGCAAGCCAATGAGTACTTTGAATGTACTCGCAAGCAACCCATGTTTTTGGAACAAGTATGACAAGGTATGAAATAGCACTAGATAGGATATGTTTGTAGAAAGCAGAAATTTGTGAGTGCAATCACATGAGCTATTTGAGGCATGCATCATAGGAAATATAGGTTACAGATATCGACATAGCCAAGTTATGATCTCTTCATCTTGTCAAGTCCTTTTGACTTAAATCAAACGGAGCTTTCACACACACACACACACACACACACACACACACACACACACACACACACACACAGGGTTTCGCAAACATTGGACATAGCCCAAGAACGGTTACCCAACTGTCCTTGACCGTGGACACGGCTATTCGAATAGTTTTACACTCTGCAGAGGTTGCACACTTTACCCACTAGATCCGGGGAACTTCCGTGTCATCCACGACCCGCGGTACCTCAAGTACCCGGGGTAAGCACCCGATCACTACCTTTCCCTAGGCGACACTAATATGGAGTCCACTCGACTGGTAGCAACCCTCGTGCCCCACATTTCACATCTTAAGATTTTCGGAGCCTCGCTCCTTTTTCACATACCACGGGCACGGGGTACCAACGGTGTGTTCGGTGCCCTGTGAAAACAGTCATGGCCACCTATCCAAGCACGACCCCGTCCCGAGAGTGACCTCATGTCACCCCTATCACTAGTAATGCAGGCACCATGCTAGTATCGGCCTAGGTAATCAATAATGCCCTTTCCCATATAAGGGTAGAGTGGTTGCACATGTAAAGTTGGAATAACGGTCGCAACTTAAACCAATCTGTTTGAAAAACATCACACACACACACTTGTCTTGGTACACCACTTCGTCATCAAGTGGTTACCCATCTCATCATCTCCCTCGGGCATAAGTGACACCCGATAGTTTTTTTGAAAGAGTGAGGGATCGAAGAAGGTGAGAGTGTCTAGAGGGGGGGGTGATTAGACTACTCGACAAGATAAAAATTCTGTCTTTTATCAAGGACAGATTTTGGCAGATTTTGCATAACACACAAGTCAAGTAGCACACTACACATGCAATTCTAGAGTATGGGCAGCGGAAAGTAAATTGCACAAGTAGTAAAGAGAAGTGGAGAAGATCAAACGCAATTTGGAGACGCAATGATTTTTCCCGTGGTTCCGATAGGTGGTGCTATCGTACATCCACGTTGATGGAGACTTCAACCCACGAAGGGTAACGGCTGCGCGAGTCCACGGAGGGCTCCACCCACGAAGGGTCCACGAAGAAGCAACCTTGTCTATTCCATCATGGCCTACGCCCACGGAGACCTAGCCTTACTCGGGGTAGATCTTCACGAAGTAGGCGATCTCCTTGCCCTTACAAACTTCTTGGTTCAACTCCACATCGATGACGGAGGCTCCCAAGCGACACCTAACCAATCTAGGAGGCACCACCCTCCAAAAGGTAATAGATGTTGTAGGTGATGATGAACTCCTTGCTCTTGTGCTTCAAATGATAATCTCCCCAACACTCAACTCTCCTCACTGATTTGGCTGTGGTGGAAGAAAGGATTGAGTGGAAAGCAACTTGGGAAGGCTAGAGATCAAGCTTCATATGGTGGGAGTGGAGCAACTTGATCTCAACACAAGGGTAGGTAGTTCTCTTCTCAGAAATGTAAGGTAGGAGTGGTAGTTCTTTCTGATGGCTCTCTCCACGAATGAAGAGGGGGTGGAGGGGTATAAATAGCCTCCACACAAAATCCAACCGTTACACACATTTGAGCAATCTCGGTGGGACCGAAGTGGACAACTCGGTGAGACCGAAAGTTCAAATAATGTGAACGTTGGGGTTTTCGGTGGGACCGAATATACAATCTCGGTTAGTCCGATTCGTGCAATGACAAGAGCATGCCAGTTTCGGTGGGACCGACTTCATCATCTCGGTGACACCGATTTGATGACAGAAGGTTACAGAAGCTTGACAACTCATGTTTCGGTGAAACCGATATCAGAATCGGAAAATCCGATTTTACTAGGGTTTGGCTTATGGCTGAGGTGGTTCATCTCGGTGTGACTGAGTTTGGAATATCGGTGGGACCGAGATTACTTATGAGTGTATATGGCAGTGAAAGTTGCTGATAGTTTAGGAGATGTATCACTAAGCACTTGAGCAACCAGATCATCATCATAACCTCATCCCCTTTTAATAGTATTGGCTTTTCCTATGGACTCAATGTGATCTTGGATCACTAAACCAAAAATGGAGTCTTGAGCTTTTGCCAATGCTTGCCTTAGCATTTTGAGGGGTCCACTTCTTCAGTCCTTGCCATACCCATGTGATTGAATTTCCTGAAACATACTTGATAAAAGCATTAGTCCAACCACAAAGTATGTTGTCATTAATTACCAAAACCACCCGGGGAGCAAATGTGCTTTCAATCTCCCCCTTTTTGGTAATTGATGGCAACACACTGAACAGGACATCAAAGCTTATTGAAAGAAAGACAGAATTATCACGAAAGCTTTGACAACCATGTAGTACACAGGCTCCCCCTACAAGTGTGCAAGATTTTCATAAATTATGGTTTTGGACTACCACAAGCACACAAGAGAGATAAGCAAGATGTGCTACATGCAGCTTGGCTATATGCATCAGAGCAGATGAAAAGAAGTGAGTGATAATGCATGTGTGCATGGTGATTTCTTGCAAACAAGTATTCACAAGCAAGTCACCATCATGCACATTCTGCAAAGTGCATATACTTACCTTGAGGTTCATTGGCATTGTACCTGAAGAGATAAACTTGGGAAAACAAGGTTAGATAACACAAGAGTATTTCTTCAACCAACTGCAAGAACATCAAGAGTACCAAGCCAGGGATGACATGTATAAAGAGTGTCTCATATTGAGCACAAGCTTGAATCAGCAAACATGTCTCCGAAACTAAAAGATTTTCAATGAACTCTGAGAGATTTTGCTTTCCATAAGATATCAATTGTGAAGATTCGAGTTCTCTCAGATCATGGGGTTTGATGGAAAGAGCAAAATCAAAAGAATGATGCCAAATGAGAATGACGCCAATTGTGATGTCCAATGTAAAACACGGCAAGAAATTCTCTTATAAGGAAAAACACGGCAAAGCTTTGATGTGATTCTCTCCCCCTTAAGGTAAGATTGCTCTTCTTCTCCCCCTAAATCTTCTCTTCTCCCCCTAAGTCTTCTCTTCTCCCCCTAAGTCTTCTCCCCCTTTGACATCAAGTGCCGAAAAGGACAGCAAACTAGGAAGGTCAGGGAAGATGGAAAGAAAGGAGTGGGATCCTTAAGAATCACAACAGGGCAAATAGGAACATTCATAGAGAATCATTGAGTGGAGCTGCAGAAGATGATATCCTGGAAGAAGAAATCGGTGACACCGAATTGAGATGGATCGGTGGGTCCGAAAGTCAGGGACTTAGGGTAGATCCTTTTCGGTTAGACCGAAATATTTAAATCGGTGACGCCGAGTTCAATTCCAAGGTAATACAGAAATAATTCAGCTCACTTTGCGAGGAAAGTTTCAAAGGATTTGCAATGAATTTGTGAAAGATTTTCGAGGAATTGATCAGAGCCAGAAGGATATTCACAAAGACATAAGAATAGAAATGAAAAAGATTCCTAGATGAAGTTTTTTTTTAAATGAAAACTCAATGAGAGAACATAAGAGAAAATAGAAAGACTCCAAAACATATGTACTTCATTTAGATAAAGGTCGGCGACAAGGTCACCTATGTTTGAGTATATTGACTTAGGAATCAAATGAGGACATTTGATCATAGGTCATACTCATCATTTAAGCTCAAAATGGGTTTGCCATTTTTCGATTAAGCATTCGATGTGATCACATCTTATGAAGCTGCTTGTACTCATGACTTTGAGCAAAGCTCCTTAAAGATGTGAAGAACATACCTTGGGCTTGTTGTTGCTTTGCTCATGTAGGTAAACTTGATGTAGGTGCTCATTGAATGTGAAGTTGGAGCGCCATTTCTACTTGTGTAGTTCATCTTCCTACATGGGTTAGGCAAGCAAGGAAATACTCAAGGATATCCAAGATGACAAGAGTGAAATACTAGATGTATAAGATGTCAAAAAGGATATGTGGAATTTTGTTCCTTGAACTCAACATCCCAAAGGGCTAGATACTTGGTCAATGACAAGATTACTCATGATTTGAGTGTGTGGTAATCTTGTGGAATGTAGATCATCCAAGTACCTGCAAGGAGTTAGATGCAATACAAGGAGGCAAATGTGTCCAAGACATATGATCACCATCATAAGAGAAATATCAAGGATTAGTCAAGTGGGCTCATGCCTTGCATGCATCAATGGAGTTCTTACTCCAAGTTTGAAGCATCAATGATGTTCAACTCACTCCTCAAGCGACAAAACACCTTCTCATCAAGAGGTTTTGTAAAGATATCAGCGAGTTGTTTGTCAGTACGAACATGCTTAAGATTAATGTCACCCTTGGCAATATGATCACGAATGAAATGGTGACGAACTTCAATATGCTTCGTTCGAGAGTGTTGCACGGGATTGTGTCCAATTTTAATCGCACTCTCATTGTCACAAAGCAAGGGAACATGTCTCACATGTATCCCATAATCCTTAAGCGTTTGTGTCATCCATAGCAATTGAGCACAACACGAACCAGCAGCAATATATTCCGCTTCGGCAGTGGATAATGATACCGAATTTTGTTTCTTGGAGGACCAAGATACAAGAGATCGACCAAGGAATTGACACGTACCCGAAGTTGACTTTCTATCAACCCTGTCACCGGCATAGTCCGAGTCGGAATAGCCAACAAGGTCGAAAGAGGCCCTCTTAGGATACCAAATGCCAAAGTTTGGTGTGTGTATCAAATATCTCACAATCCTTTTAACAGCTTTAAGATGACATTCTTTAGGGGCTGCTTGATATCGAGCACACATGCATACACTCAACATTATGTCAGGACGAGAAGCACAAAGATATAGTAGAGAACCAATCATAGATCGGTAAACCCTTTGATCAACGGGTTCTCCATCTTTTGTCAAGTCATTATGTCCACTTGTAGGCATGGGGGTTCTCATACCTTTGCTTTCTTGCATGTTGGACTTCTTGAAGAGATCCTTGGTGTACTTTGTTTGTGAGACAAAGGTACCCTCCTTAGATTGCTTGATTTGCAACCCAAGGAAGAATTTGAGTTCACTCATCATGGACATCTCATACTTCTCCGACATGAGCTTTCCAAACTTCTTGCTAAAATGAGGGTTAGTTGAACCAAAGATAATATCATCAACATATATTTGGCACACAAATAGTTCACCATTAACCCTTTTCGTGAACAACGTTGAGTCTATCTTTCCAATCTCAAAGCCTTTTTCAAGAAGAAAGCTAGTCAAGCATTTGTACCAAGCTCTAGGAGCTTGTTTAAGACCATAAAGAGCTTTGTGCAACTTGTAAACATGATTAGGCTTTTTGGGATTCACAAATCCGGGAGGTTGTTTCACAAATACTTCCTCCTCAATTTCACCATTTAGGAAAGCACTTTTGATATCCATTTGATAGAGAGTAATATCATGGTGATTGGCATAAGCAAGAAGAATGCGAATGGACTCAAGTCTAGCAACGGGGGCATAGGTCTCACCATAGTCCATACCTTCGACTTGTGTGTAACCTTGAGCTACGAGACGAGCCTTGTTGCGGATGACTTGTCCATCTTCATCTTGCTTGTTCCGAAATACCCATTTGGTTCCAATGATGTTTTGATCATCCTTGGGCTTCTCTACCAAAGTCCATACCTTGTTCCTCTCGAAGTTGTGTAGTTCTCCGTGCATAGCGTTCACCCAATCCGGGTCTTCAAGTGCTTCTTCTACCTTCATAGGTTCAATACTAGAGATAAATGAGTAATGCTCACAAAAGTTAGCTAAGCGAGTTTTAGAGCGAGTAATTCTCCCGGAGTTGATGTCGTTCATCATTTGTTCCACGGGATGATTTTTCTTGACTCTTGCTCGGACTCGGGATAGCTTTTGTTGAGGTTGTGGCTGAGCTTCCTCATCATCTTCATCTTCCTCTTCTTCTTCTTCATTGTTGTTGGTGTTGTCTTGAGGCGGTGGAGAAGGAGGTTGTGGTGGATCTTCTTGTTGCACTTCCTCATCTTGGTGAGTTCCACTTGTGGAGGCCTCCATGTTGCCTTGAGGTTCATCTCGCCGTGAGGTAGGGGGCTCCACATATGTAGATGAGGTACTCTCCTTCACTTCCATGGGACGGATCTTTCCAATAGATAAATCTTGGATAGCTTCCGATGGGTCCTTGTCTCCTACATCAATAGGCATTTGCTCTACTTGCGAGCCATTAGATTCATCAAACTTCACGTCTACCGTCTCTTCAACCTTTCGGGTGAAATTATTGTAGACACGGTAGGTGTGGGAGTTTGATCCATAACCAAGGAGAAAGCCTTCATGAGATTTAGGAGCAAATTTAGACCGACGATGCTTATCAAGGATATAGCATTTTGAACCAAAGACATGAAAGTATCCCACTTGGGGTTTGTTACCGGTGAGGAGCTCGTATGATGTCTTGCCGAGGAGCTTATGAAGATAAAGCATGTTGATAGCATGACAAGCTGTCTCGACCGCTTCCCCCCAAAAATGCTTCGGTGTCTTGTATTCATCAAGCATCGTTCTCGCCATCTCTATGAGCGTTCGGTTCTTCCTCTCAACAACTCCATTTTGTTGAGGAGTGTACGTAGCCGAGAACTCATGTAGAATCCCTTCCTCATCGAGAAAAGAGTCTACATTGGCGTTCTTGAACTCCGTTCCATTGTCACTCTGAACTTTCTTGATCTTCACCTCAAATTGATTTTGGGCCTTTTTGGCAAAGGTTTTGAAGATTCTCTGAACCTGCGATTTGTCATCAAGGAAAAATACCCACGTAAATCTGGAATAATCATCAACTATAACTAGACCAAAGGAGTTACCACCAAGGCTTTTGTAAGCATTGGGACCGAAGAGATCCATATGAAGAAGCTCAAGCGGTCTCCTTGTGGTCATGATGTTCTTCACGGGATGACTTCCACCTACTTGTTTTCCTGCTTGACAAGCACTACAAAGTCTATCTTTGTCAAAGAAAACATCTTTAACACCAAGAATATGATCACCTTTGATCAGCTTGTCTAGATTACGCATACCAACATGTCCTAGCCTTCTATGCCATAACCAACCTTTAGAGGATTTAGCAATGAAACAAGCTCTAGGTTGGGCTTTCTTAGTGAAATCAACAATGTATAGATCACCTCTATGGATACCGGTAAACGCCATGTTTTGATTGTCACGACAAAAGACTTGGCAATCTACTTTGGTAAATAGCACATTGAATCCAAAGTCAGCTAATCTAGACACGGAAAGTAAATTGTATCCAAGAGATTCTACAAGCATGACATTTTGAATAGAGCTATCATGAGATATGGCCACCTTACCAAGGCCAAGTACCTTACCCTTGGAGTTGTCTCCAAAAGTCACATACTTGCGTGGACCATCGTTCTTTGCAAGCTCTCGAAACATGTCTTTGTCTCCGGTCATGTGGTCGGTGCATCCACTATCAAGAATCCACTCTTTTCCGTCGGACATGTAGTCTCTCAGATTTGCCATAAGATTGAGACTCTTCATGATCTTGTCTAGCTCGGTGTCCGAATCGGAGTAATCATCATCATGCTCATGCTCATCATCATATTGACCCATAGATTGTTCATCATCAACACCTAGGTCAATTTGATAACTACTTGCATTAGTTTTGTCAATGTGACAATAATCTTCGGAATGCAATACAAGAGCATTTCTAATTAAAACATTGATAAGATCGGGATCACCCTTCTTTTTCATAAGATCACGAAGCTCAAAGAAGCATTTATCAAAGTTGGGATCATTGGGGTGCATCATATCAAATTCAATAGTCTTGTATAGAATTTTATCAAGACCTCTCAAAGAGTAGTCCGGATAAAGTTCTTCCAAGAACTTCCACATAGCATAGGCGCACTCAAAGTTTGTAACGAGCTTAAGCAGGTTATCGGGTAACCCTCTAATGATAAGATTTACAGTCCTAAGGTTACGAAGCAAATCAAGCTCTTCATCCATGGTAGGGTGCAAGGGGTCAAATGGAGGCACATAGGGGTTCTCAACATATTTACGCAAATTGTATGTCTTAAAGATAATAAGCATTTCAACCCTCCACGAGTTATAGGACCCTCCATTAAGAATAGGCACTATATGGCTAACACTCCCAAGCGTAGACACGTCCATCTTCCTCCAATGGTGTGTAAACCAAAGCAATGGAGACCAATGCTCTGATACCAATTGAGGGATCGAAGAAGGTGAGAGTGTCTAGAGGGGGGGTGATTAGACTACTCGACAAGATAAAAATTCTGTCTTTTATCAAGGACAGATTTTGGCAGATTTTGCATAACACACAAGTCAAGTAGCACACTACACATGCAATTCTAGAGTATGGGCAGCGGAAAGTAAATTGCACAAGTAGTAAAGAGAAGTGGAGAAGATCAAATGCAATTTGGAGACGCAATGATTTTTCCCGTGGTTCCGATAGGTGGTGCTATCGTACATCCATGTTGATGGAGACTTCAACCCACGGAGGGTAACGGCTGCGCGAGTCCACGGAGGGCTCCACCCACGAAGGGTCCACGAAGAAGCAACCTTGTCTATTCCATCATGGCCTACGCCCACGGAGGGCTAGCCTTACTCGGGGTAGATCTTCATGAAGTAGGCGATCTCCTTGCCCTTACAAACTTCTTGGTTCAACTCCACATCGATGACGGAGGCTCCCAAGCGACACCTAACCAATCTAGGAGGCACCACCCTCCAAAAGGTAATAGATGTTGTAGGTGATGATGAACTCCTTGCTCTTGTGCTTCAAATGATAATCTCCCCAACACTCAACTCTCCTCACTGATTTGGCTGTGGTGGAAGAAAGGATTGAGTGGAAAGCAACTTGGGAAGGCTAGAGATCAAGCTTCATATGGTGGGAGTGGAGCAGCTTGATCTCAACACAAGGGTAGGTAGTTCTCTTCTCAGAAATGTAAGGTAGGAGTGGTAGTTCTTTCTGATGGCTCTCTCCACGAATGAAGAGGGGGTGGAGGGGTATAAATAGCCTCCACACAAAATCCAACCGTTACACACATTTGAGCAATCTCGGTGGGACCGAAGTGGACAACTCGGTGAGACCGAAAGTTCAAATAATGTGAACGTTGGGGTTTTCGGTGGGACCGAATATACAATCTCGGTTAGTCCGATTCGTGCAATGACAAGAGCATGCCAGTTTCGGTGGGACCGACTTCATCATCTCGGTGACACCGATTTGATGACAGAAGGTTACAGAAGCTTGACAACTCATGTTTCGGTGAAACCGATATCAGAATCGGAAAATCCGATTTTACTAGGGTTTGGCTTATGGCTGAGGTGGTTCATCTCGGTGTGAGTGAGTTTGGAATATCGGTGGGACCGAGATTACTTATGAGTGTATATGGCAGTGAAAGTTGCTGATAGTTTAGGAGATGTATCACTAAGCACTTGAGCAACCAGATCATCATCATAACCTCATCCCCTTTTAATAGTATTGGCTTTTCCTATGGACTCAATGTGATCTTGGATCACTAAACCAAAAATGGAGTCTTGAGCTTTTGCCAATGCTTGCCTTAGCATTTTGAGGGGTCCACTTCTTCAGTCCTTGCCATACCCATGTGATTGAATTTCCTGAAACATACTTGATAAAAGCATTAGTCCAACCACAAAGTATGTTGTCATTAATTACCAAAACCACCCGGGGAGCAAATGTGCTTTCAAAGAGTCCCTTGAATGAACTATGCTTTCACCATTATGCATATCCCCGTTCCACTTGCATAGCCACTACTATAGCAATCTATCTACTCCCACCGGCATAACCCTCATAAGAAGGTAGGGTCATGCACAAATGCAAGTATCAGCGAGGAATTACAGTGGCAAACCAACAAGTGGTTTCCACCTCATCATGATTCCGTTGCAACAACAATATGGTGTTATATGACATGCATAAAAAGGGTTCCATACACATGGTCAAAGGGCTACTTGCCTTGGTTGGCTTGGTCTTCAAAACCTTCAAGTCCTTCTCCTTCTTCTTCTTCAGCAACCTCCTCAAACACGGTATCTAATCGTCGCAATAAATAACGGAAAAATAAGATAATAATAAAAACAGAAAAATCAAAGTGCTCAGAAAAATGTCAACTTATTTGTATAAAATACTAGAGGGAAAACTAAGATGGCAAAAATATTAGTTTGGGATTTGGAGTGACAGAATGGGGTACATGAATTTTTGAACAGAGGTTTTAGTGTTCAAATTTAGATTTAAATTTGAACAGAACAGAAAAGGTTCATGAATATAGGTGAAAGTGATATCATTAAATAGGTGCGAATTTTAAAAGTTTTTAGGAACTGGAATTTATTTATTTGGAAAAATATTTTTATCCTATGGAATTTTTACAAAATAGACAGAAAAGGAAAAAGGAAAATGGCACCGTGCCACTAGGCCAGAAAGGCCACAGTGCAGTAGGCCCAGAGGGGAAACAGCCCAGCGAACTGGTGCTTGCGCGCGCGCCAGGTTTCAAACCTGACGGGCGGGGCCCAGGCGTCAGCGAGAGGGGAGAGAGACGAGGGAGAGGAGAGACTCAAGGTGGCAACGGGGACGGGGATGACCGGGGATGACTCCACCATCCCCGCCCCGATCCCCGCAAATCCCCATACCCGTGATCCCCATGAAGCTTCGCGGGGACAAAATGCCCCCCGTCCCCGTTAATAGCGGGTACCCGGTACCCGTCGGGTATCCATGGGGATTTCATAGCTGACTAGGATAGGTGAGATTGCAGAAGACATGGTTGTTGGGAGAGGTGGAGAAATATAATTGTGTGAAATATCTAGGTATTAATCTATATATTCTGCATTTATACTATGAATGACATAGTTTTCGGGTATCCATGGAGTCCCCACGGGGAGGATTTTATACCCATCCCCGCCACGCGAGACTAACGGGTACCCACCAAACAATACCCATGGGGATAATTTGCCCCCCATCCCCGCTCCATGACGGGTAAATCCCCGCGGGTACCCATCCCCACGGGGAATATTGCCATCTTGAGGAGAGACTGACAGGCGGGGCCCGCTTGTCATCCCTAACCCTCCGGCGGAGGGCCGGCGAGCTCACCGTTGGCGATTCAGGGCACGGCAGGGCGAGCTAAGGGCAGGAACAGAGTCAGCGTGAAGTCGCAGTTCGGGAGTGGTCGGGTTCATCGGCGACGAGGTTGCACGGCGGAGAGGCGTCGGGTGGTGGTTGCTTCGGCCGTTTCCAACTGCACCAGAGAGGGGAAAGAGGGGGGAAATGGTCAGTGAGGCTCGACAGTTTCAGATCAAAGCTCGGGGATAGCGGGGACGGCCTGTACCGAGCGGATGACGGCGAGCCGCCGCGACGGAGCTCGAGCTCGATCTCGAGCTCGAGAGCTTTTGGGAGAGAGCTGGGAGTGTAGGGGGGCGCTTGGGTGAGCTCAAAGGCGAGTGATGGAGAGGAGAGGGCTCGGGGAGGCCTTTATATAGGCGGGCGGCGGTCCACCGAGGAGGTGTGCGCCGGCGAGCTCGTTGTGGTAGCTACAGGCCACGGGGGCTCGTCGGGGCGTGTCTGACGTGCTTGTGGGTGTGGTTCACGTCTAGAGAGGGGAAGAGAAGGAGCGGGGGAAGGCTCCAGAGGCTCGCGCGTGTGAGGCCGGAGATTGGAGCTCGCGGGCGGCCGGCGCGCGTGCGAGGGAGACCACAGGAGGGAGAAGGAGAAGGGGGACAGGGCCGTGGCGTGTCGCGGACGTCGAGGCACCTCGACTGGCGCAAGGGGAAGGCCCGAGGTGGTCAGGTGCTGTGGATTGGGGGTGGCTACAGTGCGGGTGTGCACTGTAGCGCGCTCTGGAGCACGCTAATTGCATGCCAGGGCATGTCTTTGGCTTGCTGGGAGCGGCCACTTTGTCTGGGGGTCAGGTGAGGAGTAAACAAGGGGGTGGTGGCCTTGGATGCCCTGGGGAGCCAGTAGGAGAGGAGTGAGGCAAAAGAAGAGGGAGAGAGGGGCTGTCCAGGAAGGTAAAATGAGGGTTTTCACCCCTCAATCATTGAGCTTTGGCCATGGGGAAGTTACTGGAGGTAGGAGAGGACTAGGAGGAGTTGTGGTAAAAAGTTGGGCTCAAGGAGAATAGTGTAAGTGGTCAAAGTGGTGATTTTTGAAAAGTGTCAGAAGGTGTTTGATGCAAATTTGGGCAAGCAAATTAACTCCTCTTGACATGAGACTTGACAGGATCAAATGGTATATAGAAATAGGGTGTTCCACCAAGTTTGGGCTCATTTGAAGAAACTTGCCAATGTAACTTTGGTGAAGCCTAGAAATCAACAGAAATGGATTTACCAAGTTTGAGTTAAGCAAATCATCCCTCCTTGAGGCACCACTTGGTGTAGTGTCATCATTTGGGTTGTGATCATGCCCACAGAGTTTGAGGTCACAAGTAAAAAGTTGGTAATGTAAAGTTGTTCGAACTTGAATCTGAACAGAAATGGTTTTTGGGTACTCTGGTCATGTTAGCCTTCTCCAAAACTTGTGCCATTTGGTCTAGATGCATTATTAGACCATTCTAGCATGTGCACCAAGTTTGAGAGCATTTGAACAAGTTTGGCAATGTAAAGTTGCTCAAACTTAAAAAATGGACAGAACGGTTTTGAGGGGTTTTGATGATGTTTTCTTGCTTCCCAAGGCATGGGGCTTGGCAAGATCATCAAATATGTCATATATGACATTATAGAATTTCCCTGGAATTTTTAGAGGATATTTCCTTTGTAAATATTTCAAAAGCTTGAAATATCCAGGAAGGTTTTCTGAGGGATTTGTCCAATATTTTGAACATGACCAAGTGTTGGAACTCTTACATATGGAAAATATATGTCCTAAGAGTCTCCCTGAATTTTGGCAAATATTTTTGAAATAGTTAAATAATTGTTTCCTATTAAAGACCATTTCTGGCCTTAAGAAAAAGCTTTTAAATAAAATAGGAAAATAACTTTTAAAATTATATTTTTGTGGTTTATGGGAGTCCTATATCTACTAGGTTTCAAATATACTCTTTGAAATATTTTTCTCACCCTAATCAAGCACTTGCAGTGCAAACCTCAATTCAGGGGTTTTTGGAAAACTAATTTTTTTAAATACTTTTTGGCCAAATTATTTTTGTAAGAAAATACTATACTGTTATATACACTTGGTATGATCATTGGGCAGAAGTTTGGGGTAAGGAGATGAAATATATAAGAGGGAGTAGTCGATTTTAAAGAGCACTTGAAAAACACAAAGAGAAAAACTTAATTCCAAATAAAAGCCAAATGATGCCAAAAAAAATTGTTGGTCCAAATTTTCATGCTTTATTAATGCAAATGACATGTTACAAAATGCAGGGTGTGACACTCTTATTACGTCGAATGTCTCCAAAGAGAACTTATTACAAAAGTATATGGCATAAGGCCATCTAACAAAATAACAGCGGAAGGCTTGGAAGATAAGTGAGTCTATCAACTCCAACGGCATAGCTGAGTGCATGACAAACGACCTAGGACGTCTTACTCCTCGTCTGAAAAGTCTGCAACGTAACATGTTGCAGCCCGAAACGGGTCAGCACATGGAATATGCTGGCAAGATAACACAGAGGATGCAAGTAACAAAATAAAGGCTAACACTATATGCATATTTGGCTGGTGGAGGCTCTAAGGTTAAAGTTTTTGCATAAAGCCAATTTTTCCCTACAACAAAGGAATAAATTTTATTTTAACTATCATGGTAGTTGAAACATCATTGAGAAGGTACCTCCAACTCAATCCCAATTAAAAGTAATCATTAACCCAACAAATTAATTAAATAGAGTGTTGAGATCAACCAATAATTCAAGTACCAGATACTCAAAATTGTCCATAACCGGGGACACGGCTAACCATGATCAGTTTGTACACTCTGCAGAGGTTTGTGCACTTTTCCCACAAGACTCGATCTCCTCCGTTTGATTTTTTGCACTGCATGGTGTTTGAGAAACGGATGACCGAGACACAGTCTTTCAGAAGCATTCACTGTTTACCCCGGGTGGACCGGTACACCTACTTTCCCCTACATCTACTAGTCCACCACTAAAAGAGCTCACACAACTTACTCATACTATGCCAGAGCCCATAATGGCATTGTGGCTGCACACGGAAGTTTCTAGCATGAATAGTTGTATGATCCCTTTGAGCCTGGGTGGCATTCCATAGGACAATCACACGGAACCCTGGGATTTCCTAGGACAACACTGGATTCTCCAGGTGCCCTGCAACCAATCCACCCAGATGTGTATTCAAGTTGCCACCTTAAGTTGAACCATTAATTAACAAATCACATCTATCATGGATTTCACTCAAACCCAAACCACGTCTACGAGCATAGCATGATAACCTAAGCATAGCGTAGAAGTAACTCCCAAGGGTTTGAAAATAATGCAGGTAATAGGTTCTACCTCAATCTACTTCCCAGTCCCACAAGTTAAGAGATCCTACTCATGCAATGTGTGAGGTTTTGATCTAATGCATAAAAACTGGGTAATAAAAGGGTATGATCAAAGTGTTACTTGCCTTGCTGATGATTCGCAAAACCTAGAGACTCGTAGTAGCACGCTTCATAGTCCGGGTATTCTATCGCAAGCAAACAATAGCATACATAAGCAATCAAGCAATGATGCACAAACAAAACTCCAAACAAGAAGATCTAACCAGAAAGTTCAACTTAAGAACTCCGGTTTGCAAAAAGAATCAAATCGAACGAAGCAACGAAACTCAAACTGCGAATGAAACAAGATCCGTTTACTAGATTTATCTAGGGTCAAATTTTACAGTAGCAAAACTTCATTCAAGTTGGTTAAACGGAAAGAGGACGTCGAGACGAAGATCTGGGATTTTGAATCACCTGATTCCGACTCTCGAGCGAAAAGAAAAACAAAAAACAAGATCAGCATAGAAATCGCGATCGAAATAATCGCGGATAAATACATCGAAAAAGAAAAGTGACGAACAGATTAACGAACGAACGTTCGTTAACTGAAACTAAACGACGAAATCGTTCGTTAAAACGAACGAACGGGCGAACGCTCGTTAAACAGCTAAACCGAAAAAAAAACGTTCTAATCTAAAAAAACGAAACTAGGGTTTTGCTAAAAAAAAGGGGTCGGTTTCTTCTAGAAAACCGGGATGGCGGGCGGCTACCTCGACGAACTCTGGTGGTGGGCGGCGGGTCTGGCGGCGGCGACGGGCGGCGGCGCGACGGCGGCGGCGCGGCAGTTCGGCGGCGGCGGCGCTAGGCAGCGACGGCAGCAGGCGCTAGGCGGCGGCGGCGCTAGGGTTCGGCACGACGGGCGAAGCGGTGGGGCGGGGCGGCTGAGGTGGGGCGGCTGGGCTGGCTTATAAAGGCTCGGGCCAGGGGAGTCCTGGCCGAACACGGCCCAAAGTCGGTTCGCCACTTTTTTTTTTAAACGAGTCCTAACGTATGAAAACTAGCAAAAGAAATACTAAACGGACTCCAAAAATTCCGAAATAAATTTTCACCGCCCTCTAATAATATTTAGGACAAAGTGAACATTTTTCCAGGACCTAAATGCAATTTTGAAAAAAACGCGCATTTTTCCTATGCAAATAAAATCGCAAATAAATCTGAATAAAAACCAAAAGTGATTTTAATATTTTTACTCCAATATTTCTGTTATTTTGGAGAAGTCATGTTATCTCCGCTCATATATTTTATTTAGAAATATTTTTTTAGGATAGAAAAATAATTAAAACCAACGCTATCCTCGTACCGGTATTCGAGAAAACTCAAATACGAAAACGGTAGAATTCCCAACTCTCTCCGTAGGTCCTTGAGTTGCTTAGAATTTTCGAGGATCGCCACGCACAAAAATGCAAAGAAATATGAATGTAGTATGATCTATGTATAGCATTCCAAATTGAAAATTTGGGATGTTACAAACCTACCCCCCCTTAGAATGAATCTCGCCCTCGAGATTCGGCTTGGCTAGAGAACAAGTGTGGGTGGTCCTTGCGTAGATCATCTTCTCATTCCCAGGTGGCTTCTTCCTCGGTGTGGTGACTCCACTGAACTTTGCAAAACTTGATAACCTTACTGCGGGTGACTCTGCTTGAAAATTCGAGAATCTTAACCGGCTTCTCCTCGTAAGTCAAATCACTATCCAACTGAATTGCTTCCAGGGGTACTGTGTCTCTGAGCGGGATATCGGCCATCTCCGCATGGCACTTCTTAAGCTGCGAAACGTGAAACCACATCGTGCACTAGTGACAATCCTTCGGGTAACTCCAACTTATAGGCAACCTCTCCCATGCGTTCCAAAACACGGTAAGGTCCCACAAATCTCGGGGCTAGCTTTCCCTTAACTCCGAAACGTTTAACTCCTCGCAGAGGCGATACTCTCAGGTACGCTCTGTCTCTGATTTCATAGGCTATTTCCTTGCGCTTCGAGTCTGCATAACTCTTCTGCCTGGACTGAGCTACCTTTAGTCTATCCCGAATCAGCTTAACCTTCTCTTCTGACTCTTTGATCATATCTGGTCCAAATAACTGACGGTCTCCAACTTCATTCCACATCAATGGCGTTCGGCATCTCCTTCCGTACGACGCTTCGAACGGTGCCATTTTCAAACTTGCCTGGTAATTGTTGTTGTACGAGAACTCCGCGTAGGGCAAGTTGTCATCCCAACTAGATCCATAATCTAGCGCACAGGCTCTCAACATGTCCTCCAGAATCTGATTGACTCTCTCGATATGTCCATCGGTCTGCGGGTGAAAAGCTGTACTGAATTCCAGCCTCGTTCCCAAAGTCTGGTGTAGCTGATGCCAAAACTTTGAGGTGAACTGTGTTCCTCTATATGATACAATGGTCCTCAGAACTCCGTGCAAACATACGATCCTGGTCATGTATATCTTGGCCAACTTCGCACTGGTATACATGGTTTTCACGGGGATAAAATGGGCTACCTTGGTCAAGCGATCCACTACTACCCAGATTGAGTCATATCCTGATTTGGTCCTGGGAAATCCGGTGATAAAGTCCATGCCAAGCTTCTCTCACTTCCATTCGGGTATCGGCATAGGCTGTAGCAATCCTGCTGGCTTCTGATGCTCTACTTTTACTCTCTGGCATACATCACATACGGCTACATACTCGGCAATATCCTTCTTCATTCCTGTCCACCAGAAACGCTAATACAAATCCAAATACATCTTGGTGTTTCCGGGGTGTATCGAGTATGGCGAATCATGTGCTTCCTGCAGTATTAACTTCCTGATCTCTGGGTCATTGGGCACATAGATTCGATCCTCAAACCACAAGGTGTCGTGTTCGTCCTCGCGAAATCCCTTGGCTTTTCCTTCACCCATCCTTTCCTTTATCTCAGCAATCTCTTTGTCCTCCTTCTGGGCTTCGCGTATCTTTCCCAGCAATGTTGACTGAACCTCCAATGTTGTGACAAAACCTCTAGGAACTATCTCCAAACGAAGCTCCCTGAGATCTTCCGCTAACTCCTGTGGCAATCCCCCTTTTACTAGGGTATTCGCATAACTCTTCCGGCTCAAAGCATCTACAACGACATTGGCCTTTCCTGGGTGATAGTGCAGCTTCATATCATAAACCTTTATAAGCTCCAGCCATCTCCTTCGTTTGAGGTTCAGCTCCTTCTGAGTGAAAATGTACTTCAAACTCTTGTGATCCGTGTACACATCACAATGATTTCCAATAAGGAAATGTCTCCAAGTTTTGAGTGCGTGCACTACAGCTGCTAACTCCAGATCGTGCATCGCATAATTCAACTCGTGCGGTCGCAGTTGTCGAGATGCATAGGAAACAACTCTTCCATCCTGCATGAGTACTCCTCTGATACGTCCAAAACGTATCTATAATTTCTGCTTGCTCCATGCCTCTTTTGTGTGATATTGCTATGATATTTATACACTTCCATACACTTTTGATCATATTTGGACTAACCTATTAACTCAGTGCACCCCAGTGCCAGTTTCTGTTTTCTGCTGTTTTTGTATTTCAGGTTTTCCCATTACGTAAACTGCCAGAAAAATCCCGGAAAAATTATATAAAAAACCAGCGTTCCGGAAGCTTCCTTGCGGCCAAAGTAGGGCCGGAGGGGGGCCACCAGGGCTCCAGGTGCCCTGGTGGCGCGGCCCCCCTCCTGGCCGCGCCGGGGGGTGCCTGGGCCCCCCAGGTCTCCGCTGATGCCCCCCTTTGGCATATATTTACACCGCGTCCCGAAGCCCTCGAGGACGGAACCCTTTTTCGCGATCTCATCTCTGTTCCGCCGCCGCCGCGCTTCCAAGATCGGGAGCACCAGGAGAACTCTTCCCGGCACCCTGCCGGAGGGGAGGATCACCACCGGGAGCCTCTCCACCACCATGGACGCCTCCCGGATGAGTTGTGAGTAGTCTCCCTTGGACCATGGGTCCATGACCAGTAGCTATGTGATGTTCTCCTCCCCTCTTTGTTCTTCACTAATTAGACCTCGTGAGCTGCCCTACATGATCGAGGCACATATGTAATCCTTATGCTGTTGCTATGATGAGTTTGCTGGGATCCGATGGATTGTGAGATTATGTTCAGATTGTGTGTGAGTAATATATTTGATTTACCTCTTTTATATTTATGTTCTTGAGTAATTCTTGCATGTTCTCCGTTGATGTTTATTGCTTTGGCCAAGTAGTAGGTAGTAACTCCAAGAGGGAACGTTATGCTTGATTGTGGGTTCATGCCCCTCGATGACTAGTTTGAGTGACAGAAACATGAGTCTAGGGGATGTGTTGTTGCCACAAGGGGGAAAACAACGGTGCTTGTACTCGCGGGTGCAAGGATTGTTTACTTTACGCAAAGTTCTTTTAATGCAGTTGTCTGTTGCTTTGAGTTTACACTATGGGTGGGACTCGCAACTTAATACCAGCGAGATGTTCTGGATAGATATCTCAAGGTGGATGATTAGTAGTAGATGCAGATGGATTTCGGTCTACTTACCTTGGCGTACCGCCCATGCTTTTGAGCCTCAACCTTTCTTGCAGCATAGTTAGCATTGGTTTGCGCACATAATTCTGTCAATTGCCCAGCTGTAATTCGTTTACCTCACATAGCTGTTTTATCGTCTTTTGGGAGAGAGAAAACACTAGTGAACATCATGGGACCCCGGTCCATATTACCATCATCGATCACATCCGCTATTTACTTTCTGCTTTTACTTACTAGTTGCAATTATACCTATCACTAGTATCTCTTGCGTTTGATCCTTTGTAAACGACAAGGCCGGAGGGATTGACAACCTCTCTGTACTCGTTGGGAGCAAAGTTATTTGTATCTGTGTGCAGGTCCAGTTAATTGCTAAGTATCTGGCGCCATTAGCAGTTGACACCTTCTTGTTGAACCTTGGAGTCTCAGGGGAATTTGATCCTTGGTATCTTTGCCAAGGGAAAACTACCGCTACACTGCATCTCAAACCTTCCACTTGGGGTAACCAACGAGGGGCGAGAAGCCATCAAGCAAAGTTTTCTGGCGCCGTTGCCGGGGACTCCACTCTTCAAGATAGGGGAGTTGCACGCTATCTTTTACCTTTGCTTTTTAGTCTTGTTAGTTTACCTTTCAGTTTTGCTTTAGTATCTGTTATCGAAAATCACAAAAATAGTTATCTTGCTTGCTTGCTGCTATGGGTTCCACCGAGAACACCAAGTTGTGTGACTTCACTAGTCATAACAATGATGACTTTATTTGCACGCCTATCACTACACCTGCCACTTCAGCACCTTCTTATGAAATTAAACCTGCTTTACTGAACCTAGTTATGAAAGATCAATTCTCCGGTGCTGGAGATGATGCTGCTTTACACTTGAACAATTTTGTTGAACTCTGTGATATGCAAAAGTACCAAGAAATAGATGGTAATATTGTTAAGCTTAAGCTTTTTCCTTTCTCCTTGAGAGGAGGAGCTAAAATTTGGTTTCAATCTTTGCCTAGAAATAGCATAGATTCTTGGGACAAGTGCAAGGATGCTTTTATTGGAAAATACTATCCACCTGCTAAAATTATCCAACTAAGAAGTAACGTAATGAATTTTAAACAATTGGATAATGAACACGTTGCCCAAGCTTGGGAACACATGAAGTCTCTTGTCAAGAACTGCCCTACTCATGGTTTGACTACTTGGATGGTTATCCAAACTTTTTATGCAGGCTTGAACTTTACCTCGCGGAACTTGTTAGATTCAGCCGCGGGAGGAACCTTTATGTCAACTACACTTGGTGCTGCCACGAAGCTTCTCGATGAGATGATGACCAATTATTCCCAATGGCACACCGAACGCGCTCCAACAGGTAGGAAGGTAAACTCTGTCGAGGAGATTTCCTCCCTAAATGAAAAAGTTGACTTGATCATGTCTCTACTTTCCAAGCAATCTTCTGTTGATCCTCGTGATGTTCCTTTAAATCCTTTGATTGCTCAAGAACAAGTAGATGTGAACTTTATCTCTAGAAACAATTTTAATAACAATGCTTATAGGAGTAATTTTGGTAGCAATCCTAGACCGTTCCCCTCTAATTCCTATGGGAACAACAATGCTTATCCTAGCACCAAGAACTCCACTTCTGAACTAGAGAGTATGCTTAAAGATTTCATCACTACCCAAAAAGCCTTTAATAAGAGTGTAGAAGAAAAACTAAACAAACTAGATAATCTCTCTTCGAAGGTAGGCAATTTAGCCCATGAGGTAGAATTGCTTAAAATTAGAACTTCACCTCTCGAGGAGAGGAAGGTCACTCCTATGAATGCTATTCAAGTGCAAATTAATGAAAACATTAGGATGTTGGCTAAACTTAAAGAGAGATGGGCTAGGGAAAAGGAGGAAGAAGATAGAATTAAGAACCTTCCTACCGACCACACTGTTGCTACTATCCAAGTTGTTGAGGATATCCAAACTCTTAGCACCCAATGCACTCCTGGTCCCATTGGACCTATTAATGGTGATGCTATGACTATAGAAACTACCAAACAAGTGAGCCTAAAGGACACCACTACCACTTTACTTGATAGTAGTGACCTTGATTTTGATAATTGCACCCTTACCGAAGTTATTGATTTCCTTCACAAGATGTCTAGAGATCCCCGCACTAGCACGCTTAACCTTGCCTTCACCGAGCATATCACTAATGCTCTCATCAAAGCTAGGGAGGAGAAACTTAGGGTAGAAGCCTCCATACCTAGAAAGCTATAAGATGGTTGGGATCCTATGATTAAAATTAAGTTGAATAACTTCTCTTGCTATGCTTTATGTGATGTTGGAGCTAGTACCTTCGTTATGCCCAAAAGAATATATGATATGCTTAAATTGAAACCTTTTGATTCTTATTCTTTTGGTGTTCGTCTTGTTGATTCTTCCATAAAGAAACCTTTGGGGAGGATCAACGATGTTCTTATCATTGTCAATGACAACTACGTTCCCGTTGATTTTACTATTATGGATATTGAATGTGAACCTTCTTGTCCAATTATTTTGGGACGTCCTTATCTTCGCACCGTTGGTGCCATCATTGACATGAAAGAGGGGAATATAAAATTCCAATTTCCTCTCAAGAAAGGGATGGAACACTTCCCTAGAAAGAAGATTAAGTTACCTTTTGAGTCCGTCATACGGGCTAGCTATTCTTTTACTCTTGATAAGACTTGATCTCTTTGCATTATGCCTAGCTTAAAGGCATAAAAGAAAGCGCTTTTGGGAGGCAGCCCACAATGAATAAAATTTTATTTTGCTTTTGTTGTGTCTTGATGTTGTTACTACAGTAACATCATCATTGTATCTTTACTTTTCAGCTTTGTGCCAAGTGTAGCCTCTGATTGCAAGAAAGTTCAAAAGTTGTGACGTGCTGTCCAGGAAACAGATTCTGTCCTTGGATAGAAAAATTCGTATAAAATCACCAGGTCATCTTTTTGGTCTGAATTTTTTCGACAGCATGCTCTATACAATTGTCTTTCGGGCATCTGTTCTGAGTTTTTTGATTTGAGTTGCAGAAGTGCCCCGAAAAAATCATTTACTACCTGCTGGTCTGTTTTTCACAGATTCTGTCATGTTTTTCCTTTCCTTCATTTTGCAAACCTTGAGCTTGCTTTTTCTTTGCAAAAACCTTTTGGCAATCTCGAGAAACAGTATACCTTCAAGAATATCCTTATTTCCAGCAAGGAACAAATATTTTATTATGGGTACTAACCTCGCTAATCAGATTATGATGAGTTTTGTATGAAGGGAGTTTTCAAGTGTGCGAGGGAAGATGATAAAAAGATTCAGGAGTGTCAAACGCTCAAGCTTGGGGATGCCCCCATGCACCCCCAAGAAATATTCAAGAAGACTCAAGCGTCTAAGCTTGGGGATGCCCCCGTGCATCCCCTCCTCCATCAACAATTATCAGTTCGTCTTTCGTTCCACTATATTTTTATCACTTCATGTGTTATGTGCTATGCTTGGAGCGTCTTGCTTTTAGTTTCCTTTTTAGTTCTCTTTAGCTTTGCTTGCTTTTCATAACAAGTTGGAACTCAGCTTTCTTTGTGTGGGAGAGAAATACGCTCCACTTCAACCTAGAACATAACATAGAATTTTCATGTCTATCTTTGCTGTGTGTGTTCTTGGTCTTTCAATAGCTACTATCATGTTCAGCTCTTAGTTTTCATGCTTATCTTTTTAAAGAGCTTTTGTTTAGTTGGTCGCTGGAACTCTCTTTAGTTATCATGCTTATCTTATTAAGAGAGTTGGCTTCTGTTGCATTGGTTGATATGTCTATGATAAAATGCTATATGCATAATGATGCTTAGTAGTTCATGTTTTCTTATGGTTAGTCTCAAATAGCTGGGGGGTTCTCAATGTGTTATTGGAGTACCAACATGATTTGTTTGCCTATGATGTGGTATGGTTTAGTGATATCTTCCTTCAAGAATTTATTTTGATTGACTTGGCGTATGCTCACGCATATTAAGACTGTAAAGAAAGTCTATCAAGCCTTGATGATCTTTAATTTCTGAGTAGCGATATAACTTCCATGCCTGATTCAATGTTGTTTTGTCGCTCTGCATGATTATGACCGTCATTGCTCTTTTAGTTGGTCGCTCCCAGTCTTTTGCTAACCTTCGCCTGTACTAAGCGGACTGACTGCTTGTGCATCCAAAATCTTTTAAACCAGTTATGCCATATGAGTCCACCATACCTTCCTATACATGGTATTTACCTGCCATTTCTAACAAAGACTTTCATGTACCATCTCGAAATTATTCAAAAAAGCATTTCTCTTTTGTTCCTCTGTTTTAGTTCATGAGGAAGTAGTAGTTAATTCATGATCTTTTTAAGTTGGACAAGCTTCACCCCGGGATTGCATGTCTAATGTGCAAACCCATAATACGAGAAGGAACTGGCATAGAGTGCGCCCGGCTCTTTAAAAATTATACAACAAACAAACCCTCCTTCACGCTTTGTTCATGAGAAATCAGAAAACTTTGGCAGTGATAAACAAAGGAGATTAAGAGGATGTGATCGTCCTCATTCGGGAGCCGTTCCTCGAAACTTGTCCAGCTCAAGAAGTGATTGAGTTATCTGCTAGCATTCGTTGACGAAATATGCATAATCTAAAAAAAATTATTACCTCTGTTTTTAAAACCAAGAGCTCTGGTACATGTTTAGTTTTTGTTTCCGGCCATGGGTTTTCAACCTTGCCATCAAAAGCCACAGTTCGAGAGTCTCCACCTTCTTTAAAGCACCAACTACTGAGAGCATGATTGTCATTCTGAGTGTAATGTGCATTGTCCCAAAGTAGCATTGTCTTTTGCATGATTATGATATCGTTTATTCTGAAATCATTGTATCTAGTCATCACTTAAACCTTGGAGGTGCCCCTGCATTTATGTTTTGCTTCACTAAAGGGGGCAAGCGAGGTACCACTTTATCATATTTGCACACCATGCTCATTACAAATCTATTGAGTGTTTCAGTATCATATTGTAAAACTTTCAGTTCTTTGTGATTTTCTCATAAGGCAACTTAATTACTATAGATTCATTGTCTCAGTAAGCACTTGTCATGTGACTGTAAAAAGTTCTTATATGGTTAATAGCATGTCACCACAGAAATTATGCTTGTTATCATTTACCTACTCGAGGACGAGCAGGAATTAAGCTTGGGGATGTTGATACGTCCAAAACGTATCTATAATTTCTGCTTGCTCCATGCCTCTTTTGTGTGATATTGCTATGATATTTATACACTTCCATACACTTTTGATCATATTTGGACTAACCTATTAACTCAGTGCACCCCAGTGCCAGTTTCTGTTTTCTGCTGTTTTTGTATTTCAGGTTTTCCCATTACGTAAACTGCCAGAAAAATCCCGGAAAAATTATATAAAAAATCAGCGTTCCGGAAGCTTCCTTGCGGCCAAGGTAGGGCCGGAGGGGGGCCACCAGGGCTCCAGGCGCCCTGGTGGCGCGGCCCCCCTCCTGGCCGCGCCGGGGGGGGCGCCTGGGCCCCCCAGGTCTCCGCTGATGCCCCCCTTTGGCATATATTTACACCGCGTCCCGAAACCCTCGAGGACGGAACCCTTTTTCGTGATCTCATCTCTGTTCCGCCGCCGCGGTGCTTCCAAGATCGGGAGCACCAGGAGAACTCTTCCCGGCACCCTACCGGAGAGGAGGATCACCACCGGGAGCCTCTCCACCACCATGGACGCCTCCCGGATGAGTTGTGAGTAGTCTCCCTTGGACCATGGGTCCATGACCAGTAGCTATGTGATGTTCTCCTCCCCTCTTTGTTCTTCACTAATTAGACCTCGTGAGCTGCCCTACATGATCGAGGCACATATGTAATCCTTATGCTGTTGCTATGATGAGTTTGCTGGGATCCGATGGATTGTGAGATTATGTTCAGATTGTGTGTGAGTAATATATTTGATTTACCTCTTTTATATTTATGTTCTTGAGTAATTCTTGCATGTTCTCCGTTGTTGTTTATTGCTTTGGCCAAGTAGTAGGTAGTAACTCCAAGAGGGAACGTTATGCTTGATTGTGGGTTCATGCCCCTCGATGACTAGTTTGAGTGACAGAAACATGAGTCTAGGGGATGTGCTGTTGCCACAAGGGGAAAAACAACGGTGCTTGTACTCGCGGGTGCAAGGATTGTTTACTTTACGCAAAGTTCTTTTAATGCAGTTGTCTGTTGCTTTGAGTTTACACTATGGGTGGGACTCGCAACTTAATACCAGCGAGATGTTCTGGATAGATATCTCAAGGTGGATGATTAGTAGTAGATGCAGATGGATTTCGGTCTACTTACCTTGGCGTACCGCCCATGCTTTTGAGCCTCAACCTTTCTTGCAGCATAGTTAGCATTGGTTTGCGCACATAATTCTGTCAATTGCCCAGTTGTAATTCGTTTACCTCACATAGCTGTTTTATCGTCTTTTGGGAGAGAGACATCACTAGTGAACATCATGGGACCCCGGTCCATATTACCATCATCGATCACATCCGCTATTTACTTTCTGCTTTTACTTACTAGTTGCAATTATACCTATCACTAGTATCTCTTGCGTTTGATCCTTTGTAAACGACAAGGCCGGAGGGATTGACAACCTCTCTGTACTCGTTGGGAGCAAAGTTATTTGTATCTGTGTGCAGGTCCAGTTAATTGCTAAGTATCTGGCGCCATTAGCAGTTGACACCTTCTTGTTGAACCTTGGAGTCTCAGGGGAATTCGATCCTTGGTATCTTTGCCAAGGGAAAACTACCGCTACACTGCATCTCAAACCTTCCACTTGGGGTAACCAACGAGGGGCGAGAAGCCATCATCCTCCAAGTCCTAAGCGTGAAGCGTTGCAATATACTTGGAAATCCTTGCGTATATCTGGCAAGATCAGCACTGGGGCTGTCGTCAATCGTTTCTTCAACTCCTCGAAACTTTCTTCGCACTCTTCAGTCCATTGAAACATTGTCTCCTTCTTCAACAATGTCATCATTGTCTTTGCAATCTTCGAGAAATTTTCTATGAATCTCCGGTAATATCCCGCGAGTCCAAGAAAACTGCAGATCTCTCCAACTAAAGTGGGTGCCAACCACTCGGTGACTGCCTACACTTTGACGGGGTCCACTGCTATACCTTCTCCAGATATAACGTGCCCTAAAAATCCAACTTCCTTCAACCAAAACTCGCATTTGCTAAACTTGGCATACAACTGATGTTCTCTCAGCTTCTCCAGTACCAAATGCAAATGCTCCGCATGTTCCTCTTCGTTCTTCGAGTACACCAAAATATCATCAATGAATACCACGACAAACTTATCCAAGAACTCCATGAACACCTTGTTCATCATACTCATGAAATAGGCAGGGGCGTTAGTCAATGCAAATGACATAACCGTATACTCATATAGCCCATACCTTGTGGTGAAGGCTGTCTTAGGTATATCCTTCTCTCGGATCTTCAACTAGTGGTATCTTGATCGTAGATCGATCTTGGAGAATACTTTCGCTCCCTGGAGTTGGTCGAACAGATCATTAATCATCGGCAGCGGGTACTTGTTCTTAATTGTCACCTCATTCAGGGCTCGATAGTTAATGACCATTCTTAATGATCCATCCTTCTTCTCGACCAAAAGCACTGGGGCTCCCCAAGGTGATGAACTCCGGCGGATAAATCCTTTCTCCAGTAACTCCTTAATCTGCTTCTTGATCTCCTCTAGATCATTTGCTGGCATCCGGTATGGTCTCTTCGATATAGGTTCGGTGCCAGGTAACAGCTCAATCAAAAACTCAATATCCCTATCCGGCGGCATGCATGGTAACTCCTCCAGAAACACGTCCGGGTAATCCTTTACTATAGGCACTTCCTCCTGAACAACTCCCGTAAGAGAATGTACTTGTGTCCTTATAGGCGAATGCCTAGATACATACTCGATCCTTTTTCCCTCCGGGGTGGTAAGCAAAATAGACTTACTGGCACAATCGATGTTCCCTCCATACATCGATAGACAATCCATACCTAATATCACATCCAATCCTTGTGACTCCAAAACTATCAGGTCTGAGGGGAAAACATGGCGTCCAATGACTAATGGCGTCTGAAAACATCCTTGATGTGCCATATACTCCGCTCCTGGAGAGCTTACTAACATGGGGGTCGTAAGGACTTGGGTGGCCAACTTATGTCTATTTACGAATCCCCTTGAAATGTATGAATGCGATGCACCAGTATCGAAAAGAACTATTGCGGTAAATGACTTAACCAAGAACTTACCGACAACAGCATTTGGTTGCTCTTCAACCTCCTCCGCGGTCACCTGGTTCACTTGTCCTTTATTGAATGGGTTGGGCTTCTTCCCGGCGCTTCCACTGTCGTTCCCATTCTTAGCTTCAGGGCACTCCGTGGCATAGTGTCCATTCTTCCCGCACTTGAAATAGGTGACGTGGCTCAAATCCCTCTTGGCGGGTGTGGATGGAGTAGAGCGGTTCTGATTATTGTTTGCTCCATTCCCATTCCCATTCTTGGAGCCATTGTGGTTGTGAGAACTTCCTCCAGTGTGGGTGTGGCTTCCATGGTTATGGGTGTATCCTCCCGAATTCGGGGTGAATCGGGGCTTCTGCTGGGCTCCAGAATTATTCCTTCCTTGTCCATACTTCCTTTTGCGGCTCTCAATCTGCTGCTGCTTCCATTCAATCATAAGAGCCTTATCTACCAACTCCTGGTAGTTGTTGAAAGTTGCCACCATCAACTATACGCTCATCTCATCATTTAGCCCTTCCATAAATCTCTCCTGCTTAGCGGCATCTGTGGCCACATCATCTGGGGCATAACGAGATAGGGTACTAAACTCATCTACGTACTGAGCCACAGTACGATTTCCTTGGCGCAAATTGAGAAACTCCCACTTCTTCATGCTCATAGCTCCAGTTGAGACATGGGCAGTGCGAAAAGCTTGCTGGAACTGCTCCCAAGTGACATTGGCTATAGGAAAAGTGGCTGTGTAATTCTCCCACCATGCCGCGGCTGGTCCAGACAACTGATGTGCGGCAAATCGCACCTTCTCAGCGTTCGAGCAATTGGCGATGGTCAAATCCCTTCCAATCGTGCGCAGCCAGTCATCAGCAACTATTGGTTCAATGCTGCTTGCAAACACAGGTGGTTGCAACTTTAAGAAACGTGTCAGGTTGTACACGGGTGGTGGTGGTGGAGGGTTGTTGTTGTTGTTCTGGTTGTTCTGAGTGTTCTGGACAAGAAGTTGCATCAAAGTGTTCTGCTGCTGGATCAACTGAGTGAGCTCAGGGGGAAACTCAAATTCGGGCTCACGTCTTGGAGGCATCTCATGGGTGTAGAGGGAAGAGATTAGAATAGAAATGAGGTCTAAGGGAAAATCACTACCCATATGCACATGAGACAAACACAATCATATCACACCAATTAATTTCAAGCAAGGTCTTACAAAGATCTAACTAATGTTACAAAAGTGCTCTAAATACTACTTTGTGGGGGAAATGACTACTAGTCATAGGGTGGTCATCTAGAAATTTTGATCGGCGGAAGATTCCATGATGTCTGCTCCAGCTTCATCTTCGTAGTCTTCGTCATCACAATCATCGGGGTCTGAGTCCATGTCGTCGATGATGATGTAATCTTCAGAACAAATCTCCTTGGGTTCTTCTTCCTCTTCTTCTCTCCCTGGTGCTGGATCTCCCATGAATACTCCTAGCTTCCTTGTCAAATCATCATCCTTCTCCACAAGTATCAACATCTCCTCCTCGTATCCGTCACAAGTAGACTTGAGTTCTTATTCTAGCTCCAAGTTTCTGGTTAGTGCCTTCTTCAAATCTATCATCCCTGCGCACATCTGGTGCTCCTGTCGACGAATGTGCTGGTTTAACTCCTGGATGAACGCTGCAATGGACCTGTCCTTCCGGGTGCTGGTCATGTCCCAATGCTCATCTCGGCGTCCACAAATCTGGTAGATAGTGTCCTTCAGCTCCTGCTTGTAGACTTCTCCGATCCTTCCCATAGTGATGTGGGCTGCCATACTCTTGCCTAGGCTCCAGGTTGGTGCATCAAAGGAAAACTCTATTGTCTTAGTGGATGGTGCGAAGGTTCTCCCGGGAATTTGAACTTGAATGCTCCATCGCTCCTCTTCTGGTAAAGTGGCGGTGTAGGTCCCGGTGAAGCTTGGTGTTCCTATGTTTAGGTACCTAGTGACTTCCTTCAAGTGTTGTCCAAAAGGTGTGTCTTCATCTGGTTGAGTGAACTTGTTCCTTGGGTCCACCATCCTAAAAGAGTAGAAAATGGAGAGGAGTCAGAAATGAGTAGAGAAGAGTGACCTAGGGTTCATCTTAGTGGTCGTGTCCTACAGTCAGCGTGTGCTCTGATACCATCTTGTAGCGACCACGATCCGAATCGACCGAAGTCTCTGTGTTTCAGTGTCATCCCTGGATCGGTAATGCTGACACACACAGTACTTGAAGGATTTGTAGCAGAGTGGCAATCACACACTTATTACGTCGAATGTCTCTAAAGATAACTTATTACAAAAGTCTATGGCATAAGGCCATCTAACAAAATAACAGCGGAAGGCTTGGAAGATAAGTGATTCCATCAACTCCAACGGCATAGCTGAGTGCATGACAAACGACCTAGGACGTCTTACTCCTCGTCTGAAAAGTCTGCAACGTAACATGTTGCAGCCCGAAACGGGTCAGAACATGGAATATGCTGGCAAGATAACACAGAGGATGCAAGTAACAGAATAAAAGCTAACACTATATGCATATTTGGCTGGTGGAGGCTCTAAGGTTAAAGTTTTTGCATAAAGCGAATTTTTCCCTACAACAAAGGAATAAATTTTATTTTAACTATCATGGTAGTTCAAACATCATTGAGAAGGTACCTCCAACTCAATCCCAATTAAAAGCAATCATTAACCCAACAAATTAATTAAATAGAGTGTTGAGATCAACCAATAATTCAAGTACCAGATACTCAAAATTGTCCATAACCGGGGACACGGCTAATCATGACCAGTTTGTACACTCTGCAGAGGTTTGTGCACTTTTCCCACAAGACTCGATCTCCTCCGTTTGATTTCTCGCTCTGCATGGTGTTTGAGAAACGGATGACCGAGACACAGTCTTTCAGAAGCATTCACTCTTTACCCCGGGTGGACCGGTACACCTACTTTCCCCTACATCTGCTAGTCCACCACTGAAAGAGCTCACACAACTTACTCATACTATGCCAGAGCCCATAATGACATTGTGGCTGCACACGGAAGTTTCTAGAATGAATAGTTTTATGATCCCTTTGAGCCTCATTCCATAGGACAATCACACGGAACCCCGGGATTTCCTAGGACAACACTGGATTCTCCAGGTGCTCTGCAACCAATCCACCCAGATGTGTATTCAAGTTGCCACCTTAAATTGAACCATTAATTAACAACTCACATCTGTCATGGATTTCACTCAAACCCAAACCACGTCTACGAGCATAGCATGATAACCTAAGCATAGCGTAGAAGTAACTCCCAAGGGTTTGAAAATAATGCAGGTAATAGGTTCTACCTCAATTTACTTCCCAGTCCCACAAGTTAAGAGATCCTACTCATGCAATGTGTGAAAGTTTGATCTAATGCATAAAAACTGGGTAATAAAAGGGTATGATCAAAGTGTTACTTGCCTTGCTGATGATTCGCAAAACCTAGTGACTCATAGTAGCACGCTTCACAGTCCGGGTATTCTATCACAAGCAAACAATAGCATACATAAGCAATCAAGCAATGATGCACAAACAAAACTCCAAACAAGAAGATCTAACCAGAAAGTTCAACTTAAGAACTCCGGTTTGCAAAAAGAATCAAATCGAACGAAGCAACGAAACTCAAACTGCAAACGAAACAAGATCCGTTTACTAGATTGATCTAGGGTCAAACTTTACAGTAGCAAAACTTTGTTCAAGTTGGTTAAATGGAAAGAGGACGTCGAGACGAAGATCTGGGATTTTGAATCACCTGATTCCGACTCTCGAGCGAAAAGAAAAACGAAAAACAAGATCAGGATAGAAATCGCGATCGAAATAATCGCGGATAAATACCCCGAAAAAGAAAACTGATGAACAGATTAACGAACGAACGTTCGTTAACTGAAACTAAACGACGAAATCGTTCGCTAAAACGAACGAACGGGCGAACGCTCGTTAAACAGCTAAACCGAAAAAAACTGATCTAATCTAAAAAAACGAAACTAGGGTTTTGTTAAAAAAGCCGGGTCGGTTTCTTCTAGAAAACCGGGACGGCGGGCGGCTACCTCGACGAACTCCGGCGGCGGCGACGGGCGGCGGCGGCGGCGACGTGCAGCGGCGGCGGCGGCGGCGGCGGCGCTAGGGTTCGGCGCGACGGGCGAAGCGGCGGGGCGGGGCGGCTGGGCCGGCTTATAAAGGCCCGAGCCAGGGGAGTCCTGGCCGAACACGGCCCAAAGTCGGTTCGCCACTTTTTTTTAAACGAGTCCTGACGTACGAAAAATAGCAAAAGAAATACTAAACGGACTCCAAAAATTCCGAAATAAATTTTCACCGTTTTCTAATAATATTTAGGACAAAGTGAACATTTTTCCCGGACCTAAATGCAATTTTGAAAAAACGCGCATTTTTCCTATGCAAATAAAATCACAAATAAATCCGAATAAAAACCAAAAGTGATTTTAATATTTTTCCTCCAATATTTTTGTTATTTTGGAGAAGTCATATTATCTCCGCTCATATATTTTATTTAGAAATATTTTTTAGGAGAGAAAAATAATTAAAACCAACGCTATCCTCGTATCGGTATTCGAGAAAACTCAAATACGAAAACGGTAGAATTCCCAACTCTCTCCGTAGGTCCTTGAGTTGCTTAGAATTTTCGAGGATCGCCACGCACAAAAATGCAAAGAAATATGAATGCAGTATGATCTATGTATAACATTCCAAATTGTAAATTTGAGATGTTACATTCTAGCATTCAAGGACTTTTTTTTAACTTAGCTAATAACTTCTTAAGATCATATCTATCATTGCAAGTAAGAAAGTCTCTAGCGGTTTCTTCATCCATAACATAACCCTCAGGCACAACAGGCAATTCATATCTATTGGGAGTAGTTTCATCATCACTTTCATAAATATCATCAACATCACTTTCATAAATATCATCAACATTTGCACTCTCCCTAACCTTAGCAATTTGTTCATCTAGAAATTCACCTAGTGGCACATTATCAGGCATAGAGGTAGTTTCATCATACATAGCAGAAGTAGCATCATCAAGAACATATGGCATATCAGATTCAATAGCATGAGTAGGTGTCGCAAGTTTACTCATAACAGAAGGAGAATCAAGTGCAGAGCTAGATGGCAGTTCCTTACCTCCCCTCGTAGTTGAGGGTAAGATCTTGGTTTTTGAGTTCTTCAAATTCTTCATAGTGATAAGCAGATATAAATCCCAAGTGACTTAAAAAATAGAGCTATGATTCCCCGGCAACGGCGCCAGAAAATAGTCTTGATAACCCACAAGTGTAGGGGGTCGCAACAGTTTTCGAGGGTAAAGTATTAAACCCAAATTTGTTGATTCGACACAAGGGGAGCCAAAGAATACTCTTAAGTATTAGCAGCTGAGTTGTCAATTCAACCACACCTGGAAACTTAGTATCTGGAACAAGATAGTTTAGTAGCAAAGTAATATGATAGTGGTGGTAGCAGCAATAAAAGTAAAGATAGTGTTTTGTAGTTTTGTGATAGTAGCAACGGAAAAGTAAATAAGCAACTAGCAATATAGGTAAAGCTCGTAGGCATTGGATCGATGATGGGAAATTACGTCGGATGCAATTCATCATGTAGAAGTTATAACCCAGGGTGACACAGAACTAGCTCCAGTACATCAATGCAATGTAGGCATGTATTCCGAATATAGTCATACGTGCTTATGGAAAAGAACTTGCATGACATATTTTGTCCTACCCTCCCGTGGCAGCGGGGTCCTATTGGAAACTAAGGGATATTAAGGCCTCCTTCTAATAGAGTACCGGACCAAAGCATTAACACATAGTGAATACATGAACTCCTCAAACTATGGTCATCACCGGGAGTGGTCCCGATTATTGTCACTTCGGGGTTGCCGGATCATAACACATAGTAGGTGACTATAGACTTGCAAGATAGGATCAAGAACACACAAATATTCATGAAAACATAATAGGTTCAGGTCTGAAATCATGGCACTCGGGCCCTAGTGACAAGCATTAAGCATAGCAATGTCATAGCAACATGAATCTCATAACATAGTGGACACTAGGGATCAAACCCTAACAAAACTAACTCGATTACATGATCGATCCCATCCAACCCATCACCATCCAGCAAGGCTATGATGGAATTACTCACACACGGCAGTGAGCATCATTAAATTGGTGATGGAGGAAGGTTGATGATGACGATGGCGACGATCTCCACTCTCCGGAGCCCCGAACAGACTCCATATCAGCCCTCTCGAGAGAGATTAGGGCTTGGCGGCGGCTCCATCTCGTAAAACGCGATAATTCTTTCTCCTTGATTTTTTTCTCCACGAAACAGAATATATAGGACCTGGGGATACGTCGATGGAGTGTCGGGGGGCCCTCGAGGCAGGGGGCGCGCCCCCACCCTCGAGGACAGCCCGTGGGCCCCTCGGTGTGGATCTTCTTGCATGTATTTTTTATATTTTCTGAAATAAATCTTCGTTGATTTCCAGGCGTTTCCGAGAAATTTTTTTATCTGCACAAAAACAACACCATGGCAGTTCTGCTGAAAACAACGTCAGTCCGAGTTAGTTCCATTCAAATCATGCAAGTTAGAGTCCAAAACAAGGGCAAAAGTGTTTGGAAAAGTAGATACGTTGGAGACGTATCATGTACCTTGCCACGAGTTTAGCAACGAGGTACAATACTGATCCAGGAGTAGATCACTAGACAGCGGTCAAAATTATCCTTAGTTACTGGATGACTAAGGAAATGTTTCTCGATTATGGAGGTGATAAAGAGTTCGTCGTAAAGAGTTACGCCGATGCAAGCTTTGACACTAATCCAGATGACTCTAAGTATCAATCTGGATGTGTATTGAAAGTGGGAGCAATTAGCTAGAGTAGCTCGATGCAGAGTATTGTAGACATATAAATTTGCGAAATACATACGGATCTGGATGTAACAGACCCGCTGACTAAACTTCTCTCACGAAGCAAAATATGATCACACCTTAGTACTCTTTTGGGTGTTAATCACATGGTGATGTGAACTAGATTGTTGACTCTAGTAAACCTTTTGGGTGTTAGTCACATGGCGATGTGAACTATGGGTGTTATTCACATAACTATGTGAACTATCGGTATTAAATCACATGGCGATGTGAACTAGATTATTGACTCTAGTGCAAGTGGGAGACTGAAGGAAATATGCCCTAGAGGAAATAATAAAGTTGTTATTTATATTTCCTTATATCATGATAAATGTTTATTATTCATGCTAGAATTGTATTAACCGGAAACTTAGTACATGTGTGAATACATAGACAAAACAGAGTGTCCCTAGTATGCCTCTGCTAGACTAGCTCATTGATCAAAGATGGTTATGTTTCCTAGCCATAGACATGAGTTGTCATTTGATCAACGGGATCACATCATTAGGAGAATGATGTGATGGACAAGACCCATCCGTTAGCTTAGCAACTTGATCGTTTAGTTTTACTGCTATTGCTTTCTTCATGACTTATACATGTTCCTATGACTATGAGATTATGCAACTCTCGAATATAGGAGGAACACCTTGTGTGCTATCAAACATCACAACGTAACTGGGTGATTATAAAGATGCTCTACAGGTGTCTCCGAAGGTGTTTGTGGTGTTGGCATAGATCGAGAATAGGATTTGTCACTCCGGGTGTCGGAGAGGTATCTTTGGGCCCTCTCGGTAATACACATCATAATAAGCCTTGCAAGCAAATGACTAAAGAGTTAGTCCCGAGATGATGTATTACGGAACGAGTAAAGAGACTTGCCGGTGACGAGATTGAACTAGGTATGATGGTACCGACGATCGAATCTCGGGCAAGTAACATACCGATGACAAAGGGAACAACGTATGTTGTTATGCGGTTTGACCGATAAAGATCTCCGTAGAATATGTAGGAGCCAATATGAGCATCCAGTTTCCGCTATTGGTTATTGACTGGAGATGTGTCTCGGTCATGTCTACATAGTTCTCGAACCCGTAGGGTCCGCACGCTTAACGTTTGATGACGATTTGTATTATGAGTTATGTGATTTGATGACCGATGTTTGTTCAGAGTCTCGGATGAGATCACGGATATGACGAACATTCTCGAAATGGTCGAGACGTAAAGATCGATATATTGGAAGGCTATATCCAGACATCGGAAAGGTTCCGAGTGATTCGGGTATTTTTCGGAGTACCGAAGAGTTACGGGAATTCGTATTGGGCCTTAATGGGCTATACGGGAAAGGAGAGAAAGGCCTCAAGGGTGGCCACGCCCCTTCCCCATGGACTAGTCCGAATTGGACCAGGGGAAGGGGGCGCCCCCTTCCTTCCTTCTCCTTCTCCCTTTGCCCTTTTCCTATTCCATGTGGGAGGTGGATCCTACTAGGACTAGGGAGTCCTAGTAGGACTCCACACTTTGGGCGCGCCCTATGAGGGCCGGCCTCCTCCTCCCTCCCTCCTTTATATACGTGGACAGGGGGCTCCCCATAGACATAGAATGTTGATTTTAGCCGTGTACGGTGCCCCTCCCCACAGTTACATACCTCGGTCATATCGTTGCAGTGCTTAGGCGAAGCCCTGCGTCGGTAGCTTCATCATCACCGTCACCACGCCGTCATGCTGACGAAACTCTCCCGTGACGCTCAACTAGATCAAGAGCTCGTGGGATGTCATCGAGTTGAACGTGTGTTGAACGCGGAGGTGTCGTATGTTTGGTGCTTGGATCGGTTGGATCGTGAAGACGTTCGACTACATCAACCGCATCACTAGACGCTTCCGCTTTCGGTCTACGAGGGTACTAGACACACTCTCCCCACTCGTTGCTATGCTTCTAGTAGATAGATCTTGCGTGATCATAGGAAAATTGTGAAATACTACGTTCCCCAACACATAGCTGCTTCGGAAGCAACAAATGAAGGAGTCTCGATGAAGGAGTTCATATCCGATCTAGGTGTAATACCTAGTGCATCAGGTCCAATGAAAATCTTTTGTGACAACACTGGAGCAATAGCCTTGGCGAAGGAACCCAGGTTTTAGAAGAGAACCAAGCACATCAAGAGACGCTTCAATTCCATCCGCGATCAAGTCAAGGAGGGAGACATAGAAATTTACAAGATACATGCGGATCTGAATGTTGCAGACCCGTTGACTAAGCCTCTTCCACGAGCAAAACATGATCAACACCAGAACTCCATGGGTGTTACAATCATTACTATGTAATCTAGATTATTGACTCTAGTGCAAGTGGGAGACTGAAGGAAATATGCCCTAGAGGCAATAATAAAGTTGTTATTTATATTTCCTTGTATATCATGATAAATGTATTTTATTCATGCTAGAATTGTATTAACCAGAAACTTGATACATGTGTAAATACATAGACAAAACATAGTGTCCCTAGTATGCCTCTACTAGACTAGCTCGTTAATCAAAGATGGTTATGTTTCCTAACCATAGACATGAGTTGTCATTTGATCAATGGGGTCACATCATTAGGATAATGATGTGATGGACAAGACCCATCCGTTAGCTTAGCACAATGATCGTTTAGTTTTTTTGCTATTGCTTTCTTCATGACTTATACATGTTCCTCTGACTATGAGATTATGCAACTCCCGAATACCAGAGGAACACCTTGTGTGCTATCAAACATCACAACATAACTGGGTGATTATAAAGATGCTCTACAGGTGTCTCCGAAGGTGTTTGTGGTGTTGGCATAGATCGAGAATATGATTTGTCACTCCGAGTGTTGGAGAGGTATCTCTGGGCCCTCTCGATAATACACATCGTAATAAGCCTTGCAAGCAAACGACTAATGAGTTAGTCACGAGATGATGTATTATGGAACGAGTAAAGAGAATTGCGGGTGACGAGATTGAACTAGGTATGATGATACCGACGATCGAATCTCGGGCAAGTAACATACCGATGACAAAGGGAACAACATATGTTGTTATGCGGCTTGATCGATAAAGATCTTCGTAGAATATGTGGGAACCAATATGAGCATCTAGGTTCCGTTATTGGTTATTGACCGGAGACGAGTCTCGGTCATGTCTACATAGTTCTCGAACACGTAGGGTCCGCACGCTTAACGTTCGATGACGAACGGTATTATGAGTTTATGTGTTTTGATGAACCGAAGGTAGTTCGGAGTCCCGAATATGATCACGGACATAACAAGGAGTCTCGAAATGGTCGAGACATAAAGATTGATATACTGGGGGTCATCGGATAAATACCAGAGTACCGGGAGGTTACCGGAACCCCCCGGGGAGTTAATGGGCCTTAGTGGGCTTTAGGGGAGAGAGAGAGGGGCTGCCTAGGGCTGGGCCGTGCGCCCCCAAGCCTAGTTCGAATTGGACTAGGGGGGAGGGGCGGTGCCCCCTCCTTCCTACTCTTTCTCTCCTTCCCTTCCCCCTTCTCCTACTCCCACTAGGAAAGGGAAGTCCTACTCCTAGTGGCAGTAGGACTCCCCCTTGGCGCGCCTCCTCCCCTAGGCCGGCCGCCTCCTCCCTCTCCCTCCTTTATATACGTGGGGAGGGCACCCCTTGGATACACATCAATTGTTCCTAGCCATGTGCGGTGCCCCCGCTCCACAGTTACACACCTCAGTCATATCGTTGCAGTGCTTAGGCGAAGCCCTGCGCCGGTAACTTCATCATCACCGTCACCACGCCGTCGTGCCGACGAAACTCTCCCGCGACACTCAACTGGATCAAGAGTTTGTGGGACGTCATCGAGTTGAACGTGTGCTGAACGCGGAGGTGCCGTACGTTCGGTGCTTGGAATGGTTAGATCGCGAAGACGTTCGACTACATCAGCCGCGCTACTAAACGCTTCCGCTTCCGATCTACGAGGGTACGTGGACACACTCTCCCGCTCGTTGATATGCTTCTCCTAGATAGATCTTGCGTGTTCGTAGGATTTTTTTTTGAAATACTACGTTCCCCAACAATTGCTACTTGGGGTGATAATATGGCTCACCTCATCCTATAGAAGTGGCCGAAGAGAATTATTATGGGGTAAATCTATTTCGGGATTAGTCCCTCCCATTTTTTATATACAACAAAACATTATGTACTTTGTTAGGTCTTGCATGATTTCACTGAGCACGTGTTGGTACTCTTTTCCATTATGTAAAACATTATAACAAGAAGAGATCCTACGTGACAATCTATAATGCAAGACGTTTCAGTGCTAAATTTGCGTGCAAACCTCCCCATGTCACCGTTGTTGTTTGAAATGCTTAGTTCTTTATGCTTATTGTTAGTACAAACAACGATTTGAATAAGTGGATATGTTAGCATATGTTTTTTTGCAGCTTCACATGTTATCAAATCTTTTTTCCATATTATGTGAAAGCTTTGATTTGCCTCAGTTCATCACAGGATGACATGGGGCGAAGTTGCTAAAACATTCAAGCTCTACACCAGCTGAATGGGAACCGCGTGCTGAAGGGGAACCGGCTGAAGCGCAACACCTCCAGTGCCAGCGCCGCAACCGGCACCTATAGCTGTGAGGCAGGGCAGTACGAAGGACAAGAATTGAACAATCGCAGAGAAAACCTCAACTATGAATGCCCAGACGGCAAGGTGCCCTCTTGGAGCTTCGGCGCCACCTCCTCCAACCTCGGCCCCGACGCCCTACTCTAGATCTTGCTAGTATGAAGTGGGGTAGCTACACATAATATATTGGGGGAGGGCAAAAGACAAAATAAGAGTGTTGGGATTAGGGGATAAAACAATCTCATTACCATGAAAACTATCCATAAATAAATTCGGGGGGG